>OZ023216.1:41264345-41539803 GCA_963995525.1 Escarpia spicata
TACATTCACACCTGGATATCATAATTGTTTAATTATGATAAACAACGCGACATAAAATTGCCAGGCCATTAGTCATAAATCAACGCTACAGCATCAGGTTTGTGTTTTTCGAACCGGGTAATTTTATGTTCTGCAGAGTGTCTTCTTGACAAAGATTGACAGTATGGTTCAACTATATGTATAATGTCAGTGCAGAGGACAGGTGTCGGTGAATTCACACAAAAATTATAGTAAATTTCACGAAAAGCCATCATGTTATTTTCTAGGGACTGGTCCTTGGCCCTCCTTGAATAGCGACAATGGAACCATAATATCCAATTTAGACAAATATCGCCAGGATGATATGTTTTTATACATAATTTTGCACAATCCAAACGCAGCACACGCACACACGTACGCACGCATGCGCGCTCGCACGCACGCACAAGCACACACAAACACACACACATATACACACTCACTCACTCACTCACTCACTCACTCACTCACTCACTCACTCACTCACTCACTCACTCACTCACTCACTCACTCACTCACTCACTCACTCACTCACTCACTCACTCACTCACTCACTCACTCACTCACTCACTCACTCACTCACTCACTCACTCACTCACTCACTCACTCACTCACTCACTCACTCACTCACTCACTCACTCACTCACTCACTCACTCACTCACTCACTCACTCACTCACTCACTCACTCACTCACTCACTCACTCACTCACTCACTCACTCACTCACTCACTCACTCACTCACTCACTCACTCACTCACTCACTCACTCACTCACTCACTCACTCACTCACTCACTCACTCACTCACTCACTCACTCACTCACTCACTCACTCACTCACTCACTCACTCACTCACTCACTCACTCACTCACTCACTCACTCACTCACACACACACACACACACACACACACACACACACACATACATACACACACACGTCCACATCATCACTCGAACAGGTGCGAATTGTTTAGTTTCACTCGAAGGAACATGACTTTCCTCTAAAAAAATTATCTAAAAATTACGTGATGCTGCACGTGACCGGATGCGGCTTGAGCATGGTGCTAGATGCTCTTTGGATCCATCGCTATGCACCACCGCTTGAGTTAATTCGCAGACACTTTGAGGTGAACGCCTCCCAGCCTACACACGACTGCGACAGGTGATCCACAGAATTACAAATCTCGACCCACAGCGAGTGGGTTAGCACCATGCGGGGTTCGTGCACTACAATCACAATGGCGCGCGCGGCTGGTGGGCCGTCGAATCATCGACCCCTTTTATTCTGTCATATAAGACGAACGCTAGGGGCAACACGGGTCAACATATAACGTTTGACAACATACTTTGGTCAATACGTAATATGGACGGTGAAAAAAATTAATATATAACATATATATATATATAACATATATATATATATATATGTTTTATATATATATATATATATGTTATATATATATATATATATATATATATATATATATGCATGCACATTCTTTTGTTCGTTCGTTCGTTCGTTCGGTCAGTTTGTCGTTCGTTCGGTCGTTCGTTCGTTTTTTCGTTAGTTCGTTAGTTCGTTAGTTCGTTAGTCCATTCGTTCGTCCGTTCGATCGAGTGGGTAGGTTTGTCGGTTGTGAAGTATTTGTGCGGAAAATAAATACGCCATCTACCGTGACGAAATTGTAATTCTGGAGTCATCGGTATCTGACCTATGATGTATGTTTCATTCAGAGTTTATTTTACGTATCACATCACATCATATTAATGTTTTGTATTAAATAACCATTAAAACATGTTTTGTGAAAACATATTATGACTTAACGTCGTTCATCGAATTGTTTTCGGATTAACATCGTTAATTTCGATTACATTTTGCCAAGGTGCAAATGGGTGAACACATGGGTACAATATGAATTACACGTGATTATTACAACATGAACTACACGTGATGATTGTAACATGAATGACACGTGATGATTACAACATGAATTACACGTGATGATTACAACATGAATGACACGTGCTTGTTACAACATGAATGACACGCGATGGTTACAACATGAATTACACGCGATGGTTACAACATGAATGACACGCGATTGTTACAACATGAATGACTCGCGGTTTTTACAACATAAATGAAACGTAATGATTACAACACGAATGTCAGGCGATGATTACAACACGAATTACACGTGATTATTACAACATGAATGGCATGCAATTGTTACAATATGAATGACACGCGATGGTTACAACATGAATGATGAAGACATGTCCACAGGTTGCAAAAGGTCGACGTAATTAAAGTTTCATGACAAGTCTGAGGTTAAATGACTTAATTTGCTTGTAACCTGTCGTCCGTTGGTGTTCTGAGATCACCCCGGAGCAAAACAAAAATCAATAGTTACACATTAGTGTCTCTTCTGGAAAGCTTCAAGTTGAACCCTCGGGTCATCAACTGAGAAATGTGTAAGACGGAGGATGTGAGTGGAGTAGTAAACCTAAACCAATATTTCTCGTTTCACTGGAGAAGGAGACTTGCTGGAGTGACGAGATTAGAGAAGAGAAGAATTGAGAAGCCGAGGGAGGAGGTCGGTATGAAAGAGGGGTTAACGAACAACCCGGAGAAGGGTCTGTTAAGTATAGAATACTGACTTACTAAAAAGTTAATTATGTTTTATATATACTTTGATATATATATATACTAAACATAGTAAAACGTGATTATTTCTTAAACATTGGCGTTGTTATTTTTTGTTGGGGTTTACACATTTTTTAAATACAACTAAAACAAATATACAGACCACAAAACAAGTTTATTTTGAGAGGTAACTATGTACATTACAAATAAAACAATTCTTCGAAAACGTCCATTATCATATTTATATAGTGAACATCATATGTTGTATAACATGTTATAGACATACCTATATTGTTCGTGGACACGTAAGATTTTGTAAATGACTATTATTTTATCATCAACGGACATTAACTGCATTTCCGTGGCGACTATATTATATATATATATATATATATATATGTATATATATATATATATATATATACAGTGAGATCTCACTACAGTTTGGTTGTTGAGTCTATGAGCTTTGTAACAATATTGTATAGGTTTGCATATGTGACACACACACACACACACACACACACACACACACACACACACACACACACACACACACACACACACACACACACACACACACACACACACACACACACACACACACACACACACACACACACACACACACACACACACACACACACACACACACACACACACACACACACACACACACACACACACACACACACACACACACATACACATTTGTACAAACAAAAAACAAACAGTACTGTATCCGTAAAGGGTATATCCTGAAATAAAATGTGTTGTGTTTCTTAATTACAACTGATTTATGTATTTTCAAATGCTGGTATTGAGAATGTGTTTATATATCGTTATATGCCGGGCTGCACACATGGACCGAATGGAAGGAAAACGGCCAACAAGGGATTGGATGGCTTCAGTGCGACCTTAATTGCGAGTTGACCGTATTACCGAAGTAACCGCAAAGGGAGGTTTAACTTAATCATAGTTTGAGCATATTCGAAGGTGAAGAAAAGAACTCTTAAAACCACATGAAAAGAAATCCAAAAAGCAGCAACCAATGGAACGCGTTGGAGAAGTGTCGTTTCGTGGATATGCTCTACTTTAAACGAAGTAAAAGGAACGTCGAAGCCACCAGCCCCGCCTCGAACGTCATAGAAAAAGAAGACAAAAACCCTCCTAACACCCATGTCTCACTCGCCCGAGTGGCCAGCCCAGTCGCTGGCAGGCAGCCGTCGCTCCAAGCCGCGGCCCGTAGCTCGCACGAGGAAAGGTCGGCTCGCAACTCATATTTTCGAACATCATAAATCAAAACGTTATCCGGCTGACGCCTAGCGAAACAAATCGAAACGCCGAGAGACGTGTTCCATCTGTGCGCGAATCGGACAGGGCGGCCTGTTGCCGGGCGTCAAACGCCGGGCCTGGGTCGATGTCGTCCCGGGAGTCCACGCCGCACCCGATACCACTTCTGACGGCCACAAGGGCACGGTGACGGAAACCCGCTGTCGCCGAGACCCGACTTCACCCGTCCGCGGAGTTTCAACACGGTCGTATGGAGCAACGTAACACGCTCTGTGTCACCGTCCGTGAACGCACTGCGAACCGTAATGATGTCCCCCGTATGCAGACAGTCTCCCCTGTACAACTATCCGCCAGTGGTTGATTGCCTGATCCGCAGGTGCGAGCGTGTCGGTCCTCGTTCTATTCCCGGCCTCGGCGCGCACACCACTCGCTTCTTATTCACAGCAATAGTTAGCGTTGCATTTTTTCACCCGGCCGCTCCGCTTTTTCGAACGTTCTTGACAATTAACAGAAAACTGTTCGCATTCAAAACTAGGCCAGAGTATAGTATACCGAAATGTTTACGCGACTTACGAAGCTCGTAGAAGCAGTTTAGCGACACCGTCCGTTGGCGCCCCCTGTGGGACAAGACGTCGCGTCGCGTCGATAAACGTGGTTGCGATGGAGCCCCGGGCGGCTGCTGGACTTTTTATGTATGCACGCGCAATCGTTCTTAATTTCGCGGAACATACGCATATCTGGCCCCAGGAGGATGTTTTTATCCCGGACAGACAATATCGGAGGCGACACTTTCATGTAACCCAATATCCTATCTAATCTTACATCCTGGGCTCTAACTTTTGAGGATGGCACAGGTGGTCTGAGGCTGGTGACGTGTTATGTGTGGTCGTGGAAATGTGTTACATAAAGCATGTCTAGAAGTCGTTTAAAATGTATTTTGAAATATTAAACTGAGGTTTAATTTTTTTTTTTTGTGCGTGGGTGCGCGCGCGCGCGCGTGTGTGTGTGTGCGTGTGCTGGTATGTGCGAGTGTGTAGGTATGTTTGTATATGCGTGTGTTTATGTTATGTAGGCATATATACCTATAATATATATATATATATATTCAGCTGTATAATCATACTCCCCTTTATTGGATGTTTCTTTGTCAAGAGGAATAATTTAAAGCGCATGCGCAACATAAACTTCGGGTGAATGCCTTATTTACTATTGCAACGGAAACCATAAATATGAGAATGGAGAAAGCGAATAATAACAGCAAAAAAACTGAATATTTTCTGCATGCTTGCTAATTTCGCAGGCTGGGATATTTCGCATTACACCGGATATGTCGATATGCCGCAGTCCGTCTGAAAGTCAGTCAGGATTGCTCGTAACTGTCAGCTTGAATGCGCAATAAAACCACTTCAACCGTCCGATTAGACACGCGAAACGCAAAAGCACTGACATTGCCATCAGACAGCGCGACATTCGATGCCTTCTTTGTGGCATTTGGGTTCAATAAAACGCCATTCGCCGTGCATGCTGGGTAGATCACGTGGGAGGTTTGCAGAAGGTTGTCTGTCCGGAGAACGTTTCGGTTACTTCGGATTAGACGCAATGGAACTGCGACCAGACATCGAAGGGTTATCGACGAGTGATACATGTTGCGTAATGTCAATATCGCCGGAATGCAGTTATGCCTTGTCGTTCTTGTGCGCCTAATGACTACGTATAACGTTGCCCGAGTCGGTCGTTTATGAAACGAGGAGGTACTTGGTTACCGGTCATCGAATCGGTGTCAGTGACGCTCTGACAGCGAGGCAACAAGCCACGGGTCGAACGGCGCAAATTGGAAGATCAAGTGACAGCTCTTTGTGCTTCGATCAGCGGCCTCACTAAGGTCGTGGCACTCTGCGGGTGGGAGCTCCTGGAAGCGTTTACCTCTCGGGAATACAACTGCAGTGGTGTATCGCTGTGTCGACTTCCGGTGCAAGGAAGTACCCGTAAAAGAAAACTTTGAAATTGCAATTCTGACTTGCACTGCTGCTTACCACGCCAACAGTGCATGACTTACCCATTACTAACCATAGATAACACTTTTATTGACAGAGTGACAGTATTTAACTTTCTTGGAATAACGTTTAATGAACAATGTAACTGGGAAAGTCACATTTAAAAAGTTTCAGATTGTTTTTTAAGGACGCTTGGTGTCTTAAATATATTAAATGGTTATCACCTCTTAATATAAAGATCGTATTGTACAACACACTAATATCGCCACACTTAATCTACGGCAGCGGTATTTAACCTACGGGTAATTACCCCCTTGGGGGAAATTCAGACTTTTTGGGGTGGGGTAACGGAAGCTTTTTGAAGTATGGACATTTCAGTAATTAATTCATCATGATGACGCTCTTGTAGCACACTTCATAGAAGATATGTCGTGGAATGACATACTGGAAGCTACGAACACCGCATACTGAAAGTAAAAGCTCCCTTGTCATCAGAGAGAATCTCATCCAGCCATGTCTGGTTGAAGCACCGAGACTCATCATTGGTGGGGAACAAGCTAGGGAGACAAGTGAAACAGAGATAATTTTGGGACACAACTGGAACAGTGGACATTTAATTTGTGAGACAGATATTGGATAACGCCGTTTTAGATGCAGAAGCGTTAGCAAATCCTTCAATGCTTTGCCCTTCAACTGGATGAATCAACATTATATATTGTTTGTCGTGCTCAGTTGCTTGTACTTGAAAAGCGACTCTGTGAAATATGACTGTATGATCTCTCAATTGTTTACCACGGAGTGTCACGAACCCCAAAATTGTCAGTGAATGAATGTGAAGAGGTAGGAGTCGATTTCCGTGTTCTCCTCTTCCACCTGGATGATCGCTGATTATCCTGGAATCAGGATTTCATTATGTGTTCGAATTAATTGAACATAATTATCATGTTCATGGAACGGAGAGAAACGCTACATACCAAACTATCAGACGATGTCAGACAAAGAGGCCATACATTTATTATAAAGCTGGGCTGCACATCTTTTAGTGAGATGAATCAGCTGAACCTCTCACAAGAAAGGAATGTGGTGAATATTCTCACAGCTCAAAGGTCCTTCGCAAAGCAAGTTTTATCGACATGAAATTCAGGTTAATGAGGTCTCCTTATTCTCCAAACAAACAAGGCCACTTGGAGAGAACAAAGAAGAGTGTCCATTTGCTGATGATATCCTGCGCACATACGTTCCACGGAAGAGGTCATCATTGGATATTTCCCACGTCTGGAACACAGTGAGAAGAATGCGTGGATAATGGTACGTTTTCGGTGGACAAAGGATAAATGTCAAGTTCCCTGGCTTGCGAGAAGATGGCAGGCTGGAAGAAGACTTTCAGGATTGTGGCCTCAAAACGTTCAGACGAAAGGCTGATGGTGAATACCAAGTTTGCTGTTATAGAGCTCTCACTCTCTTTCTTCTTCCAATGTATTGCTGCCCATGACTGGTATTTCTAAAAGGACCAACAATAAAACTAAGTCACGAAATATATTTGGATTTTGCTGATGACCTGCGATGTGCTCCTGTTGTGACAATGTCTCGCATCTCAAAGCTTATCAAGAAGACACAAGTTGTAGCACACACGGATACATTTATTTGTAAAGTATTGCTTGCCATACGTTTGATCTTATTTAAAGGTTAAGAAGCCAATGTATAGCTAATGCTAAAACAAATTACTTTACCAATAAATATGTCAATTATACATTTACATGTTCTTTTAAAATAGTCATTTTCTCGTATTTAGTACTTAAAAATGGAGGGGTAATCACGGTGTCGTTCGCTGGGTCAAGGGGTAACAACGCCACAAAGGTTAAATACCGCTGGTCTACGGCGTTACCGCTTGGGGTTACAAATGTGACAGAATTCATAAATTTCAAAATAAACTTGTCCGAATTATAAGCAAATATAATGCTCACACTGAACCACCTGTTTAAGTCTTAAATTATTAAAAATAGAACACACTATAATCGTAAGAACTAAAATTGTATTATAAATTCGTGCATAACAAACTTCCTGTTTACCTTCAAAATTTGCTGTTTCATCAGAACAACAGCATTCACAATTTCAACACACATGGACAATACAATACATATACAATCAGGGTAGAACACACATGGACAATACAATACATATACAATCAGGGTAGAACACACATGGACAATACAATACATATACAATCAGGGTAGAACACACATGGACAATACAATACACATACAATCATTTGTGAAACAGTCTCAGATACACCTTGAAGCATACTATCAATAATGCATCTGATTTAATAACAAGTACAATTTACACTCACAGCTGGTTTGCAATGTATGTTAAACCTCATTACTTGCAGACTTATTTACCTGTATGTACAATAGAAAAGTGGTACATTTGTAATTATTAGTGAACAACAAATAAGAATAAGCTTTTATGAGTACCTCTTTGGATGACTTACGTTTTGTCTCATGTTCATAGACACAAGGAATATCGGGTATATGGAACCGTTTGGCGCAAACACCAATATGTTTCACATAGCTAGAGGTCATTGTAATAAAATTTTCGTACGCACGCATGCACACGATCACACATTCACGTACTCACATTCACACAAACCCGCGCGCGCACGCACACATACGCACGCGTACACACACATACGCACACACACGCGCGCGCGCACACACACCCACCCACCCACACGCCAACACACGCACACTCACTCACACACACACGCACGCACACACGCACACACGCACACACGCACACACGCACACATTCACATCTCTCTGTCAAAACACAATTACTGCACATTGCTTGTTTGTTCTATCAATGCGTGTCTTACAAACTATACAGCGTCAAAGAATAATATTGGCTCCATTATTGAGAGGAAATGTCCGTGTGCAGTGGTCCTTGATTCTGTTTGAGAGATCCCATCACCATAGTCGGTGAGGTCGTGAGGTCGTGAGGTCTCGAGACGGATGTAATGAGTCATGTGCGCTCGACGACAGAGATCACGAGGAAGAACATTATGTCATAATCTTTTTTGAGGGTTTGGCGCACCGCAAAGCATCATGGGTAAACAAACGTACTTTCTGTTTAGTTCTTGGCAAGTTTCGATATTGTAATTATTCTATATCGTATATTGCAAAGATATTGGACAAACAAACGTATGATACATTTTGAAAATAACATGTCATTATTATCTATAGTGTGCAATTATATAATTCTTCCATCCATACATTATGAAGAATTCCAAACAAAGGTTTACTACACGAGACTACACTAAATATAAGTCAGTGTTGACTTGTTTACCCAAGGCTGCCTCTTGAATTTGCGTACGATTTTCTTTTAACATTTTCTTTTTAACTTCATTCTTCAAATATGGATTCCGTGAAAACAATATACTTCATTTTTGTTAAGAAAAACCTCCAGTTATGATGCTACAAACCATGTGGTGCCACCTCTTCTCCGAGAGCAGCTGCCGCGAGTACCTACTGCTCTCTGCTTTGTGACGTTCTCACTAGGTCTTCGTAGTCCAGGTTCGTGTCTGTTTTGCCGCAACATGCTCCCTGTAATAGTTCCCCTTAGGTTCTTTCTTCACTTATGATGTGACCAAAACGAGTTTTATTTCTGTACTTTCTTGGCAGAGTTTTTTTTACCTAAGCCCACATTATAACTTCTATATTCGTGACACCATAATGTAATAAGTTATGTTACTACTATTGGTATTTTGCATTATTAATAATTTTAATTTGTTTTAAATTTGGCCTGTCTTCTTAATGTTATGCATATCTAATCTATCCATCCACACACCAACACACGCACACTCACTCACACACACACGTACGCACACACGTACGCACACACGTACGCACACACGCACACACGCACACATTCACATCTCTCTGTCAAAACACAATTACTGCACATTGCGTCTTTGTTCTATTAATGCGTGTCTTACAAACTATACAGCGTCACAAGAATAATATTGGCTCCACTATTGAGAGAAAATGTCCGTCTGCAGTGGTCCTTGACTCTGTCAACGAGAGATCCCATCACCATAGTCGGTGAGGTCGTGAGGTCGTGAGGTCTCGAGACGGATGTAATGAGTCATGTGCGCTCGACGACAGAGATCACGAAGAAGAACATTATGTCATAATCTTTTTTGAGGGTTTGGCGCACCGCAAAGCATCATGGGTAAACAAACGTACTTTCTGTTTAGTTCTTGGCAAGTTTCGATATTGTAATTATTCTATATCATGTATTGCAAAGATATTGGACAAACAAACGTATGATACATTTTGAAAATAACATGTCATTATTATCCATAGTGTGCAATTATCTCATTCTTCCACCCACATATTATGATTATGAAGAATTCCAAACAAAGGTTTACTACACGAGACTACACTAAATATAAGTTCGTGTTGACTTGTTTACCCAAGGCTGCCTCTTGAATTGCGTACGATTTTCTTTTAAACTTTTCTTTTTAACTTAATTCATTATGAATACACTTTCTTTAAATGTGGATTCGTGAAAACGACATACTTCATTTTTGTTAAGAAAAACCCTCCAGTTATGATGCTACAAACCATGTGGTGCCACCTCTTCTCCGAGAGCAACTGCTGTGAGTACCTACTCCTCTCTGCTTTGTGACGTTCTCACTAGATCTTCGTAGTCCAGGTTCGTGTCTGTTTTGCCGCAACATGTTCCCTGCAATAGTTCCCCTGAGGTCTTTTCTTGTATTGCATATTAACTCGCTGATTATTTTACGTATTATTTAAACTATTTATTAACTTATTTATTTAGCTTATAATTTACACATATATATTTACTTGTGTTATATTGTTAGCGCCTTTGAGCAAGTTTTTAACCCGGAGACATGGCGCTTGATAAATTCTTCCTAATAAAAATAATTAATAATACCTATGTGAGTTAAGGCTGCATAGGCTTAACACATTCATGTAGGCCTGTATCTTTCTCCAGTGATTAATAACATTTACATGCAATCTATTTCGACGATTGAAGTAATATTATCTCTGCTTCGACAAGCATTCTTCACAAAACTACGTTAACGTGATATGTTCAGCTACCCAACATAGTTTATATTGCATCTGTAAAATAAGAATATATTTCTTGCGATGAAGGCTGAGCGGGGCAGACAGGAAAATATGTGTTACATAACAGTGTAATTGCCAATAGTCTTTTTTGAACAATCCGGACTTCGACCCGTTTCCATACACCACCCACGCCTGCCGTGCTGAAGTAATCGCCCAGACGTGTTGCAATCGGCGAAACTACAATAAATGTCTCCAGAAAATTACCAATTTCGTGACGTCGGCAAATTGGTTGCATGGCGTGTTTTATTTCGAAGAATATCTGTCAAAAATATTTCTTCCTAAGGATACTTATCGTTATTCCGTTGGTTGAAACACGCCGGAAAGTGTAATTTTCGATTAGGTAGACACTTCACGTGAAGTATAAAATAACAAAACAAGTCTCATTTTGAATGCGGATCAACAGAACTGGTGATTTTCAGGAGCTCATTTCTATTTCGCAATGGCGTATTCACCTTTCTATTCGGCCTTATCATATCATAATTATTGTGCTGGCAACCGCTGTTCCTCTAGGTACTGCCAAATCGCATCTTCACATCGGCTTGCCCGCTGCAAATTGCTAGGTGTTGCTTTCTGTGAGTGCAGCGGCGCGCCAACGGCGAAATATGTTTTGTTCGTGCTCGGAATCATAATAGCGTGAACCATATGTAGATAAATCTACGATATCGCCCGATAAGCACGAGTCGATGTGAAAGGCAGGTTTGGCTCCGGTACACGCCGGTACAAACAACGCAATATGGCGACACGCCGGCCGTAATAGCACGACTAGCTAATTATCAGTTGCCGGTCAAACCGCGGTCCATTTGGTAGCTAGAAATCGATAAGCCGACGGCTTTGTTTGTCGTTGTTGTTCTTTGAGAATACTGGCGCCAACAATTGGCGGTGAGAGCAGAGCTTATGCTACAAACTTGCGGCGAAACGAATCAGTCGACGAGAACGCATGTGTTGAGATCACATGTAAACAATGGAATACAGATTGAAATGCATAAGAAATCATAATATATTCTGTCACACGTATAGTAGATTCTAAATTAATATTTGACGGATTAGGGACAGATAGAGGGGGATTTCGAAAGGTGCGTATTATTTAAACAAAATACATGCCGAACCGGTTTAAGTCCAAATGTATTAGTGTTTTATTTGTTTCATTAAGTATGTAAGTATTTTGTTTCATTGGGATTTCCACTTGTGTTTTTTTTTCGCATTTTATAATGTCTTTAAAATGCACATCATGTAATTTCGGCCAACTAACCTTTAAAAAAGGCGTTGTTTATACAACGTTCATTTATTATTAAATACTCATCAATAAATTATAATAATATTGAAAATAACACAGTATGTGGTATGTTGGCCCACTGAACTCTCGCTATACTACAAACCGTTGGAAAAACACGGAGTCATTATAGAAAGAAGGTATTTTATAAATTTATTGCACTGTCTGCCACAACTAATTATTTAACAAGATTTAACAAGATTGCCGTCCAGAGCTACAAGCTCCAGACGGCATGCGGACAAGGAAGCCTTTGGCTTATCGAGAGTCCCACAATTTTTCCACCTACGTACAACCCGCCCTCGCCAGATAGAGGTCAATTTTATTTTTGAACATATTCACACTGTTAACATTAACACAATCATCAGATAATTTGTTCCAGTCATTAATTGACTTAGAGAATTAGTACTTTCTTATATCCAACCTACACTGTTCCTTGACCAATGCTGCCCTCTGGTTATACTGCCTTCTTTCAGTTTGAAGAAAATATTTCTATTAATATCCTCATAACCATTCAATATCTAAAAAAACTTATATTTGGTTTTCTTCTATTAGTGTTGTTAGCCCACATTCTAATAGGCGTCTTTCATAACCAAGCTCTTTCAGTTCAGGAATCAGCTTAGTTGCTCTTCGTTGCACTCTTTCTAGTCTATATATGTCCTTCTTACGATATGGCCTCCATGCTTGTATACAATATTCCAAATGTGGCTTAACTATTGCTTTGTACAGTGGTACAATTAGCTGTTTCTCCTTATATGTGATATTTCTCCTAATTAGCCATAGTATTTGGTAACCCTTTGAAGTAGCAATTCCACATTGCTCCGAAACTTTCATGTCAGCAGTGACTGTTACTCCTAAGTCCTTTTGTTTTACTGTTTGCCTAATATAGTATCCCCCATTATGTATTCTTTGTTCACATTTCCATGTCCTATGTGGATGCATTTACACTTCCCAAAATTGAATAACATTTGCCATTTTTTAGACCATTTGACCAATTTGGTTATATTATCCTGTAAAATGTGTTTATCTGCATCTGTTTTACCTGTTCTGAAAACGTTTGTATCGTCTGCGAATTTCAGTACTTTGCTTGATACATCATCATCCAAATCATTTATATATATCAAGAGTAATCTAAGTCCCAACGTCGACCCTTGTGGCCCACCATTCAAATCTGGTTTTCCTTTTGAAATCCCCCTCTGCTATTTTTCTCTGTCTTCTGTCTGTCAACCCTGTTTGTTTCCAACTGATCACACCATCCCCTATACCATGGGTTTTTAGTTTAAGTAACAATCTTTGATGTGGCATTTTATCAAATGCTTTCTGAAAATCTAAATAGACAACATCCACTGGTGACCCATTTTCTACCCACTTTAATTTCTTCTAAAAACTTATGTTAAGCTCACTGGTCTGTAATTCTCTATCCCTTTAAAAATAATGGTGTAATGTTTGCTTTTTTCCATTCTAGAGGAACGGGTCCCTCCAAGTGACAATATAAAGAATATAGCAAGCGGTGTACTGATTTGGTCTACAATTTCCTTAAGCAGTTTTGGTGATATCCCCGTCAACTTCAGGTTATTTGTTTTCTTTCGTCATCTTAATTTTCTTTGATATCATTTCAGGAGTAACAAACAACTGCCCTAATTGATTTGATTCACCCTCTCAAATTTAGTAACTGGTAATGAATGGCAGAGGACTTATATCTTCTGTGATAAACACTGAGCTGAAATACTCGTTCAAGGCCTCTCTGCCATTTGAAACCCATCATACATTACGATTCCTGCGCTGTTATCTAGTGGTCCCGCCTTATCTCGAACCTTCTGTTTACTCCTTACATAAGCACAGAAACTCTTGCTATAATTTGTTATATCATTCGCCAAGTTTTGCTCAAAAGTTTGTTTATATTTTCTAATTTCGGCTGTAGCTAGGTTAAGGGCCTCTTCGTAGTTGTTGTAGTCTTCTATATTTCCAGTGTGTCTGTAAACTCTCCACATAATTTGTTTGTAAGCAATCTTTCGTATAGCTTCTTTTGATAGGTGTTTCTTCCTAGATCGTTCCCCTTGCTTTTTAGGGGAACAAATCTTTCAATAATGCCCTCAATCTCATCTTTCAAAATGGTCCAACATTCTGTCGCTGTCTTGTCCTTCATTAAGTTAGTCCAATCTATGTGTGCTAAATATGTTCTCATCTGTTTATATTTGCCTTTGTTGAAGTTTCTCCTCCATTGCTTTATACCATTATTCCCTGATTGTAGTTTTATACTAAAATGGATCTGGTTATGATCACTAGATCGCAAAGGTTCATGTATTTTAACATTATCAACTAATTCGTTTTAAGAAGAGAACACTAAATACAACACATTCCCACCTCTGGTTGGTTCCAAAACATGTTGGGTAAGGAAACAGTCCTGTATTAGAACTCCCTAATTATTTCCACTGAGTATATCCGTGATTAAAATCACCCATTATAACACATTCCCCTTTACTTATCTCTTTTATAGCAATGTGCAGTTTTACATCATTCTCTTGTCTTATGTTAGGACTACGATAAACTAGTTATGTTGTTAATGTTGAGTTTCTGGTAACTCTGTTGCACCAAATAGCTTCCTCGCAATCTGCTTCCCTTTTCATTTGTACTTCATATGCCTGAATAGATTCTTTAATGTACAGTATAGTATGACTCCGCCTCCCCTTCTCTCTTGCCTGTCCTTTCTAAACATAATTAATGCCAAAAAAGGAATATATGTTTTGCCATGACATTAACTGAACATTTCGTTAGAACAGCAGTTATTATTATTATTGCAAAATGTAGTTATTCTGTAAAATAGGAATGACCAGCTTCGTGGAAATTTCATCAGAAAAAGGCAAAACGGGATTCATTTTTATCTATAGAGAAATATGTTAAACGCTGAGATCGAAAGTAAAATATATTAACAAACAAATAGCCATATGTATTGTAATGTACACAAGCATATTTAATAAAGAAGAAATTCTCGTAAATTAAAGATGCGCCATAATTTGTGACGAAAGGTGCGCGCTGTTTTCTTTCCATGTTTGTTCAACCTTTAAAAATGCTTAATAAATTGTAAAACTTGTCTCCGTTGCCATCGTCTCTACAAGATCGACAGAGTGAACGAGGTCAACAGCGCTGAACATACTAATGTGATATTGCAGTAGTATCCCCTACATTATGAAATGTGTGGGTTCGTATCGGCAACATGCCGTTATAGTTGATGAAACCTTAAGGTATCTTTTTGCAGTTTGGATTATGACCATCCTGTAAAACGACATCTCAGTTTTAAAATTGTATCAATGTCTCATGAGTGTAGTTCCATTTTTTGCAAAGGTGTCGCTGTGGGTGGCTGAATTGACCGACCCAAAAATCTAGTTCTGGAATACATCAAAGTTAGATAGATACATTTAAAATCATATGCCATTCAATCAAATCAAAGCAAAGCACACATCAAAATTACTTTTTCAAGATAATTATTCAAGATTTTATTATTCAAACCTGTAGTAAAGGGTTCGTTGTCTCCAAATATGCAAACAAACGAAAAAATAAATCTTCACCTCTGCGAATGTATTTTGGTTTTATGTCAGTTTGGTGAAATGCACCTTATTAGGTCCGAACCTTTGTGGCCTGTCACATTTACTTGTCTCTGTTTTGCATAATGAACATAATGTGTTGAGCGATATTAAGTTGTATAATAGGGACATAATTAGCCATGACAATAGGAGCATCAATTATATCATGTAGGTCTAGTATCACATTTATATGATGTTCAGTTTTATAATAAGGAAATAGCAAGCAAAGAAAGATAGGGGCATATTTATTTTACGATCTTTCATACACTGACTGTGCATTTCCAAATCGGGCATTACAAGGTCACATAGCACCATACATCGGATTGGGATCTGTGAGGCTTTGTTGTAATTATAGTTAAAACAACATTTTTAAATAACCTTAAAAAGAATTTCTTCGTTACTACAAAAAGCAACACAGCCTATTTTTGGATGATGGCAATTTTCAGTGGAAACTGGATCAAGGGTCAATTTACACTGTATCGACGGTGGAAGGTGCGTCGACTAAACTCGGGTGACGATTGACAGCTGGCGACAAACGACAAACAAGCGCGTTTACAGCGGCGTAACAATTTTATTCTTTCACCGCATCTTTCCTATTTACAATAACGGTAATGTGTACCGAATACGGCACGGCAGTTACATTACATGGTACATACACGCGCCACTTCTGAATACAGTCAATACACATACGCTGCGTTGCGTCTCTTTTAACGATCGTCACATGGAAATCAGATCAAGACCTACGACGTGACGTCATTATCTTTCCTCCTGTAATAAATGCAGTCAACGTAGAAGATCACGTGACAAACAATGAACCGACGTGACGAATCAGGGACGCGTTTAGCTAAGATAAAGAACTCATGACGTCATTTCCACAACTAAAATAGTTTTGTCAAGATTCGTCAAACTTATATTTCCCGATTTCCACCATGTCCCCTGTTGAGTTAATACAATAATTATGATTTGTGAATATGCATTACAAAATAATTCACCATTTATGTTCCGAGAAACCGTTTTTCTTAGTGAACAATACGTTCAAAAAGAACAATGAAACATGCTTTCACAATTATGTCATCATTACTGCCTTCCATGGATTTATTTAGCACATATTTGCATAATTTGACTATAATTATAGTAAATCAATCTTATATTGAAATATATTGTCATAAGGTCATTATCTTATTAAAACACGCCCCTGATGCCAATGCCCTTTTGCTCTTGCGAGTAATATACCCTCTTATTTGTGACATTTACATTAGAGTATACATCGTACAATCGAGTAGATCATAAACTAGTTTAGTTATCGTCTCGGCGACACGGGCATATACATTCACGTGCTTAACCTCGTGAACACATTATAAAATCAATGCACTTTAATTAGGCAGACAACAAACAATTAAATTATACTTATACATTTGCTGTAAACACAAGCACGTCATGTGATTAGTTTTCGTCGCATTTTTGTGAAATGTTAGTTAACGCGACATGTTAGAAGCAACACGCGTTTGTTCTGGTGCAAACATCTATATGACAAAAACGACTAAACGACACGCGGGACGACTTAAAGTTAACGTCACGTAATTTTGGCACGTTTTGGACACGATACGTGTGGGAACGGATCACCTTTTATTTCTACAGTGTCGGCAATGTTAATGTTTTCCAACGTCGCATGCAACTTTACATTTTTAGCTTTCTATAAATCAGATGTGTCAATATTTACCGTATTTTCCACATAGCTGCTGAGATAAATCCATCAAACGGCCACAAGAAAATTACTTTCTGTACGGCTTATGCTATTATCTTTAAAATGTGCCCAAATATTTTAATTTTTATATGGAATAAAAAGTCACAGAAAGGATATATCGTCCAATAATCACTAACTCTTCATTAGATTGACATTACACCGGAAGTGAAACAATAATTTGTCCCCCCATATGGGCGAATGCTAACATCGGTGCACTGCCTTTGTTGAGATGAACGCCGTGTCGTGTGGTGCCAGCGAGCGACTCGGTAAAATATTTCTGAATTTAGTTTGCATTTGTAAACATTTCCGAACGTTTTTAAACCAACTTCGTAGCAGCCGGCATTTCAAGTAAGCACAGTTGGTAGCTGCCTTGTAGGGATTACGGCCACTCGCAGACTATTGGCGTGTACGGAGAGAGGTGGTCACTGAAGCGTGACGACTCGGTCACACGTGGCCGCACACGACTCGACATGTCCCACAAACGTTACACGGTGTCCGCGACCCTGTAGTAATGCCCATGACATAGATGCAATTGACGAGAAACACGAACTAAACCAATCCGGCCAAAAAAGCAAATGGATTTCGCTAAAAGATACATACACACACCAACCAAAACGTTCGACGTTCAAGCGGTTGCGTCCATTTTGGAACAAGACATTATAATTATTCGCGGGTGAGATGTACGTGACGGCGCACACATGTTGTCTGAGCGTCCCGTAAATACGTCAGTATATTTCGTGATTGATCACAGAACACATCGGGTCCGTCCACCGGGTATATTTGACGACAACAACGACAATAGCGAGACAATACAACAACGACAAAGGACGCATTTGCTAACGAGCTGCGACGCCTACACGTGACTTCGCGTAATGTGACGACGTATCGCGAGACTACCGGCATTCCTGGGCGCTTATATGGCAACATTATTTTAAATCGCTTCGACGATCCTGTACAAGTATATGACGCGTTGCACGCATGCTCAAAGCGATGTGAAAAAGTAGCACATGTTAGCAACTATTGTGTTATCATACAGTGAAGTAATGTGATTAATACCAGACACGCACACGCACACGATCACGAACATGCACGCGGTACACTTAATGTGGTTTAGAACCGACGCACTCACACCGTTCGCTACACGAGAAACAACAGCCAAGTACAAACTCACACAAATGTTGCGACAACAGGAGAACTTTCGGCGGAACTTTGTAGCGTTAGCCTCGTGCGTGTACCCCGAAGACAGCGGGAGTTCCACAATGAACAGACGACGCGCCCAACGCGTCTGTGATCGCAGTGTCATTGTTTATCACGCACGAACGACAGGACGACTCGACTGTCCACACACACGTCCACTGCGACGACCGTTACGTCTTATGGCGTCGCAAGAACGAAAGAACGAACACGTGAATGTGACTGCTCCTGCAGGTGCAGCATGGGGCTACTGTAGCGGCATGTAGGGCCAGTTGAACGACCCTCCGCTCAGTAGCATGTCTCGAATGAGTGTCTCTATGGGCGTCTTGCCGACCAGCCGGACAAAGAAGAGCTGCTCAATGACCTGTGAGCTGACCAGACGTAGCGAGGGCAGACGCAAGAGCAGCTTGCCGAAGCGCGTCGGCTGATTGGGGTATTGGCTCCGCACGTATTCCTCCAAAGCGCACTGGGCCTTCTCTTGTAGACATTCCACGTTGTTGATGTCCGACAGACCGCACGCGTCTGCAACAGAGAGAACAGAAGATGTTATAGAACAACGCGTGATAGAACAATATAATATATATATATATATATATATATATATATATATATATATATATATATATATATATATATATATATATATCAGCAAGTGAGTTGATCTCGGATTTCACTACAAATATTTTGTTAAACACTGCGGATACCGCCCAGGATCCCGAAATGTATTAACGATTTTACAAGTTTTAACAAGATTGCCACCCAAAGCAAAACCTCCAGATGACAAATGAAGAAGGAAGCTCCTCATTTGTCAAAAGACTCCAACATTTTCCGTTTTCAAGTGTGCTAACCACACTTCTGAGACATACGTGTGACAGACGATGATCACTTGAGCAAAATGTGACAAAATGTGACGAAGCTAGACGGCATAAGACAAAACAGAGCGTCTCTGACAAAAAGGTAAATTTCATGTAATATGACCGAAAATCAGCAGTAAAATAAAAAGGCGGTCGAGTGAGGGACAATAAACGCATACGCAACAAAAGGTCGATCACTGTATTATATTTTTTTCGCAATCATTGCAAGAGCAACTACACAGAAAACGACGTATATGACATTATAACGGCATTAAAACGGTATTAAAACGGTATTGACGGGAGAACTTCGTGGGGGCATAACTGTTATAAAAACATCCCAATAAGATGTGATTAAACGGCAACCATATTAATAAGAAACACGACATTAAGGCGTGTTTGGCAGAAATATGACGTTATAGATACTTTGTCAAACGTGTCGCGTGAAAGGTCACGTACATAATTAAACCTGGGCGGGAACGATAGTATGGGACACCGCAACGTAATCGTTGTAACGTACAGTTAATTCCACTCATTGACTACCAACGCGGACTATAATATCGTGAAATATGAGCGCTGAATTCCGTATATAGTTAACGCATTTATTACTGTAGCGCACACAAATGTAAGATAATAAAACAACGGTTAGGCACGCAATGCCTGAGCGGTAGAGCACGCAAATCGACGAACGCCCGCGTACGTATAGCGTCGGTGCAGGCGTGCGTTACACGGGCATAACTCGCATAGATCATCCACCACAAGTACGTATCCGCGTATCGCAATCAAAGCAACGCCGGTGCCTAAATCTTCTAAAAACAACCACGGGCTTAGACCACATTGCGTCAGTTAATGATAGGCGCTAATAGGCACCATGCCTATTTCCGTCGTGTTGCGCTCGCTGGATTACCGAACGCACTGCTGAAATCACCGTTGTTATTCGCGTTTACTAGCGTAGTGCGTTCGCGGATTTGTTGTTGGTTAAATAATCTGGCGTTTTGCGCCTTTGAGCATGGCTCCGCGAGTAGTTAGTTCTAGTTGTTTCCAGCGCTCGGCAACGTTCTATTAACTGATTAGTCTGTATTATTGTGGTTACAATATAATGGTCTCATGAGGTCTCATTCAACTAGTCAGCCTTTCCCAGAAAATTAGTTAAGCGCTATAACAGTTTGTTATTATTATGTCAGATGTTAAAATGTTATTATAACAAGAGTTGGATTCTTGTGTAATTTTGTATAAAAAAAAAGTAGTTAGCGCTTGGTTATTTGCAAGGATTTTGTTCTTTTCGCTCTTATATACAAATACATTTGGACGCTGCGTAGATACATAGTTTCTGTAAATAATTAAGCGTAGTTGTTTTTGTGTTTCTATAGTAATTAAACGCATCCAAAAAAGTTCACACTTACTAGCATCCCATCCAGTTTTATCAGAACTAGTTTGGTCATCATCATCGTAAATTTGGGGACACCATCTTGCAGCCAAAATGTCGACATTTCAAACGTAGAAAATATATACCAACTTCGCTGGTTGACTTGCAATATTACGTTCTGGCGAAAACATTAATAGAAATAGGCTTAGTTGCGAATATTCGGGCATTACAAGACGAATAATAAGGCTCTACCTGTGCCTTCAAGAACCCACACGGGTGCGACAGAGAGAATGCCCCGGGGACTAACTCGCGGAATCTATCGTATTTACGCACGGCTACGTGTGGTAATCGCAACCGCTAGCCTTTGGCTACTTCCGGAGCGAACATTCACTACAGCCACTACTCGGCCCGTTCGTGCGTCTGCGTTCGTGTTTATTCTCCCGTCCATACTAGTACATTTTCACACACACTTGGTGGCCGGCTCTCGCATTCCAACCATATCAATGCAACGTTTACTTAGATGTAAAAAGGAACCGCACAACCGAATTTCGTGTCTCGCAAATATACATGGTCGGGGCAAGATGGATGTTAGGAACCGAGTGATTGAACGGAACTCTGTATGAAGGGCTCCCTGTCTGTGGCACAGAGTGCATATTCGATAATCGAACGCAGTTGGTAAGACGCAAAATAAAGACGACCGTGTTTGAAGTCGGGACCAAAGAAAGTTCAGACAAGCCGCCATTTGATAATAAGACAGTCTTTTGTCAAACGGTTCTCTTAAAAAATGTTGCTATCATTTTCTTCTACTTTATTTATTAATGTATGCATTTTATTAAGCACAGCAGCCCCCCCCCCCCCCCACCAAGTGCAGCAAAATCTCCGAGCAGACTCGATCTGCTCAACGAATGGTGGCTGCCTAACATAAAGAAGAACAACAACAAAACGTCGCTCTTTTGTGGTGGGAAAACGCGAACGTTCTCTTCATATAGAGTATATATAGATACAATAAAACATGCTGAAAGATGATTTCACAAATGTGTGTGTTTTCTCTACGTAAAGATTACGTTTTCTATAGGATTTGCACAAACCTGCACACATGGATATTACTTAACCCTTTATTGGATGAATTATTTCCACGTTTCCAAATAAAAAAATTCTTCACCACCTATGTTATGATGTTGTATGCAATAGACCATATACAGAAAAAAATTATATGAAATAAATATTTACTTACACTAACTTAATGTGGCAGCACTGATTTTGCATTGATTATAGTTTTATTAAAAATGGCAACAGACCAAGCAAAAAGTATAAAATTGGTACGTTGCCTCAGGACAACAACGTCCATTAAATTCGGAAGTAGCGATACATAAATATTAGACCGCTGTAAGTTCATGTTGTAAAACAAATCATTTGTATAAGCATTATGTCGATAATATAGTATGCACAATGTACATTAGTATCGTTTAAAACCATCTAGACTGATTCACCAACTGGTAGTAATCACGATATATCGTCCGCAAACATCGTAAAGCATCTCAGTCGTTTAATGTAACGTTGGTGCTGGAAGTCGTATGAATCTCGTGTAACGCGACCGTGAAATGTGGCTCGATAACTATCGAGCCACTTCATCGCTGGCTCGAGTAGGTGGGTATCCATAACGAGGTCGACTTGGGTGACCCCGCCCGACCCATGCCGACCCTCTCGACCCGCGCTCGTGTCAACTGAACCCTACGCTAACTTACTGCGTCCGGCCAATTCGTCATATTCGTTATAGGCTTACAGATCTATCGCCGCGGGAAACTCGGTCGGACGCGAGTTTATCCCAAACCCCATTACGTGCCCGTGCGACTAGATTTATATCCCTGTTTCCCCGTCTCTGTTACCCCAAATTTCCCGATGTCAGCGTCTCCTTCACGATCTCTCCAGCGAAGATCGCATTATTAAATCAGACAGGGAGACCAAATTAAGACATGTATCGTTTCTCATTATCCCATTCACCCTAAACCCACTTAAAGATTCTTTTTCCCCTTGGTTTACCCCAGTCAATAATAGCCCCCTGCGATACCCGCAGCGGCAAAAACACGCCGCGTCCCGCCTCTGCCTGATTTAATACCGAACTCTCCCGTTCCACGGAGCAAAGTTGATAACACGACCGCTTTGTACAGCGCAAACCAAGCTCCCCACATCCGGCTCGTTCCCTTCCCCCCTCCCCTAGCTCCCACTACGAGTCATGCCATAATCTAACCCTTCCCGAAGGCATTGACAACCGGAGCGGTTCCACCGAACGCGGTGGCAGCTACACCGAAAGACGGACGCCGCTCGTAGCAAGCATGGTCCAGCGTCACAGTATAGCAATTATGTTGTCCCGACTATCACTTTTGTCGCACTTATATAATTCAAGATTTAAAACTGACCCGCCGTTATAACCACTTTTCGTGAGTATCCGTGACGTATCATATCCATGTTGCCGTAAAGACGCAAATGAAATGTGCTTCAAATAATAAATTATGAGTTATTTTAATCGGTTAATTGTTCGTAATCAATGAACGAACGACGTCATGTTTAGAATAATGTCACTGTTTTTTTATCACAGAAAGGCATAATTTAATATTTATGCATAATTATTGTTACGTAATTTCACTGATCTATGGAAAAGTGTTATTATTGTATTCTAACACTGTTCCAAAGAGTATTGAACAAGCATCATTATTGACATGAAGTACGTGTTTAATTTATGTGTTTATTGCATTTAATAATGTTCCAAAGAGGCTCGAAAAGTACGTTTTTCGTGGCCTGGATTCTCCCCTCCCATTCACTTGCGAAAAGCAAACCTCATGTCTACACCGATAGCGCGTATAGCCCTGTACTGACGCACCAGACATCTGCGGTTGACGCGCCAAGCGAGCCTGTGTGTGGTCTTCACACACGTTCGGAATTCGAATCGAGAAACCTCTTTTGTCCCGTTTAATCGTCAGACACGCATGGACACTCGTACTCGCACATATGGAATAATACATATTTATCAGGGCGAGATCGTTTTTGTGGTGAATGCGTCAGTGTTTGTGTCGGAATCCTGGTGCGACCGTTATTTTGTACGGCCGCCTGCCTGCGTGTTGCAGATACAAAGGCGCGCCCTTGAACAATCGGCAATTTTATGGATCGTAGCTGCGGTTTTTGATATATTTTGTGTTTATAACCGCCTTAAGTTTAGGTCCTAAACTTTGTTGGGGGTGGACATTACAGTAGTAACAGTATCATTGTGTAAACACACACATAAAAACATATCTGGTATACTTGTTTTGCGCCCACGTGCACACATCATACATACATGCATGCACGCATGCATACACACACACACACACGCACACACGCACACACGCACACACACACACACACACACACACATACATATTTACATACATACATACATACATACATACATACATACATATATACACACATACATACACACACACACACACACACAAACACACACGCACCCACGCACGCACGCACGTACCTGCCCGTACATTATGATGCGTTAATGTATGAACACTCTTTACGTAACCTACCCTCCGCATCATGTATAACTTTATAGCGAGCGTTTGCAGCACGCATCTGGAGACAGTGTTTTCAACAGATGACACACGATCATTTCCTTACGCAATGTATCACCGGAAAATTAGTCACCGAAGACTTGATCCTGTCAACGGACGTTGAAGTGATCCGTGATATGGAAGCGAGTCATTTGCGGGCGAATGATTTTCTACACTTGACACGGGATTTGATCGTCAGTGCGGATGTGGAATCAGACAAGAGCTTGATTAAAGAGACCACGAAGGTAAGCTTTAGTAAAAGATATACGCACGAGGGACTTGATAGCGGAGAGTTCAGTCAACTCCCGGGCAGCGTTAGCGTTACGCGAGTTGCAGAAATAAACCGAGCATCCACATAAGTATCCGGTCGAGATAACTATCTCATGTCTTTAATGAATGTCGGTTTTATATTTATATAAAACACCATCTCACATTGGTCATCAAATGGGTAAAAATAGGCACAAGCTAATAGTAGATATGTTTATGTATAATTTATTTATACACTTCAAATAAGAATGTATGAATTCAGACCACGTCACGTGTTAGTGCATCTGACTTGCAATGTATAAATACCAATACTAAGCTAATAATGATTACCAGTAACTATATTCTATTTGGCAAAAACAAATCCGAAACAGTCTAATGTCAAATCTGCAGGTCGCTTTTAAAAATATAATTGTTTACATATTTTATACATATTTTATACATATTTTATACATTTGTATCCTGACAGTATCCTATGTCAATGCATCACATCTGCAATACTAAATACTAAAGCGCTTTCAGTTTAGCTTACAAATAAATCGAATGTTATCAAGCTAAAACTACCCCGACGTATTTCAGAAGAAACGCAAAATGTCAACGAGGAAGAATTCCGGATGCAGTACTTAAAATATCGCAAACAAATAATGAATGTGAAGAATCCGACTTCTAAACGACGTTAAAACCGACACATTGCGACAACAATAAAACTGTAAAGACCGAACAATTGACAGAACTAGCCTCGGCGCCGTCTAAAGGAACCTCAACTTGGTGCACGTTTGATGCACTCACGATTGGAGCAAATATAAAATATATTTCTATTGCACTAACAGTAGATATTTTCGGTCAGGTTTAAATAAAAGTTCGTTGTCTCCGAGAGAAAGCTGCGCTCAGACGGCTGCAAGCGCTCAAATATAACCTTTGGAACTAGTGCATAACAGCCGGGGCGCGATCGCAGCCAGAGCAAACGGCGAAGTGGAATTTCCCAGACCACTACGAAAAGACGTATCTTCGTCAATTAGTTGTTAATTGTGTCGTGTTTGTATGTACACGGTCATCGTCTTCCGTTTATGCCTACACGTTGCTACAAAACGAACTTCTCTTAAATAAAAGTGCATTGCCTATTCTTGGTCATTTTGATATTTATAATAACGATACCCACGTTATTTTAAGTAGGTCCCCTATACGAACCAGCTTAGGTTTACGCGTAATTAAAAACACCCTCCTTGATTGATTTAGCCCATCGCGAATCAGTTTAGTGGTTAATGTTCAAATATGCAAAGTCTGAATAGTTTCAATAATATTATGCGCAGCTTGATTGATGAAATATTGTGCGCATTTGTAAAAATCATCGAAACAAATTATGTTATCGACATCGATTGAGTAACTTGCGAAAGCGTGCTTCGCCTTATGTAGTAGTAATAATATATATATATATATATATATATATATATATATATATATATATATATATAGGATAAGGATATACAATCGGACAATTTTTTTATATTCACTTAATATTTACTGGATCCGGTCAAAAATAATTTCATAATTTGTTTGATTCTCCGACAAAAACGAACTGGGTGTACAAATACCATTTTAGCAAACCATTTTTAGCAAACCACGTCTGAAACGAGACGGGGGAAAACCGAACGGAAGAGGGACCTTTAATAAAACAACGCAGGCGTCAAGTGTTGCTCAACCCTGCGTGATCGTCAATTAATTCGGCGCGCATACACGAATTGCGCAGCATACTGCTAGCATATGTTGTTAATTTATCACAGCAAACGGTGCAAGGCCAAGTCTGGGAAATGAAATGGTTATTCAGCGCGCTAACGTGCGTTCAGATAAGTCACCCTCCACTCGCTTTGACATGAATAGCGTGAATCGTTATGCCATAAAATGTTCGTGACCATACTGCATAACATCGAGACGCGGTCACAGTATATACTGTAAGTCGCAAGATGGTGACAGCCGGTATTCAATACTGATCCATTTCACTCCGCTGAGGGGGGGGGGCTACATTTAAGAATGTCATATGGACATGACACATCTGACAGAGTTGCAGACCACTTGTGTTCTCGGGTGAATGGCCCGTGGTAAATCAGCATTCTCAACGGATATATGTTTGTGTACCCGTGTAGTTTTCGTAAACACGTATGCTCTTGTTGTATGCTCCTGTATACGTTCGTCTGCATGTATGCCGATAGATGCCATTGTGTACGCATTCTGCGGTTTGCTCTCGACGTCACGCGTGTACTATTACATGTTATCTTTTCAATTGTGTATGTTTTTCTAGGCTAGTGTATTATATATATAATATATATATATATATATATAATAATAATAATAATATATGTATATTCAGTTATGTTTTCCTTTGTATACGCCATAGTGTTCGCTTTGTATATGTTATTTTGTACGCTATTGTACATGATGCTGAGCATGTTATTAACATATTTTGTATGTGCTGTTTGTGTATTTTACGTGCTCCTTAGTAGTATCTTGATGCTCATTTTATACTACATTATACCCGTTGTGTATACAACTTTTGTGCACTCTTCTGTGCGCTATTTTGTACGATATTGTATACGTTCATTTACATATTATGTTATGTTTTTCGCCATGCTCCTATGTAATTCTTCGAACTTCGCTCGGTGACATTTCCGATCGTTAACCCTCACTGCGATCTGCTTATTGTCTGCCAGTCATTTCCAAGTCATTTGTTTACTCTTCGTGTATTTCAGCACGTGTCTGTGTGCTTTTCGATTTTTCCATTAACGATTTCCAATCTATTTCCCATTGCTATCCATTTCGACATTGTAGCTGGCGAGTTTTTACCGTTTTCAATAACCGCTCTCTAATGATTCTCTAGTTGTACTGTAATAAGTTATGTCCACAAAACATTTTGAATTCTCATAAAGAGCTGTATTTCGGTTACACCAATTTCTAGTACATCCTGTATCGGGTATTTTTATACGGCTACGTGAACTGCGGCAACACGACGTGGAGAAAATTATCCATGCTTGGAAAGGGCATCGCAATAATAGGATTCGAACCACGATCCTCTATGCTAAGAATCCGACGTTCTACCCTCTACGCCACATCGCCCCACATATTAAAATAGAACAGGAAAACAATTAAACGGAAATCAGTTTTGCAAAGGTAATTACCAAGGAGAGCGCGTTGAAAGTAAGACGAAAACGTTACGATTAAACAGCAGAAAACGCTCTTACACTAAAATGTAATAACAGACCCTGTTACGGAGATCACAACAGAGGAAGACTAGTTATTAGATTAACGTGAACAAAGAAGACCAAGTAAACGAATTCACGACCTACGGAACACGAATTACTGTTTGGGCTAAGGAAGTTAAACCTAATGTCAAAATCCGTTAGAAGAAAATGAAGTTATCTTTTGCACGGCCTTCGTATAGTAAAAGGGTTAATATATTAAATACCAAAGAGCGAGATAAGCACATTTATAAACTGACTAACTAATATAATTTAAAAGCATCTTCTCATACGGTTAATCAACGACGCTGATCCATAAATGGGTATCCATTGTGGTTCGTGTAAGCAGTGAACGCAATTTGAATTTACTTCGATTACTTGCTCCATAATCACCTCGACATTTGGCATTTAGACCTACGAGATGTTTCTTCATTGTGTTATGGTAGCGTTGATCGTGAAGTTCTGCAGGCGATATCAACCCGCTGCTGGTGACTCGGTAAATGTTGACACGTAAAGTTCTCCGCGACTTCACGACTGAAGGTTATACAGTATATCCGGCTTGTCAGGTCTTCTTATTAAGATTGTACAATCTGGCATGTGGCTGGACAGGGGAGATGTGTGTCGTCGTACGATCATATAAGACAATTAAACACGTGGGCCTTTTCAATCAGGTACTTATCCACAAGATGTCATAAAATTCAATGCAAGAAGTTATTGTTTAATCCTGCACAAAGACCCACCATTCATTAGCTTCAACATAACGACAACGTTACCCAGACAGACAGACAAACGAACGAACGAACGAACGAACGGACGGACGGACGGACGGACGGACGGGCGATCGAACGAACGAACGAACGAACGAACGGACATACACGAATGAAAGCACGGGCTAACGTAGGTACTGGTCTAAGAAGGAAACCATCCTGGCTGTAGAAATCATATTCATCTCGAGCACATCATTCTCGGGTCTATCCAAGCACTCGTGAGCCCCAAAACGACACGTGTACATACAAAGAGGCATACAAATGTCGCTCGCGTTGCTCGTGAACTTGATCAGACCCGACATTGAATCGACGTTTAGCGGCGTCGCCTACCGCTGCCCGATGAATGGGGCCCATTGTTGGCACAACGAGAGAAGACGGCGCGGCGTCGTCGCTTCTCCGGTCGCTTTAATAACGGCCGCTCCGACCAAAGGAGATGCTATCTCGCGTTGTTTTACATGAAAGTAACTAGGTAAATTTCAATAGTATCTACAGTGTTTACGCTTTCTCTCCGTGACGCAACATTTACACGAGGGATCATTTGCAGAAATTGTCGCCCATGTAACCATCAATTACTCCAATATTGGCTAAATTAATGCAAATATCCTTCCGTCACAAAACCATTAAAAAAACACCAAACATGGCATCCTATACAGGGCAAGCGAAGACGGGACCGCCAGTAGGAAACTGGTTGGATAGCATGACGGAGTGGACCAACCTACGCCTATACTGACCGCAGAAGACAGCCCAATGACAGGGGACAAGCATTCCTATGATCATGGTACGAAGTTACTAAGAAGTTAAGCGCGCGGTCCTCCATTCTGGATTGTTGAGCACACGCCGCGCTCGAAGAGGTTGACACCGTTTCTTATAAACTTGCGTGGCCCGAGTGAAGGGGACCTCGCACGTTGACCCGACGCCGCGCGTGGGTCGCCCAGTCGCGCGTCGTGCCTAACCTATTCCTGGAAGGTTGCCCGCGCAGGTGCGATCCGACACTCCACCGCATTCGACTGTGCAAATAATATATTTGCACAACTGATAAACAAAGGCAGTCGGTGTGACAGTTTGAGGTCAGCGCCTTGAGAGAGGCATCGCGTCTCTCTCAGTGGGTCGCCGGGCGTCATCCGTCAATGCCGACGCGGGCACTACCGCCGCCAAAGAAGGCTCACAACACCACCCCGACCATTTGCTGCGATTCCTGGTCGACTCTTTCTCGATTCATGTAGTCCGATTGCAGGTTGCATAACGTAACCCGCACCTGAATAGCGTCGCAGGCTAGGCGTGTAGCGTATGCGTAGTGTTGATCTATTGTTTACCAACTGCGCACCCAGGCACCGAATATGATAATAAACGCGGCCCGTATCAGAGACGGCGTTGTTCCGAGTTTCATATCTCATGCCGATAAACTCACAATGACGACCGATATAATCAGACCACGCGGGTGATGTATTGCTAGTGTTATAATATATCATTGATACACTCGCATTCTAGACAACTGCTATAAGGCAAACAAAAAACTACCTGGACTGGTTATTTAGAATATTGCGTTTTATAAGAAGAAACGTTAGCGGTGTAAAACATTCAAGCAAATTTAGAATATACGGCGTTCTGTCTGCGTCACGGTACCTCTTTAAATTACATTGTAAAACAATTATTGTGTCTCGCAAAATGTGATCATAATGCAGTAGGTAAAGAGATCAGACGGCAAAGAAAACATCGCACCCAGCATAAGACGTCTTATTTTCTTATTTACCATCACACAAAGAGGGTCTGCGAAAGAGGGTCTACGAATGAGGGTAGTTCGGAGCTATCACAAACATAGTGGGCACCCGCGGAGTAGGTTATAATGTTAGATGTCACCGTTATACCTTTAGAACAATGCGAGCCGATGACAAACGCAGTAGGCCTACTGGGCGTACTCAGAAGCGTGGGAAAGAATATTATGCACAGTGAAGAAGCGAGGGCAAAACTTCGTTATTTTGCTGAAAGGGAATGTTTAGTTATATAAAAGTTTGGAAATCAGTGCTATCGGATCGTAAGGTGGCTAATTCGTCACAGAAAACGTTTGCCGCAGAACGCAGTCGACATTCTTTTTTGTTGGTCATTGTGCCTAACTATAACGAAACTATTTATTTACGGCTACTTGTCAATTACGAAAATGGGAGTTGGCCACAAAGTGTTTTGTAACAGTCAGCACTAGATACGTTGAGGATTTAGAAAGTACAAGAAGTGGGTGAGTTTACGCGATAGTATATAAAACAGGATTCGATTATGGATCTTTTGTGCAACTAACTGAACCAACTGACGTTTGTTCTCTCAAAACAATCACAACAGCATACACGGATGCGTGTACATCGTGTAAGAAACGACACCTACGCGCGTACACTTATATACATACAATGACATAGTCTGACGGACGGGCGTTTATTCATACGCATATTGTATCGCTGTTGTATTACACTCTACAGCACCGTCGTCTAATGACCGCGATCGCTATGGCAGACGTGGCCGGGTTCTCGCAAGACCGAGGCCTTGTGGTCTAGCTGCCCTGGCCAAGGCACCGTCGGATATGTCACGTTTAATTGAGACGAGAACCGACGAGGAAAGTTATGTTCCGCCCAGACTAAAGACGGACATGGCGGCAACGAGGACGATAAACCAACGGCGGCTAATTGCTTAATTAAAACATAGCTTATACGCTAATTGGCAAGGCGTCGACCAGCGCATAGCTGCGTGATGTCCAGCGTCTGTATCGACGGCCGCCCGTCTCAGACTATCGCTCTCGGCGTGTGTGTTTCCCTCCAGTTAAGTTCGTTTTCCTCCGGTTTTCCCAGCTCCCGCGGCGTTTCCCGGCACAGCCCGCTTCCCGCAACACGTGTATGTTCCCGTCTTAGTATGTTTCCCAATTGTCTCAATCAGGATTTAGCTTTTTATTGCCCGTCTAACTGATCCACACGACCCGCTTCTACAGTGTAGTTGGAAAGGTTAAATTTCATGGCGTCTTTCTGCGTAGCGTTTATTGCTTAAATGGCATAACGCGAAATATCTCCTTTAAATACATCGCTTAGTTACGTCAGGTTAGCTACAGAATAAAATCCTTAGCAACAACCCATCACAATTGCTACAATAATGCCTTAGAGAAGCATCTACGTGTTATCTCAACACGTCTCACCATTAGTGTGCGTGCTGTTTATACTTAGTGAAAAGATATAGTCGTAGCTCTACGGTCGGATATTTATCAACACAACACGTGGAACTAGCGTATCTGGGAAGTGTATTTTTGGCAACGAAATCGCAATTTTACGAACTGTATACATTTAGCAGCGGACGTGAATTATTGACAAGAACATGTTCAGGTCTTCGCCGGCGTATATAACCAAATCCGCATTATGGCATAGGTCAAAGTGGTATAAATCGTAACATTTGACATAAGGAAGCTATAGAAATACTAGCGTAAAAATATGATAATTTTTAATTTCTTTCAATCAAGGGTTGTCTGATTTATTTTAGAATATTCACATTTAAAGAAATGGACACGTATCTGTATTAGGGTCGTTCGAAGTTGCTAACTTGTAAAGTGAATCAAGTCTAAATAACATTACTGAGTTAATTTTATAGAACTTATATTGGCGATATGCTTATAAATAACAATGTGATGTTTGAAAATAGGTATCCGAAATAACTAATTATAATTTATTATTGCGACAACATCAAGTTAAATCGTAAACATCATCGCGTAAAAATGTGGAAAGGTCTAACGAGACATATCCATTGACCATATTGTAAACAAACTCCATCTAAACTGTTTAACACAACCATTGTTTTACATACCCATTTATATTAACACATTAATTTTGGTAATGTGCCACGATGGTTGGGACAAAACTTACACCCGTGCCATAAATTCGTGTAGGAGCTAATCCTTAAAAATCATCAAAATTATTACCCGGTAGTTTCACATTGTTACTATAATATATATAATTTAAAAAAAGTTAACTGTCTACATTTTGGTATCTGAGTTATTTCTACGGTTGCAAAATAAGATAATATATCGAGCATATTTCCGCTATCAGATTGGTAGTCATGTCTTCAAGATTATCGTATAAATACATTTAATTCGATTTCCTAACATGCAAATAAAACATAAATAATCGCGGCTAACTAATATAATAACTGTACATAACGTCACTCGAACCAGTATATCACGCGTAATCGGGGTAGAAAATATCAATTTGCGCAGCGGACTAAAAACGTCGTATAGACGTGGTACGAACGTCGTACAGACGTGGTACGAACGTCGTATAGACGTGGTACGAACGTCGAATAGACGTGGTACGAACGTCGTATAGACGTGGTACGAACGTCGAATAGCGCCGTAGACGTCAAACGTCGGCCGATCGCCCTAGGGCCGACGTTGCTTGTCATGCCAAGATGCATTGTCATCATAAGCGACTTAATATCGCCTCGCGACAAACAGCGCACGAGTAGCTAGCTAGCCTTTGTAAATGTATGACATTAATCTATCCGTCATATCGGCTAAATGACAACGCGTTATCGACGAGCGCGTGCGAAGATTAATTTTCGGCGAGTTACTCAATTTGACGCAAATCCCACACCGGCGTCGAGTGTGATAGTGTTGATTTTTGATATTTAATGATGGCCGACACCCGATAGCGTTGATGAGATATGTGTCTCCGGTGACTGTAGTCTCATATCGGGTCATAAACAATAGTCGGCGTATTGGGACCTCACACTGACGTCAGTCTATCCTCTCGAATTTATGGGATCGCGCTGATACCAGAGAGCCAGACTAGAGTATAACTTGAACATTAACGTCGTTTTATCGGTGAATTTTACCAGGATTTGTTATGATATTAAATTCGATGCATAATGACACAGTCAGAGACAGAGGGTGCGTGTGTTTACGCGCACGCACGCACGCGCGCGGCGTGCACGTGTCAAATATAAATGGAACCGGGGTGTGAGCCGATTACCTAATCTGCCGGAGCGAGGGCCGGGGGCCAGGGGCGTGGGCCGAGAGTTGTGGAGTCGTGTCCCAGTGGTTTTCAAATGTCCGTTAAACTGACAACAGGGCGAGGAGTCGACTGTCAGCGCGGCGCTGGGGGACAGAGACGGCGACGGAGAGGAAACTGACACCGCGGCGACGTGTAGGAAGTCATTACCGGAGCGAAAACGAAATTGTCATCATGTCAAGAAAGGGCCGTCCGTAGGACGGGGGAAGAACCACATCTTTGGTGAGGGATGAAATGCCAAGGCAGCAATGGAAATGAAGAATTGCTGCTGCATCGGTAACGAATCTTGCGCAAAGATGACGAAAGAATTGGCAATATAACTGTCACCAGGTCATGAAGGTAAATGTCACCGCACCGCGACGGAGAAACTGTCACCACGACAAGACGCAAATCGTAACATACACGTAAACACCGCAGCGGATACGTAACAGAGTAATTGCTCGCGTAACAGCGTAACACGCGCACCCGCGGCCTACGAGCGTCTATCAATGGAAGGGTTGCGCGTCGCGGCGAAATTACGCGTAAATCTCGTTAGACTAGCGTGATAACTCGAGGCGTACTTTAATACACTCAGCCAGCTGCTGCTGAACTCGTCTCTGCCTCGCTCTCTCGATTCGGGCCCTTCTGTAGCTCCAGCTGCGCTCATACTTTCGTCTCCGATACAACGCCAAACCACAACAGTCGCGTGCGTTCTTATGAACTAATCGCAGCACCCGTTTATTCAGGGTCAACGCGGTGGAGCAGCATAAGGCCCCAAATGTCTGGCAGGTGCCGTGTGTTGATTATTTAAAGACGCCGCTTGCGGTCAAATCACCCGAGAAATAGCCCGGCAACAAAACACTAGAACCGTCGGAAAATAGTAGTGCACGAAATTCCGATAGTAATCGATCCCAGCGTAAATGCGGATTGTTTTTACGCGTACGAATAGATAGATGAGTGTTCCTTTTCGAGGTTAACGTTGATTATAACCCATTTTCTAAGTGTTTCTCGCCGTGTCTAAAGTCGTGTTTGCGTTACTCATAACACACAAGTAGCGATGCAGAAAATAATTAAATCCAGCGTGACAACAACTCAATTGTTACACATAAAGTATACTCTATACATGACGTTTTAATTAGGATTTAACCAAACATTTAATGATCGACAATTCGTGTCGGATTGAATTACCAACGATGACATCTCCCGATTGGCATTGTTATGTGGTGATTGATGTTATCTGTATATAAACCTACACATCGATGCATTAATCATGCCATCAAAATGTGTTTTAACGCCGTATGTTGGCCCCGCGCGTTCGGTTTAACGCGCCTCAGTTGATAACATGTACGGCTCGCAACGCCGGCTCGCGGACTCGTTAGCTGACTTAAGACTCGGCGCGGTAGACGCCGATCAGCGTAACACGAGACGTATCTAAATATGACCCGCTTTACGTGAAAACAAACTAGGTTAAGCCTCGCCGTACTACGAACGTCGGCAGCGCGCGTAAACCACCACGCAAAGACAGACAACACTGCCGCCTCACTGCGCTCGCTGTCAGATCAGTTCCGCTAAACAGGGAATGTACTGATTTTTATTGGATGATAACAGTCATTGTCGTAAAGCGATCTTCATACGTCGTAAACGTGTCCATCGGGTGTTTTTGAAACGATTAAAATATTTATGAAAGATCAAAATAGTAATGCCATGTGTATGAATATCATGTTTAACCAACCGATATTTTATGAATACTCTAATAGTTATGCTGCAACAATATAAGTAAAACAGTCGCCGGTCGAACGTAAAAAGAAAAAACGGCGTCAACGAGCAAGCTGGAAAGACAAGTATTTTATGCTAGCGTTTTTTAATTCCCATTCAGTTTATTCAATTTAAAACGATAAATATTCAGAAGCGGTGGACATAAAACTCAAATGCGAACCGTAACATTTCTTAGTATATTTAGATGCTCTTTTGAGATTTGTAAGTTTGAATAATCTAGGCACATTATACGAAACTACCAACTAACTCCGTAGTAGCTGACCAGTAAAAATCGTTGCACATATCCTGCACTGCAAAGTCGTATTCAGATCGGAAACAAGAAAACTTAAGAGAACAAACAAATTACCATGATAATATTATGGTTAACTTAAAATGTAAACAATGCTATACTGATATTTAAAAAAACAACGTACGTCAGCGACATATTACGAAGATAGAAACGTTATATTTTCCGCCAAACTAGTTCTCGTAACATGCAAACTACACACGCTAATTAAATTAGGCCCGTGTTTTTACAAATATTGTTAACTAGTTATAGCATAATAAATGATTATTCGTGTGAAACCTGATAAAACATACATTTATAATCTTTCTAAAAACCGCCAGTTGCAGAGAACTTACGGAAGTTTGTGTTTCTCTATTTTATTGAAAGTATTTTGATATTTGTACCCGCATTAGAAATTTCATTTTCGTGATACGCTCAATCCAAACTATTTGTAAGATTCTCTTGCATCTCACGCATTTTATATTTCGTGGAAGATGTGCAACTGTAAAAAATGCCCGTTATAAATAAAAATAACTCGAAGGACTAAAATAACCAATCGTGTAAGCGTCTAAGGCTATTGCTTTCCCAGCCTAATGCAAACATCCACATGTAGATTCGACTGCACAGAAGCCCATTTAGCCCGCAGAACTTGAATGTAACGTTCATATTCATCAACTCCGTATATATTGACCGACGCGAAAGGACACAAATGGCAGCATATATAAAGTATGAGAAAGCGAAAAAGAACGGAAGCGAACATGACGCAAGGTTTCCGTTGCCACGCCGAGGTTTGGCCTCTCGCTCGGCAGCAGTCGCGCAACGCGGGGCTGATTAAAAAGTCCCAGGCGAGCAATAATATCTCCCGGCCATGCTTCGTAGCCGCACGAAACGTCGGAGCAAATTACTGTCACCAGACAACGGAACTCAGCGAGGCAGGGAACGCGGACGATGGAGACGGGTGGATTGGAAGAGGGGAGACCGGGTTGGGAGAGGAGAGGAGGCTACGGGAGGTCAGCTTGACTTTTTATTTTTATATTTATCTCAACGACAGGTCTTCACCAGTCTCCATCTTCTGTGGTGTTCTCACTTCTGTCCTTTCGATATATCTCTTCACACAATCTCTCCGCGTCTTAGTTTTGGTCTTCGTCTTCTCCTGTTGCCGTTCCCTTGTCTGTTGCCATGCTTTCTTAACAATCTGTCCTATCTATTTCTCTGTACGTGTCCTGCCCATACAACCGCATATACTAAACGCATGGACTTGGCGACTGTATATAAAGATAACCGTCAAAGAACCATTTACATCCGAATAAAAAGCCCCTAGATTTCTGATAGCGTGCCTCGTAGAACGTCAGCCTGCAGGAATATTCTGTAATCGTGACATTTAGACCAAGAACGCGCTCACTCACACGCACACGCACACACCACACACGCACGCACGCACGCACGCACGCACGCACGCACGCACGCACACACACACACACACACACACACACACACACACACACACACACACACACACACACACGCTTACATGCACACACCCAGTCGGCTCATTCCATATCAGCGGCCAAACCACCACAAACCCTCGAGCAACAAAGAAACTGAGTCGAACTTGCTGGGAATTTACAGCAACGCCCCAAAGGACGGAAACCGGAGTTGTCCCCTTTTAAACATCACCATTCCATTTCAATTACGTTTGATGTGAATCAACTTCAATTTCGATTGAATTATGATTTAATTTCATTGTAAAGCGAACCGCTTCAATTTATTTTAAATATCTCTATTGGGAGAGAGAATAACAAAACTTAGATTTGTCTGAATGTTTCAGTTACACAAATTAGACAACCATTTGAAATTAAAGATACTCGTAAGTGCAAAAATGTAATGTACAAAGAACTGGAGAAAGATGATGGTTTGTCTAACCATGAACTTCAGAGAAGAGAAACACTGAAATAGCAGAACATTTTGGCAATAACTCCGAAACGAAGGCGGAACCGAAAAACACCAAAGCACTCACCATGCCAGTATCAATTCCTACAAATCAAATTTAATTTACATCACAAAACTGTACTAATCAGTTTAAACTCCCGCAGGAATTCGGCCCAGTTGCAGACCCGAGCGATAGTACAGCGACCGGACAAGATCCCGTCCATCGTTTAGAAGTTGCGCCGGTTCAAGAAAGTCAGCGATAAGATTGCAGAGGCTTTGAAGGTGTTATCCGACTCCCCGCCTGCAGAGGCAAGAAGCCGGGCAACGGGCGTCGACTAGTGGCGGGGACCCGTGACTACAAAGTGCGCCGGCTCCCGAGATAGCGGACGGATAGTCAGACTTGTTTACGATTCTCGTTCGCGTTAACGCGGCAGAAGTTGTGGTTGTAGCGAAGTTAGGACGACTTTCATCGCTCAGCATATCGCACGGTTACAGTAGTCAGACGGAAGTTTCAACGGAATCGAATCTCCCGGCATGCAGTAGTCGAAAGGGAGTCATCTCTATTGCGTACGTGCGTGCGTGCGCACCTGTATGCATTATGCCAAAGACCACAACTGTATAAGCGTTCAATGATTATAATTGTGAAAATGTTTATTTTTTCGTGGAACTATATAGCATTCATGACACATATATATATATACATATATATATACCTATATATATATATATATATATATATATATATATATATATATATATATATATATATATATATAGTTACTCTTTCTTTGCGTTGGTCACTTTTTCTGTGGCGTAACGACCAACGAAAACAACGAACGTGAACGTGTGACATTAACTTACGGTTCTGTTTTGCATGTAGTTGTGTCTTTAACCTAATCAATGCCGTGGTCATTTTCTTAGGTGTTTGCGTTAATCATTACACGGATATTATCGCATGCGACTGCAGGAAATGTTAACGACAAAAAAGGTATAAAAACGAATGTGACTAAACATCGACCCGATGGAGGTAGCGTTTTTTCAAGGTTCTGACTATTTTGCTTACTATTTAAAGATCATCATTTTATTTTAGAGGTTCGACAGGTTTTTGAATGCGCAGACAGATTGTCGCTGAAACGTTGAATGTACTCGAACGTTTTTGTACTACGCGTTCGTTAGCTAGCATGTGCTGTTGCGTCGCAACGTATTCTCATACGTAATACTTCATTTCGCCCCAAAATTATGTGTCACATGGCACCAATTGCAATGTACAGCAGTCATGTCGTGTGCTTAGTCACGTTGATAACAACCATTATTTATGCGATCCTTTAATTGTATCATTACAATATTAGCGTACTATATATATATATATATATATATATATATAGTTTATATATTTATATATTTTAGTCTGTACCTTTTTTCTTTTTTATGGCAGACTTACGAATTTGACGAACTCGTCGATTTTCGCGGCAATTATCCTCGCGATTGTTTCACTGGTATTGACTATTACACAATTCGTTACTGAAACTATTACTGACAATTAGCCAAACAGGATAAGAGCGCAAGCGTAAATTACACGGCCTACGTATCAGTGGCTATTCCGTGGCGGGTAGACGAAACGAATCAAAGAAAACTGCGACGTGAACGTTTGGGAAATTTTAACACACCGTGGCGGGTAGATGAAAGGAATCGATGCGACTTCTGAAAGGATCGTTTCCATAATTAAATACTCCGTGGCGGGTAGACGAAACGAGTTGCAGAGAGAGGACTGCAGAGTTAAACATAGAAGGTTATCTATAACACAAATATAGATATGAATATGCGATTTACCTGAGCTGAAGACGACGATAGCCTTGAGACAGCTGTACTCGGCCGAGTCGACATGCAGTGTCTTCAGCTTCTCCACCTGTTCCTGGAAGATGCGTATATGGTCCATGAACGCGACGACGCGATCAGCCGCCATAGGGTGCGAGTGTAGTCCGGCGGCCGCCAGTAGGGGCGCCACGTGTAGCGGCAACGAACATTGCGCGGCGTTCAACACGAACAGTTCGCTCCAGCAGAGCCGCAGCAGCGCCACTTGGTCCGTTACCTGCAGCTCTGGAAAGAAGGGTATGTTCCGCGCCCACTCGACGCCGCTGAAGAGCAAGCGGGCTGCGAGTTCGCAGATGTTCTCGATACCCATAATATTGTTCGGCTGCATCCCGCACTGACCGTAGCGCGCGATCGGGTACGGTTCGGCGCGTAGCAACATCGAGATGAAACTCGACAGGTACGTGTGTCCGTTGAAACCGTCCCCGTTGGCGAGAAGCTGACCCGGGAACGGAGGCTGTGTCGGGGGCACTCGACCCCGCTGTACGGCTGAAACAACGAGGCAACGCGTAAAACCGTCCGGCCCTCATACAATGGCGGACAGTTCGTAAACAGCTATACAACTACACACCATGCGTTACTGAAAGGCACAGGATCCTCGCTAGAAATGAAACTGGATGTTTTGTTTACTGTTTGAACATGCACCCGGGGTCGTGCCTTCAAATTGCGATCGTTGTTACGCACTTTACTAAACACAATTTGGTGGGCAGTATACCTGCAACAAAGTTAGTATAGTCTTAACGGCATTGTATTAAGTAATACATGAAAAACCTGGAACAGACCACGTCCTTTTAGTAGACTTACACACGGCTGATTGAAATCACTACATGCCCCACATGGCATACATGCTCCGTGGCGGGTAGACGAAAAGAGAGACAGAAGAGAACATTGAACGAACGTACATGTTCGGAAATTGTCATAGCGGACAATTCCTCTATAATCAAATTCACTGATAACTGCCTGCTAAATAATTCAAATGCAATAATGATAGCCCACACATATCGTCGGATGAGACGGATTTAAAGTATATGAGTTAAAAGGTCAAACGACCAGTGAATGCATTTGCATACAGTTTTGTGACGCACGGAAAACACACATGTAATGATTTTTAAATGAAACCCTTTACATAATGATTCTGTATGACTGCAATGATATTACGTAACATCACCATGTCCTCAAACCATAATATTTAGCATTTATATTATGCGTTACTCAATTCTTGAGATTTTGAATGTTATATAGAGAATAGGATATATTACTCTCAATATGCGCATGGGTTTTGAATGATGGATGTATTATGCGATCATATCACGTAAAACTGTTGTCAAGAATAATACATATATACATATATATATATTATATATAGATTCGTTTGGGCCTGCTAGGACTATTCGTTAAAAATCACGGAACGGCACATTTACTTATTATTCTTTATATATATATATATATATATATATATATATATATATATATATATATATATATATATATATATATATATACAGAAACTATCAACGTGTTCGCACTGTCTATAAAACCATATCTATTGTCGTGCAAAATGTCACGCTTACGTTGTGCACATTATAAATAATATTCATACTGATACGTCGACACCTTTATGCGTACAAATTACGTATGCATGTGCGTGCGTATTTCTTATGTATGTTATGATGCGTGCCTGAATAGACTTGACGAGCGTCAGCAATATGTTGTCACGTGACTCGTGCGACGCTGACGTTTTCCACGCTCCGGTGACATTGGCGTTTACACGGCGCATAAATATTGAAATTGCGCAGGATGCAAATTGACAATCAAATATAAAAACGTATCTTGCTATAACGAGAAGAAACTGTACACAAAACGTAGCTATGGCTCGGCACCGTGTTTCCGTACCAAGTAATAATAAGATTTTTAAATCTTCGTTTGAATTCTTTGTTTTTCTCAGGTTGTGTGTCGCATCGCGACACGTGTATCAATTAATACATATATGTCGATTGGATTTGATAAATTAATAAATAAATGTATGAATCACGCGGGATCGAAGTGGAAGCGGAAAGTTAAAAGCGTCCGTTGTTAATCGTCATGCAGTAATAACTTTCCAGTTACGTTTTTGCCATCCACGTATTAAATAAGTAATATACCTATACGTGAATAACGCTCCATCTCTTGTGTATACATAGCGTGCCCAGGGAATTAACATACTCTCTTTGTGCGCGAGTTTATAGAGGGCCCTGCGTGCTATACAAGAAAGACCCAACTACAAATTCACAATGTCTTTGTTTCTAGCACAACTGTTATGACGGAACAGCTTTGACAAACAATGCAGAGAACCCTGTAAGACAACCAGACACGACGATCTAAGAGCAGTTCTGATTGGAAGATATTACAATATCTTCACAACTGAGCACGTCGGTCTTGAAAGGGACGTTTACCTGTAATGGCCACGTGACAACCGGGTATTAACCACATATGTGGTATTAACCCACGAGTACGGCAAACAATCACACCCCGATACGACCCCGCTGCCACCTAGCATTTCAATTTAATTTAGCGAAAGATTTGGCGATCGAGAATGATTGACGCACATTAGCCAAATAAATATTAAAGTGTCACTTTCGACCTATTCACGAACGTGTAAGTTTACAATACACATACTCACACACGCGTCGGAAAATGTGGATTTGACCTGCATCGATTGACACCGTGCTTCTTTTAATTGGGAGGTGTTTTACCCGCTTCTCATACCAGTTACTCGGGCGAGCAAGTAAAATGGCTGGTAAAGCGTGCAATTACATTTTTACAAGCCGCGGTCGGGGGCCGGGGCTGGGCGGGGGTCGAGACGTCGCGTGCAGAGTCACGCAGGCTTTGTCGCGCTAATCTCAGACATCAGACTCCAGCGACAGTGGAGAACACGACACCGAACGGAATTCATTTGACACCGCACGGAGTTGACACCGTCGCTGTCACTGACAACACGTCGACAAATGTACTTGAGGGGTAGGCGCTTCATTGCCGAGTGTAGATTTATACATGTGTATTTGTATATGTACAAGCATTATATACTAATACAAATACCCCTATCACAAACACGTGGTTATATATATATAATATATATATATATATATATATATATATATATACACACACTACGTGTATGCCTAAGTAAATAACCATGCAGATATATATAATATATATATGTATACATATATATATATATATGTTATGTAATAGGGGTATGTGTGTTGGTATCTAATACATGTATGTATGTCTACATATATATATATATATATATATATATTGTTTATGCCGTTAGTTTTGCCGTTTTGTTATGATTTTACGATGAGAACGACCAGACCCGGTTGCTGTAAGTATCTGGGGTGACAATTACCCACGCAGAAATAAGCGGAGACAACACTAGAGTTCTCGGGATTTACGATGACATACAACTACTTGCAAGATAATGCAAATCTTAGGTAAACGTTGAAAATGTTATGCAAACGTTCAGTATCGTAAACACGGCGTCCGTTACTATTAGAATACATCGGTACACATATAACAAAGTTGTTTTAATTAACTTTCGTATTTCCTACATACAATTTTGATATTCCATCTATCTCCAAAATTGCGAAGATGTCGAAGACAGGCGCAGTACATTACCGGCAATTGTTGATATTAAATTAATTATTGTTTTACAACGTTTAAAACTCGGGTTAATTAAACTCATTTTGGATATATATATATTTACATAACTCATTAAACTCATTTTGGATATATATATATATATATACATATATATATATATATATATACATATATATATATATACATATATATAAATTACGTTTAAAACTCGAGTTAATTAAACTCATTTTTGATATATATATATATATATATCCAAAATTAGTTTAATTAACCCGAGTTTTAAACGTAATTTTACTGTTAAGGAATATCGACACTGCCGTTCAGTACGAAATGTAAACACGATAGTCGTGTCGAGGCGTTGATTAAACAGATACCGGTGAAGCATATTAACAAATCGTGGTTTTGTCTCTTTTGTATTGGCAGTCAGTATGTTATAACAAACATGCTTAGTACTAAACAATTTTACGATGAGACTACCGGACTGTGCACCTTTAAGACAACAGATTAGCAAATTAAAACCGATTAGCAATGCGAAATTAACGTGCCGCTACTACGGATGAAGGTGAAAGATTACTGACGTGCGAGCCCACCTTCTCTTCGCATGCCCATCTTGAGGCACTTCTTGAGCCGGCAGTACTGGCACTGGTTCCGGTGGTGCTGGTCGATGGGACAAGTCCTGTTTCCGCGGCACGAGTATGTCAGGTTGCGACGCACCGACCGCTTGAAGAAGCTCTTGCAGCCCTCGCACGTGAACTGTCCGTAATGTTTGCCCGAACTCTTGTCGTTGCAAACGATACACTCGATCACCTTGCTCTCCGTCGGCGTTTGTGACGTCACGTTATTGTTGTTGTTGATGTTGTTGCTGCTGCTTGTGCTGCTGCCACTGCTGCTGTTGGCGCTGTTGAGCTGCTGCGGGGACGTCGCACCGATCGACGTCGATATGGGGTCGGCGGACCCCGGGGTCTGCTGTGGCGTCAACGGCGGCTGATGCTGCGGGGTGTTTGGTGCTGGATGCACGCTCGGGGGTTGCGAGTTGGCCGGGGCGGCGTTCAGCTCTTTCAGGTCATCGGCGGCAGTCGGCCAGCTGTTGATGGCCGGAGATGGCGTAACGGGCATGGGCGGCAGGGCATGCATGCTGGCGGTCAACCCCGACATCCTGCCGGCGATGCAGGCTGTGACTGCCAGCGCTGCGGCGATGTGGTACTCCGGCGAAGTGAAACCTGGCGTGGCTCATCGGCCGAGAGCTACGGTTAGCGCGGGTCCACGGGCGTCATAAGTCGCCCGCTAGACGTCCGTAGTAGCACACGCGAGTAGTGCCGTTAGCGGCAGGTGTAGGCCAATACCACTGGTATTACGATCGCCCGCGGCGGTAGTTGACCCTCCCTGTCGTATCCCGGTGAGTTGCGAGGATCACAGCGACGCGGGGCACGGCTCCGGTAGCGTACACTGTTCACGGCGTGGCTGTGGCACGGTATCGCACGCGCACGTCGACTCAGTCATAAAGCCAGGCTCGGCGCTGGCGGCTCGGTGCACTGCGGAGTAATTTTTAAAAGGCCCCACGACCGTTAGCGGCCCGTTCACTGCAGCACCCGTTCTTACCGCGTTCCGCGTCTTCACCACTCGACAGCACTCTTGCCAAACCAGCCAGTTACTATGGTGACGTCTTCCATATATGGCGCGCCGTGTCACTCGGGTTCAAGGAGCGTGAGTGACACTTGTTCACTGCCGCGGGCGGGCCGGGCTGTCGACAGGCGCGCGCTCCCATTGGCTCCGGCGCTCATTTATTATACACGAAGTCGCTGTCAGTTTCGTTGAACACCGCTCGCAGTGCGCATGCGCCCGTCGACGGGACGGCCCGAGGCTGGAAGCGGAGGGGCGTGGGTCAGGGGGGCGGGACAGGGTTAATCAAACACGCTTGACCTGTGTCCGGTCAACAACGATGCGCCAGCTTGCTAGCAACTCAACCCGAAGCGGTGATATACTGTCTTACGACGTATCGCTAGCTCCATTGTTTCGGCTGCGTCGAGTCTGCAGCTCGCTCGAATGTACGAGATATCGGAAAAATAAGAGTGCACATTACAGAATAGACCAACACACCACTTCCTTTCATTAAACAAAAGTTAGACCCCAACTTATGAAAAAAACATTTGCCAAAAGCCGATGATTGCATTGAGACTTTCACGTTTCTGGATACTTTTATAAAACGACACTCAGAACTTTTTGCACCCTTCGGATCATGTGACTCTCACCGGGGTCGATCTCACAACGATGACATCTTTATGCATGATATCTGAACACGAAGACTATTTACACGCAGGGTATTTCTGTTTATATATATATATATATAATATATTTACATGGTGAACGGTATTTATTCCCTGGATCTGTTAGTCACAAGAGTCGAATGAATAATATGTGGCTATTAGAGAAAGTTGGAGTTTTACATGGTTGACCAGTAATCGCAGCGTGGCTGAATGCTTCCCAGATAAGTCGAGATGGTGTTCGACTGTACAAGTCTGTCAGGGGAACAAAAGACTTGATACCGCGCTATATACAAGAATGTAATATATAAGAATTTTCCTGAATTTTTTATTCTAAACATACGACCGGGTTTCATGTAACTGTAACCACACAAAAGAAGAACACGACTAACGCTTAACATTTGTGACGAGGGTGTATTTATCCAAACTGAACTTTATCTTCAAGTCTAAGAACTGAGCAAAAAGAAAATAGCTATAGCCGGCCTTCTGGGGGATCTGCGGCGCACAACGATCTTCGTTCGAAGAACGGGGCCGTTCGATGCCGACGAACAAGAAAAAACCGAAATGTTGGTGTTTATTTATCCTTTCGTCAGATCCTTTCTTGCGGCCACACTTTGTCCCGCGTCAGTTCCCGCGCGAGGCCAACAGCCGCTGTTCCCAGTACGATTGTTTTTCCCGCACGCAGCCGAAAGGGGATGATGGAAGTCGACCCGGCTGGGACCCACCGGTGGACTCGGCATCAGTCTGTGTACACGTCCACCTTTGCTCAAGAAAGATCCGCTGTTTACTAAGCACGACCTCTCAGTGTGACCAGACTGGGTCTATTTACGTCTGGTGTGACCACTGCAGGTGGCCTGGGAAAGGGTCAACAGACTGACCACTACTCCAAGTGGTGTCGCGTGTCATCTTACGTAAGAGATTAAGTCATTACACTACTCGGCGCTAATCCGGCGTGAAGTCATTACCGCGGATGACAACTGGTTACGTAATGATTACACAAGGAGGGTTTGACCTGGGCTGAGTCTGGACTCAGGACTAGGCTACACTAACCATTGGCTTGACAGCGGCTAGACTGAATAGAATGAAAAGTCGGTCACCGCAATGTTTGACCACAATTGGACTGTTCAATTGTTTGACCCCGACAAGAGATACACAGATGGTCACTGCATTGTCTGCGCACAACTATACGCCGACCAACTGTTTGACCACATCAAGGGCTAACCAGCCGGTCACTGTATTGTTTGACCTCGACAAAATTGATCGGACACGATTGGAGAACACTAAATGTTGAGCACTGTCTTGTTTTGTATATAACATACTAAACGGAATACATTTTATTTGAGCTACTTTTTTCATTCGCACAACTTCTCCATCTAAGATGCTGACCCCGGGTGGGGTATTTTAAGACGTATTTTGCTAAGTGTCCAAAGTAATAGCACAAACAGAGACGCGTGTTTAAGCACCCCCACCCCCACTCCCCCGACCAGTTCATGTACTTTTATGTTCCCGGGGATGTCGTCGACGGGAATGCTGGAGGGAGATTCGCCGATTCACAAGCAATATAACGCATCCAAACTTGCTATCTGGAAGTCCCCAGTGGCCGAGGCTACCAAGAAACAGTCAAAGCGGCTAGATGAAGAACGTTAGCTAGAACCGGTGGTTGCAAAATCTGCGACTTTGTTCTCTCAGTAATAAACAATCCTCCCAAATAATGGTGGATACACATTTTGTAAGGAGAATGGGCGTCAGAATGGGCGTCAGAATGGGCGTAGCTTGGTGTGTCTAGTTAAAGTAATTTTCAAAACAAGCCAATAATTTCTTCTCAGCAGTCCTTAGTAATTAAACCACGGGAAAATTCGCAGATGTTTCGATGGTCTCGTTGCTGTGAATGAACGCAATCTGCAATTGCTGTTTGATTTCATACTGTGTTATGCCACAATAAAAAGGTTATACAGTGGAAATTAAGTACCACAATGCATTTTATTGTATGTGTGACGTCTCCAGCCAGCTGCGATGATGGTCCGGCATAAACGCCTATCAAATTATACCACATATTAAACACTGGCCGCGAGTCGGCATTCCACATACAACGCACATGCAATAAACAAACCGCTGCAGTTCGCGGGAAACATCAAAAAAAGGAAAGCGGAAAACGCGATTTTCAACCCGTTTTCTTTATTTCGTCGAAAGCACCGTGCCGCATCCTGTCAACCGGCACTCGCAAGGGTTCTGCGACGGTGGTGATTTATTTCGTATTTCCTCCTCAAGCTGGGCCAGAGAGCATAACATCCTGACCGGACGGGCAGGTGCAAGCGTCGACGCGCGCCCCTTCACTGATTGATGGCGTTTCTCCACACTGCCTGCGACTGACAGAAAACTCGCCGAAACTTGGCCTTTGCCGCGTTACTACTTTCCGTCGCGTATGCCGTGCGCAGGGGTTGTGCAATGCGAGAGGGCCTCCGCCTGCACGACCCTTCAGGCTTCAGGTTCACGTTGTTTGCCGTAGATTTATTGCCTCGCAACTGAGCCGCGCCGTCGCTTTTTCGCCGGAGGCGTGGCCGTTGCGGCGACCGCGCTCTGGTTGGCTGGTCGACAGTGACGTAGCCACGCCCACCGCACGCGCTGCGGCGGCGCGCGGAATGGCCGATGAAATACGATGTCTCGCGGACCGGCAACAATAGTGTGGACGTGCGCGGGTGGGCGGATTTGTGCGAGGGCGCGTGCACGAACGACCTTTGTGCGTGCTCGATCGGAGGGCATCGTCCCGCGCGCGCAGAGAATATTAATATTAAGCAATTCCGAGTGCAGTGAGACGCAATCTTGTATGTGTAATTGTGACGTTTGTGCGCAAATCAGAAATATTACGCAAGATGAAACGACCCGGGCATCAGCAATGCTCGCTGCATTGCATCGTTTAGTTATAAAACAGGATCGGGTCATGTCGGTAAACATTGCTTTCAAAACCAGATAAATCATTACAAACGCAAGCAGCATTATTTATTTAGGACAGCCCACTTTGAAGACCACGAGGACAAAGAAGGCAACACATAGGATAGAAATATATATACATATTAAAATGTGATAAACTGTACTGGCATCGTATTGCAAATACACATGTATTCCTATAAAAAATGTATTAAATACATCCTCGGTGTATTTATTACGTTGTTGTAAACAAGGAATGTTTGACACGTTTGTTTTTCTCATTCTCATAAAAAGTCTGGGTTTTATTTAATCAATTCGAGCAATTTTTCAGGATAGCCGGCAAAACCAATTGACGAATCACAAAGGAAATGTTTCAATAATGACCTTGATACTTAGTTATAATTGAATAATTCACACGAATATGTTTAAACAATTCCGTGATAAAATTGTGTCGTCGACACAATGTTTTGCCAATAATTATGCTATCGTCGATAACATGTTACTATAATCATATGGTGAACCAATGATATATGTTATCGTGTACAATGATCCACGTTGACTACTGGTTGGCGCACGGTCTTCAACAATGTTCGACTAATTAAAAGGCTGAGTTGGCACCGGCACAAGTCTACTTGTTTAATATAGAGTTCTGTCGTCGAGTATTCTCTGCTGTGTGGAGCGCTGTCTTAGACAATACTTTACTAACTATTTAAAGCAAGGGACTATTGTCATGTTATTTGAAAACTGCAGTCGATAATATTCTCATTTTCAGAGCGCAGTCGTTGACAATTCTCGACGCGTTATAGCGCTGTCTTCGACAGAGTTCTGTTTGTCACAACGCTGTCAACAACCACTGTTACCGTGTATGCCACTGCATAGGAAATTGTGGATTGCGTAAAATTAATGTTTTCTGTATATTATGTTTTACTGCAATGCAATTTGCAATTACGGACTTTTGAGGCGCTCATTCTTCGCGTATTGACACAGTGATAAGAACGCCGAACGCGCCAATTAAAATCAGTCATCGTGTAGAACGTAACATGAATGGATGTAAGACGCGATGGGATTTCATGCCCATTGTTTTAGAGAAAGAAACTTATAAGTTTGTGTGTGACGTTAATGGGATAATATAATTTTTTTCTCGGATTAACAAAAATATTTCTATAGGGCCTAATAGATACTTAGTTCCCGCGTGTTGATGATGCAATAAAGTTTTTTATTAATAAATACCAATTTCACATATTCCAAATTAAAGATGTTCTCGTCGATAATGTAAAACGATAGCGTCAACGAGTCAAGTCTAGTTACGAAGTCGATATCTTGGCGTTGTTGTCGACGAATCTGTCGTATCATATCGGACGTGTTTAGTAAGCCTAAGCTTGCGGCAAAATATAGTTTATGGAGGGCTGTAGTAACGAGCAGCTAGAAGGCAAGACTCCGTAAGAAGCTGAACGAATGTCTTTTCGTATCAGCAGTTAAATGAGTCTAGTCTGTGGTAGAGCTGTGAAGCGTGGACAGTGACATCCACATGAGACCAGATAGTTAAATGGGTGCTACTCATGTCACGATAGTTTCACGAAAGCAGAAGTCATGGCGTGCTGAATGCTACAGCACGGTGTTCTGTTAGCAACGTCTGCGATGGGTCGATCTTCTTCACCGAAGTCTTGTTCACCGAATGCTTGACGACCGTAAACCGAAAGATGTCCTGTATGGCTAATCTGTCATTGCGTGGGACGCGTTCTACTGGCCGTCCGTCGCTACAAAGACATATAATAGTGCGACATAAAGATTGCAGGCAACATTTATTAACACCAGCATGAGAAGAAGATAAAATATATACTTGGTAAGAAGAGAACCACCGAAAGCAGATGTCTACACATCTTGTACCATCTACTCAGCCAACAGCCTATGTCTGCTACATATGCTAGTCACTGCTACGTCCGTCTTTCGATGTGATGTTCGACAGCATCGAAGTGGTGAATGTGACTCCGGCAATAAATTGAAACGTCGCCACGAAATATATCTAAAAGCACTCCTCCCCAATATTCGAGTCATGTCCAACAGCGGAGAACTGAAGCTCCGTCTGAGCCCCCCCCCCAATACCCAACTCGTTCCGACGACTAGGCGCAAAACGATTCCTATATTGGACTCCATAAAGACACACTTGCACATCACAAACAGTGAGCCACGTGGGGTTTTCTAAACCAGAGAGCGGATGATGCGTTTCGCAAGCCACTGTTCCATGAGAGAATGAGACAGTGTCTAATTTGATACAAACCGTAAGTTCCTATACAGCGTGGTATCCAGTACTCGGGAGAGCTCAAAGCGCTTTCAACACTCTACTTCCTGGCAGACCTTTTCAATCGAACACCATTTTAACTTCTACTGGAAGCATTCAGCCACGCTGCAGTTACCGCGCAAATACTATTTGTACACAAATACCCACCAGTGTCCATAACCTCGTGCTCATTCGTGCAACTAAATGAACTGGAGCAACGGAGAGTAAACGAACTGGCCAAAGGTTCGAAACGACAGCACATAATTCGAACCCCGGATCTCTCGATTGAGAGTCCGACGCACCAACTACTGCGCCACGAATCTCCTTACAATGGCACGAGGCTTGCGGAAACCATTGGAACATGCACTTACACTGATATAAACGTGACAGTCTTCTAAAATGTTGCGGGCCGGAACTGCAACGCACGCTGGAACGGCACGGTGAGCTAACGGGATTCACGGAACCCACTCGACTTCGGTTAACAACGACTGCAGTCCAAATTTGATCGATGTTCTCAATAAATGCGTCTTAACATTCAAACCTAGCTATAGGACGCCATCATTGTTGCTTTACCCCCGGGGCATCTCGTTACGACATTTGGCACCGAGACGTAACGCAAGTAAGTGGGGTATTTAGACTGTAATGTACCCTCTAGGCGGCACGCTTCCGTGTGTAAACAGCCATAAGTAGCTGTATAAAAGGAAATAGAATGAGTCTCTCGTAAACCGAGCCGCACGGATGTGAAAGAGCCGGCGACAGACCGCTAATTAGCCGTTAATAAACCCGTTCCTCCCTTCTATGTCAGTCTTGCTGTTGAACCGTGTAATTCGACGAGGAGAAGGCACAATGCATCAATCACTTAATTACTACGCACCTCCCGGCTGGGAAGCGACGATGCGACTCGGATCTCGTGTGAACGCGGAGTCTCGCGCGGGCAGACACTTCGTGTGACGTCATGCGACTCACTCGCGCTCATACGGGATAATTAACGGGCGCGTTCAGCTTCGAGGTGTTGGTGTATAATTAGCAGTGCATTGTTTGCCGACTACATCGGATGTCGCGTTGTATACATTGTTTTGTTGATGAACGCTACTCAAGTAAAGTGTAGTGTTTGTGTTGTGCCGTGGTGCTAGAGCGAGAGAACCCGGGCTCGAATCCTGCGCGGTGGTGTCGTGTCGTTCACTCTACGTTGCTCCAGTTCACTCAGCTGTATGAATGAGTACCTGGCTATATGCAGTGGTGGATATTTGTGTACGAGTAGTCTTCACGCATCAATTGCAGCGTGGCTAGATGCTTCCCAGAGAAGTCGAGATGGTGATCGATTAAACAGGTCTGCCAGGGAGTAAAGTGTAGTGTTTGGACTGTGGGATCATGGATTTGTGTATGTCATAGCCTATTATTCCTTACACAATTCCATTTCGTGTTGTTGGTGTATTTACACAGTGATAATGATATGACGACACTAATGTCATTTCGTACACATTGAATTGTTGACGTAGTCGCTTTAATATTCGCTTTATTTAACCGACCGTGAACGTAACACCGCATCTGTTAATATAAGAGTGTGTTATCTAGCATTTGACCATATACAATGTATTGTTGACATAATCAGTGTTTGCATTAGCAAATGACGGACTTGCATGTCATAATGTTCGCGTAACCTTCGCGTTTATATATAACGCACATGTACAAAAGATACTGGGCCTACGAAGACTGGTAATTGTTACTGTAAAATCGTAACCGATACCAATTCTAACACGATAACGTCATTGTTCACAAACGTGGGCGTGTGCACCCGCATGACCATTTCACTAAACACGTTACCTGTACATTGTTCGTATTACTTCATTATATTCCACAAGCAAAACACTTGCAACATTTTATTGAACGTAGGCCTAATTGTGGAGGATAAAACGCCCTAGTGTAATCGTATACTTGTGCGACAGGGCACGTGACGCTATATTTTATATCTTTATAATATGCAAAACATACACTTAAACAATCGTAAACAAATCTTTTTTAATCGCTCTTTTCACGACCATCCTTGTTGATATTTCTATAAGCGTCCGTCTTTTCGGCGGAGTCTGTGACGTCATATAGACATTAACGTTATCAATATATATAGTATTGTATATATAATATACACAGTTGTATGTGTGTATGAATTTGTGTATATAATTATACATCTAAATATATATATAGACATACACACGCGTACACATTGTGAATATTATAATGCATAATACCATGGATAAAAATAGTAAGTGTTTATGACGTCACACTATATATAGACCATCAATTTATTTTATGGGTGGGTCATTAACCACTAAAAACATTGGCAATGCACAGCATATTTACGTCGTCAGTTATCATTGTCGCGATCTTAAAAGGTCTCGATTAATTCACATAAGTCTCGCGGGATTGTGTGATATTTTGTAACTGTCCTTGCATATTCTATTTGTCGTGTTTTCAGTTGTTTAGCGGTTAGGCCTCCGCGCAGAACACAGTGCTTTTTTCAGACGCATATACTGCTCTGCGTGATAAACTTGAGATGGACATAACTTATTTATGATTTCAGAATAGAATGGGTCGTGCTCATTATTTATATTATCAATACATTGATAATATAAACTGTTGTAAAATTTAAGATTTTTGATATGCATATAATGTTGTTTTGAATTAGCTTTGCAAGTTCATAATGAACCATGTTGTTATATAATACTGTTAATCTGAAAATAAATACACACACGCTGTCCCGTGTAATTAGTTTTGCTGTTATTGCGATAATAAGCGACATTAGAACACATCTTAAGATTATGAATAAAAATAGAAGGTATAGATTATGTGATTTTATTAAAACATTAAAAAATAACTGTGTCATTTAGCCAACTGATAAATATATTTGTAAAAATGTAAAACACGAAGAAGTGTTACGTTCTCGAGAAATGAAGGTGGCACTAACTCAGTTATTGTATGCTCACCGAGCTAAGTTTTCTACCTGCAAGCACATGACAAACGTGTTTCCACAACATCCACGGATGAACGCTACATACATATTCGCAACGATTATAGTAATATTAGTAACAATAGCAACACCATTTATAAATTATACGGATAATTACGAACGAAAAGTACCCAACATGGTACATATTGTTATTAAATACCTGAAACTAGATAACTAAAATTTATGTTGCAAATATATCAGAACCATTATGCATATATATGCCCAATTGTAATGAGTTACCGTCCTTTTATGATTCAATGCTGTATTGATTGAATAAATACCTAATTATATGGAGTTTACTTTTTACAATTTCAGAAACTATTTACGTGGCGGGAAAGTTGAATTGTACTTCACTAGCAAAACAGCCTTCCTGTGGTTGCGTGGTGCTAGCTATTTACAGATGCAGAAAACGGTCGCCCAACGTATTCGTGGGCCGTTTACCAACATCAATTTGAGCACTTTTTTCAACGCATCGTACTAAAAACGTCTTCTACTGATCAGTGGACGATTAACGTCAGGTACTAACCTTAATACCGATAAGGGCCCTTAATCAAAGGAGAATTTCGTTACGTTTCTTCCTAGTGGTCGTTTAGATGACCTTTGACAGTTTGGCGTCAGATATGTAAACCGTCTACGAACAGAACGGTAACACAAACACATATGCCAGCTCGATTGTAAATACATTTCTGAAGCAATTTAGAAACGTGTTGCACAGTATTTAACAACACTCTCAAACGTGTTTACTAAGAAGTGTTTTCCCGAGACAAGGACCGTTCGTTCGACGCAACAGAGAACCGAGAACAGGCGAGATTCGTCGTAGCTTGGCTCGCCGGGTTGTATTTAGCCGTCCCTGCCTCTCAAACCCCGCTGGGGGTTCTCTGTAGTGGTAGCTCGCAGTTTCGAGCCGCGGGGCGTTCTCTCCTTAGCGACCCGCAGTCGGGGTTATAACTCGCACCGCGGCGTAATGAGACATAAAAATGCAATTACGTTCTCATAAAGTCCGGCCGGCGTTTCCGTATAAATAGCACTCCTTCTAACTCGCATATAAAGGTAAGCGACAGGGTCGGCCCTTTATTGGCGTTTTATTGCAGTGCTCACTTAAAAGCCGTTAATTAACAATTAGCGGTTAATTGGCGCGTGTGTGCCTGCGTGAGTACGGCGCGCGCAGTGTCGTGCGTCTCTCCGGTAGCGCCAGATGTGCTGCTTAATTCGGCGCCTAATATCACTAATTAAGCACATGATTAGGCGGCCGATAAGGGAGCCTCTGGTCCGGCATCCGGCCGGGAAACGTTCTCCCGGCTCGAGCACCCGTGGGGGCCGGTGTAGCGTGACACAATATCTTGTGCGAGAGGTATTCTATCAATATGCTTGCCAGTGGATAATCGGGTCCAAACATTAAGCATATTCCGAATATGAAGATCTGCTGTTGATGCGGCATGTAAACAATATGATGCTATAATATATAAGGGGTGAGGTAAGGTGAAATATAACTTTACAGCTATAGTCCTTATCAAAAATACTGATATTATACGAGAATATCAAAATTTCATATACATATTTTTGAAATATATAATGCTTTATTTGGAAATAAAATTATTTCTTTGCCTAAAGTAAAGATAATTTGGAGGTGTTTAGCCGTGCTGAAAAGCCTCGCTGGCCAAAACCGCCATGGCCGATTGCTTGCGGCTGGCCATGGCGCTCTATAGTTTAACACGGAGCGAGGTATTGTGGCCCGACGAGGTTTTCTGGCACGCAACACCGGCGCAGGTCGCTACACTGCCACGTTCGTGTTTTCAACTCAGGTGCCTTCTCAATAACAGTTACACGGACTGTTTTCAACCAAATTTCAAAAGACAATAGGCTTATACATATATACATTTGTGTTCGATTTAGTTTTAAGTATGTATTCATATATTGATAATCATCACATAATAAAAAAAATTCCGTATAGAAAAATAACGACTAGTAAAAATAGGTATACTATTTCTACAGACGTTGAGTCGAGTTTCTCGAAAACTAAACTTGATGATTTAACGAAATTGTTGCTGCATGTCGGTTGCATGATTGACACCAATGTTGCTTTCTTAAAATTTGAATTGTATTATTAGAAACATTTAACCAAGTTCACTGTCTAAAAGATAGTTTTACGAAAACAAAACATCGTCAAACGAAGCTACGCAAACTATAGGCCTTATACAGTGATAATTAATGCGGCGCAAATACAACAAACGAACACAAACAACTGAATTGGAAGGTTTGTACACGATTATATCTTGTTGATTTACTGTACACATTTTTTCCCAGATTTTACCTGACGGGTTTCAGTGGCTAAATTCAAACTGAAATGAAACGGTGACAAATATTTCGTTTCGATAAATGTATGCATAGTTGTACTGATATATATATATATGATCTGCTTTTTTTACACAATAATATATCTACATAATATAGTATACAATTTGTTTGCAGTTATATATATTGTATACTATATACTCCATATTATGTATATATATTATACTCCAATAACTTGACCCGTCTGTAATGTTTGCCATTACAAATATACATATAGGCTAAACCCATACGGCTCGCTTGTTACTTCTACTATGCAATTACACAAAATATTCCATTTTCACGTACACTAATTTTCGCCTACCTTCATGTCCCAACAATAAGAGGTTTGTTTTGATGAACGTCTTCTCCGGACTGAACGCCTTTCCTTGTTAAGAAAACATAATTATACCATAGTCGAGTAACATAGAGTCTAGCATCATGACACTCAGTTCGATTTCATTACCCGCTGCCCACAACGGGGAAGTGGGAACAGCTGCGTCTTTGCGTGTCCCTCGACTAGGGACGGGGAGTGTTATTTGTCCCGCACGAAGGGGAATTGAATAACACATTCCAGGCCGTGACATTAAGATTTTTTATCCACTGGCCCACATTTAGTAAAAAATATGTTGATACCGAGGTGACTGTTGGTCGCTTCACTAGAAGTCCACAATGCAAAGTAAAATGAAGATTTTTAATCGTGGTATCACTCTGCAGTCTTCTATTGATGCAGCATATGAGACATCACCGACCTATTTTCAGTTAGGGGCTTGATACTTTAGCTGGCTGTCCTCAGCACATCAAAAACATTTCTTGGTTTTGGCTGTGCCTGAGGCTCAATGCTAAGGCCGGTGTTGCGTGCCAGAAAACCTCGTCGTGCCACAATACCTAGCTCCATGTTAAACTATAGGGCGCCATGACCAGCCGCAAACAATCAGCCATGGCGGTTTTGGCCAGCGAGGCTTTTCAGCACGGCTAAACACCTAAACATTATACATTTCAAAATATGTATATGAAATTTTGATATTCTCGTATAAACCAGTATTTTGATAAGGACTATAGCTATAAAGTAGTTATATTTCACCTTACCTCACCCCTTAGATAGCATAGCATCAGATTGTTTACATGCCGCATTAACAGCATATCTTCATATTCGGATTGTAGTTAATATTTCGACCCGATTATTCATTGGCAAGCATGTTGATTGAATACCTCAAGGTATTCCAGCACGAGCTTTTCTGGCACGCAACACCGGTATTGCCTGGCACATTATAAATGTGCATCTGAACGCCATAACATGTGTCTCACGTTATCATTATGACTGGCGATGACCAATGCTGATGTAAACAACGCGTCGGTGTGCAACAATGTGAACGCTGTCCAGAGTCCTGACGTTGCTCCCTTTCCGCCAAGTTCACAGCTGTATTACAAGATCCACTGGTGCAGCCACGGTCTTTAGCAATGCTATCAAATGTTTGACAGTATTTCCTTGATGCCTTTCCATTATGGGATATTATATGCACTAGCGTTTTATTATGCGGACGACAGTTGAGATTGTCCGCCATCCGTAGCCAATGTGTAACAAGACCATTTATTGGGTGAATAATTAATTACCCCCGCCATTCGCCAATCACGCGGGCGGATACATATGAGTTTGGCAGTGCATACATGTCGTCGTATACGCTTGGCTGAGTTTTAGTTGGCGTTATTTAATTAGTTATAAAAACAAACACCGATTTAAATATCAAATGAAAAGATCAGGCTTTAGGGTTGTCATATTTTTCTAGGTAGGGTCAGGTTACCGGAAACACGATGGTTGTCAATCGGATTGAAACCAGTGGTCCGGTGGGCCAGTAAAATACGAAAACTTGTGGCCCGACAGCCTCAAAAAGGCGCCGGGCCAGCGGGAATGTCAAGGCCTGCAAGCATTAACGTAGTCAGTGGCGAGTTTGAGGGAGGAGGGTGTTGTGCCACCCTCCCCTTTGCGATGATTTAACTCAAATACGCTATAGTTGCGGTATATCGGTGTGCTATCGTAACTAGACCGAGGTCCATTTGCCACTGTGGGATATGGATCCCCTTTAGAAAATCGATTGTTGAATAGGTCGAGTTAGAAATCTTACCCCGCGGTTCGCTGGTGTATGCGCTTTAACGAAATACAAGATTAGGCGAAACATCGAAATCTTACTGATATAAGTCAAAGACGGGATTTTTACATCTTATAAGGTTAGACCCTATTAAGTACCAACATTGGTTTGAAAATTTTAAGTTTTCGCTCTAAGAGCCGAACTACCGTGTCTCATTATGTAAATGCGTGACCATTGCGTAATAAGTTCACCGTGCCAGAGCTGTTTCGATTGTGTTCTAAGGAACCGGTCTGCCAATCGATGAAACACATGGAGCGTTTATATTTGGAGTAAAATATCATAGCTTCATTTACCAACTCTTATCTGTATAAGAAGAACCGTTATGATTATCTTGCTTTGAAAAAACAAACCTTTCATTTACGGTGGTGTCATATGACACGCTGAACTGATCATCAGTCAATTCTCTCAGGTAGGAGAAATACCCTCTAGTAAAGCATAACATATCAAACACACGTAAGTAAATAACTCGAAATAACTACCATTGTTTTTTTTTAATACGTCGCCAATTGCTAGATCTGAAACTAGTGGAAGCGAATGGACATACAAAGATACGATTTGACGACGGTGCTTCGGGGGAGATCCACTTACAAAGCATTGATCCAAAGATAACGTAGCAATATATATATATATATCAATATATAGATTATCTGAACATGTCGTTTGTGCGGTAGTTCGGTAGCTAGCGTATCAGGGTGAGTTTTTCTGTTGCCGATTTGAAACTTGGACAATTCTGCTAGTGTATTTAGGAAGATACACAAAAATCCCTGTGTATCCGGTTTCTATGCAAGAATACATAAAAGGACCCACTAAAATGTGCAAGATCGACTTTTGATGGTCTGTTTCTGTGAAAACGCGAACATTAAACAAAAAGTCCAATTGGAGTATACACCAGTTGTACCGGCCCTACACCATAAGACAAGCACATTCTTCTCAACTTCGTGACCAATATTTACGGACTTTTTGGCAATACTCTGGCTGTTGGCAACATGGAACTCTCTCAGTTTTTGTTCTGTGAACAATGGGCTAGTTCACCCATTGCAGGATATATTACGTCACCCAGCACAGACATCAGACAGACCTGGCGTCAAGTTACGACCCGTCAAGACAAAGGCCACCTTGACAACGACAGAGTGTACCGACGATTGCGACCTTTTCGTCTCAAACAACGGAGAAAGAAACAAAACAATCTCGTGATTTCAAAGGGCTATCTATACGCAAACTCCGCACGCACACTCTACGGTTGTGACATATTTTGACTAGTGTTTAGAAGTACAACTGTAAAAGTATAATGCCGTAAAGTGGATTATACGGGCGTATTACTGACATTCTTCGTTAGTTACATAGCTACTATGATTCACCGGTGCATCGCGAAACTTATCTCACGATACGTTACTGGGCACACGATACGTTACTGGGCACACTTTACAAGTATGACGATACGTGCAAACACAGTTTTAGCATGTTGAAAGTTGTCATTTAATGTGATCAGTTTTAATTAACAGGGAGCACATTTCTCCGTCAGTACGCATATGTAAATGTTTACTATTTTAAACAACTCCTTTAAAGGTTTAAGATATTACGAACATAGTTTGCTCAATATACCTTACTTTACTTAGATCTACATGTCTCTAAAACTACGTGTCGGTGTACGTATCATAACGTATCGTAACGTTACAGCCCTAGTGGCTGTTCGTTAGAGTCGTTAAAGTTGCATTCCGAGTTAAACTGCCACTTTTAACCGTTCTTAAGAAAGTGTACGTCACATCTGCTACCATATACATGACTAGCATTTAATGTTATTCGATAAATAATTGTATGTATTGCTTATGCAAAGTTACTGGTCGCTTATTCGGCCAGCGGTAAAGTAAACGTACGACACGCGGACATATAATCGTTCGTTATTTTAGTGCCATTTTATCTTAACATTGTATATCGTTTGGACAACAGTGTTGACATTTTGTGTGCGATCTAGCGGGCCTATTGGGGGTGGTTCGGTGGGGATCTCCGTGGGTCACACACATATGACGGGCAACTCGGCTAGTTGTCACACAATTTGACTAGTATTCACAGATGCAAGTGTGTTACTGAGGGTTCCTTGTGCCTTCAGTATTGCTGACAATTGGCCGGACTGTTGAGCGAGTTTTTAAGACAACCGACGGTAATCTGTCTCTAGTTCTTACGGTCTTGAGGTGATGTGAAAGTCGTTCAATGTAAGCGATCTTGAAGCTGCCCATGCGTAACTGTAATAAACGCGGTCGATGGCCCGACTAAAAAAGTGGATTTCAAAGGGTGACCAACGTACAAGGTGCCCATACGCACGTTTACCACTATTAGACAACAATGACCAGTCTTTCTTGTGACCAACGACGAGTCTTTTTTATACATAATCTGACTAGTGCTCACAAGGACCAATGAAAGTTATCGTGGACTACTGGTGTCCTTTAGCATTTTTGTGCTCACGAGTTCCTCGGTTGAAGGTCCGACTACATAACATCGCCAAGACAGGCCTTGCAAAAAAAGGTCTTCAAAGCAATATCTGCAAGCAAACGCTTACAACAACTGGCCATCAACGACACGTCTCTGTTACAGACTCTCACTTGTCTTCACAATGATAACTGCAATACTGGAATATGTTACTGATGATTACTTGTGTTGTTTGTATTACCAGCATTTGTCCGGTTAGTTAAACGACTCCTCAATACACCCGGAAGTGCTCTGGCTCTAGTCCTTATGGTCTTGGGATGCAGTGGCGGTCGCTCGATGTACGCCGTCTTGACGGTGTCCGGGAGTGCCTGTGCTGAAGGTCTTGCTCCCGGCTTTCTCCACGACATCCCGCTAGAGTAGACGGGATGGTGTTGCAGGGCCGGGGTGGGTGGAGGCAGGGAGATTGGGACTCCCCTCCGACGTCCACTGGCCTGGATAACGTCCATCAGCAGTGGACATTGACCATCCATCTGTCGAAGATCATTAGCATTAACATCAGGTGACAGTTCCAATACAATACACTACAGGTGATTTTAAGTATGACTTTTTAGATAGAAAAACAATATATACCATTAAGTTTAACCTTGTAATGTAGTCCATTTTTTAAAACATAAATGGAACAAGAACGTAATTCATTTTGCATACTACAATTACAATACAAAATATATTGAACCTATTAAATACCATATTTATGATGCCATGGCTATTTTTAACTCATCATAACAAGAACTGAACATTTACCTGATTACAATTATGCTACATTTACAATTATTTAACTTACATTATTACATTTCATACTAAAATACCACAATATAATTATTACACGATAGTTGCAATACCCTTTAATTCTATTGTTTTACTACAGTTACAACTTACAATATAATATACAGCTGTATTGCATTAAAATTATTATGCTGCAACTACAATACCATTGAATCAATTATTATACTAGTTAAATACATATATTATACTAGTTAAATACATAACCTTACTATCAGGTTAATATAAACAAATTAATTAAATTATATTAAATTAATATTGTAATCTTAGTATTGTGTAATAGTTACAATATCATATATCTAACTAATTACCACTCTACAAAGTCATGTACGATATAATATATCTAAATTATTACCACACTAAATCTATAAAACTATTGCGACATCCATGCTTTGGCTGAGAACATCCGAGTTCGGCAATGAAAGAACAAGAATATTATTGTTATCGCTGACATTGTATGCTTGATAGGAGGGAACTTGAGCCTGTAACCAAACCCTTAGGAAGTCTCTCCCACTTGCGACACAATCCATTCACATTTCAAATGCATATCTGTCACACGGGCTTTATTAATCCCCAAACCTGAATGGCCATCAGCTGAGGAAGACAGCTGCATTCTCAAAGACAACGTCTCTTTATTTGCAACTCAGCGAGTGGTAGAATGAAACTTTCGGGGAATTAATTCCAGGAATTCTTTGTTTGTTACTTGAGTTGTCATGTTCATTGTGTGAGCTCAGCTGTCTGGCTCCTACACAAGGACAGCAGGGATCTTGGCACAGTTGTCACTGCCCACACACTTATTGGAGACGGAAATAGATGAAAGAAGAACCAGGTCTGTGGTCCTCTTTGTTTGAGACAGCCGTCGTTGAACTTAATTGTGTTGTTTTGTGGATGGACACTATGGGAAATGATACTGACCTATTCACCAGCGAGAGTACACATTGATCTATGTTTTAGATATACTTGTTGTTTTTATTATTTTATTTAAATGTTTATCTGAGAGTACTGCATGACGCTTTATGTGCAACCGACCATGCACCATGATAGTCAGAGACACATTTAACCATGCACTATGACATCCAGTGACATTCAACCATGCACTATGACATATGATCACATTCAACCATGCACTATGACATCCAGCCCCACAATCAATGATACACTATGACATCCACAACCATTCACTATGACATCTGGCCACATTCAACCATGCACTATGACATCTGCAGTACGATACTGAGCCATGACTCCACCACAGCCAGCAGGAAAAGCCCAAAGGAATCAAAGAACCATGTCACTGCAAATCCACAAGCTAATAATTTCATTTAGGGAAATCAATGGTAATGAATTACAGCCGATAAACCACTACGAATGTCTCCGGAGGGCGCAGAATTCTACGTGATATACGGACATCTGCTTAGTGTTTCCTACTCTCCTAGTAGGACAGTGGTGCTGAGACCGGATAAGAAGAACGGTGGCCAAGTCTTCGCTTATCAAGGGCTTTCCTCTCTCACGTGTCTTAAGCCTACAATTTCAAAATGTTTAATCAAGCATGCTGATGTCAGGGTTTGGTCACTCACACTTAGTTTCGTTTTCAGGTATTGATTTTTACATAAAAAGCAACACATAAATGAGACTGAAATGTTGCTCTCCGTTTTCGAGATTTTCAAGGTTGAAGAGTAAATAAAAAAGTGAAAGTAGGTGTCACCAGGGGCATGAGAGAGGGTAGTCTGGGGGGGGGGACACAAAAACCTATCGAAATTGTTTTGCTCAATGCATCGCGGTGACTTCAGTCACTGGGGCACATTCAAAAGGGTCTAGGGGGTAAACAGTCACGTGGGCCCGTATAAAAAGGTCTGGGGGCATGCCAAATGTCTAGGGGGCACTTGCGCCCCAGACCTCCCTAGACACACTTATGATCACATAGAAGAATGCAGTGATGTAAAAACTTAGAAAATCATTGATGACCTTAAATGGATTAATTAATTAACTCTGATTTATCATGCATGTCAATGTTCTTGGATTGATGGTGCAGATTACGTTGTTTGTTTTAAGACATGTCCTGCTTTTAGGATTGTGGTATGGATTACCACGGTGTATGTAATTTATATCTCATTAATTGAGTAGTGGAGACAATGTGGATTATTACACAGACAGCATAGGTCACCTCGGGATGTATTTGGAATAAATAAATTGGAAACACAAATAAATACTCCTACAAGTGATTAATAAGATAAATACAGATCAGCCAGTTAAAGCAATGCACAATGTCCTGGAAAGAAAGGGGTGATCTCATCAGGTTTAGCTGGCTTCAGTACCTGCTGTCTTAACTGCAAACTTCTTTCTATCTTCAATTCCCATGGGGAGTCTGCAGATTAAAGTCCCCACCTCAATTAAATTAGCACATAATGAACTGGGGTTGTTGTTATTAAAACGTGTTGCGTTTGAATAGTTTGTAAGTAATGTGCGCAGCCAGATTAAAAACTCTGTTAAAGCAGACCATCAAAGTGATTTATTTTGATCAGGAGAATTTGCGAAAGTATGAAAAACCTTATGCAATTGCATATATAATTATACAGAGCCAGTGTAACAGTCTACTTTACATGGACAGTTTACCCTGGACATCTCCCCCTCTGTCACCATGCGGAGCAACAGGGGGCTTAGATAGTTCAGTGCCTTCAGGATAGTGTTGTTTTTTGCTACTTGGCTGGTTGATCTTGATTAACTCCAACGTTTAAATGTATGAATTTATTTCAGTTGATTAGTATATGACAGTGTGAAACATAAACTGCATTTAGATATATATATTTTGTTTTATATCTGGAGATTTTCAGGAGGGGAAGGAGGGTAGGTTTTCTGTATATAAGAACTTACCTTTGCTTTTGTACTTTGTATAATTAAGGCTAAAGCTCCACATGTCAGATACAAAATTACACATAGGTAGATAAAATCAAAGTTTCCTACATGTAGAGTGAGGGCTGAAGTTTGATGATATTTTGAAATAATCCCTGAATCAGACCTACAACATAACACACTCACCTCCATCGCAGCAAGGTTGTGATATTTCAACTTTTTGCCACTAGGTGGCACCTGTCCGAGTGGGCGGGCTCGAAGGCGTGGCCGATTCCACATGACCGTAACCCCTGACCGTCCTTGGCAAGTGTCCGTAGAATGACCGGTGTCCAAGCCAATGACCGTGTGATGTCTCTGTAGTTGCAACAACTTGTTGGCCCGCTGTGAGAAGTCGGATATGATCTCCACGATGTCCATCGGTTTGTTGGAGACCATCGATGGCTCTCGTGGTAAAACAAACCTATTGGCATACGATGTGCTACTCTGCACGGTGTGATTGGTCGGTCTGGGGTCACGTGAAACGGTGCTGCGAACGCCAGCAGAATTAGCAGCAGTGATGAGCTTAACCGGTGATGTCACCAACAACTGTCTTGTCCTGTCACACAAAGTTCTGTCATCACCGCCGTCATGTGACAACGGCTCGTCATGTTCAATAGGAGACAACAAGATGTCTTTCTGAGGTTTCACTGATGACCGTCTCTCATCAACGTGAGTCATTCCAATGTCTGACCTGTGGTGCGGTTCGATCTTTGACCTCTGTCCATACACAGTGGCCGAATCTATAACATTGTCACCAACACCCTGGAGAGTCTGACCATTCACTGATGATACCACATTGTCGTCTTCACCCTCGAGAGATGACAATGATTTCACATAATCTTTATCAGTGTCTTCTGTGGTGTCTTTGCCGTGTGTCATATCCCACGGCGCCATTTTGTAGTGACAAACATCACCACATAACTCTGTTACACCGACTGACCTGACATTATTTCTTGACCTCTGACCTTTGCACTCTTCACCCATCTCTAAGATTTTGCGATTGGGTTCTGAAAGAAATGGAACATCAAATTCTAGAATGTCTTAAAAATGGTTGATTAGGAAGGATACCAAGTGAAAGGAACATCATAAGAGTGACCAATGACTGAATTCATTTAAATGTTTGAAGAAATAAAGAAATGTTTAACATTCATAGGTGTCAATGTTGCTTCTTACTAAACAGTTGAAAATACAAAATGTTCTCCTGGGTGCTGCTTTTTGGATGAAACATCACACTTTTTTTAACTTTCAAAAACATATTTATGATAACCGATCCGTTTGTTACAAAGAAGACGATTCTATGCATACGTTATTTCTATGGTCTGAAGTGATATAACATTTATTTTTCTTGTGCAAGTGTTCACCCTGAGAAAGAACAACAAATCGGGAACATGTAAAAACAAAATGTCACGCTAAAAATTGATGGTAGTTGAGTTGTGTAGGCTGTTCCCTTGCTTCCCACAGGCAGATGTTGATGCATATGAACACTCCATTCCACAAAGACGTTTCATGGCAGCTTTATGAGCCTGCACACAATGGTTTGCGTGCAAGAGGTGGAGAAACCTTAATAATTAATTTCAATAAGTATTTACAAACGGTCCAATTAAGACAACGGTAAATTAAATGTTTTTCGCATACTTCATTCAGCTTCGATCGTTTTCTGTGTTTTCTTTCTGTTATTTTCCTCAGGATATTAATTTAAACGACAGTTCAGAAAAGTGGAACTTTTCTCCGGTATTCTCCAAGTTGAATGATTGGGGCAGGATATTGCTAAATCCGTCAAGTAGCCTACTCCGCAATGCGTACGTAATCAGTGAGATTTCTCCCATGGCAACTACGGTAAAGAAGACATGAAATATTCATGCATAACAGAGGGATAAATGTAATTTAGTGTTGACAAACACATTTGGTGCCAAGCGCTGCACAGCATGCAATAACTGCTGAAGTACGCGCAGACATGCAACGTTAGACACAGGCGTGCAAACATCATTCACATGAGCACACGCACAGCATGTGATCCAGTCAATGTTGACCTTTGTGTGTGACGTGTGCAAAGCATGTGACTATTCCGCCGTAGAAACACGCAAAACGAGAAATATCTATCTTCATTTGCTGTAATGATGCATGTTTGCAGCCGTATTTCGCATGAATATGTGCGGCGCAGATATGAATATCGGCGATGATTTGTGGCAATGAGCTGCACGCTGTGGAAAAATCTATTTTCATGCATGGCCTGAGAGATGGGTTACTGTTTGTGTGTGCACGTGCATGCATGCATGTTGTGCAGGATGTGGGCTGATTCTGTTTTTATCAAATGTTTTGTATATTAAAATTTCAAATAAAAATCACCGAAAACATGCACAACATATGAACCCTAAAACCGTCTAGGAAACCGTAACCAATATGGGATTTTGAAGAAAAAAAAATAGTGCTACTTTTCCTCTGAGTGGTCGTTAATGAACCTCTGAAAGTTTGGAGAAGATAAACACGCAAATGCATGCACATTTGCACACGCACATTTCACTGAGATACCAGGGAACATGCAAACAATACCTGGAGAGTCTCTAGGAATTTCTGGTGTTGGTGCATAAAACTCGGCAAGGCTCATAGACGTTCTTTCCCTAACCACAGCCCTGTGTCCCCTGCTGCTCCCGGCACTGGAAACTGACTGCGCCTACAACCGGGAGAAACATTCATTGCTCGAGTGTTTTTACAAAACGCAGATAACAAAATAAGACGCGCATACGAAAAGTGCCACGTGAATACTCTCCTGGTCTGGAGTTGTCCCATGCCAGGGTTAAACCCACTGGGAAATTATTATTATTATAATATATACGGAACGAATGATAACACGGACGCATCTTTAGAGAAATGTTTATATGCACAAAACCCAGGCCTGTTCTGGCAATGCCTCTGCCATTGCACTAAAATTAGATCAAAATGTCATATTATAAACATTAATATAAATTAATACAAAATGGCAATCATTATAAAAGTTCTTATATAGTGCGGTATCAAGTCACTACGACTGCTCCGAGTACTTTACACTTTACTTCCTGGCACACCTGTTCATTTGAACACCATCTAGACTTCTCTGGGAAGCATTCAGCCATACTGCAAGTAATACACAAAGACTATTCACACACAAATATCAACCACTGTCTGTAGCCAGGTACTCATTCATACAGCTGAGTGAACTGGTGCGATGTGGAGAGATTAACATATCCACTTTGAGGTTAAATGCAGCAACAAGAGTGTTTGAACCGGGAATCTCTCGAATGAGAGGCCAAAGCTCTATCACTATGCCACCGTGCCCCAATAATTACCGACTGGAAATCATATACCACAATCAATGCAATAGATCTATGTAATAAAATAGGATCACACTAAAATATTATGTTCATAAAGCTACTATTTTATTCCCATCTGTCATACATCCAAGTCAACATGGCCTGGATTTCAAGGGTGACTCCAGCTCAACTGGAAGCTCAGAGAACATAATCACATTCAAGAAAAAATATTTACTGCAACAATGCAGGATATAATGTAATTGTGACAGAATTACATTTCAGACACTGTAACTGAACTTAACTTGTAATGCTATGTTACTGGCTGTGTAATCATAGTAATGGGCTGGACAGTTACACTACGAGTGGGACTGCCTTTTCTGTCGAAAACTCAAGTGTTGGGCAAAGGTACCAGATGTGTGCTTTCTTGCACGATCCCAGCACTGGATAATCATTTAAGCGATGGGATGGCTGAAGGCAGACTGTTGAGCCCTGTCCGAGCATTGCGATTCTACCTGGAAAGGTCGATGCCATGGAGGAAGAACAAACGTCTCCTCTTTGTTTCTTTCAAACCAGAACATAAACCAGATATTGTTCCATCCACAATCTCTGGTTGGATTCGCAAAACCATTATGGAGTGTTATGCACAATCCCCTACTACTCTCCTTGAGTACCATTGGGTTAAGGCGCACCAGGTACGATCTATGGCTGCCTCCCTTGCATTCCACAGATCATTAGAGGTAGCTTTGTCTATCCATTCATCTATATTCTGCACCTTGTGAAGCGACGGAGCCAGGCTATGTCTGTGTTAGGCTGTAAATTCTATATTTTTAGAATAAAAATATGTATTTACAAGTAACATACTTACCTGGCTCCATTGCTTCACCATATTACCCTCCCTCCTTCATGGATATCGGCAGATAACCTATCACTGTACACCCCTGTCAGCCAAGTGCAAGAAGGGGTGATTCTGTGAAGGTGGTGGGAGCTGCAGGGAGGGGCCTTGTTTCATTTTGGGGGAGCAACTTGGGCGCAGCCAAGTGTATTGCATTTTGTGAAGCAACGGAGCCAGGCTAAAGCCCGACATTGTTTGGAATGTAGAATTGGAGGAAAAATGAATAGACCTCTGGCAGGACAGGCCTTGTTTGTTCGATGCAACGACCAAAGAATACAGTAACAGAGATCTGAAGGCCAGCGCCTGGGAGGAAGAGGGGACAGAGCTGATTATTCCTGGTACGTGATAAGTTTGAGCAAATGTCCACGTTTCTTACTGTAATGTTAAATAAGCGCCTAGCTCTTGCGTTTCTTTGTCACCAAGTGTCTGCGTTTGAAGTGTTGGGTGTTCTTCGCTAGGGTCCGTGTATCGATTACCCTGTAGGAATTTGAACATCACCTCTCTGATTCTATCTGAACCTCTCGGTAACCCACATTTTGAGCAGCATATAATACTTTGTGTTTGTAGATTTCTAACTGTGTATATATATATATATACTGGCATTTTCTGCCAGTGGTCCTCAATTTCGTTGTATGCAATAGGACAAATCGATTTAACAATATCATAATAATCATATCTGGAAAAGAACGTAACTTTGGTTTTAATTTTTGTACTTTTTCATGAAAATTTTCCATATTCTATTATTAATGACATATATTTTTACCAACCTTATTATTTATATTATAGGTGGCTTGCATGAGATGATAATTCGGCGAATTTTAGCACAGCGAAATTAACGGATATTACAGCATATGAAAAAATGTTGGAGCAAGGATCAATCTTTTAAATAATTTTCGTGAAGTCATAATTCGTGGAGTCAGAGCTATTTGTTCATATGAGGAGTACTACACAAAAGTTTACCATAAAACATGCACCTTTTACATGAGATCGGCCATTTGTTTTATTTTCTCTTGCAGCGTCAGAAGTGACACGACAGGCCAACTCCCTGCGTGCCCATTAACAAGGGTTCTCCGCTTACCAAGAAGTGGTAGTGGCGACTGCAATATATAGTCACATCATATCGTATCCTCAAATTTCATGGCCTCCAGGTGCTAGCCTTTTCCCGGCCTAGTCCAGGAATGTTTTACGAATTCCCGTATATTTCAGTATTGCTACATTACGTTCGTATTACAGACATCCCTCAACGTTGAACGAAATTAATCCGTTCACGGGACGATGACAATTTGAAGTGTACTACCAGTGTGAACGTAAACATGGAAAATAACAAAATGCATAATTGTGATCATTGTGCTTTAACACATTTCATACACAGCACCAAAGTAGACGCGATGGCCTCCAACGACTATGTGAGAATTTATCTGCATATATACAAGATGTGCATTTCAGTTACTGCTTTCTTCATCAGAGCATTTCGTTGGTCACTGGTGTCCAACTTTCTACGGTATCATGTTGTCCTGTCACGACACGGAACCAGCGTCGGAGCTAAAGTACTGGCAGAGCATGTTCCTATGCGTCTTCACAGCTACTGCAACATTTCTAGACCGAGACATCGACATGCTGGCTTGCAGTCCTCTCCAGACACCACTCGGCCTTCTGTGGGACGCTCCTCGTCGACGCAGTCTGTCGACATTGTCTCCTTGCTCCTGTTCTTCAGCCTGTTGAGCAATGCCCACGAAGTATGCGCACTACATTCAACATTCTCTGGCTCAAGGGCAATTGTGGTCAAAAATATGCAGAATCTATTGGCCAGTATTCCAAGTGCGTTTTCAACCACCCTCCTGGATCGAGATAACCTGTAGTTGAACACCTTTTGCTCGCGTACAAGATTCCATCGTGAATAGGGTTTCATCAGGTTTTCTCTCAAAAGGAAAGCTTTGTTGCCAACAACCATGAGAGGACACCTTTTGTTTGTGCCGGGTAAGCAAGCTAGTGGTGGAATATCCAAACTACCCTCCTCCAGAGCACTGTCCGAAGTCGCCCCCATCTGAGATGCGGCCATTTGATCCTACATCTGTGTACAGAAATTTGTAGTCACTGTAAACGTCAGCGATCAGAACTATGCAAAAGGAATGTTTACAGTTGAAAAACTGCGAACCGCTAAGCTTGGAAGGGTGCATGGTGATGTGTTTTCCATCAATTGCACCCAGTCAGTTGGGGAAATTCCATTTCTGGTAGAATCCATCGCTATAGCCAACCACTGTTCCTGGGTTCGGGGACACTGGAATGAAAAATAGTAATTTAGTTTATGTGAGTTATTCACACAAGTCCTGCTTTTCTGTTTTCTTTACCGCTTTCTACAGATGTGTTATCAAGGATTGTTCTTGACCAAATCCCTACATAGAAATCACTTTTAATTTTAGCAAAATTATATTATTTTTTACCAATGTCCATGTCGTGCGTGTCATCTCAATCGCAAACAGGAGTCGGACGTGGACGAAGCGAAGAAGAAACAGTGGAAAGCATCGTTCCAGTAGTAGCAGAAGAGAAGTCTGGATCCAAACATGAGACAACAAGTCAGGGCAAGTGAGGCCCCATCAACAAAAAGACCACTGGCACAGTGAAAAATGGCACCAAAGCGTTCAAAGGACGCGATAGCAGCAAGGGAACTTGAGTTCCTAAATGAAATGGTTCAAATAATGAAAAATCCACCAGTATCAACTCCATCCCATCATCCTATAGATCAGATGTTTGCCAACTATCCGGCTACAGAATTGGAAGAGATGACAGATCCACGCGAGAAAGCAAAATACAAAAATGCTATTCAAAACTTGGTCTTCGAGGCAAAGTACGCCAAATCACAGATGCGTGCGAGTGTACCTACACATGTGACACATGCATTCAAGGAACAACCCAGAGTCGGTGCCTTGGGGCAGATGATGTTGGAAACACAACTTCCTTTGAGCTAGAACAAAACATACAGAAATGCGGCTTTTTCCACCTGATGACACTTGACTTCCATGCATCCTCCGCCACAGCAAGTCCTCCCAACAACTCAGATGCCTTCATATTGCCAGATCCAGTCGTCCTCAGTGCAGTTCACCAGCTAGGGAAGGTGACGGATGCTTGGATGGCTGACAATTAATGAAAACTGTTATCAGTGAAACACTGGCAAAGTCACCTTTGGCATTTCGTTGCTCTGATCTAAACTTGTGCCTATGCAGAGGCAGGCAAAGCTCATAAATGTGTGGTTTTTTGAAATAAGAGGTTTGTTGCTATGTAAATATACTTACTGTGTTTATGTGAATAATTAAGCTAGCGAGGATTCGTCAGAGGATATTAAGATTTTCCTATGTAATTGCCTACTGTTTAACCAGGTTTAGTGTTTACTTGATAGTAGTTCTCGCGTAGAGCATCCAAAATCACTTAGCATATCTCCATCACAATCCCACCTATAGTAGTCGCATGCACACAGTACAGGTAAGAAAGACTTTTGAACGATTCTCCTGCAAGATAAATTGATATGTACGTTTCTCTGTGTTTAGTATAACAAAATCTTGCTTTTGGCGACTGTCACATGATGATGCGCTTGAAGTCATAATAAAACATTGTTTTCAGCGTTAAAATGTATTGATTGCGGCTTTTGCCCTAGGAAAGTAGCACACACATTAACATATTTCTTAAACTCGTGATTTCCAAGCGCCGTTATAATAATAACTATCTTCCATTGGATAATAAGCGCTTGGGTGTTCCATGTTGATATAACAGTGTGTCCGCAGTACGGTGTTTTTCTTGTAAAAATTGTAAGTATTTTACTAAAATAAATTTGTCCAACAATTTTGATTGAACAGCATGATATAACTTAACTAAGTTGTAGGAAGTTACAATATGGATCTATTTTGCAAAAGGTTCTTGAGATTATTATGAAAAATAGCATATTTATATTAAGAGTGACGCTCGTTGACCGGCCCAGTATACAACTTACAAGGCGAAAATTTGATTACAAAAGAATTGTTTTGGTTTAACTAAAATTAATGTAAATTATGCTTACCAGTGGCAAGCAAAAGTAGCTTGATTGCAACACGTTCGGCTAGTGGTACCCTCGCTCGCATCGTTGTATTTTGTTTTATGACGGCAGGATAAACCACGTTCACCAAATAGTTGAACACTTCCAAGTCCATTTGGAGGAGCTCACGAAATGAAACATCATTGGTCTTGCTGAACTCTTGCACAAGGTTGTTAAATGCACCTTAGTCGTTGTGCCTTAGCAACCACTATTTAGTCCAGCATGAACGATGAGGTTCTCTTCTTTGCCGATGACGTCGGATGATCAGGTAGGTGCAGCTTAATGCCATAGCTCGCCATTGATGAGCAGACAACCCCGCCATTTTTGAATAGTTCCCCAAGATTCCGCAGTTCCAGCTGCTACCAACAGGAGTGCATGCATCAACCTGTCGAAACTGCCAGTCGCGTCGTAACATGTATGCACCCTTGGAGGGGGTCATACACGTAATGATGCGACGCATTTTCGCAAAACAAACGTCGCAAACAAATACACTAAAACTCAATCGCTTCGTTAAGAGTATGCCGGGCTTAAGTCTGTGTTTGGCAGTAAATGGAACCCAATTGTGAGTGGTTTGTAACATGGAGCTGGCTAATTTTACTGTTGATATAGTACATTTCTTTCACTCAACACATTATATCATAATTTGTTGATGATTTTGGCACATCTGATCTCTTTGTAGCGCTTTACAATGCTGGTCTATATACTAGCCCATAACAGTATTATGTTGATAACATGTTTCTATGGATACATATGTGTACAGGTTGAATATAAGTGTAATACTAGTTAACATCCTTAAATAATAAATGCAATATACCTCCCTACGCATCCATAGTTTACAGAATTCAATGTCTATTAATTAAAAAAATTAATAAAAGTTAGAACAGTAAAGCATGAGTCATCACCACTATTATCATGATTTTTTTTAAATATAGTATATTAAATATATTCATAAAACCAAAAAAGACATGGACAAATAATTAAGTGGAAGTACACCCACTGACGGTCAGCGGGGGGTCTGTAACAATAATAAAATCAGATAAACAGTAAAAATTGACGTAACTCGGGTAAATTTGCATGTTCGGGCATGCACGGGCATATGCATGTTGGCATGCATTACTCTACATATCCATGTTTTGTGCATCGAAGAAATCAATCTAAACGCTGAATACTCGACCGAACCATCTGCACTATTGCAATAATAACCAGTATATCATGTTTAATTAGGCTCTTTTTGTTGAAAATGTGACACCTCACTTTAACGGCGACACAGCCTTTATTGATTTTCTCAATATAACCAGCGCTACAACTGAGTCACAGTGTGCACAATTACGATTCAATTTTAACAAAAACTGTGTACTTTTTTGGTGAAATCCAAATTTCTTAAAGATGAAACAAGGAAGATATTCCTGTAATTTATTGGCAAAACCAACTGGATTCTATCTTCAAATATTGAGGGTCCTGCCCTTCCGTGACTGATCGTTTATAAACTGCAGTAATTAGAAATTAAAATCTATCCAATCCACTTGTATTTACTGTCCACAAATACGTCCCTTTCCTTGTTCATAACAACTTTTTCAGAGCGCAATAATCCTATCATCGGTCTCAAAGTCAGTGGAATTTTATTGGAATGAAACGAACCCAGAAGTGAAATAATGACCTGTCCCCTGTTGGCACATTTGATGACAACTGCACTAGGGCTGGTGCATCTGCTGGCTGCCTTGATAAACGATTACAGGATATCATCTGTACATCTGTCAAGACGACCAGCAAATCACACTTGTTTTCATTATATCAGTTCCATGTATCAAAAGGATGTGGAAAAAATATGTTTACAGAGTAGACTTTTTGATCATACATCCATATAGACTTGGCTGGTACATTTAAATAATTATGAACAGAAATAAAACATGTTGGCTGGTACATCTGAATAATAATAAACAGAAATAAAAAATTTTGGCTGGTATATTTGAATAATAATGAACAGAAATAAAAATTGCTGACTGGTACCTTTGAATAATAATGAACAGAAATAAAAATTGCTGACTGGTACCTTTGAATAATAATGAACAGAAATAAAAAATGTTGGCTGGTACATTTGAATAATAATGAACAGAAATAAAAATGTTGGCTGGTATATTTGAATAATAATGAACAGAAATAAAAAATGTTGGCTGGTACATTTGATGAATAATGATGAACAGAAAAAAAAAATGTTGGCTGGTACATCTGAATAATAATGAACAGAACTAAAAAATTTTGGTTGATACATCTGAATAATAATGAACAGAAATAAAAAATTTTGGCTGGTATATTTGATTAATAATGAACAGAAATAAAAAAATTTGTTTGGTCTAATTACACCAGGTTTTAATGCATTAGGGTCAGGATGCCTGCATTGTATCATGTTATACTTAAATGCATAAGAAGTTGCTCTGCTCCAAAACCAGTTTTCCTGTGATGTCATGATTTGATTGACACTCTGTATATCATGAGATAAATTGTCAAGACACTGACTCTGACTTTTCTTATCTTTCCACTTCAACCCTGGCACTGCTATTACTTATTCAATATGATTCTAGATTCACATATTCCTTGCCTATTACTACCCATTCAATAATCCATGTGTATTTAACCAGTACTTAACTGGTTAGGGCGTGTCAGCCCCAATGTACCCTGATCTCCTTGCATGAGAGCAGGCCTTAGGCCAGCTGACAGCTCTCAACTCAGTTTTAAAAGGAGTCATCCTCCACCTTTAAAGAGTGACTCTGCTGTTGTATTTACCTAGTGACAATGTGAATATGTGTATTTGTTTCTTGATATTAAGTTCTATCAACTTTATTATTTCGACTGTTCTTATTCAACAAACTAACAGTGTTGTGGGAATATGTTGCCTCTTCCACTACATCGAAGGGTGAGTAATGATTAGTAAAATTACGCCCCTTACACCCACCCATGGAGCAACAAAAGACTTGTTTCTGGTGGCGCCGTCTGAAGATGAGATCACCATCCAATTCTCTCAGGCAGGAGAAAGGACCTTGAGAAAAGCATACCATCTCTAAAATACACTGTCAATTGGTAAACCAGAGACTAAAGGTCCAAGGAAGGAACCGAGCAAAGATATGTGAGTGGGCCTTAGTGCTTGGGGTCGGTTTCATGAAGCATCCTTAGAGTTACGCAATTACTTAGTGTCACTTGTTTACTTAAACTTTTGTGTTTGCTTATTTAAACAAAGTATCACTTACTAACACAATAACCTTAGCGTTAAGAACGTCTGAGAGGAGATACATTTACGATACTCAAAAATGTGCGTATTATTCAGTAATACAAAGATTTAAAAAATAATTGCAAACAATATTTTTAATGAAACGTATCTATCTGCTACATATTCATCGACCGACAGCTCTGGTGGGAGCAGTTGGAGATTCAGTTGCCAATTTGTTCATGGTTGAGTCTGACGGATAAGGAGAGAGACGAGAGAGAAGTAGCTTAATGAAGTCTTGAAGTTGGAAGTGACGAGACAAGACAACAGCTGTGTGTGAGGGCCGAAAGGTAATGACACTTCATAGAAATTATATTACATTATGGGATGCAAATAAGTGTATTATTTAGTCGTGAGCGAGGCAGTAGTTGCGCCCGGGCTAGGGAATCAATATCCAAATCAGAGATGTCACATTGCAAGGCAGTGGGGGCACCGATTGGTGTACTTAGTGACACTGACAGTGACACTACTACTGACACGACATTACTTCTACTATTAACACCACAACCAACACTGATGTCTTTATCAACACCAGCACTTTGACCTACACTGACATATTACCACCGATATTTAAGTAAAAACTGATGTCTTATCCCTTATCCCAAGTCAACACTGACACCTTATCACTAACACTTCAGTCAACATTGACACCTAACCCATAACATTTCAGTCAACACTGACATATTTTAACTAACACTTCAGTCAACATTGACACCTACACCTTAACACTTCAGTCAACACTGACACCTAAACCCTACACTTCAGTCAACACTGACAGCTAAACCCCAACACTTCCGTCAACACTGACACCTAACCCAAAACACTTCAGTCAACACTAACACCTAATCCCTAACACTTCAGTCAACACTGACCCTTCACTCCTAGAATTTCAGTCAACACTGACACATCCCTAACACTTGAAATAACAATTACATGTTGTTGCCAACACTTCAAATTACACGGACACCTTACTGCTAACACTTCAAACACTGGCGCCTTACTGCTGACACTTCAAACACTGACGCCTTACTGCTGACACTTCAAACACTGATGCCTTATTGCTGACACTTCAAACACTGATGCCTTACTGCTGACACTTCAACAAACACTGATGCCTTACTGCTGACACTTCAAACACTGATGTATTACTGCTGACACTTCAAACACTGACGCCTTACTGCTGACACTTCAAACACTGATGCCTTACTGCTGACACTTCAAACACTGACGCCTTACTGCTGACACTTCAAACACTGACGCCTTACTGCTGACACTTCAACCAGCACCACGCTGACACATGAGAGAACTAACACTTGACCACTAACACCTCACCACTAACACCACACCGAACAACGACACCCAACACCCCTATCACCTGACACTTCAACAAATCCACCAACCCCACACTCCAACCCAACCACCACCGCCCTTTTCTAGCAAACACAACCAGGACGTCATCAGAGAAGTTTTTTGCATAGTTTCATGCCATGCCCTGGCCAAACGGCACGCAGGGTGTGCACGTCCTAACACCATAACACCAGTCACTAGCAACTCTTGTAGGCCGAAGTGTGACGCGAACGCACACACACAGATGTGCCCTGTCAATTACCGCTTTTCCCATTTCTTGGCCCTCTGATGGGTTCACACCTCACCTTCCACAGTCGACAGGGCTAACCTTGACTTATTGATTTTGCCAAATAATTATTTAAGTACGCAAAATACAGTTAAAACTTTGCCAACATGCAAATAAAACCGACACGAAAATCAGGTTTTTCTGCATTACCATTACCATATTTTGACACGAAAAATTCAAATTTCCGCAGAGTGTAAAATGAAAACTGTTCCCTGTTGGCAATTTTTTAAGATGGTATAAAAAGTATAATGTCTGATTATGAATGTTGTAGATAGCAACATAATATTTGAAGTGAATAGTTGGCAGCATTGCACAAAGTTATTTATTAATTTGAAATAAAACTATTGTGCTAAGTATCACTGAAAGACACATCAATGCTGGAAGCTGTGAAATAACAGGGGTTATGCTTATGGATTGGTTGAGAGCATACACCATACCGCAGGACTGATCAAAGCAGAAGCTCACCAACTGCACGCCCCTTTGCGGCTCACAATAGTAATGTTTTAGATATCCTGGGACAGGAGCCCCCATCTGTCCCTGGCCTCATTCCTGCACAGATGAGGACACCATGATGGTCTTCTTTTTGTTTGTGACGTCTATGATGAGACTGGCATTGGAACACTCTCTGAAAGCGTTTGGACGTTACAATTGCAGGATGACTGTTTGATCTGATTTTATTGACCGATTCATTCATTCATCTAATTCTTTCCAGTAGCATTCAGTGTTAAAAATATGACCAACTATAGTCGTCCCTGCACGGAATCCATTCTTGTTTGCTTGTGGACAGTGGTCAATGTTGGGACATGTTCTGTTCGGTGTCATACTGTAGAAAGTCTTTGTTGCAATGTACAGTGGATCCTCACAAAGTAGGTCACCATTGGAACTGGGCAAAAGTGACCAGAATGATGAGATGACCATACTGGATAAATTAGTTTTTTCTATACTGTACTGGTACAGAAATAATTTGGGACTATCCGAGAATGACCTTAATTGGGAGGTGGCTGTATTACCGAAGTGGCCATAGAGCAAAGTTCCACTGTATCTCTGACCAATGCCCATGTAATTCTCTCTGAACTTAATTAAATCGCCAAACTTTGGTGTAAAAATGATTATCAGAGCTGACCACTATAGTGATTTACACTCTATCTCCTCGTAGTGTCCAGCCAACCAGTAAGTACAGCCAGCATCTCATTTGCCTTGACCAATAATCCTACAATGACCACACTAATGGTCTGTTGACCTCTAAGTCTTCTGACCACTCCACCAGGTTCAGTGGCTACTACTTCCACTGACCACTAGATTTACAGACCCTTGTGTCTATTCACCATTAATAGTAATAAAATGTACTCAATAACTGGAGTTCAGAGGGGCAATAAACCAGAACTGTCAAGTCAAGGGACATGCAGCTGGAGACTTTTGGTGAGCCTCAAAAGTGGATGCATTTGAAGGAGTTTGGTGAGCTTCAAAGGGGGTGCATTTGGATGATTTTGGTGAGCCTCAAATGGGGTGCTGTTCGAAGGTTTTGATGAACATAAAAGCACGTGTAGTTGGATGATTTTGTTGAGCATCACCCGGGGGGTGGGGGGTGGGTGGGGTGGGTGAGATGCAGTTGGTTCTTTTAGTAGGTGACTACCCCATTGGTCAAATGATTCCTTCCTTAATTACAAAAAAAATACATTGTGATCTGGATGATCTGAATTCTTTTTGGATAATCTGTGACAAGATCAATCATCCAACGTATACCTAGGTAATTGCATATTTAATTCATTATAAAAGTGTGAAAAGCTAAGTTCTGTATTCATCAATGTTACACTGCACAGATAATATTTGTTCATATCATAACCATCTCTGTCTATAACCAAGTAATCATTTATACAGCTGATTGAACTGAGGCAATGTGGAGGGGACAAAATTGACCACATTGAAAAAAGTAAGAAGAATTAAATCCAGATCAACAGATTATGAATTTTTTCCTTGTGCTATATATCCTTAGAGTTTTAATATGTAGCCACTGTCACGGTTTTAAAACAAGGCGAACAGTTTTTTGAGACATATTTTACAGCAACGCAGACCACGTGACTACAGTGCACTATATTAGTGACAATGATGTAAACATCACCAATATTTCAATTTATCAGACAAAATATTTTGCAACTGTTCACACTAATCACGATAGGAAAGTTATCGAAGAGCCCGTGACATTTACACACTGAATGCATTGCATCTTGCCATACAGTGATGATTTTGAACACATCTCAGCAGAAACCAAGATCACCCACCCACTTGGCATGTGAAATCATTATCGTCTTACAAATATTGTATTTTACTAAAAGCAACTTCTTTGATGCCTTGTTTACATGATATTAATGAAATTAGTGGGTCTGATAGATAATATATCGATACCTTGCAGAAATATGTCTGAATTTTTGGGTGAAAACTGCACATTATCGTTACATTTGGCAGAAACTGAGTGCATTGATAGTCAGATAGCCCAAACCCAGGAAGCATTTACATCTTGGGCCAAAGTAGGCAAAGAATCGCAGATTGTAGCCTTCGGTCAGTGTTGGTTGTAAGTCGGCAACCATTGCTTGGCATTAGCTTGGAATGCTAACCATGGGTCAATGTTGATATGCCATTGCTAGACGAAGCATTAGAACTGCCATTAGGCCCGAGGGACATCCTGATCTTGGCCCAAAGTTGGCATAATATAGCAACATTACATTTGACCAATAATGCCCCAAGTTGGAAATACTATCTGGTTAGCTGCTGTAGGAAGACTCCAATCTGGGATGATGCGGGGCTGTCACATACAGAGTAATCATTGCGACATAAATACTGGCCATGTCCGCTGGCCCATTCATTCTGCCTGGCCGGGGTTAGAAATGAATCCACTGTGATAAATTATTCTTCATAATTGCGAAGTATCCCGCGGAGAGCAGGAGATGGCGTTTTATTAAACAGGACGACGCACGTCACCTCGTAACTCCCTGGTGGAGAGGACAGAGAAATTGTTACTCTGGCAGTGGTTGTTTCAAACATCCATGCATAAAGGGAAAATAATAATAAATAATAATAATTTTACAACATTTCTTTGTGCCTAAAAACCTGGAAATTATAAACATTCAGAGGTGTATTATGATCCTAGAAAATGGCTCGTAGCTATTAAGATTACTAAATAAAAACATTAAAATATATATCAATAATAATTAGATAACGATAGTAATAAAAAGCAATTAATACTAGTTAAAATTACAATTTAAGAAAGAATAATAAAAAATAAAGAGTTAAATGTAGACACTAAATGTTCAGAGTTCGTCAATGCGCAGATGTTTCATTTAAACTGAAAAAGTTCTTTTAAAAAAGAAGTGTCTTCAGTTGATTGTTGAACATATTGAGGCAGTCTATTGTCCACATGGCAAGGGACAGATTGTTCCAGAAATGTGGCTGTGTGTAATAAAGCTCTGTTGCATATAAACTATGACAAATGTCATTGTAAAATTGTCTCATGGTGTAAGCATCTATTCTAATATCTTTTTGACAGACGAAATATGTTCTGTTTCCTTCTCCAATGTCGATGTTGGTCTTTGAGTTTTGGTTCTAATTCTAGTGAACCAAAATTGTTAAATAAGTGCGACTATGACATCTATGAAGGCTGTGATTAATACCAAAATCAGATTCATGTTTTTTCAACTAGTTCATAGATATGTATCGGTTGTGTTTAAGATTGAAAGAGGGTTCCACATACCTCCGATTCTTCTTCTTCTTCATCTGAAACTCCGTCTCCCTTCCGCCATCCTACAACAGAGAACTGAATGATTTAACAAAATTGCCATACAAATAAAAATCTCCAGATGGCCAGGAGCAAAGAAATCCATTGGTTTATTAAGAGTTAAACATTATTTTTAATCTATACTGAGATAACTGCTCTCTTCTGACATAAGTGTCAGTTTTGTTTTTAAACATATTGACGCTGCATGCATTTATCTGCAGATCAATTGTGCCTTTCATTTATCGCAAACAACACTGATAGGACATGGAATATTATAATTAATATATATTATGCATAACTGGAATTAATTAAATCTGATTGGCATTTTCTATCACAGCAGTCTACCATTAAGTAAAAATTTAATAACAGTATTTCTAATAAATCCATTGGTCGTGTTTTACGTCATTAAAGAACACGAACTGTTTGATCTTCTGACAGAGCCATATATTCCAGCAATGCCATCAATAAAAATTTTCGCACTTTTGATTTCCGAGACATCTGATAATGGAACTAACTACTACATAAATGGGCGGAATTCATTAGAACAACGGCATTGTTATTCAAAAAAATACGATTGAGCAGATATCTAGAATTTTGCACAAATTAAGACATCTGATTTTCAAAGAAAACACTTTGATAAATGTGAAATATAATGACATGCTTCATTCATCAAAGTGAAGCGCCATTTCTGCTGAACTCGTTTTGATAATGAAGCTGCATCAATGGGTCCCACCAAAAGATCACACATCTGCAGGGACATTTACAACAGCCACTGAAGGCACATCACTGAATAAGCCCATTACTACGCGCAGTAGTATAACTCACTGGCTGATTCATAACGAACATGATTCTGTCAAATATTTGACACTGCATGTAATGAAACCAAACAAGCCATTTGTGCTGCCTCATCGAACGCAGTCAGCATCTATTGCTGCGGAGACAGAATGTAGCATCTATTGCTGCGGAGACAGAATGTAGCACCATTGCTGTAGAGACAGAATGTAGCATCTCTTGCTGCGGAGACAGAATGTAGCACCATTGCTGTAGAGACAGAATGTAGCATCTATTGCTGCGGAGACAGAATGTAGCATCTATTGCTGCGGAGACAGAATGTAGCATCTATTGCTGTAGAGACAGAATGTAGCACCATTGCTGTAGAGACAGAATGTAGCATCTATTGCTGCAGAGACAGAATGTAGAACCATTGGTGTGGAGACAGAATGTAGCACCATTGCTGTATAGACAGAATGTAGCATCTATTGCTGCAGAGACAGAATGTAGAACCATTGGTGTGGAGACAGAATGTAGAACCATTGCTGTAGAGACAGAATGTAGCACCATTGCTGTAGAGACAGAATGTAGAACCATTGGTGTAGAGACAGAATGTAGGACCATTGCTGTGGAGACAGAATGTAGAACCATTGCTGTAGAGACAGAATGTAGCACCATTGTTGTAGAGACAGAATGTAGCACCATTGCTGTAGAGACAGAATGTAGCACCATTGCTGTAGAGACAGAATGTAGCACCATTGCTGTGGAGATAGAATGTAGAACCATTGGTGTAGAGACAGAATGTAGCAACACTGCTGTAGAGACAGAATGTAGCTCCATTGCTGTAGAGACAGAATGTAGAACCATTGGTGTAGAGACAGAATGTAGCACCATTGCTGTAGAGACAGAATGTAGCTCCATTGCTGTAGAGACAGAATGTAGCACCATTGCTGTAGAGACAGAATGTAGCTCCATTGCTGTAGAGACAGAATGTAGCACCATTGCTGTGGAGATAGAATGTAGCACCATTGCTGTGGAGATAGAATGTAGAACCATTGGTGTAGAGACAGAATGTAGCAACACTGCTGTAGAGACAGAATGTAGCTCCATTGCTGTAGAGACAGAATGTAGAACCATTGGTGTAGAGACAGAATGTAGCACCATTGCTGTAGAGACAGAATGTAGCTCCATTGCTGTAGAGACAGAATGTAGCACCATTGCTGTAGAGACAGAATGTAGCACCATTGCTGTAGTGACAGAATGTAGCACCATTGCTGTAGAGACAGAATGTAGCACCATTGCTGTGGAGACAGAATGTAGCAGCATTGCTGTGGAGACAGAATGTAGCAACATTGCTGTGGAGATAGAATGTAGAACCATTGCTGTAGAGACAGAATGTACCACCATTGCTGTAGAGACAGAATGTAGCAACATTGCTGTAGAGACAGAATGTAGCACCACTGCTGTAGAGACAGAATGTAGCACCATTGCTGTGGAGATAGAATGTAGAACCATTGCTGTGGAGATAGAATGTAGAACCATTGCTGTAGAGACAGAATGTAGCACCATTGCTGTAGAGACAGAATGTAGCAACATTGCTGTAGAGACAGAATGTAGCACCACTGCTGTAGAGACAGAATGTAGCACCACTGCTGTAGAGACAGAATGTAGCACCACTGCTGTAGAGACAGAATGTAGGACCATTGCTGTGGAGATAGAATGTAGAACCATTGCTGTAGAGACAGAATGTAGCACCATTGCTGTAGAGACAGAATGTAGCACCACTGCTGTAGAGACAGAATGTAGCTCCATTGCTGTAGAGACAGAATGTAGCACCATTGCTATGGAGACACTTTGAGTACTCCAACATATGGTCAAACAAAAACAAATATACAACTTCAACATAAGGATGTGACCCAAACAAATCTGAAAGACAATGCCACTGAGACCATTTGCACTGAAAAACAGTGTCAAATATGTACACCTGACAAACCTGGCCACTGCTACTACACAACTGCACAAGTAGACAATTTTCCCAACATCACTTCTTGACAGTTTAACTTGCCAATAAACCTTGCAGAGGATCCATGTAGCACTCAATATCACCAGGATCTCCTCTGAGGCCCAGAGAGGTGCCTAGAACACCACAGAAGCCATTTAGCAGCTCTCCCCACTAACCCAACCAGCCATGAACCATCAAAGCAGAACCCTAGCAGGAGACCATCAAACTGTCATTAAGCTAACACATTCTGGTGTTTATAGTCACCAGTCCCAAGGGATGGACCCTCCAGACACAATTACATCATTCACTTGGCCCTGCATAAAGCCAATAAATAATGGGACTGACCATTTTGTGTTTGTGGCCCAAAGGGAAATGTTGTTGGTAGACACCCCTGTGGGGCTAATTAATGGGAGTGTTAACTGGGAAGTAGATAGGAAGGTTTCTGAGCCAATAAGTAGACTTGAAGAGGGTACATGGAGTTGGTAATTGATTTGATATATTGCAGAGTCAAGAAGCCATGCAGGGATCTACATGGGAACCAAGTACTTTCAAAGATGTAAATAGCTTCTAAGGTATATATATATATATTACTGAAGTTGCTTGAGAGAATTTCAAGCATAACTTGATTGATTCATTTGAAATATTGGTGATCAAATAAAATTGAAATAGATCTGGATCATATATCCCAATAATCATTGAACTACGTTTGTATTTCATAAATGACTGACGATGAGGAGCCAACTAATACTTTCAAGAAGGTATTGGAAATACTTGGGACACCAAAAGCAATGTTGCAAATACATACATTAAAGATTTATAAATCATTGAAATAATTTGTAATAGTCAAAACTGTGTACACTAAAACGTCTTGACAACCCCTTGTTGGCGACCATTGTCTTGGGCAACCCCTTGTTGGCGACCATTGACTTGGGCAACCCCTTGTTGGCGACCATTGTCTTGGGCAACCCCTTGTTGGCAACCATTGACTTGGGCAACCCCTTGTTGACGACCATTGACTTGGGCAACCCCTTGTTGGCGACCATTGACTTGGGCAACCCCTTGTTGGCGACCATTGTCTTGGGCAACCCCTTGTTGGCGACCATTGTCTTGGGCAACCCCTTGTTGGCAACCATTGACTTGGGCAACCCCTTGTTGACGACCATTGACTTGGGCAACCCCTTGTTGGCGACCATTGACTTGGGCAACCCCTTGTTGGCGACCATTGTCTTGGGCAACCCCTTGTTGGCGACCATTGACTTGGGCAACCTCTTTGTTGGCAACCTTTGTCTTGGGCAACCCCTTGTTGGCAACCTTTGTCTTGGGCAACCCCTTGTTGGCGACCATTGTCTTGGGCAACCCCTTGTTGGTGACCATTGACTTGGGCAACCCCTTGTTGGCGACCATTGTCTTGGGCGACCCCTTGTTGGCGACCATTGTCTTGGGCAACCCCCAACCCCACCAATTCTTAGTAAAATAAAAAAGGTGAGTTCTTATATAGTATCCAATCCTCAGGACAGCTCAAAGCGATTTATACTTTACTCCCTGGCAGACCTGTTTAATTGCACATCTTGATTTCTCTGGGAAGTATGCAGCCACGCAGCAATTAGTGCACAAAAACTATTCGTACACAAATATATAGTCTATAGCCAATGAGTGAACTGGAGCAATGAACTTCCCCAAGGTTCGACACCACATGATTCGACCCCAGGTTCTTTCGATTGAGAGACAGATGCTCTGGCCACTGTGCTCCACTTAGTGATAATAGAATAATTTCTAAGAACTGATGTGGACACTCACAGTGACTTACTGACCTTCAGGGTGACCAGTGACTGCGGCTGCATGCCACGCTCCACAAGATATTTTCTCCACCCGGATATCTCCTGTGTCCACAGGTGTAGGCTCAAAGACAACCTCTGAATGGGTGCTGGTGATCACATGACTGCTCTCGCCCCACAGGTACAGATGTCCTGTTGCTGTAAGAGACGAACCATTCAGGAGATTAAAAACCATCGTCTTCCGCAGACTTATCATAACGAATGTAGGCAGTCGGGCAGACTAAAAATCTACGTCATTATGGCGACTGTATTTAGATTATAAATTCACACGGATGTACGGTATGTATTATCTGAAATAGCTGTTTCAAATATGTTTTCTTATTGATGTTCAAATTTGAAGTTATTGAATAATTCAAGTAATACTTGATACAGATGGTTTATTAAGAGGGTAAACGTTTGATAAAATCATCATCAAAATAACTTTTTCCATTAGATCGGGGGAATAGCAAGTGTACAGGTCTCTAAAAAGGCTGACTGGAGACCGTGATGTTGGTTTTGGTGCCTTTTTCGAATTGCGACTGCACGTTTACCAAAAACCTCCAATGGGATCATCTTGATGCCTCCAACTGCAAACCCATGAGGCTCACAAAACACTCATTTATTCAAACAGAACTTTTACTTCAATGGGGGGGGGGGTGAATTCACACTCATCACAGCCCAGCCTACTGGCCTGACTTACATTCATGTTATAACAGACAATTGGAGGTACATCTGCCCTGTCCTGCAGAAAATAACTGTGTGGGTTGTCTGACGATTTCATCTAGAAAAAATAATACAATTTGCACAATTGTGCTATCTTGTCGTAGCCAATACAAGGTTGGTGCGACTTCTTGCACAATGATTCTTAAAGATGATGAAAGAAAACAGAGAATCAAGGTGATTGTATTGGTTGTCTTGTTAAATCTCCTCTGAATTCATCAAGGATCATGCAATATAAAAACTGCACAGATATCTTTTATTGTGCGTTGTGTGTGCTAACAAACTGGGAAGTAATCAGCGACTTTTTTTGAGCGACTTTAAAGGGTTGCAGTTCAAGAAAGAGAATAGAACAGACAACTTGAGATAAGGAAGGATTGACTGGGAGAATTTTAGGTAAAACGATATCTTCGCAAATGTTTTTTGTAAACATACGTATCAGTTTGCTTGTAAAAAAATTTAGTCAAGAGTTACCTATATTTACTTTAAGCAACAGCAGTTTTTTAAAACTGTCACTTCTACGTGTGGTGGCAGTGGTCACGTTCAAAGTAAGAACACAGTATAGGTTAAAATGACACCTCAGGTATACGTAAACAATAAAAGTTAAATAAAATATAAAAAATTATGATTTTACAAAGTGCTGTTACATTAAATCGTTAAGACGTCATTATTGGTCTCATCCACGTGTGTTCGTAATTACATCTCAAATGTGTTCAAACGTTTTCCTTTGCCACAGATGTTTAAAGGGGCATTTCACCTTACGTAGAGAGCACCGGTGAAATGACTCAACCTAACGATGATGTTAACTTTATCCACATTCTTGCTCTCGATAAAGCGAAAGGGTATCTTTCAATAATTCAAAAACAAAAATCACCCATGTGTTCGAAAACAAATGTAATATAATAAAAAACTGAAACCTATCCTGCTACTAAGTAGCTTTCGTAGTAACATCACCGTAAGCTAGAAACAGAAGTAACCGGTCGCGCTTGAGTAAACATCACATTGAGATCTGCCATCCAAGTGATACACATCTGTTATGCCGACTAAACCTAAAATTGCCATATTAAAATAATCGCTGATGCCCTTTTGGGCATAAATGCCAACAGCACTGTTAACATGGCGATACGATTGTCCGGAGTAAAGTACAGGGTTATACGAGGAACAAGATAAAGGTCTTTGTGTGTCGTGGTCACACTGCATTAGGCATGCACGGTTGGCCGTTGTAGCCATTCAAAAGTGATGATGTTGTCAGCGGTCGGATCAACAGACAGTGCAGCAAAACACCAGCTCACTTCTGACTATCTCACTTCATCTCTGGAGTTCTTTCATCACCTGCGACTGATAAGGCTCATCTGTAAATGTCGCAAGGTGCTGCGGACAACAGCGTTTACAGAACCTATGGCTTTGTTCGGTGTACACTGCGACTGCTTGGGCGTGACCGAACCCTTGTTTTTCCTGTACACTCTCTTGTTCTCTTCGTACGTTCACTTGTTTTATGAATACTTTCCCTTGATTTCCACGTACAAACCAAGCCTTCAAGGATTAAGTTTGAAAATGGTTTACGGTAAATCGGGCAAGATTACTAATATTTTGTTTACCATACCTAGTTAAATTAACTAAGTATCCGATGGTAAAGTTTGAAAACAGTCTTGGCAAAATTGGTCATGATTATTAATATTTTGGTAATAACAGCATACCCGGTACATCTAGAGCATGGCAGCCCAACAACCAGGAATCATTATGAATTCAATCATAAAAAAGGATGTACAAAGTCATCAATGAACCACCAAACATGCAAACTTACAATATATGCATCCTTGCAACAGTTTTGGTATGTTTTTCACCAAATCAACAAAATGGATACATCGTGTCTTGCCCTGAAGAGGTCTGAAGCACTTGGAGTGGTCATAAGGATCAGAAATCACAGGATACCATGTTTTATGATGAATACCTTACATCCTGACAAACGATCTTGGGATCTTGACAATTTCTGCAGTTGCGTGGGTTACCCTTGTTACTTTGTTGATACCTCCCACAGGCGGCCAAAGGGCCACGGAAGGAGGCGTGCTCTGGACTAAAGGTGGTACACATGTATCACGCCTACGACAGCGTGAATTATGGTTCCAACAACCTTTTGAATATATATAGACTCCCGGTTACCAAATGACATACAACTAATTAATATGATGTACGATTTAATGTAGTCTTATCACAGCATGTAATATATATATATATAAATATATATAGTTATCATCATTATAGTATTTTTATTTTAAAAACATTCAAAATGGCGTCATATGTGGAGTTGGGGGCAATCACTCCACAATTTCCATATTTCTCTGATAGATAAGTTCTTATACAGGGCAATATCCAGTCCTCACAACTGCTCAAAGCGCTTTACACTTTACTCCCTGGCAGGCCTGTTCAATCGAACACCATCTCCACTTCTCTGGAAAAGCATTCAGACACGCTGCAATTAATGTTCAAAGACTATTCATACACAAATATCCGCCACTGTCAATAGCCAGGTACTCATTCATACAGCTGAGTGAACTGAAGCAATATACAGTAAACGAACTTGCCCAAGGTTCGACACTGCCGCACAGGATTCGAAACCGCGTTCTCTCCGTTGAGAGTCAGGAGCTCTTACCCTGCGCTACTAGGTGGCAAAGCAAGTGTGTAACTTTGTAAGTAAATAACTTAAATAACTACCTTCATGGTTTAAAAAAAAATCACCAATTGGAAGATCAATTTCCATATTTCTCTGATAGGTGACAAAGCAAAATAACTACCTTCTTGTTTTTTAATATATTGCCAATTGGTAGATGATAGGCCAGTGGTTCAAGGAGGCGAATGAACTTAGAAAGAGGTGGACTTCAGCACCTGGGAGGAGATATACATACTCTACCCCAAAATTAATATTTTATTATATACATAATACACTTCTATATGCATAAATCATCAAGGAACACAAGTGCAACAAATCACACATAAAGCATAATTTCATGAACACGCAAAATGTCACCACCACAACAAAAGACAGTGTATTTAGGGGTAAATGCAATTTAAAAAAAATATACATCTTAAGTTGAATTCCCAGGGTGGTAGTCATTGTACCGACCATTACACCTAACAGGAAGACAAATACAAAACAAGAATAAATACATTTACTATATAGAAAAACTAAGTTTATACGTGGCACTCCACACATACTAAGATCTTAATACACCGGTCCATTTTTAATGATAACATTTCTGGGTACACAGCCTCTAAGGACAACCCTTAAAGTTAATTTACGACAATTCTTCAAAGTACCTTGAATGCCAAACATAGAGAAACATTTACACTTCTAATCTATCAACAAGCAAGGTGTTGAAATTTGCGGATGATACAAAAGTGTTTAGAAGGATTAAAAGTGATGGAGATAGACAGCATTTACAAGATGATCTTGACAGGTTGATCAAATGGTCTGAAAAGTGGCAAATGATGTTCAATTTTGGGAAATGTAAATGCCTCCACATAGGACATGGGAACGAAGAAGTAGAATATACAATGGGGGGTACTGTACTAAGTACTACTGTAAAAGAAAAGGACTTAGGGTTAACCGTTAGTGCTGATATGAAGATTTCAGAGCAGTGCGGAATTGCAGCTTCAAAGGGAAATCAAATCCTTGGATTAATTAGGCGAAACATAACGTATAAGGAAAAAGAGCTAATAATACCGCTGTACAAAACAATAGTTAGGCCTCATTTAGAATATTGTATTCAAGCGTGGAGGCCACATCGCAGGAAGGACATAGATATGCTAGAAAGAGTGCAGAGGAGAGCAACTAAAATGATACCAAATCTGAAGGATCTTAGTTATGAAATACGCCTAAAAAAATGCGGTTTAACAACACTAGAGACCAGGAGATTGAGAGGAGATCAGATAGAAGTGTTTAAAATATTGAAGGGTTATGAAAATATTGATAGAAATATGTTTTTCTCAGTTAAGAAAGATAGAAGGACTAGAGGACATGATCTTGCATTAGCAAAGGAGCAGAGTAGATTGGATATAAGAAAGTTTTCATTTTCACAAAGGACTGTAAATGAATGGAACAGATTACCTGCTGATTGTGTGGGTGCTAGTAGTGTGAATATGTTTAAAAATAAAACCGACACATACCTCAGACGGGCGGGATACACATAGATAAAAGGGTCGGACTCTCGATAAGCCAAAGGCTTCCTTGTCCACCTGCTACCTAGAGTTAATTCTCTGGGTGGCAATCTTGTTAAATCTTGTTAAATCTTGTTAAACTGTCAAATCCTCAGTCCACCAAGACCAAAAATCCAGGATCTTTCCCTCCGTAGGGAATGATACATTTTAAGGATCATAAGCAGAGTTGGGGGAGTCAAGTACATTAATTTGTTCGGTACTTATATATCTGAAGTGATTAGTTCTTGTACTTGGTCAAATGTACTTGGCAGAAATATCAAGTACATTTCAAGTATACAATTGGAGTAATTTAGAATACAAAATAATACTGCTTTACTAGTTTGTTTGTGTGATACAAAACACTGAACACCCATCCTGATTGTATCTACAATTAATATTATATATTTTCAAAAAAGTTAATAATTGATACCTGAATATTACTGTTGATCAATATAACTGAAATGTACTTGGACTTGGGTAGGAAGCTGCCAAATTATAAAATGTGGTTATGTAGCGTTTTGGATTCCAGAAATCATGAGATTTAAAATGACACCTCATTTGTTGAAATATTTTCAGTAGTTTTTGATTTCCTGCTAAAACGTAAGCAACATTAAAAAAATGATATTTTGACAAACGAGGTTATTCTGACAACTCTTATTACCTAAACTTTCTTGATATGTGGGTTTGTAAATGCATGCATCCCCCTAGTTTGTGTTTATTTGTTGACGAAAATAATCTGGACATTGAAAGATGTGATTATTAAGTTCTGCATTTCTGCCAAAATGAAAAAATTTATGGGACGTGATCTAGACAGCTGAGTGCAGAATACCCAGTGACATTTCATATCTCATTCTCGCTGTGACAGGTTACAGATGTATGTGATTCCCAAACCATGATCATAGGGGACACCACCAAAGGCTTGGCTTGACCAGAGACTGACCAGTAGGTGGATTAGAAGCAGACAGACAGGTGGTGGGGGGATACCAGAGTGAATATGTGCTGGACAGGCACACTTACACAGAATGTAGCACCAACTAATGACCACAGATTCCAGAGTAACAGTGAATGATGATCACATGACCTTTCACACCCAGCAAGTGCCCCCACTCACATGTTGGTGCCCCAGACAAGGGGTGTACTCAAAAGTATGTGAACAAATAATGATAATTTTTTTTATTGTGTTATATCCAATTGATTGCTCTGGAGTGCTTAGTAATGGTGCGTAGATTACAGTGAAAACCATACACATCTATGTCTAGGCCTACTGATGTGTAAATATATGTCATTGTTACAAACATATATAACAAATTATTCATTACCTAAGACCATAATTGTAAAATTAATTAAATTTTTTTCAATATATTCCTAAAAAAGTTATGACCGTGTCACAATAATCTGGCTCACAACCACACATTACTTCAGTGTTTTTCCTTAAATATGCATGCACGTACATGCATGCACACAGGCAAATGCACTCATGCATGCACGCACACACATGCAAGCACGCACGCACACACATTCCTTCATATTACAGTACAAAAGACAAATTGTCACTATTATTTAAAACAATCAGTACTACGCATAAACTACACGGCTAGCTATAACCATTCGCATAAACCACACAGCTAGCTATAACTATATGCATAAACCACACAGCTAGCTATAACCATTCACCACCCGCACCATTTGAGCTGGCTTTCACACTCCCCCATAACCACAACCCAGACACCTGCTAATGGCCAGGCCAGTCATTCACTTAACCTATCCCTCAAGCTGTATACATCCCATGAAGGATGCCTGTGCTGGGAGGAAGGCAGGAGGGCACTGACAGATCGACCAGGCTAGATCAAAGCTTCAGTCCTTGTAGTGATCTCCTCCAGCAGTGTCATCACTCACCAGTCATCTGTGCCCCAGCTCAGCCAGGCCGCTTAGATAAGTTCCAGCTGCAGTGGTAAGTTAACTAGCCTGTGTGGCCAGTGACAAATGTGCAAGAACTGATGTGGTCATGGATGGCAGAGGTGGTGGCTTCGCGTTACTGAGGTTCCGGGAGGGCTAGAATGATCAAATGGAACTATGATTTGATTGGCCTAGTGTGTATGTGTGCGCCCGCCTGCACGTGCATACTTATGTATGAACATGTGTGTGTGTGTGAGTGTGAGTGATGTGTGTGTGTGTGTGTGTGTGTGTGTGTGTGTGTGTGTGTGTGTGTGTGTGTGTGTGTGTGTGTGTGTGTCTGTGTGTGTCTATGTGTGTGTTTGTGTTGTGTGTCACAGTGTGAGCGTGCGTATGAGCGTGCATGCACACGTACATATTTATGTATGTACTAGCCGAGTTTCCAGGCGTTGCCAGGGGAAAAAAGGCAGTCACATATACCAGACACCGCAAACCCACCCAAACATTTCCAGCCTACCCGCATTAATAAATGGTCACTGGTCACTGGTCACTGGCCTAGTTGTTAGGACAACCTTTTGCCAGAAATCTCAATCGCTCACCCGTCTAGCTGACGTAACCAGCAACAGCCCGATACATGCAAAAACAGCAAAACTAACGGAGATGTGGGTGCACAAACAAACAGAGAACGAACAGAACAGTTTTATAATATAGATATGTCATATTCCTAGTTAACCAATATAACTTTTGACACTCACTTTTAATAATACACTAATTTGACAGGTGATAATTTTGACACTAAATGACACATAGTTCCATCTGTAGGAAATATATGAAATGCGATAGAGGGCGCTACTTGTAAGCATGCGGATGTGACCAGCGACAGGTAGACCCGGTGCTTGTTAAGCGCTGAGGATTTTCAAGCGTCAATAACTTTTAAACTATTTAAAATTTCTGCAAACATCCAGCGACATATTTGTAGATGGCATAATTATCTTTACGATGACATCGAAAAACATTAAATTCCGCGGCTGGAACTCCACGTACAGCGTTTTGAAATATTGAGCCCCGCAAGTTCTCCACCCCGGACAAATTTGTTAATGGAGAAATCTACGAACCATCTCAATGGGCCAACTAGATCACATACAAAATTTCAGCCCGATACATACAAAACTGACGGAGATGTGGGGGCACAAACAAACAGAGGACGAACTGTTTTATAATATAGATGCATTTACCACGTATGTCTGTCACACAACAGTACTCTTCCTAGATATTTGCATCTGGAATGCCAAGGAGTGCCAAACTTTCAGGAGTTCTTCTACGACCACACAAAGGAAGTTATATATTTTTTATGTTTACTGTCCACTGATTCGTCGATGCAGGTTTATGTAACTTCGAACCTTCAACTTTGTCAAGTTGGTAATCCCAGTAAAAACCTACAGCCCACATAGGTGCAAACACCATTTGCAAAGACGGTAACATTTTTGAGTTTGTGTTTCAATAGTTGCCGAGAAGAACTGGCACTTTCTAAGATGCCAGCCTGATTGAATAATGTTTCATGGTTTCGAGCCTACCGATTGGCAGTAATTTCTAACATCATTTACACTACATCTCCCTGGCAGACCCATTAATTCCAATACCAATTTTACATCCATTCCATGACTGTGTCTACACATTCATTTATACCTCATTTTGTAGGAGACAATTGGCATATTATTCATAAGTACAACCATTCTATAGGCCAGTACACATTTGTGCTAACTTAAACTGTTTGGTATTTAATCCCAGAACATACCAGAAGTGTGAATTGTGAACATTTCCAACTGATATGCTTGCATAATCGTTGATATTTTAACGGTAATTTGTTTTTAACTAATCAATTTTATATATTTTTATTTGTTTTTAGAATTAGTAAATTGATTCCTATTTTCAGAATGTTTTAATGAAATTTTATGGGTTTATTTATTTTATTTGTTTAATATAATAATATTGCTATGAAATGTGTATTTGCTCCAAACCTATAACTGTAGATGTAGGAAAGGGTGTATGTGTTTCTGAGGGCCCAATGAAAATCACGCTGTGAATGTGACATCATTATAAAAAAAGCTTTTCCATCAACAGTGTAACTTCACTATTTAGGTCAACTACGGGACTGGGCAATGGCCTGAATGACGAGGCAGAACTAATTGCCTATACTTTATTGTTACAGAAACACTTTGGTACTATCCTAGGGTGAACTTCTTTGCAAGAGGGCGGCATCACTGAGGTAACCATTAGGCGAGAAAGAACTGTTTTATTACTACTGGCTCAGGGAAGGTTTGATTCCGTTTCCCCGGGTGGGATTTCTTACTACCTCTGGTACAAACTAAGCGGAAAGGACCAACAGCGTGTGGTCTCTTTCAAATGACACTGGTACAGTGGGATGAATGAAATTGCCAAAATGTTGATACTGCACATTGTAATGTGGTGCCCTGGTCCTCCCGATGCACAACATGATAACGTTGTTGTTTTACAAATTACAATTTTCTCATGAACTTCTATAAACATCACACAACTCTGATCAAAACAGCATAAAAGTCAGTAACATTGTAGGCAGACTTATCATTTCACATATAACTACATAAAACTGCATAAATTAAATAAAACCATTAAATGTGTAGTAGTAAAAAATTAATACACATTTTTGTGTGAAGTTATGTGTGAAATGATAGCATTTTATTTTAAGTGGTGTATTCAGGTGCTATACAAATTCTGATTATTATTATTTAGATTCAGCCAGAAGTGAAGAAAAGAAGAAGGAAATAGTTTGGACATGTGCTCAGAAGAAATGACAATAGCCACTGTCTTATGGCTCTCACTTGGATGCCAGACAATAGCCACAGTCTTATGGCTCTCATTTGGATGCCAGACAATAGCCACTGTCTCATGGCTCTCATTTGGATGCCAGACAATAGCCACAGTCTTATGGCTCTAACTTGGATGCCAGACAATAGCCACTGTCTCATGGCTCTCATTTGGATGCCAGATAATAGCCACTGTCTTATGGTTCAAACTTGGATGCCAGACAATAGCCACTGTCTTATGGCTCTAACTTGGATGCCAGACAATAGCCACTGTCTCATGGCTCTCACTTGGATGCCAGACAATAGCCACTGTCTCATGGCTCTCATTTGGATGCCAGATAATAGCCACTGTCTTATGGCTCTCACTTGGATGCCAGACAATAGCCACTGTCTTATGGTTCAAACTTGGATGCCAGACAATAGCCACTGTCTTATGGCTCTCATTTGGATGCCAGACAATAGCCACTGTCTTATGGCTCTCACTTGGATGCCAGACAATAGCCACTGTCTTATGGTTCAAACTTGGATGCCAGACAATAGCCACTGTCTTATGGCTCTCATTTGGATGCCAGACAATAGCCACTGTCTTATGGCTCTCACTTGGATGCCAGACAATAGCCACTGTCTTATGGTTCAAACTTGGATGCCAGACAATAGCCACTGTCTTATGGCTCTCATTTGGATGCCAGACAATAGCCACTGTCTTATGGCTCTCATTTGGATGCCAGACAATAGCCACTGTCTTATGGCTCTCACTTGGATGCCAGACAATAGCCACTGTCTTATGGCTCTAACTTGGATGCCAGACCATAGCCAGTCTCATGGCTCTAACTTGGATGCCAGACAATAGCCACTGTCTTATGGCTCTCATTTGGATGCCAGACCATAGCCCCTGTCTCATGGCTCTAACTTGGATGCCAGACAATAGCCACTGTCTCATGGGTCTAACTTGGATGCCAGACAATAGCCACTGTCTTATGGCTCTCATTTGGATGCCAGATAATAGCCACTGTCTCACGGCTCTCACTTGGATGCCAGTCAATAGCCACTGTCTCATGGCTCTCACTTGGATGCCAGACAATAGCCACTGTCTTATGGCTCTAACTTGGATGCCAGACAATAGCCACTGTCTTATGGCTCTCACTTGGATGCAAGATAATAGCCACTGTCTTATGGCTCTAACTTGGATGCCAGACAATAGCCACTGTCTCATGGCTCTAACTTGGATGCCAGACCAAAGCCACTGTCTCACGGCTCTCATTTGAATGCCAGACAATAGCCTCTGTCTCATGGCTCTAACTTGGATGCCAGACAATAGCCACTGTCTCATGGCTCTAACTTGGATGCCAGACAATAGCCACTGTTTCATGGCTCTAACTTGGATGCCAGACAATAGGCACTGTCTCATGGCTCTAACTTGGATGCCAGACAATAGCCACTGTCTCATGGCTCTAACTTGGATGCCAGACAATAGCCACTGTCTCATGGCTCTAACTTGGATGCCAGACAATAGCCACTGTCTCATGGCTCTAACTTGGATGCCAGACAATAGACACTGTCTCATGGCTCTCACTTGGATGCCAGACCATAGCCACTGTCTCATGGCTCTCACTTGGATGCCAGACCATAGGCACTGTCTCATGGCTCTAACTTGGATGCCAGACCATAGCCACTGTCTCATGGCTCTCACTTGGATGCCAGACCATAGGCACTGTCTCATGGCTCTAACTTGATGCCAGACCATAACCTCTGTCTCATGGCTCTCACTTGGATGCCAGACCATAGCCACTGTATCATGGCTCTAACTTGGATGCCAGACGGAGGCAGAAAGTGGGTGGCCAACCTGGCAGACAATTGTTGAGCAAGAGACATTAATTGGGGTGGAAAACATGGAAAGAAGCCAAACTGGAGAAGATGCACTGAAGCCCAAACAGGTAGGTAAGGTAAGGTAAGATAATGTAGGGCAAGGTAAGACTGGGTGAGATAAGGTAAGACAGGGAAGGGTAAGTTAATGTAGGATAAGGTAAAATTGGGTGAGATAAGGTAAGGTAAAACAGGGTAAGGTAGGCTAAGACAAGGTAAGGTAAGGCATCATATGGTATGGTAAGGTAAGGTAAGGTAAGGTAAGTTAAGGTATGGTATGGTATGGCAAGGTTTATGTATAGTAAGGTAGGGTAGGATAAGTTAAGGTATGGTAAGATATGAGAGGATAAAGTAAAGTAAGGTTAACAAAATAGGTAAGGTAGAGTAGGGTAGGGCAAGGTAAGGTAAAATTAGGTTGGGTCAGCTAAAGCATAAGATAGGGTAGGGTAAGATAAAATAACACATGGTAAGGTAGAGTAAGATAAGGTAAGACCAGACTCACCTGTGACAGTGGCGGTGTAGAGTTCGCCACAGTTGACATGGACCACTTTCCCCCGCACTGACTCCCACGGCACCCGTCTGGGATGTGAAAGGAAGCGGGTCTTCTCCCCGTGTCCCAACTGTCCCTCCGTCCCTCTTCCCCATGTGTACACATTCCCATTGGCTGAAAGGGACGCAATCATCATTTGTAGTCATTATTTTAGTACTTGTATCAAAAAGTTATTGCAATGGGAATAACCTTTAGAAAAAGGCACGCTTTATAACTGAATCATGGAAAACAAAGGTAAAGCTGTGTTCTTATATACATATGAAGTCGCACAATACTGGGCCAAATTGGTGTCCTGTAACTTGCGCTATATTTACTCCATAACCAGTTTTTTGTGGACAGTTCCTGTTGATAACATTTGTGCTGTATCTTAGGCCCCTGAAGAAAGAAGAGACACAAAAAACGCATCCTGCCTGTTTATTGTTGTTTTTACAAATATTGTGGTTGTGGTGGATAATGTAAGTTGCAGTGTCCACCATTTCAGGTCCAGAGTGCTCTGATCATTCTTAACATTTAAAAAGTATTTTGGTTGGATTCTGATGAGGTACCAGCATACATCAGTCAAGCAAATTTTGATTTCTGCAGGGTTTCATATTCTCATTTTATTTTAGTTAAAAGACACCATGTAACTTACATCATGAACTTCACTTGGCATTGCGCCACATAACGGTGAGTAAAGAGATCTTATCTTCTTCTTTAATTTTAGGTGTACATGCATCTCCATCTAAGACAGTTTTTCATTTATTTTAAGCATTTTATTTGCACTTTTGTTTTTGTTGTCCATGTCCTCCTTTTTTGCCCAGTATTGTGCTTAACCTGATATAAGACATTCTAAACTTCACCTTCTGAAAGACAAGTTTATTTGTTATAGTACTCAACTTCCTTCAGACATTTTAAACATCTTCTGGTTGACATATTCATTTATTGTGCAATGACTATTTGTTTACATATGTCAACCACTGTATGTAAACATGTACTATTTTGATACAACTGAGTAAACTGAAGCAATGCGGATTGACCTAAATCGTCTAAGCCTCAAAACAGGCACCAACACGATTAAAAACCAGGTTATCGCAAACGAGTTTGAGTTCTAATCACTATGCTGCACCGGTCCACAAAAATCCATTTTTGTTTAAGAGAATAACACATTTCTCATACTAATCTGCAGTGCATGTACCCTGTCTGCTAACTAACTTACCCCTAGGGGATTGGCATTAGCATGTGACCACATCTCTGTTTCAAATTCTACATTGTGTCTCTGGGTGCTAATAGTTCGGCCCGAAATGTTGACATGGCCACTAGGTGGCCTGACCTAGGCCTTCTGGGAAACGGCTGGGAATAACGTGTTTCAGCGGACTTGAAAGAGATTCCTTCACAGCACCAGACTCTGTTGTGTTTTTTGCTGGAGTGATAAATAACCTGTGTTCCAGTTTTGGCTCTGTTCTGACATAGTACATAATAATTATTACACTACACTGGGCTCGAGGCTAAACTGGGCACATCTGAGGGGTTAAATGCAATTGTTTATTGCCTGGCATGGACGAAATCTTAAATAAAATATGCTTCATGCTAAGATTATTATAACACAGTTATAGGAAAGGCCATCATTTCTGACCAGCGAGAAGGGCACGCCATATTTTAAAGAAACACATTTTTCTACACTTCTGTTGAAATGTTGAAGAAACACATGTTACAGGTTCAGTTGCATAGCTCTGAAAAAAACCTAAAAACAAAACCAATTATAGACTAAACTTTGTATTAAAACAATACCTGCAATGCTACAAAGCTAATTATGTTTATGAATGAATGCTTTTATTTAAGGTAAACACCATGTAAATACCAATATTTTAATATATTATGCAAAATACTAAATAATATTATCTGACATTTGTTTATAAAATATTTTTATTTAATACTAAAAATAATAACTGAATTTTGTTAATGAAAAACAGATGTAAAATCCCCATTGGACATCACAGCTGTTTAAAAATGTTCTTAGAAATATTAATAACCTAAACAAAATAATATAACAATTGATTTTATAAATGGGATTTAAACTACATGAGGAATGTACTATAAAGAAATATAAAGAAAATCCAAATATGACATAAATTTGAGTTATGAGTAAAAAATAATAATTTATATATTTTTGATTACATGTTTAATAGTAGTTCTTTGTATGTGTGATTTGGGTGCCACCTGCTGGAGTCTTCACACTTAATTTCCCATGTTGCAATTAGCCCTGATCTCTCCTAGCCAAGGTTGAGAGGAAAAATACAGGAGCTGAGAGAAACCGCAAAATAAAGTGTTTCTGTGTAACTACATTTACCTAAAATTTATATTAACATTTTAATTTATTGATGCTATATATACCCATATTCTTTCTGCATATTTAAAAAACATTCATTTGAATTGATTTTAAAATACATATTTTGCAGCATTATAAAGCCTTCTCTTTTACAACTGTTTAGCAGTAATATATCTACCTGTTTGTTTATGGTACAAACTCATGACCAAAAGGAAGATAAACAATTAATATTGTTAAGGTTTATCATGAAATCAAGAATAATGATGATCATTTTATTTACAGTATTAAAAAGATATATTATATACAAATGGTATAAATTCAGTTATTATCCATATCTGAATATTTTCCGATGGATGGACTCCATGGATTTCGGGGCCAGTTGAGACCCAGTTCCCACAATGCACTTTGTGCTGACCTGCGGCTTATCAGCATGCGGTTTAAGATGAACAACCATCTCAAACGGTGCAGCTGCTCACAAGAACCAGTTGTTGAGACTGCGAGATAATTAATAAAATATAAGCACCAAATGTTGTTAAAAATTATTCAACGTGCTTTACGTTTATAATTAAAATAATATGATTAAATTCAAGATTGAATCCTGGACACTTTTAATATAGAAAATAAGATTGTTGTATTAGTATTCATTGGTGGCATAAAGAGTTTGACAGTACATTTTATTTTTGATGAAATGGCAGACGAAACATTTGCGTTAATAAACAATTTTATCTAAGCATATGGAAGTTATCCTGAAAAGTTGTGAGGCAAAATACAAATATGCACGCACACATAAAGTTGGTCAGAAATGTACAACTAAAGTGAAAAGCTCATTACACAATATTACCATTGGCAACGTCACAAATCATAAACAACTACATTTAATTCTAACATATTATGTTGTCAATGTTATATACTTTTTAGTCATAATCACTTACAAATAACTGGTCTGTGCTAAAACAGATTACTAATTCTAATCATTACGATGATGAAGACTAAGAAAACATCACGGAAATAATAAAGGTTGCGACTAGGGCATGGGACCTATTATGGGTTGGCTACTGTGGGAATTTTTATTGGAAATAGCCAATTTATTTTGTGGTTATAGACAACAATTAAGCAGACGAGGTTAGGGGCCTGGTTAATGAAAAAACTGCTGCAATAACCCTAAACATACAAGGTTTACTGGGTATAAATTAAAGCTTGACCGTGTCAAAACATGAACATTTCCAGTGGGAAATCAAAAGAATTAATGTCTCCACTATAACATAACAAGCCCTCAACTGTAAACATTTCTGTGGTGCACGGAAGGCATGTAGGTTCTGTGGGAAAAGATAAGAAAATGTTGCTTTTAAGCATGTGTACTCAGTAAACAATGATGCAAAATACAGTCGCAACAAAATCACAAAAGCAGTGTCAGAAGAAAAGTATTAAATTTTCGGTTGGAAACAATCTCTCAGGAAATATAATCACAGTTTGAGGGTAGGAAGTCACAAAATATTATATATGATTGTCAACGGGTGACCCTCCGAATGAGCCAAATTTTAACAACTTGAAGTAACATCTTAGCGAAGGAAAACATTTTAGGGAGTTAGACCATGCATTTTCAAAATTAGTGTTTTACTAGTACCCGGTATGTCAATGATGCTGTCTGTAGCACAAGATGAAGGCTTTTTCAGGCAAGATGTTAATGAAGTTGGTTTTAGTGTGCAGTGGAAATGACTGATATATATATATGTGTATATATATATATATGAACATATATATATATATACAGTAAACTGACTACAATTTGTTTTGCCTAGATTGACTGGATAACCTACAGATGTCAGTGAACAACAGCGATCAGACTAAGAGAGAGAGAGACAGCAAGTGGTCGGATAACGCTGTCACCAGGTGGCACCTGCAGAAACGCGGTCTCGAGAGAGTTTGCCTGATCAGAAGGTAATGAGGTTGACACACCAGCCCTATCTCCTGACACCACTGTGACACTGACACACACACGTAGATCTTTGTCAGCGTCACCGACGCCCCGTCACCAATTCAAATGCTCTAACATTTTAAAACCACATATCCGGTGTGAAAAAACAAAACCAGGGATCCACATCATAAACATGCCGAATCCGTCTCGCCGAGGACAGGATATTGCGGCACAGATGTTCTGAAATCAATAGATTAAAAAATCTTCAGTGGAGTTGGTGTAGTTGTGTGTTAATTTGCAGTGCAGTGCGAATCCCATGAAGGGGAGGCACTTTCTAATCAATCACACATTGTCTGGGGTGGGTCCCCAGCCCATTGCAGTCACCATCACAGTTCATTTAAGGCGACCCTCCGAGAGTCTTGTCAGCCCAGGATCTTCCCCCTGCTCATCCTGTGGCAACTGAGCCGGGAATCTGGCTGTGAACTGAGATGGGAGAGAAGGAACAAGGGCCCGGGATGGTATCCCCAGGGAGGTGCACTCATTACTGGGAAGATAGCAGGTGAAGTATCTCCCTCCACCCAGTGTTATCAGTTGCTCTATTCCCATCTGAGCCATTGACATGCCCTAGATGTGTGCCAGACGGTATGGTATGTACAATACCAGGCTAATAGTAAGGGTGATAATGTCAGCCTGTTTTCCCTGTCATATCTACAGTTATATATTTATAATGCATGTGTGTTGATATTATATTCTGTTAGATTTTATCTTATTTAGTTTATTATGAAAATGTGTTATGCTGAGTAATGCATAATTTACAACAAAAACATATATATTATATATGCTAAAAAGTATAAATAAAAACTTCCTTATACTACATTAAATTTTAGTTATAATATGACAATGGAGGATTTGTCCTAGTTGCTAAATCTGTGAGGGTTTTTATTGACATGACATATTTTCGAGGGGTTTTACTTTAGAACTGACAAAAATGTGGCTGTCTGGAGGAGTTTTTGTCATTTGGAATGGGGGCTATTGTCTGGAAAGGTGGGTTATTGTCTGGGGGGTTTTGTCTGTGTTTTGCCCATACACCTGACAACTGACAGCAGGTATGCGGCTCTCACTAGCCCAGGTAAGTGACCCGAGAGTAGTGGCCAACATCAAAGAGAAACACAGCCATGATAACAATCTTCACCGCTCGGGTAAAAAACAGAACAAATATAAAATCGCAAAGCGTGCAGTATTGTGCGTGAGTTTAGTCTCATTAAGAATTATTGATGTAGATGCAATCTGGCGGCGACTACAAACAATACTGCCCAGCCGACCACCTGGTGGACAACTTGTTTGCATATGGCCAGAACAGACGTTATGGTGCAGCTAGAGGGGGCTGTAATGCGACACCCTGATATGTTTGTAGGTCACCAGGTCAACACCTTTTCGCAGTTGTACACAGGAGGGCAGAAACATGGTCAACAATAGCGGCCAGACGCCTAACACTGACTGCCTACTAACTTGTTGGTGCTGGGGTATACCCTGTATGAAGGAGGGCGATCGGTGTGTAGGGTCCTCAATGTAAAGACACTAGGGGTGTTTTGAGGCCTGCTTCTGTTAACACCTTTGGTTCTAACAAGGGAAATTGGTTGAGAGGTACAGACAACCCCCCCTGAAGTCTCCCCACTCTTTTCTTCTGAATATCCCCCACAGAAGTAAGATCGTGGGCATTTCCCCCTTTACATTAGCAAATAAAATAAAGTTTGTAGGTGCCATGTAAAGTTTCACAAAATTATGTAAATTTAACCGTAACCCTTTGCTATTAAATGGAGGGGACATGAAAAATCACATCTAATGAGATGGGCCTCATTTTTTAATATATTCCCCATTTACTTCACACAGGTACATTACCTGCAGATCTAAATACAAACTCTCTCTCTATATATATAAATATATATGAAATAATATATGTATATACAAAGAATTCAGTGGCACATTTGGATTCAAAATTACCTATTAAAAAATTTGAACTGGTTTGGCATAGATTTTCATTCTAAATCAGTACACCATGTGATTGTGTAAGAACTGATGAAAACGTGCGAGTTAAACTGCCAAACGAGAGGATTCTGGGGATTTATTCCAATGCAAACAGACCGGACAAATCAGTCTGACCCCCTTCCACTTGCTATCTTATCTAACTCGTCATTATCATGTCCTGACACAGACTTTGGACAGCAACACTGCCTGGGGCAGCAAGGCATGATGGGAAATAAAGCTACAGGAAAAAGTCATGGAAAAAGTGCCGGGTAAACGTTTTGAGTAGGACATAAAGTCACATGAAGAGGTTAGTCTTGGGAAGTAAATAAACTCACAGCTGGGAGATAAAATAAAGACACAAAAAATGTATAGTTATAATATGTTGGAAGAATTGTTATATTATTAAAAAGGTTGTTACGTGGATGTTTAGGTCATGTAGAAAGTAAATAAGAAGAAATGCGATCATTGATGTAAATTATAATGTTTGAACAAGAAACCATTTTTAATGCAAAGGTGTTAAATTCACATTTTATTTAGATTAAAAACATTCTCATATACATGCAATGACTAATAATAATAATATAACTTCTATTGCGCCTAAATCCTTGGAAACCAAGCTCAGAGGCGCATCAAAACAAAAGGGTTAGTCAATCTCAAAGTCCATAAGTAGTTTTCCAGTTGTCAACAGATGGGTCAAGGCGCTAGGGAGCTAAGGTGGATAAGCAAGGTTGTAAAGATACGTTTTTAAATGACGACGGAATTTTTTAATATTTTCAACTGATCTAACACTAAGAGGAAGCAATAATATTTCACTTATCTGAAAACATTTATTTGTTGACATTAACTATGACATTTCCTATGATCTTTTGGTGTATTTTATTATCATTGTGACTTTTCTAGCGATTGATTTTAAATGAGATGTTCTAGTAACTCAGTATTATTTGTGAAATTCTACCAATTCAATTTTATTTGTGACTTTTAGCAATTCATTATTTGTTACTTTTGTGTCACTTAATTTTCATGACCCCCGACCTTTGAGGACATTAGGGAGTGCATCAAAAGTAATAAAAACAACCGCAAAATTTGCAATGACCATATCAGCAGACCTCATGCGACTTGCTGCCTAGGTGTCTTTCATACCTCATTGCTTCCAATGCTAACCCAGATGATTAACACATTAGACTTGATGTGTAGTTAATTAGGAACAAGAGACATAATTAATAACTATCATTAAATGGCCTGGAGCAAGACGTCTTTAATTAATTTCTCAGTGCACCTGGCATGGGCAGAACGGCAAATACAAAGAAACATGAAACTGGTGACATTGTTAACGCTGGCAAAAGGTAATAATTAAAGGAGTGTCATTGAAAATTATATACTGGGGTGGGTGAAAGACAGTTCATGAGCATGGCACTGTGCAGTGATTACTTCCGAGATTACATGATTTGCTAATCTATCATGTTTGACTCATTTCAGTGCACACAGATGTGAAGATTAGAAAATTAAGGATATAAAAGACACACAAAGTATATAAGTGCATGTCTGTGGAAATTAGCGACATGCATGCATGCACACATCAGGTAATAAAACATGTGTACAGTCTTTATATTGTGCTAGACAAATCTGACATTCCAATACAAAATACTGATTCCATATTATCAAGAATTTCATTTAAAGCAATTGAACTACTGCCGAATATTGAATCACCCATATGATTAATGTCTGTAACAGAATATATTTATATTGTTTATGTACCATAACGTTCCTAAAAAGAACATTTCTACCATGTATTCAAACCACCTTTGCACACATTTAAAACCAATTCACTGTACTATGATTTTTTGTCTTTGAATTTTTTTTTAGCTGACCACATTGTTATGATTAAATGTTTTCATACTTTACAAATCCACTCTTATTAAGGTGTCAATCTACGTTATAATACATGTAATACGCACGCCGAAACAGCTATTAGGAGTGAACTTATCAAGTCGTTATTAATTAGGTGTAATATATTTAGTGGGATTGGACAGCCGGAAATGTAATTCATGTATTTTCTAGGGAGGTGTCTCCGATATGTGTCACAGATCACGGGAGGAGATGTGAAATATGTCACCAAATCTAGTAGAAGTGATGGACTTATGACATGTCACCCACCAGAGGTGTCACCTCATGCATGCCGTGGGTCCGTGTCGTGAGGGTGCTGCACGGGTTATATCTGTGTCATATACCGACAAAACATTACAAGGAGTGATCAGTACAGAAATGTCACCAGTGAATGTCAGATATCATCACCGGCCATGAATGGGTTGTAATTATGGGCATTACTCACCGTTGGTGCTTGAGACCGTTAGATCAAGACGCTGGACATTAGACCAATATGTGTGGGGCTCCGGGTGGCGTGACCTAACCTTAAGCAAATTTGTGGGGACAATCATTTCACACCTCCTTCGTTTACTCTAGAATCCATCACTGATGCCGTTAGAGACAGAAGATGCTGGTGGTTAGGCGTGTTTGCCGTATGCCAGGAGATCTCTTAAGGAAGATTTCAAAGATCAGCAGAAGATGAAGTAGCTATTTCTCATTATAGCTACAGTCAAACCTTGCATTACAGTCACCTTGATTATGCAGCCATCTCACAGTTAAAGCCATTGAAAACAATCACAAAATATTTCCACAATGATAAGGTATGTGAAATTAGTCCCACTAAAATGGACACCCTTCCATTCAGGCCACTTTGGTTTCAGTCTTGAGGATGACCTTAATTGGAAGGTTCCATTCTCATCACTCTTTTCACTGTCGTAGCTACTCATTATGTTTCGCAATTAAATTAGTCCCATTACCGCTACACTTGAAATTATCCAGTTGACAAGGGGAGCATTAATTATTTATGAATTGCGTTGAGAAATTTAGATTTCAGAATTGATACTGGCCTTATAATGTTGACGGCAGAAAGTATACAGTAAGTAGAACAAGATGAGAGATTCAAACTCCCCGGAAAGAACATTGAGGGGGCAATATAATTTACCCCCGGGTACAAAAAATGAACAATATGACAGAATTGGAAAAAAATATGATTGTGACAATTTATACACAGTCGAACCTTGCTTCATGGTCACCTCGGTAACATAATCACCTCGCAATTAAGGTCAGCCTAGGATAGTACCAAATAATTCCAATACACATTAAAGTATAAGAAATAGTCCCTCTGGTACGGTCACCTCATTATTCGGGTCACTTTTGGCCAGTCCCAAGGGTGGCCTTAATAGGGAGGTTCCACAGTATATTATTTATTATCTTTAAATCAAAGAGAATAAAATGTATTTGTTTAACGTTGAATATTTTGATGCCAAACAAACGTCTGAGCTGATATGTCATGAACAGTCTATTTTATTTTCTATGCAGAATTACGATTTACGTTTAAAAATTCATATTATTTGTGCGCACTCTCACCCTTTGAATAGCTTGACGTCCAATTAAAACATGCTTATGTCAGGCTAAGTGAATTTACAAGGTTTGCACTTCAAACAGGGAACAAAGTGATTCAATTTGCATCTGCTCTCTATAACAAAGTTTTTCAACAATCTGTCATGCTCCGTTGGCCCCAGGGTCAAATCAATTGCAATTAAATTCCTTTTATTATCAATTTGCTGTGAATGGATTAATCAGGCATATTCAAGAGTTGCCTTCAGAGTTGGGCAGAATTCAATTAAACACAGAGGCCAGTGAGGATTGACTCACAAATATAAAATGAACACTGTAGTAAACTATGTTGTTTACGTGCATGCACGCGCGTATGCGTGTAAATGTGTGAATTTATTAATGTCTGCGTATAGATACTTACATAAATGCTTAACATCTGATCATTCTTTTCTTCCTTAGCCCTGTACCATATCCATCCATCTGTCGACAACTTTTACAATAAATCTGTTTTAGGATAGCGAAACTGTTTTGTTTCGATGTGCTTTTTAGCAGTGGTTTCTTAGTAAAAAAAAGGCTTGGCAGAAGTTCTTGTGTTATTATGCATGCTCCTGCACATGCAAGCATGCACACGCACGCACATATACACACCCATTACGCTGAATTAGGTTGTAGCCCTTGTACAGTGTCTCTTTCGTACAGTAGGTTTCATTGTGCATGCGTGGGTGCGTGCGTGCGTGCGTGCGTGCGTGCGTGTGTGCATGCACATGCATGCAGCTCCTGTATCCATGTGTATATGTGTATGTATACATACAAATAAACACCCATCCATCCAACACCTGTCCACCCAAACCCATCCGTCAAGCCTACTTACTGCGTCTCCTGTCCATTAGTCTCACCACTGGTATATACAACAGCAGGTGGTGCTACCTGGTGATGATTTAGAGAAACAATGCCAGTCAAACAGCCAATGCAACCTCCATGTGGGGACAGCTTGTTAGTTTTTTTCTGTGTTTTATTGGACCCATGGAGAAGACGAAGAGAATACACTTTTCTGCACCCAGAAAACAATATTTCTGAACAACGATACTGTCATTAGCAGCCAGTTGGTAGCATTCAGACCAAAGCATGTGCATAAACGAAAGTAATTGGAAAGTTTTGGTGCTCCACATAAACAGCTTGGCGACCCATTTTTTGTGGTCCATTAGTTAGGAGCCTCTACCACAGAGGATACAAAAGATTTTTTTGCAAAATGAGTCTGAAACATGACGGGTGAAAAACCCAAACCTAGGAGACACCCATGGAAGTAGTTTAAAAAGCAGCTGTAACACATAAATAAACACATGACAAATTTCTCACTGTCAGTGATGCATTACTAGTTGCCAGATATTGTCAAGGGACATGCTGGTTTATGTCTTATTGGCAGAATGAGTTTTTTTGAATTCCTCATGACAGTCCAGCTGCTAGGGAATGCCTGGGAGTTGGAGGGAAGCTTCAGGAAGCGACTGGCATAGGGACATCAACACCAGCAGGCTATCATATCAGGGAACAGGGCTAATCAGGGTGCTGGGAAACAAATAGCCAGTGCCCATCTATCACCCCTTTAGACAGGGAAAACTGGGGCAGGGACTTGGGTAACAGGTCACCCGATGTTTGGAAGGTTAGAAGATAGGTCACTGTCAGGTGATGGATGAGGTACTGGCCTTGAGCCTATTATGGTGGCTTAATCTCTTTCTAGCTTTAATTGTGTGTGTGTGTGTGTGTGTGTGTGTGTGTGTGTGTGTGTGTGTGTGTGTGTGTGTGCAAGCGCGTGCACAAGTGCTTGCGGGCCCCCATGTGTGCGTGCATGCATGCAAGATGTAAGGGGAAATGTGCTAGCTAGCAATCTGAGTGGAATTTCCGAATCATCAAAATTTCATAATTTAAATCAACAACAGAGTTCAGACTTTACTACCAGTCGTTTAGATTTCCTAGTCGTAAGATTTTTCAGTTTCATGTACACATTTTTATTTATTTCTATTCTGAGGACAAAACACACAATTGTTTCTAAAGACAGTTTTAATATAACATATATTATACAGAAAACAGAGTGAAATGAACAGGAGTTAAGGACAATCTAGACTTCATTTGGAGGATTGTGTGAGATTTCGAAAGATGGCAGAGGAATGGAGACTGAGAACAAAGAGAGAGAGAGAGAGAGAGGGGGGGTGGAGATGGCTGGTGGAGAGTTGAGCAGTGCAAGAGGGGTAAAGTAAAGGGGGAAGAAAAAGTATTGAGGTCAGCCTCACCCCCCACATACAGGGAAACAAGAGAAAAACAATAGTACATACATATCATAGTATTTAGGGCGTCCAGTTGCTTCGACTAGTTTAGTTACTACATTCATTGTTACCACATGCACCTTGTTCTTTGTAGTATTTATGCCAAATAAATTCACTCATTCATTCATCCTACATCTGTGGTTACATGTTCATAGTATCTCGTAATTCATTTTATATTAGTACACCAAATTTACATTGACATCAGTCTGGAGACAGATGGGGGGGGGGGGGGGTAGAATGAACTGGGAGTGGTGGTGGGGGGGGGGGGGTAAAGGTCTCAAGGTCCAGACTTAGTCAGACTCCATCAATCAAGGTGGCAATGGCCAATCAGTGAGACATTATTCACAAGGCAATACACACTGTGTGGGCATGCTGGTGTATCGGGACTATTTCAGAACTGGGTGTGATGTATATAAACACACACACACAATACACTCACTCACTCACTCACTCACTCACTCACTCACTCACTCACTCACTCACTCACTCACTCACTCACTCACTCACTCACTCACTCACTCACTCACTCACTCACTCACTTTGTACATAGAGATGTCCAACAACATGTATCATGATGGTCATATTCTCAGTAAGATGATGGTCATATCCACAGTAATGTGATGGTCATACCCATAGATGGTCATAACCATACCAATGTGATGCTCATACAAACATTAATGTGATGGTCATATTAACATCAATCCGATGGTCATACCCACTGTAACATGATGGTCACAATCACACCAAGAGTAACATGAAGGCTATACGATTGATCAGCAACCCCCCCCACTGATGACCTCAGTTCCCAGTTCCTGCAGGGGTCATGCACCCTGTCAGCCCCAATCACCATTGTCCTGATAAAGGGAGCAATCCCACCTGGGACTGGACAGTGGACAAGTGTAGCTGGACGCACTAATCAGTGCATGGCTGGTTGACTGACTGACTTCATTAGTGACTGACTGAGTGAGTGACTGAGTTGCTTAGTGACTTAGTGAGATGGCTAGTGAGTGACTAAATTGAATAGTGAGTGAGTTGGTTAGTGATTGAACTAATTAGTGAGTTGATAAGTTTATTGGTTTTCTTTGTAACTGAGTGAATGAGCGAGAGAATAAGTGAACTGGTTATTTAGTGAGAGCACATGAATGAATGAAGAATGGTTGTGAGATTGAATGCACGTTGACCGAGTGAACTGGTTACTCGAGTGACTGAGTCAGTGTGAATGAACAAGTCAATTTCTCAATGAACTGGCTAATATAGCGCAGCATCCAGTCAGTAGGACTGCTCAAAGCGCTTTACACTTTACTCCCTGGCAGGCCTGTTCAATCGAACACCATGTCTACTTCTCTCGGAAGCTTTCAGCCACGCTGCAATTAATGCACGAAGACTGTTCAGAGTGAATATGTTGGTAAGTGTGAGTGCATTGGTGAGTAAGTGAATGAATAAGTACACTGGCAAGTGAGTGCACTGGTGAGTGAGTGCATTGGTGAGTAAGTGAATGAATAAGTACACTGGCAAGTGAGTGCACTGGTGAGTGAGTGCACTGGTGAGTGAGTGCATTGGTGAGTGAGTGCACTGGCAAGTGAGTGCACTGGTGAGTGAGTGCACTGGTGAGTGAGTGCATTGGTGAGTAAGTGAATAGGAGTGCTGATAATGAGTGAGTCAGCTGGAATGTTTTCACTGCCTTACAAGTCTACTGTGTAGACCCTGCAATTACCCGCCACAAAGACACCAATGTGCTGCTGCTATCAGGGTAAGAATCTGGAACAAGGAACAGACTGGTCAGTGCTGTGGGCACTTTCTCCCACCTATTGACCCCACTGACCAGTTCATTGTATGGTCAGCAGAGGTGTCCACTGTCTGCCTCTTTAACAGATTATAGGAAAACAACCAATATATGTTCCAATTATGTGACGCACCTGGACAATCTGTCTACCTACAGTTTATGGAAGTGTCTTTGGTATGATTAGTTACTGGAATTAATGTTGATACTTCATAATACTGTGTTGACAACAGGTAAATAAGGCGGGGATACTGGGCAAATAAATACTTTTGCAAGACAGGTTTGTTTCTCAGCTTTATTCAATACAATGAGTTATGTGGAGCAATTTAAGCCTATACTTTACATTGAATTTCAGACAAATTTTGTCATTTATAGTGGAGCTGTCTGGCTCTTGTGCTGTTATACTTTAAAATGAGTTTGGTGCAATGCAATCACTTATTTTACAGCACTTTTGGGTGCTTTCATAGTTTTTATACTTTCTTGTGAGCCATTAATTCCTTTATTCCATAAACCAGTTGTTCCTACACTGAATCTATACCTACTCTACAAATGGCATTATCAAAGTGCATTGTTCCTTAACTCTTTCTAGTAAGTTTTTATTACATTTTAAAATAATATATATTCATCTTATTATATCCAGTCTTTTATGATATTTCATTTGTTTATCATCTTATCATTTTTATGCTTTGTTTTTACTGTCTATAATTATTGTGTGAAGTGCTTTTGAGCAGGCTTTTACGTATGAAAAGAGCGCTTTATAAGTTTGGTATATTAAACAAATAATAAATTATGGGTCAATTCTTCATACACTCTACACATGGTGTTATAGGCCAACAATTCACATACTCTATAAACATTATACACTACCATACTAATCACATTGGGCCAACTGTTCCTGTACTCTATAAATAACATTTTGGAACTGTCATTCTTATACTCTAAATAACATTATACTATAATCTACATATGTCAAACGAGCAAACCATTGCAGCACTGTTAACTTGTGGTTCCCCCCCCACACACCATGTCCTGGGTCCCCCATTAATGGGTTTGCCTGCCTGCAGGTAGGCAAGGGGTGCCCCCAGGGTGGAAGGGTCAATAGGGGTCACGATCCCAGAGAATAAATCTGTCCACCACATCAACCTGTCAGTGGGGGAGTAAAATAATTGCTGTTTCCAATAAACAGCCAATGAGTGAGTTGGAATGGCACTGTCAATCAGTGGGTGTCATATATATGACAGGGCTGTAAGACACACCTCTTTTTGATGTATCACTACATCAATAGAGTTTCCCAGGACATTACACACTGGAGGATGCCTCATTGCATGTCGATTCAGCATTTCATTCTCAGTGTGGAAGGTGAAGATGGTGGTGTTTGATCTGGGGACTATTTCACAAAGATACTTTCTGATATGGAAATTCCTTCACTTAACAGAATCTGTTGTAAAATGTTAATTTTTGTTAAATGGATATAGACGCCTCCGTTTAAAGCTACGATTCCATATGTACAGAAACGCAAGCGGAATGGGGAATACCTCTGTAATGATGTCACTTCTGGGAATTTCCTATCCGATTCGAATCGCTACACGGAGCGATTCAATTTGCTGCAGCCGCACGACAAAACTCATCCGCCTATGCATGTTTGGAACTACTTATGTTAATTTCCACTGGGCACTATATTCACTGTTTTGCCGCAGGCCGCATATATGTCTTTACCTTTGTCATTGCTAGAAAGCAAGGGGACATACATGGTTACCCCAAAACACATCAGCTTTAAAATCTAATCACCTGCACACTTTCAGGATTTAAATCCGGCACGTCATTTTGGAGATACTTTGTTGCCCAAAATTGCAGACAAACTTCTAAGAAACTCCTCCTTTTTGTAACACTCCTTCGAGTCGGTGACTACTGAATAAATCAAATAAAAATACCATCATAAAAAATGTAAATCTGGAAATGTGTGAGACGTCATCTTTTATCATTGATATTGTAGAGTAGAACCCTGCTTAATGGTCACCTCAGTAATACAGCCACCTTGCAATTAAGGTAACCCCGGGACAGTCCCAAATTGTGTGTGTAACAGTAAAGTATAGGAAATGAGTCCCACTAATAGTCACCTTGCTATTCAGGTCACTTTTGTCCAGTTCCAAGAGTGACCTTAATAGGGAGGTTCCCCTGAAGTAAACAAAGTTATTTCTCTGGGAGGGGTAGCACTTGCTTCATTCTAAGTGTTGTAGGTTGAAGTAGTTTCTTTAAAACATTGTATAATTGTCAAACTCAGTATATAAAGGTATGGGCATTGAGTTCATGGTGGTACATTTCCGTTATAGTAACTGAAATCAGAAACTTTCATTTTTCATATCCAAGATGTTTAATTTACCTGGTAGAGGCTTTCCAGGTAAATTAAACATCTTGGATATGAAAAATGAAAGTTTCTGATTTGAAAACAAACTATCCTGAAGAATGTTCAGTAATCTATAGTAACTGAAGTTTTAACTGAACAATACAAAATTCTCAAAGTTGCACAAAAGTCGTTATAATTCCAAATTTCATGGCGGGGGGGTTGGAGGTACCAAAGTTGCACACATTCATATAATTCAAACATCGATGGAGTTAGGTGTGATGTAAATAGCATCGGTTTCATCTGGCATTCCACACCAATGTTTTGATTCGAGTGGCACCTGTACATTTAACACATCTTTGTCGGACATCTCTGTGTAAGATATTAACAACTCAGTGGGCACAGTGTTTGTAGATTTCTCTGAGGAATGCCCACTGTCTAGCCCCTGGCCTGGTAAGGTTAAAAGGTGACCTAGAACACTTACACCAAGATAACATCACATCAGCCACAACCATCTCGGATCAAAATGACCATCTGAGATTGAACCGGAGCCTCGAAATCAACACATCTGAACCCGGGTGCAGATATCCCAGAAAGTGGGACTATTATTGCTGGACCCAGTAATGACAATAATTACCTCCCCCCTCCCCCACCGGACAGGGCTGACTGGACCCCAATCACAGTGAGAAATCTCCTGCCCCCTTGTAATTGTGACCATTCACAAAAAAGGTTTTCACAAACACACTGCGCTTATCACCCCGACCCAGTGCTTGATAGCAACCATAACATCGCCAGTGGCGCGGCTGAATGTGTGGCGAAGACTACTGCCTTTCTTTTGTAACAATCCCTTCATGACTGGGTTATCACCAAGTGGAACCACACTGCGATCCTGCCGCCATTCCGACACTCACTTAAGCAGGATCTATCAACGATTTAAATCGCATTCGCCGTTGACCTATCATCACAGTGCTTTCAAAGAGCGGTAATCAATCGCGGAGCTGGTGTTTAAGATGACCGATTCACCTCCCCATTGAGGGGACAGTGAGATATGAGTGGATATTCTCACTCAATGACCGCCTTAGAAACTGTTGATTGCACAGCACGAGTAATGTTTCATAAGGGGATTAGACCTCATCAGTTTCAGCTCCCAGTGCAGAGGAAAGATCGCATTAATCTGCCACAGATATAAAGCAGCGAATGCAAAAATTCATCACAGCACTTCTGTGAGGCGTAGAACTTAGGAGATGGCAGGCATGGCAGCTTAATGGTTCCCAGTCGCACCATCTCAGCTATGTTAGATGGAACTGTTTATGGTGACATCTTGCAACTTTTTCTGCACCGCTCAGCCTGTTTCAGCACTTACAAACTTGGTTTATTTAACACAAAACATGTATAATAGTGTCACTGAATGTCAAGTTTTCACAGTAAAGCAGTTAAATTTAAAATATGTATATCAGGGAAATAGCCACTAGGACTGATCTGGTCAATAATGTGAGGCTACCCTTACAATTATATAATAAATATGCATTATGTATTAAAAAGGTAATTTCCTATATATCAGTCTTCTCCTTCCCCTTGAGGGGCGGGGTTAACCTCACTCAGTTGCTTCTTGTGCTTTGCTTGTTATTTCCCTCCATCTCTGTCTGTTGTCCGCAATGACCTTCCATTCTGGGCTGTTCACACCTGCCCTCCTAAGGTCCCTTTTCATGCTGTCGTTCCATCTCAGCTTTGGTCTTCCTCCTCTTCCTCATTAGCCACCCTCTTCTGCTTGTCTTATACAGCTCAGGATCTAGTCCTAAAGACTGCTTAAACCGACGTACACTTTATTCTCCGGCAGACCTGTACAATCGAACACCATCTCGACTTCTCTGGGAAGCATTCAGGCATGCTGCAATTAATGCGCGAAGACTATTCATGCACAAATATCCACCATTGTCTATAACCAGGTACTCTCTTTTTTTGTGGGATTAACACGTAAAATTTTCATCTAATTTTTTATCATGGTATTTTATTAGTTAAATTTTACAGGTTTAACCACATTATGGTTTGATATTTATATATATCATACATATACAAAATTGAAATAAATGTGGTACATACCCCCTTGACCTTTTTTTATAGATTATGTCTAAACTAATTAAATAGTTCATCCAAAGATTTTGTAAAAACTAAACAACAATGTTATACAATTAGGCGCTCCTGTACATTATAGTAGATACTAAATTAGAAAGGTCTTTCACAAATTGAGTTTGGAATGAGATGAAAGACATTATCTTATTGAGAAGAGACGTTTAATATAACATAGAAAAATACAATTAACTGAGTGACTGGAAATATAAAGGTCTATATCTGTATCTACCCAACCTTTTCAATCTTGCAAACGTTCTATGTGAAACAATAATGTCTTTATCTGTTAAATAAACTATACGATATCAAGACACTTCCAGTCACCCGTTAATAGAATTTTTTGTATGTTATCAGATTACTCGTAAAGGTCTCATCAAAGATTTATTACAGTAATTACTAATCTCATTTCAGACTCAATTTGTAAAAAAGTAAGCTGTTCTATGATGACATACAAGCTCGTTTGTACAATGTTTGTACAACTATACAGATTTATAGAATTTTAACAAAATTGTCGAACTACTAAATCATGAGTTAGAATTTCGCAAAATAAGAAACAACAATTGCTATTATATACTAATGATTATGATACAAAACAAAATATTCATGTCTGCAAGTTACCTGATCAAAAGTTATTCATGATTTTAATATAAGCATCTTACTAAACTGACCATGCTTATTACTAAAACTATCCACTCGCTAGATACTACACTACACATCTGAGCTTCAAGGAACCACATTCATGACTGGCTATAACTGGAGGATTAAGAGTAAACTCATTTAGGACTTGTAGTTTGTTTGCAGATCTGTTTCAGGTACGGACTAGAAACAGTGCTATATGTCCGTGTCCCATAATCTGTGACAGATCAGAAAGGGTCAGACCGCATGGTACATTTTGGTGTGCCGGAGTTAAGAGTGGCATGTTATTTAAAGGGTAACATTTCAGTTAGGTATTTATGTGTTAAATCATAATTCACCTACCATTCAATCCACAATTTGCATAAAACACTTTATAATGACAACAACTCCAAAATGCATTATTAAAACAGGTAGTAAATTTTTATCGTTTCTAAAAATGCAAAAAAAACCTTTGAATTGATACTTTCACCCCTTTTTCTAAGTTTTATGTAATGTACCTGACTTTCTAATTCTTTGCAACCTGTTACATTTACAGAAAAGGATCATAAAAGTACGTTTCTATGCACAATTATAATGATATTAGTTGAACTATTTGACTATTAACATTTGGAACAGTGATACCTGACATGAAAAACATGATTCATAATGATTAAAATGCACTTACTGTATTTGGTGTAACATAGTTACTAGAAAGGCAATATTAACAAGTTAATAGGACTAGTTTATTGTTGTCCTAGCATATGACAAGAGGATGATGTAAAACTGCACAACTCTATAAAGTAGATAAATAAAGGGGAATGTGTTATAATGGGTGATGGGTGACGAGCAACGGTTTTTGTTTGTAATACAGGACTGTTTTCTTACTCAACATGTTTTGGAACCAACCAGAGGTGGGAATGTGTTGGATTTAGTGTTCTCTTCTCAGAAGGAATTAGTTGATAATGTTAAAATACATTAACCTTAATGAAGGACAAGACAGCAACAGAATGTTGGACCATTTTGAGAGATAAGATTGAGGGCATTATTGAAAGATGTTCCCCTGAAAAAGCAATGGGAATGATCCAGGATGAAACATTTTTCAAAGGAGGCCATACATAAGATTGCCTACAAACAAATTATATGGAGAGTTTACAGACACACTGGAAATATAGAAGACTACAACAACTACAAAGAGGCCCTTAACATAGACAGCTACAGCCGAAATTAGAAAATCTAAACAAACTTTTGAGCAAAAATTGACGAATTAAAAAAAAAAATTACAGCAAGAGTTTGTACACTTGTGTTAGGAGTAAACAGAAGGTTCGGGATAAAGTGGGACCACTTGAAAACAGTCCAGGAAACGTAATATCTGATGGGTTTCAGATGGTCTGCAGAGGCCCTGAATGAGTATTTCAGCTCAGCACAGAAGATATCAGTTCAATGCGAGTAATAGTTACTAAATTTGAAGGGGATGATCAGTTCATTTAGGGCAGTTGTTTGTTATTCCTGAAATGATATCAAGGAAAATTATGACGATGAAAGAAAACAAATCACCTGGAGTTGACAGGATACCACCAAAGCTGCTTAAGGAAATTTTAGACCAATTCAGTACACCACTTGCTATATTCTTTAGTTTGTCACTTAAAGAAGGAATCATTCCGTTAGAATGGAAAGAAGCAAATAGTATGCCATTATTTAAAAAGGGATCGAGGAGCAAGATAGCGAATTACATACCAGTTAGTTTAACATCAGTTTTATGCAAAAAACTAGAAACACTTATAACAGACCACCTGGTGGAATTTCTTGTAAAACACAAATTCATAAATGAATGTCTACATGGGTTCTTTATCCTCGGAGTGTCTCGGGCTGAAATTTGGCCCAACCGTACCTGCCTTTGTTGTAACAATTTTCATTTCCATCATGTGCAACCGACATACGAACATTTGGTATCTATGGAAAGATTTGTCGAGATCATGTATGTTTATTCATGAGTAGATTCAATGACAGCTACTCACAATTTAGCTTACAAAGCATGTGACGCGGTTGATACCCACATTTTGGTGTTTTAGTACATCCTGCGTACATCCTGTAAATTTACGCATCCATTCATACAGTCTAGACCCCTGGACATATAGTATCGATGAAAACTCTGTCATTGGCTGATCTGCCAAAAATGACATCATTCAGTGAATCAGAACCATGGTTTCAAATGTAGCATCATCAGTCCTCCAAAGCGAAAGTTGAAAACAAAATGGCGGAGCAGTGTTCAGCAACTTATCTACTTCGAAAGTTTATTCGGATTATCTCAAGTTTCTGCATCAATATTTTTATAAAATGCCTGACAGTATTCATAAATAAGGTTATTATACTAGTTCAGATAGTTAGAACGACTTTGGTTTTTTTTTATGTGAAAATTCAACAAATTAGCATCGCAATGTTTCTCCCGGCGAGCATGTGGTTTGCAATGGTAACAAGTGCGGCAATGATCGTTATGCTTGAATTGACCTATTTTATGTCGGAAAAAATCTTTAAAATAAAAGTTCTCAATGGATTTGTTTCATTTTGTGTTATTTGGCAGCTAACTTATATATGGTTACATTGGTCTTATTGGATGTAGTAATTATCTGGCAGCACAATGAAATGTTTGATTTTGAAATATTTTTGGATGAAGTTCAGATAGTAATATCCCCATGATTTTAGTATGTGATATAGTTAGTATAATTTTATTACAACAAAGCATTCCTTTAGCAATAAAATGATACCTCATTCATATTTTTATAACAAATATTAGCAAAGTTATAATTTTTATAGGAACAGTATGCTACAGAGGATTTTCAGTGGTCACTTCTAGGGTTAAAGGTTAGGTCTTGTCTAACCAATCTCTTATATTTTTTGGAAGAAATTACAAAGTGGGTAGATGATGGGTCACCAGTGGATGTTGTCTACTGAGATTTTCAGAAACCATTTGATAAAGTGCCACATCAAAGATAGTTGCTTAAATTTAAGAACATGGTATAGGGGGTGATGTGATCAGTTGGATACAAACATGGTTGACAGACAGAAGACAGAGAGTAATAGCAGAGGGGGAGATTTCAAACTGGAAACCAGTTTTGAGTGGAGTGCCACAGGGGTCGGTGTTGGGACCTATATTATTATTGATATGTATAAATGATTTGGATGATGATATATCAAGCAAAGTACTGAAATTTGCAGACGATACAAAAATGGTCAGAAGAATTAAAACAGATGCAGATAAACATACTTTACAAGATGGCCAAATTAGTCAAATGGTCTGAAAAATGGCAAATGTTAAATTTAGTTAGTAAATGCATTCACATAGGACATAGAAATATGGACAAAGAATACACAATGGGGATACCATATTAGGTAAAACAGTAAAGGAAAAGGATTTAGGAGTGACAGTTTGTGCTAACATGAACATTTCAGAGCTATGCTGCTTCAAAGGTTAACCAACTACTAGGGCTAACTAGAAGGAATATCATATATAAGGACAAACGGCTGATTGTACCACTGTACAAACCAAGTTAGACCTCATTTGGAATATTGCACACAAGCATGAGGGCCATATCGTAAGGACATAGATAAGCTAGAAAGAGTACAACGAAGATCTTAGTTATGAAAGAGTCAGAAAGACGCCTATTAGAATGCGGATTGGCAACATTAGAGACTAGGAGACTAAGAGGAGACCACAATGTGGCATTAGTCAAACATCAATGTAGGTTGGATATGAGAAAGTACTCATTCTCTCAGAGGACAACAAATGACTGGAATAAATTATCTGATGATTGTGTTAATGCTAGCAGAGTGAATATGTTAAAACATAAAATTGACAGCTATCTGGGACGGCGGGCTATAGATAGTAGGAAAATTGTTGGACTTTTGATAAACCAAAGGTTTGCTTGTAGCATTGGGCTGCAATCTTGTTAAATCCCGCTAAATCTTGTTAAAATAAATCATCCATTTAAAGCGGTTAATTTTTGTCATAAATGTTCACATTTTATAAGGATCTTTTTCTGAGAAAAACATGGCCAATGTACACAATAAAAAGGCAACTCATTTTCAACAATGCAATCAGAATGCAGCAAATGTTTGCATCATAGGTATTAAAATATGATACAGATCAATCTAAGAATAACATTCTCTCATGAATGTATGTTCAACAAGTTAATCTGATTATAATTGCACATGTACTTCTGTATGATAAAACATGGTTATTTTACAGATATAGACATAAAAGGTTAACCTATTTATCTGACCTATATATCAGGCAGAACCTCAAAATGAGGTGCAACAACAGATTTCATCTACTTTAATGTCTACACATAATTACTTTTTTGCTTCATAATGATGAATGTCTTTTTCATTTTAACAAAAATACTTCCACCCTGCTAAAGATTAATGTTTTGTAGAGTTATTGAGATAAGAAATAATTAAATGACCCACATCCAAAATGTAGTATTTGAATCTACCCAACCAAAACCTTGTTCTATGACCATTCATTATGACACTGTTACTCAACCAAGCCAGCCAGGCTATCATTATGCCAGTTTTCCGGCTATTACTTGTAAAAAATTGGACTAAGTGGCCCTGAAGTCTGGAAGATTGGTTAAGAGTCCTCCACCCAGCAGAACAAACATCTTTAAATTATTTAATGTAAATGTTCAAAGCATCCTACGTAATTAGTCTGCCAACAGCAATTACGTCAACAAACGTGACGACAGGATTCTTGGCAGTATTTGGCTGTACGTTTTCTTGTCTTTTTTTAAAAGGGTTAGACTGTGCTTAAATTTTGTTATGGATGTCAACATTAAATAAACAGTCATCTTGTCTTCACTGTTGTTTCCTAGGGATCAACATCATAGATAATTCCCTTACTGTTGTCTTAAATAAGAATAGTTGACGTGTGCTTGACGGGTGATTACCGTCACCTACATATTCATACACTTCCATTCATGAACATTTCAGTTTGGATGCTGCATGCAATATATAATGCAATCGCCAAATGTGTTGACTTTCATGTTCAATTTTTTTATAATGACCTTCATAAATCAAAACTTAAAGCAATATTTATTCAGAAATCACTAATGTGACAACCTGTTATCAGTATTGTTATAATATATACAGATGTGTGCAAATTTTTAGTTATTTAATATGTGTATAACACAAAATCGCAGTTCCATGATACTCAGTTAGATACACTACTTAGCCACGCATATTTGCCATTTATAAACTATGTTCTTGTTCAGTTTTTGTAAACATGCAATGAAAAAAGCAAGATATCATAATATATATTTGCTCAGATTATATATTTCCATATAAGGAAGGTGGGGGCATGGTAGTTGAATGGTAGAGTGCCAGATTATCGAACGAGAGGTTGGTGGATCAAGTCCAGCTACCGACCACCGTATCGGAACTTGGGCAATTCCGTTCACCCCACTTTGTTTGTGCCTTGGAAGAAACATTACCCTGTGGAGAAATATTATATATAAACATCTAAAAGATGTCTTCTAAAATAAAAAAATTAGGTTGCACGTGAAAGTCTAAATTACATACCAACTTTAAAGAAAACCTTGAGATATCTTTTAGACATGATACAGAAAGAAAGACGTCCAATAGACGTCATTTAACATCATTCTAAGATATAATCTGGATGTATACATGAGAAATAGAGATGAACTTGCCAAATCAATTCATTGAACATAGACCCAGGGTCATCCAGGTTTTTATTTTTCCATGGGCGATTGTTTTTAGTGTCGTGTGCTAATTGATGAATCAGATTTGATCATAATGATGCATGTCATGTCACTAGCCTGCGATGGAGTTCTCATCAAATCCTACTTTGCTATTCTGAAAATCAACAAATACTTCTTGTACGATGTTACTAAAATCAAGAAGATTGTATCTACATATGCTGGGGATCAACACTGGGGACTGTGTATCGGAGACCACATTAATGTCGGTCCTGTCTTAATTTGGGACGGAAAAGAACCACTGAGGACGACAAGCACCCTGGCAGTGACCATGCTCAGTGCCAGGATATAAAGATCGGTTTGGCGATAATGTTCTGAAAAAGGCTGACTTGTTGAATGAGACCTCATAAGACCATTACATTGTAACCATAATAATACAGACTAGTCAGTTAATAGAATGTTGCCGAGCGCTGGAAACAACTAGGAAAACGGGCCTAACGCGAATTGCACTTGGCCCGATAATACGGGTATTCAATGCGTAGCATGCGCATCAGATCGTTCTTAGCGGTTAGTGGACAAGTGCAAACTTATCCGAAAGGTGGCGCCACATTTTCCATGAAAAAAATTACCGTATTTTGGGACCGGCAATTCTGTAACAAAACTAACAAATTACGTATATCTATATATTATTCAGTGTTTGATTCTGTAACAAATACGGAAGAATACGGAGGGTGAACAGGTCTGTCTGACCAGTGTAACTGTTGTGATCATGAAATGTCTCCTGCCACAGTGTCCCAGGCATATTCTGCATACAGGCCAACAATAACTGTCTAGCTCAGGCCCCATCAAGTTTTTTGATTTTGGGCGAAATACATTTCCTACAATCTCACTTTCTACGTCCGGTTCACTTTCCTCGAGAAATAATCCAAAACTAAGTACATGCAACCACAAACTCATACATTAAAAAACAATAGGCATTATATTAAAATTAACTCATTTCTCAAAATGACACTTTTCTAAGTTTGCTCCAATCTTAGCAATAAACAAAAAACTACTGAAGTTTTTTATATCACTTTTAAAATTCATTATATGTGCATTTCAAAAAGGTACAAAATTCCATTTTGCGATATTGCAACTTATCAGCCATTTTGCTGTTTCAGATCATGTGTCCACTACTCTCTTCAGAAATATTTTTAAACATAAAATATTGCTCTGTCTCTAAATGTTTCCACAGATATGACTCCGCTGCAGCGCGTGTGGCCCATCGAATAAACAAATCAACCCGATGACTGATATAACGACTGATATAACGCACAGTTATTTGATAATGGACCCTTGGTCATAGATATACAGAGTTGAGAGGATCAGTGCCCTTGGCCACAGACAGGGCAATCATGTATGATGTCAAAACCAGACAGGGGGTATAATGATTGAGTATGTACAAAGATCACCACCTCTCTAATGGGCAAAGCCAAAAAATGGCCCCATTAATTAGGGGCAGGAATGTTCAATAAATCACAGAAGTCTGCCTGGCTAATATGCGCCAGTATGGAAACAATCCGTCATCCCGCACATTTATTCCCGTTTCCCCCGCTGCTATTGTTTATGTAGATAGATTGATGACAACTGCCAGACTCCGGACCAAGACCTTGGCCAGGATGATAAGTGACCTGCCGGAGCAAAGCAAAACCGGGAAATTGAGTTTAATACATTTCTGGATTCCACAGAACATAAGCTTTAAAACGATACCTCATTTGTTGAAATATCTTCAGTATTTTTTTGATTTATTGCTAAATTTTAAGCAAACTTCAAAAAGCATCATTTTAAGAAACATAGGCATTTTTATTCATAGTCTATTGTTTTTAAATTTTTGGGTTCATAAATGTCTGTATCTTATTAATTTTTGATTATCTGTTGAGGAAAATAAACTGGACACTGGAAGATCAGATTATAATGTATACGTTTCTGTCAATATCACAAAACTTATTAGACATGACCTGGACAGCAATTTTTGTTTCGCGCTTAAAATAGGCCTGTGACTTAATACACGGTTCACTAGGACAGGCCACATATATATAACAGTTTAGTCAATGCGTGAAGTATTGGTGATTTCCTGATCCTAATGCCGGCCACTTAGTGAATATAAACTACAAATCACATTACTGTTTGAAACATTAACACTTAGTATTGATGTGTGTCAATTGCTTTCAGTGTCCTCCAATATCACACCTAAAGGCCGAATGAGGCATTGATCATATACACGATAAAATGTTAACCTCATCTATTTGTGTACAGTTGCTAAATGTCACAATGATGACATTGTGTCCCTACGTGTCACGGTGTCCAAATGTCAACTCTAGTGACCTTTAAATCTTCCCCAAGCTATCCAAAAGCTGCCCAAATGTCACTGACATCCAGATGAAACCTATGCTCAAATGTCATTCAAATGCTATTTGTGCCCCAATGCCAACTGGCATCCAAATGTTATCTAAGCCCAAATGTTGTTGTCCAAATGTATTCTAATCCCAAATGTCATTAGGATGGTGCCCATGCCCAAATGTCATCCACACCCAAATGCTGCCTATGCCCAACTATTAGACTTTCAAATACTGCCCATGCCCAGATGTCATCCACATCCAAATACTACCCATGCCCAAATGTCATCCACATCCAAATGCTGCCCATGCCCAAATATCACCCACATTCAAATACTACCCATGCCCAAATGCCACCCACATCCAAATACTACCCATGCCCAAATGCCACCCACATCCAAATGTTGCCCATGCTCAATTGCTGCCCATGCCCTACTGTCATCCACATCCAAATGCTGCCCATGCCCAACTGTCATCCACATCCAAATGCTGCCCATGCCCAACTGTCATCCACATCCAAATGCTGCCCATGCCCAACTGTCATCCACATCCAAATGCTGCCCATGCCCAACTGTCATCCACATCCAAATGCTACTCACAGGGCTTGACGTTAAGGTTTTTGGTCACTTGCTCACCGGGCAAGTGACCCTGACATTCTACTTGCCCGACTTGAATTTCCACTTGCCCTCAAGTCATTAATGGAATTGATTCAACTTATCAGTTAGTTATTACCATGCATTTTAAACAGATAAAATAAATATGTAATTCTGTGGTAGCACCATATATGGTCAACAGTGAGAATGAGTTGTCTTAAGTATCTGACAAACTTAACAGTTTCTGTATGGTTTACAAACACTGCCCCCATGCCTTACCACATGTTTGCCTTGCGTTGCAACCAGTTTGCCCAACCGGGTGTTTTACTTGCCCAGGGCAATTAGGCAACCGTTAATGTCATGCCCTTACTCATGCCCAAATGTCATCTACATCCAAATGCTACCCATGTCTGTCTCACATCAGATCTGTCAGTGTGTAACTTCATAGATCACTTTACATTTATTCACAATTGACAAGTATAAATTATAACTGTACTGTTATGTTTGTGGGTAATCTTAATGAACACATAAAATATTATTGGTATAGTAGTACATTATTGTAGTTAGAATAGATGACCAATATGATGTTAATTAGAAGGGCATTCATCTGTTTTGTTCTCAGCGGTAAGATTGATTTAATGGTGTATTTTTGTGCATACTGCCAACATTGGTTAATTTTATTACCAGATCAATATTACACTAATTAGAAGGATATTGGTTTATATTTGGGGGTTAATCGGATATAATTTTGTGTTTTTTTACTTTACGGACTTAAGCACCCCTCCCACAGATTGCCAACATGGGTTTTTGAATTTAGCAAATTAGCCTTGAAATGTGTATTGGCATATTCTACTAAGAAATGCCTACAGGGTTCACTTTTTTGGAAATTGGCTCCTAACTAACACAATGCTTTTGCTACACTGAAAGTGACATTGCTGTCAGTGTGTCCATCCTGTACAAGTGTGTCACTACTGTCTCTTATCCAACTGTCAACACATCATCAGCCTCAACTACTGTCACAGGTGACTGGTTTCATGAAGACAGACACAATACAAGTTATGCATGAGTGGTCAATGTGCTATAAAAGTGCCAACCTCCTGATTGAAAAACCTGTTGCATCCCAAGTGCAATGGGGCATGACCCCCCAGTGATTCATCCACCCCTCCCCCTAATCGTTACTTCCACGAGACTTCAATCCAATAATGAAAAACATACAATTTCAAAAGTCAACAATGTTTGCATTTGTTAAACTTTAAGTGCAAGATTTGATGTGATATAAAAAGCATAGCAACACAATAAATCAAACTTTATAATGGTTTATATGATTTACTTATCACCTAGAATAATTAACGTTAGTATTATGAACTCTCACACAGAGTTTGTGAAAATTTAGTTAGGTGCTTGACTTGTTAAGGAAGGTTATTAACTCTATATGTAAATATAATTAAAAGGCCACCACATGAAGACACACATGAATTTATTTACTTGTCTTGTCTGCCTCTGTATTGGTCGATTTACTTTTGTGATTTGTATTTATGTATCCAACGTATAACACAGTAATAAGGATTTCTGTTGGGCTGTGCACATAGTTGTGAACAGAAAAAACATTATTTAATCAGCTCTGTATGCAACAGAAAATATAGCTAAATGTTACTCATAAAAGTGTACGATTTTCACAGTATTATATTTACTCCAGCTTAGAAATAGGACAAGAATACTGGAGACTGCATGCAGATGCACGCCAGGCTGCAGTTTTATAAATATCATGTATACCAATAATGTATGCTATCTACAGTACATTCATGAGAGTACGACACTTCATACTATGAATGCAGACATGCCAAGTTGGCGTATGCAAATGGAGGGGGGGGGGGGGTAAACATCTATATAAAATTTTTGTTCATTGGTGGTACCACTTACTGAATGTATTTATTCAAATTATGCAACATTTCTGATCTGATTCTTTGAATAAACATTTAACATCAGAAAAAGATGCAATTATCATATTAGTTTCATAACATTTATTTACGTACATAATTCATTTAATTAGATATCACACAATAGTGTATATAAAATGCTAACCAAACGAGAAACCCAGAAAATCAACGAGAAAGGTCAAAGCAAATGTCACAAAAGTTGGAGTCTTGTTTTGAAAGCAAAATATTGGTGTATAAAAATGCTAAAAAGATTCTCTAGGTGATTAAAAAAAAACAAGCTTACTTACCTGTGAGACCCGCACTATGGTACGTCCCTCCAGACACCTCAGTGAAGTTCTGCCTTCTTGTTTGACATCTCTTTGGCTCCCCCAGGTCTCCGGTACGACTGCCACAGGCCAGTCCATAACCCCACGCATACAGGCTACCATTGTCTGAAAGACAACATGTTCTTACTTGGTGAATTGGTTCTATGTATAACAAGTAGTAATACTAAAAAGGTAAGTTCTTATATTGCACAGTATCCAGGCATTAGGCCTACTTAAAGCGCTAACCCTCTGACAGACCTGTTCAATTAAGCACCATCATGACTTCTCTGGGAAGCATCCTGCCATGCTGCAATTAATGAGCGAAGACTATTTGTACACAAATATCCACTTCATAGTTTCCTAGTTATTTCCAGTGCTCAGCAACGTTCTATTAACTGACTTGTCTGTATAATTGTGGTTACAATGTAATGGTCTTTATGTGCTCCTGCTAAATTATAATAATTTGATAGCATTTTCTGCGCTATAAATATTGTAATAATGGCCATTCAGAGATGCATTACGATACTAAAACATGGACTATGCATGATTTTAAGAATATTGTTGGATTTCAATCACAAATCAGGTTCATGAATGGTCAAATGAAAAGTGCATGAACACAGGTGATTCGAGATATCAAAGTTACACTCTAACAATCATCCGCTGATCAAAACACAAAATCACACACCATCAAGGTCAGATGGGGGGCGTCACCCGAATGTGTTGCAATTTTCTCAGCACAACTAACGAGGCTAGCTTTGCCGACTAAAAGCATCGTTATAATGACAGAAAAACAAAAAAATGTGTCTGCAAATTCTGACATCATCATCCATCAGGTCATTTTAATTTCCTTTAAACATGTGCACTAGCATATAAATGAGGATCTCAGCCAGGGGGAGAGGTGGCCTGTGTGCGGCCACGCGGAACGCACTTGTCTGCACATTAATTCTGCTGTCTCTGTAATCACTGATGCATGACCTGAAGAGTACCACTGGTCTCCCTTCCCTGTATCAACTCCCTGTAGCTGTAAGTGGACCACTTAATTGTTAATGTACAGATTTGGGGAAACAGTCTTGGGGGTCAGACCACTATTTACATTCCCACTGATGACACAATAATATTGGCGAGTTCAATCAATCAATAAATGAATTAATAAATCAAACTATAAATGAAATACATCTATCAATAAATGCATCTATATTTTCACACAACAAATGTAGGCACATGATTATTCAATGTTTTAATACGATTTATAAGAATTAGCCAATACTAAAAACACTTGTTGTTTGTGTGTATTTTATTTGGTGGGAGTTGTGTTCATATTTGTGTCTAGTGCTGGCATTGTTGTCACCAGTCCACGCCAGAAACTTGTGTGGTGTCAGACCGCTATATTACGGTGACTGGGGTCAAACCACAACTTCCTGATGTCGAAGCAATGCCAAGAATGACGCAATTGCATGCGCAGTGGAGATCAGGAAGACAAGCTGATATTGCAATCCAGTGGTGGTGCTGATAAGTCTAACTGATCAAAAGTAATTTGAAAAAACATACAATTTGACCAAAAACCAACAGGAAGAAAATAAGAAAACTATAGTTATAATTGACCTGCAGCTGTGAGATTCTTTTATACTTGCTGCAGCTAATGGTACCAAGACATAACATGTTGCGACAAACTCAGCTGGAAATGGCAAATATCTCACTTTTCAACAGGATATTAAAAATGGAATTAAAAATTGCAGTTATTATTTTTTAGGCTGCCTCAGCGAATGTGAATTTTAATCAAGCAAGAATTCTTTGAAGCGATGCTTTATTTACACATTTAGAAAAATGCTATAATAAATACTATCAAACATAAAGAAAAATTAACAAGCACATGCTGCAAAGGGTACTAGGATTTAGGAAGATTTATGCAACAAGATCGCCATAGAAGTCCACAATCTGCGACTCCTCAGTATTTAACCTGTTGTACATATAGATAAAATAATGCACACAGGCATGCTGATTTTAATCAGTATTATTGAACTAAATTTTTTTTAGTTTCACATATTTCTGATATTTAATTTGCTGAGTCAGTGTGTAGGAGAGTTTCAGGAGGAAGCTAGTGAGGAGGCTAGTAAAGAGGGTTGGACAAGTGGTATAAATGGAAGGTTATTGAAGACAGCGGATGTCGTCAGAGGGGAGATGAAAAAGGGAAGAAATCAAAGGGTTGCATGATGAAAGTTTTAGTGGGATTGGGATTTTTGCAGAAAAAATGTTTATCGAAATATTTTTGCTATAGAATTCGACAGCATTTCTGTAGTATTCTATGAAAATTAATGTGGGAAAGTGTACATAAATGTATCACTTAATAAACAAAAATATTCCTGTTAAAATGTTTGTTGTAATGCACAACAATGTTTTTTTTCATCAAGTATATTGTTCAAGTATGATACTTAGATTGTCTCGTACTTGTGCATCATTAAAACTGTCCCTTTTGGATATACAATAGCATTAATTATATGCTGAGCACGGTTTCTCATACCGTTGTTTCACGATTGGCGACCTCAGTGAATGGCTCATGAAATGACACCCACATCTATATACATGGACTGGTCAAGGCAACGTTATGTAGTGCACAGAATATTCCTCTTGGGAAAACTACTCATTTTGCAATGATCTGATTTACGATTTGTGCTCATTCAGTGGTGAAAATGGCCACTCTTATTTTGTATATTTCCCATGAATATATATATAGCCAACTAAATTGGCTTTAGCAATGCCCTATAATTAACATTCACCATTTGCTCGATATGTAATTATGTTAACTTATTAATGCTTTTAAATGGCTGATGATGAATATACCGCCAGAAAAATGGCACAACCCATTTCAGTTGCAAGTGGATGTTATCGACTTAAGTTTTGTCATATTTTAACAAAACTATCACCCTATCTCACATCATGACAACTTGTGGTATCGATAGTGCTGGTGTATGACAATAAAACTTGTCACATCACCAATACTTTCCACAAGCAATCGGCATAAAGACAGCGCAGAGAGAAACTGTTATCAGCGATATACACCACCACTGGAAATATAAGTCTCGATATTACAAAGTGCCTCATTGTGGGTTTGCACAAAGAGGTCGGCCTATCAGGTGACCAGATCGTGCTTCAAAGACCGCAGGACTATCCCATCTGTGAACTAGGCCACCTCACCAGCTCCCCCAAACTAGAGGTGCGACAAACACCGGCTTATCACCCTGCCCTTATCTCAACTATGTAACCAGCAGGTTGACCTGATGAATGCCAGATGCTGATCCAGCGACCTGAATGACCTTCACTGACCCATTGACCAATGCCTTTAGTTACTTGACAGTAGTCACTGAAGACCTGCACCTTTACAATGATTTTCTTTGGTTAGCCGATAGGTAGATAGTTGTCGCTGTTTTATAATTGAAATGCTTAAATGATCTGAATTTGTCAATATCAATAGATACACTATTGTGCTTTATGGCTTAATGATTTATAATATATATTTAAAACTTATTTATAGCGTTTACTTATTTTAATTCATAACTTATTTAAATTGTTCACTTATTTATTAGGGTTTCGCAAGAAAAAATAATTTTGGTATGGAACTGGCAGGCTTCCCATCACGGGTGCTGTAGACACCCCGATAGGTGGGGGCTCTTAATTTGTATAAGTATTAATTTGATTTTTGACTTGATCTTGTCAAAAATCAGTGGAAAATGGCTTTACTTTTACAGACTATGACATCAGGTTAGTTGCCTTTTTGCAAGTTAACCAATTATATATTAAAAGCAATTTTTTTCAATGATTTGCACAAAATGGTTTATTTTATTAAACCACCTGTACATAATCCTTAAATTATCAACACTCTGTAAATATGAACATGTTTGAATCTGATTCGTAATAGGCTGAATCAATTGACAATGGAATTTTAAGTATTTCTGTCATTTGCACCATTGTGTAGTGAAATTAGAGCCAGTGTAATGAACTGGAAAGTACACATTTGTGACTGTTACAATTACAATCCATTAATGGAGCAATAGAAGCCATTGTATCATATCTGATGCAACAGTTTGTGATTTTAGTATTTTGCAATTTCTTTCAGTTGCAGGGCAGTAATTCGTACAGATTCTCATCACACAACTAGTTGTGGACGACCGAGTACATTTAGTTGATGATTCATTCCCCAGATGGCAGCACACACCAAGAAAGAGAAAGCATGACTTAGTGGAGACAATTGGCAGTGTATTTAATATAATGAAGGAGAACAACACAGTGACAATTCCTCCAGTTGAGAGAGTCATAGTCATGTCACCATGTCAGACGACATTGCCGTAAGATAATAACTGTCATCACATAGGTGTGTCAATGTACTATGCAATCAATGTTACAAATTACAAAATGACATCAAAATTATGTGAGTGTCATTGACACTGACAGCAATAGTTCCACAAAATGACACCATCATCACGTCAGTGTCATGATTATCTGACATGGCACCTGGATTAGACAACAGTGACACCAAACGACACTTCATATCAGCGTCATAACATGAAAATAATATCAGATACATACGTCACCGGATCATCAAATGGTTGACAGCGTCTTGTCACCACCACATTATAAAATGTCACCAGTTGAGTGCCAATAGATAAGTGTCACCAGTGTCGTGTCACCAAATTAGTGACACCAGTGTCAGTGTTGAATCCTGCAGCGGGCACATGCAGTGGCAATGCAAGCGCTGCATTGAACGCATCTGGAGAAATGTAATCCATCTAGATGAGCAATAAAGGCTAATACTGTGACATCTATCATCATAAAGGCTACATTGCCTGGCCCCTGTCCCCCGAGACACAAGTCAAACAAGGTATGACACGCCGGTCATTTTTTTAAACCATAAACGTTCTCATTGTGGGTGACTGTGCCGAGCAAAGACTGCACTGATATTAGCTATTTAGAAACATACAATAAATGAAAAATACTACTCATGGAATCATCCACACTGTGAGGTATCACTGATTATGATGGCGATGATTTAGTAACACATCGCTCTCTGTTCCTTCTAAAAAATTCCTGATCACCGTCCCATGCAACCATGTACACTGGGAGCAGATTCCTCAAACTTAAATGAGCAACACTGTTACAGAAAAGGTTGGTTTCAAATGTGAATAAATTTTATTTATTAAAGGTCCCTCCTCAATTAGATTTGTTTATTTGTTACATTTAAGAATAATTTACCAACCAATCGAACCTATCTGATGCCGACTACGAGTTGCTAGATTTATTGTGCAAATTACATATTTCTGTTGGTTAATTCTTCGAACAAGCTATTAAATAATATTTGACTATTATGAATATTATTCAATCAAAACCCAGCAAAACATGTTTATAAACAATGTTCTAAATTAAAATGCTTAATTTGAAAACAATATTTTTAATTGTATTTTGCGACATAATTTTTTTCAAATTGAGCATTATATTCTTTACAAATTGTCAGAAATTAAATGGTAACCTGTACGACAATTGTCAATCGATATAATGCTCAACTTGCTTGGATTTCTGTACTATCCAAAGTCTAAGACACCATGGAACAGTGTACAAATGAGGCAACTGATAACATTTCATGCAAAATTTCTACAGATGTAGAATTCATGTCTTGATTATAGAGGAGTCCACTCTGGCAGCATTGCAAACGTAATAACAATTTTGGGAACATTATATTTTCAAGCTCCTAAAATTTGGAGAAAAACAAATATTCTTCCACTACATGCAACCTCAGTATTCCAGGGAAAAAATTACACAAATTCATTATGAATATTTTGCATAGCATTTACAAACACACACTCCAAATTGTATGTCTCTATAGGTGTGGTGTGGTACAGTGTTTGTTCCAATCAGGCACAGTATGCTAGAACGGAGTACATTTTACCCTTGTGGTCCCTCCTGCAACTGACATGATAATAATAATATAATAATAATTTACTGCATTTCTCTGTGCCATAAATCTGGCAGTTACTATCATTCAGAGGCGCATTACAATCCTAAAAACATGGCATGTAGCTATTAAGATTATTAAATAAAATAAAAATATGTAAATAAAATAAATAAATAAAAGCATTAACATATACATACATATCAATAATAAATAGATGCGTATAGTAATAATACTAATTAAAACGACAAATTAAGAGAGAGTGACATGATGCTGAAATTCTGATGGAAACTTTGGTCTTGCCTGCAGAGAAAATGTCATAGAGATGTCACGCAAAACTTGCGAAAACATATTCTGCCAAACATGTGGCCTTAACGTGGGTCATTTTAGTACTTTGATATGTGACAACAAATCAAACTCCTCTGCATTATTTAGGAGGATTGTTTATCGCTCGTTTCCAAATTTCAAGGCATGATGAATCTGTTAAAAAACCAACCAGTCGCAGCAGAGTTTGTGGTGAATACCTTGGCAATGACAGTCAGAGCATAGCTCGATCATAATCCAAGGGAGAAAGAAAAAATGCCAGTGACCTAAATAGTTGAATTGGTATGTGTTTTTTAAAGAAATTCATCGACTCATCATGGTGATTTTGCCTAGGATATTGCAGACAAATGCTATTACAGCCCCGTGTGTGTCCTTCTGAGGAAATTGCATCGTCAAAACATTTCATAGGAAAAGACTACTTATCTATGGATAGTTTGCTGGATCCAGGTTTGCCACTGGGCATTTTGCCATGAGTGAACCAGACATCTTGGCAAAATTTTCGTTTTTCATTGCGATAACAAACTGTCAATTGTAATTGTGCCATATTTAAAGTTTGTCAAACTGTTTGGTTAATGATATATTATATATATTAGCTATTAACTGGTTTAATAAGTGTTTGGTAAAAACACTGGACAAATTTATTGTAATCCTTATATTATAGATTGGGTAATTTGGGAAAGTATAAATAAAATTTGGTAAACAACCAGTTTTGCTCTTTTCCAATTCGTTCAAACAGAAAATCATTTACTACACTGTTGGATTATGTTGTAAAATAAAATAACTTTTTTGAACAATATAACAGCGTTTTACAACTAGTACTATATTAAGATACATAATTTCCCACAAAATGTCTCTGTAACAAGAGCAAAAAAGAAATGACAAGGCAGCCTCAATTTATTTGCTCCAGTTGCAATTTTCATAAACTGTCATTTTCTCACCACATCTGTAACTCTGTATTAACGAGTGCTAATTAATTCTAAAATACAACCTCTCTCCTCGCTGGCTGTCTGATTATATTCTGGAGTGAACGCATCAAGAGCCTCTTCATTTGCTTCAACCTACATTTCCCAGTCCTTTGTATGAAACACGCCCATATACATCAATCAAATCACCCCTTAATAAACTTTATTAAATCCCAGCATTGCAATCCATCATGCTAATCAAACAACCCTAATCCTGCTTTCACAAGTCATAATCTGCCGGCAGCCCCTACACTACGCAGGCCAATCTCTGGGAGTGTGCGCAAATATTTGTTTTAACAAATCTCCAATGTGGCCGGGGGCCAGCGGCCGGCCTACAAACCTTGCATCACACCGCATCACTCTTGCCGTTTAACATGACTCATTAATTATCCATCTTACGCCCCTTGGCAAGGGTAGTCAAACCAGCATAAAGGGCCATCAATCAGAGCGCATGTTAGCTTGAAATAACAGTGTCATGCAAACCGCTCCCCCTTGTAAAGTCTCCAGACACTGGACAAGTCACATGACACACTGCACCAACCTCGTGGCTCAAATACTGGCCGCAATTTAGTTTTTTTCTGCAGAAATTCCCGAAAAATATTCAGTCGCAACTAATTGTCTTGTCCCATCTTTCCTGACCAGTACACACCCCGTTTTCCTGAAGGTATGTGATGGAGAAATATTTTGTTACCACAAAATTCTGTGGTAGAAAATCCTGACGTAGTTTTTATGCAAGTAAATCAAGGATGGGAAAACAGGGTGAAGACAAATGGAGATCGACATGGCTATTACAGAGCAATTATAGGAAGCTGTTCTGGTATTTTCAGTTGAATAGCAGTAAAATGTACATTTATTATGTAATGTCATTATACTATTTGTTATCATTATATTACAATCATTACATTTTATTACAGATCAGGCCTTGACATTAAGGTTTTCTATCCACTGGCCCAGCCCTAAATATTATGCATTTAAAAAATAAAAACATGCAATTTGTGATAACACGATTCAGTAGACTGCGTAACAATGCTAACATGAAATAGCAGTGGACATAATCGCTAGATTTTGCCACGTTTGAATCAACCAATCAGATGTGCTCTTTCTGTGTGTGTGTGTGTTTTTGTCTGTGTCTGTCTGTGTGTGCAAGCGTGCGTGCGTGCGTGTGAGTTCGTGCGTGCGTGATAATCGCCATGCCATGAGTTAAGGATGACAACAGATTCAGAGAGAAGTGGTTATTGGATGATGATTATAAAAAATTGGGTCCTGACGCAATATAATACAAAAATAAATATGTGACCTTCAAGCGAGTCTGAATGTCGCCCGTACTGTTTCAAGCGAGAAAGTTACATCACATGCAGATTTTATTTAATCGTAGCACATGTGACGACAAGTGATAGAAACAATTTAACATGACGGTGGCCAGTCGGATTGAACAAATTGGCCCATCAGGCCAATAATATATGAAACCTGGTGGCCCAAACTGGCCCAACAGCTTCCAAAAATGCCAGTGTTAATGTCGAGATCTGCAGAAGAAAGGGAAGAAGATATTGTTTACAGTAATTATTACATGAAATAATGATGATCTGACCCTAGTACTCACCCTGTATGGCGAGACAGTGATCTGACCCCATACTCACCCTGTATGTCGAGACAGTGATCTGATCCCAGTACTCACCATGTACAGTGGAGACAGTGATCTGACCCCAGTACTCACCCTGTATGGCAAGACAGTGATCTGACCCCAGTACTCACCCTGTATGGCGAGACAGTGATCTGACCCCAGTACTCACCATGTACAGTGGAGACAGTGATCTGACCCCAGTACTCACCCTGTATGGCGAGACAGTGATCTGACCCCAGTACTCACCCTGTATGGCGAGGCAGTGATCTGACCCCAGTACTCACCATATATGGCGAGACAGTGATCTGACCCCAGTACTCACCCTGTATGGCGAGACAGTGATCTGACCCCAGTACTCACCCTGTATGGCGAGACAGTGATCTGACCCCAGTACTCACCATGTACAGTGGAGACAGTGATCTGACCCCAGTACTCACCATGTATAGTGGAGACAGTAATCTGACCCCAGTACTCACCATGTACAGTGGAGACAGTGATCTGACCCCAGTACTCACCCTGTATGGCGAGACAGTGATCTGACCCCAGTACTCACCATGTACAGTGGAGACAGTGATCTGACCCCAGTACTCACCCTGTATAGTGGAGACAGTAATCTGACCCCAGTACTCACCATGTATAGTGGAGACAGTGATCTGACCCCAGTACTCACCCTGTATGGCGAGACAGTGATCTGACCCCAGTACTCATCCTGTATGGCGAGACACTGATCTGACCCCAGTACTCACCCTGTATGGCGAGACAGTGATCTGACCCCAGTACTCACCATGTACAGTGGAGACAGTGATCTGACCCCAGTACTCACCCTGTATGGCGAGACAGTGATCTGACCCCAGTACTCACCATGTATAGTGGAGACAGTAATCTGACCCCAGTACTCACCCTGTATGGCGAGACAGTGATCTGACCCCAGTACTCACCCTGTATGGCGAGACAGTGATCTGACCCCAGTACTCACCATGTATAGTGGAGACAGTAATCTGACCCCAGTACTCACCCTGTATGGCGAGACAGTGATCTGACCCCAGTACTCACCCTGTATGGCGAGACAGTGATCTGACCCCAGTACTCACCATGTATAGTGGAGACAGTGATCTGACCCCAGTACTCACCCTGTATGGCGAGACAGTGATCTGACCCCAGTACTCACCATGTATAGTAGAGACAGTGATCTGACCCCAATACTCACCCTGTATGGCGAGACAGTGATCTGACCCCAGTACTCACCCTGTATGGCGAGACAGTAATCTGACCCCAGTACTCACCATGTATGGCGAGACAGTGATCTGACCCCAGTACTCACCATGTATGGCGAGACAGTGATCTGACCCCAGTACTCACCATGTACAGTGGAGACAGTGATCTGACCCCAGTACTCACCCTGTATGGCGAGACAGTGATCTGACCCCAGTACTCACCCTGTATGGCGAGACAGTGATCTGACCCCAGTACTCACCATGTACAGTGGAGACAGTGATCTGACCCCAGTACTCACCATGTATAGTGGAGACAGTGATCTGACCCCAGTACTCACCCTGTATGGCGAGACAGTGATCTGACCCCAGTACTCACCATGTATAGTAGAGACAGTGATCTGACCCCAATACTCACCCTGTATGGCGAGACAGTGATCTGACCCCAGTACTCACCCTGTATGGCGAGACAGTAATCTGACCCCAGTACTCACCATGTATTGCGAGACAGTGATCTGACCCCAGTACTCACCATGTATGGCGAGACAGTGATCTGACCCCAGTACTCACCATGTACAGTGGAGACAGTGATCTGACCCCAGTACTCACCCTGTATGGCGAGACAGTGATCTGACCCCAGTACTCACCCTGTATGGCGAGACAGTGGTGTGATCCACAGGCTATATAGATGACATCAGACAGCGTATCTATGGACCTGGTGACCACTGCCTCAACACAGTCGCTGCCAATCTGACCATGGCTGTTGTCTCTGAAACAACAACAGCCACAACTCAACTACTGCAGTCATAACATCCAGGAACGACAACGACAAAGATTAAGGCAAGTTTTTATACATAGCACAGTATCCAGTCCTCCAAAGCACTTTTCTCACTGGCAAACTCGTTCAGTCGAACACCATCTCAAATTCTCTGGGAAGCATTCAGCCATGCTACAATTAATGCGCGAAAACTATTCGTAGATACATATCCATTTAACCATTTATTACCACTGGTAACCTTTATACAATCAGTAGATAATCTATTCCATTCGTGTATAGCCCTGTATGAGAATGACTACTTTCTGATATCTTATCTACATTGTTCCTTCACCAATGTTCCTTCATGTCTTCTAGTTCTTTCTTGAGAAGCAATAGTTGTATCAATATTTTCATAACTATTCAATACCTTAAAAACTATCTGATCTCCTCTTAATTGCCCAGTTAAACCACAAGATTTTTTCATAACTAATGTCTCAGTTCTGGAATCACTTTAAGACAAGGAGGAATTATTTACTAGCGCAGCACCTTAATACCTCCTATGCGAGTGCAATTACTACTTTTATACATATCACAACTACCTGACTTCCTCATTTATTAATAGAATACATTTTTGTCAAAGTGATGTTGGCAGTGGAGGGTAAATTCTTATACCAAATCACAAAATCATATTACAAATAAACATGACGCATGATGATTATAATGTGTGTCTACAGCTTTGTATTTTTTATGTAGGACTTTTGTATGAAATAAACATTATTATTATTGTTATATAATATGGCAAAACAAAACAAACAAAGCCACATCAAAGTGTTGATTTTTCAATGCCAGATGTTTACGGTTCTAGCAAGAAAACTTCTTGTGTGGCCTTTCACCGACAATAGTATCAAACTTAACAAACAAAACGGCACACATTTCAACCGGAACAAAACCACAATGGCGTCACAAACCGGCAGACTAATCCTTCTCACAAACACTGACAATCATTATGTTTTTATTAATAAAGACTGACATCAATCGATTCATAATTATAACTTGTATACACTAGAGATAACCTGGTAGATTACATCACATGGTGCGATAGCAAACGGGGCAATAGATCTACCCTCTAGTTAGCAGGCGAAACATCTGCTACCCTTTTATCTCAATTGTCGGGGGCAATTTCGGTGTCACCATCAATGCATTCTCCAGTGAAAGGAAAGAAGATTTTTCCGTGGCAGATCAATGGAATGGGGCAATAATGAATGGGGGCGAAATATTCTACATCTTAGGTGAAGATAAATAAAGGCAGCTATTGTAGGTGAGGCCTATGCACTGAACATAGCCATCTGTTTCAATTTATCTCCCAGGCCCTAAGGGTGACATTGGGAGGGGGTGATTGCTGGGGCAGAAGGGTTTACCTGGGGCAGGTGGATCAACCCCACTAGAACATCAAAGAAAATTTTGATATCAATCTATAATAACATAATTTTGTTTACCCATTCAAATATGTGGTTAACTGTGGAAAGTTTCTTTGGGAAACAACTTATAAATTTGTACCCGAGATTTAGCGGGATTAGGAGGAAGGTGCGATTGTGGGACATGGGAAGTGAACATGGTATCAAGGAAGGAGGAAATACAGCACTAATATCAGTTATTGATACCAGCCTGATCACAATCATCAGGGATGTAGAGACCCACGTGTAAGAAGAAAACTCATTACTTGGGAGATTTGTTAAAGATTCACCCAATAACGTTTTCGTAGTTTGTAAAATTGTCTATGATCACTGATTACTTATAAACAGTTTATTTGTAAAACAACTTAGACCTTTGCACTGGAGATATTACAATAAATTACACTAATTTCCAGGTTATTTTTGTAAACATCCGACTGAGTTCATAATCTATAATTATTCTTTTAAAAAGGTATTTTCCAGAAACACAAACACTACTGTAATAAAATATCTCCCCACAAAATATCTCCTATCCCTTTCAAAATACGATAGTTGTACTAGAAAACAATAAACAAAATGCCAAAATCCTTGTAACCAAAACTGATATTAAAACATCCTTAGTATAGTCAGACCTCCCTCTGGTCACCTCAGTAATACAGCCACCTTGCAACTAAGGTCACCCTGCTAGTAAGTCACCTCGCTATTCGGGTCACTTTTATCCTGTCCCGTGTGTTACCTAAATAGTTGTTTTATTATATAGACATTATTTTTCTTGTTTATTTGTTCAATGTACATGTCAGAGTGAACACAAACTTCTATTTGAGTGATACATGGACCAGGTCAAGGCAGCATCAGTAACCCCTGGCAACCACATGAACTTAATGCATGAGAGGTCAATGGAGCCAGGAAACATCCAGGAAATACATTAGCACATTGAGTGAGCACACGTCAACGAAAACAGGTCGAACGCAAGTATATGAGTACTATACTGCTACCAACAAATTGGTTGTTTTGACAGATAAAAGTGGTCATGAAAAACATTTGGAAATAATGCTGTCAAAATAATGGATGAATACACCATGCAGCTGACAAATCAGTTAACTACAATGGCTGCACCAATCTGTGTAAAATAATGTATGGGCAGCCATTTGTATTACAACAAGAACATTACTGTTGTTGCAATTTGTCCAATTCATAAAATAATTAGCATTGTATTTCTAAAACTGTTTCATTTAGAGGACTGAAATTTTGAATGAATCAGTTTCTCAACCGTGTGCTGGATGTCAACATTATTTCTCGTTGATCTGAAACAAAGTTAATTTAAAGCCGCTTCTGCATGTACATTATATATATAATTACATGCCATCTTTCCATACAATGGGGTGCTGCTGTTTGTGTCAGTAACCCTTGGCAGATTGCTTTGCAAAATGCTGAACTTAAGCTCAGCCAATGATATCGTCTGCCAGTGATCAGCTCGTTTTCGTTTCAGCCAACAAGTTTTCCCATGTTATGTCCGGGGAGGAAAGCAATTGTTTAAAAATACAATACAGCTCATCCACCCATGAAAATGGTGGCATTCCCTGATGTACATTGCTGGCTTCATCTTAGAATTTGGGTACGGGTGGGACGGGTGTCTGCACTGTTCTCACGGGTGGTACAGTCGCGGCCGGCAAAGTCAATTACTAGTTTGAATCAGCTGACTTCCATACATTGCGTAGGATATATGACAAGGGTAGGGGGTACATAGTCAACACCCTGACTTGCGAGGATGATATATTCATAAGCTGACTAAACTAAAAGGAAGTCCTTATACAGCGCAGTATCTAGTCCTTAGGACTGCTCAAAATGTTTTAACTTTATTCCCTGGTAGGTCTGTTTAATTGAACACCATCTCAACTTCTCTGGGAAGCTGTCAACTAAATTAACTTGCGTAAACTTTGAAATTGCAGGAGTCAAACCAAGAACTGAGAGTCCTGTGCTCTAAGTGGCAGCAGGAGGAATCAAACCAAGAACTAAGAGTCCTGTGCTCTAAGTGGCAGCAGGAGGAGTCAAACCAAGAACTGAGAGTCCTGTGCTCTAAGTGGCAGCAGGAGGAATCAAACCAAGAACTGAGAGTCCAGTGCTCTAAGTGGAAGCAGGAATAATCAAACCAACAGCTGACAGTCCTGTGCTCTAAGTGGCAGCAGGAGGAATCAAACCAAGAACTGAGAGTCCAGTGCTCTAAGTGGAAGCAGGAATAATCAAACCAAGAACTGAGAGTCCTGTGCTCTAAGTGGCAGCAGGAGGAATCAAACCAAGAACTGAGAGTCCAGTGCTCTAAGTGGAAGCAGGAATAATCAAACCAAGAACTGAGAGTCCTGTGCTCTAAGTGGCAGCAGGAGGAATCAAACCAAGAACTGAGAGTCCAGTGCTCTAAGTGGAAGCAGGAATAATCAAACCAACAACTGAGAGTCCTGTGCTCTAAGTGGCAGCAGGAGGAATCAAACCAAGAACTGAGAGTCCAGTGCTCTAAGTGGAAGCAGGAATAATCAAACCAACAGCTGACAGTCCTGTGCTCTAAGTGGCAGCAGGAGGAATCAAACCAACAACTGAGAGTCCTGTGCTCTAAGTGGAAGCAGGAATAATCAAACCAAGAAATGAGAGTCCTGTGCTCTAAGTGGCAGCAGGAAGAGTCAAATCGCACTCTCAATCGAGAGAACCCGGGTTCGAATCCTGTGCTGCAGTGTAAACCTTGAGCAAGTTCGTTCACTCTATCTTGCTTCCAGATTTGCAGCATGGCTGAATGCTTCCCCGATAAGTCGAGATGGTGTTCGGTTGAACAGGTCTGCCAAGGAATAAAGTGTAAAGTGCTTTGAGCAGGACTGGATACTGCGCTATATAAGAACTAACCTTTGTTTTACCTTTCCTATACTACGGCACCCCATGCACCAAACACGTGCTTGTAATAGCTGCAGCAAAATCAGTTTTGACTCCAATTAAAAAACAATTATTGTCCCAGTGGCAACAAGTCTAATTATACAGAAAACTTGATTATTCAAATAGTCAAATGTAAAAACCAACAATGTATTTAGAAATATAAACATCAATGTTAATTATATTAACGATATAGGGCAGTATATAGTAACAAAGAAACTAAAACTACACTGGATGAGCCACCAATATTATCAGCCATTTTTCTTAGTTTTTCCTACATTATACAGAACACTCATGTGGCACTGAAATTTGCCATGCATTGATACAAAACACTGACAATCTTTGAAAAAATAATACCTGCTGAATGGCAAACACACATCTATCTTTCCATCACTGCCAAGGCGCAATTAAAACCAACTGACAAGGGACCGAAATATGAAGCCGAAATTAGAAGCACTCGGAACATCACGGTGGTATTTGACATATTGTGTACAGGGACAGAATTACATCAACAGTCTCACTACGATACTCGTAAATAATTTCTCACACAACTGTGAGTTTAACTACGGATTCGATTTGACGGATCTACTACTTTTATGAATAATATCACGGAGCGATTTGGCCTCAAAGATATCAATGCTGATGTGTAATATGGGTGCGGTGATGTGGAAAATATCTGAGCAAGTGGTGTTTTTTAGTGAAAGGTCGTTGCTTTTATCAGCGACGGGCGAGTGGGCAATTTAAGATGTGTCACATCAGATGTTTTAAGGCATATTAAACAATTCCAACTCAAAAAGTTGTACTCGTCAATACTTGCAATGTAGTGGCAATGGAGGAATGTACGAAAAATGTCACATGTTAAGTCACAGAAAAGTCACAGGAAATAAAGTCACAACTCTATAAATATATATATCGATCTTTGTGTTTTATAAAGGTTAAAATAGCATATCAATATTCATGTTGGTTTTGATCTTAATCATAAAGATCAAAGACAACACAGAACAGTGTGTGATTGTGCATCTTATAAATCACACAAATGTCAATGAAAATTTGCATGAGTATGTCAAACTTTCTTTGGAATATGAATCAAACTTTGTACCCGTAAGGTTCAATTTTCAGTGAAAATATGCAACAATTGTGGCAGGGTTTCTTTGAAAATGTTGTTTAATGATAGACTTTTATTGTATTAAACAATTGCAAGATTTTTTTAATTTTGTATAATACATATATATATATAGATATGTGTTCACAAGTACAATGTAAATCCATTGTGGGGTGTACACAAACTAAGAACTATCCCACCCTGCCTGCGCTGTGACACAGCCCAGTAAAATGTGGATTACTGTCCAAAGTTCAGTGCCGGATTACCAGTTAGAATGAATCACATTTGAATCAGTTGTGGCTTGGTTTTAGGTGAACAACATCACCCAGAATACTTGTAGATCACACTGACATGTGTCTAGTCAGGTGCCAGAAAGGATCAGCCTTGGATTTGCAATGGATTAACTGTGAATTAACCAGAGATTGGTCATGAATCAACTGTGGTTGGTCATGGATCAACCCTAATGATTAGTTACGGATCTAACCATGGATTTGCTACGTACCATCTGTGTATTGGTGATGGATCACCAGTAGACTGACCATGACTCAACCACAGATTAATTGTTGATTGGCCATGGATAAACCATGGATTAGCTGTAGATTAGCCGTGGACCAACCATGCATTGGCGAAGGATCAATTTTGGATTGCAAGGGATCAACCATGGATCAACACTTGGATTGGCCACGGATCAGTAATGATCTGATCATGGATCACCCATGAATTGCTCATAAGTGAACTTTGGACTGGCCACAGATCATTCCAGAATTAGCCATGGATCCAACTTAGGCCATAGATAAATCTTGCAAAGGACACAGCTCAACCTTTGATGGGTCAACAATGTATTGGCGACAGATTAATAGTCGATTTATGGATCAAACCTGCACTGCCAATGTCAACCATCAGGAGCATGTCTAGCTGTACCCATGTAAGCATGTGCTTCCACATCAATTTGTCAAACCAAAAATTCCATTTAAGACAGTGCCCGCTGGAAGCCCTTGATAACATTGTACCCCTTGGCAAAGAAAATGTCATCACTAACAATTTACCAATATTTTGACGGCACAGGATGAAGTTACTAGGGACAGGCGTCCCTATAGTGCCTATATGAAGCTGCTGCCGCTGGCAAACAGCCGGCATCCAGGCAAGCCAGTGGCCAGGCAAAGTATGTCATCATTCACTTGTAATAATTTATGAATGATTGCCCGGTACCTTCACTAACAGAAGCACGCAGCCACTATGAAGTCAGTAATGAAATGGCATACAAGCCCTCATACAATGGCGGTGTTGACGTAGACTCACACTTACAGCGGCAAGGGAAATGGAGGCCAGGTTTTAAAAAATAATTGTCAAATAATTGTTGATGCAGCTGATGTTGTTACTGTAACTTGTTGTTAAATGGTTACCTGCTGATGACCAAGTGGGAGAAGAGGTGGTCAAGGGGTTACCTGCTGGTGACCAAGTGGGAGAAGAGGTGGTCAAGGGGTTACCTGCTGGTGGCCAAGTGGGAGAAGAGGTGGTCAAGGGGTTACCTGCTGATGACCAAGTGAGAGAAGAGGTGGTCAAGGGGTTACCTGCTGGTGACCAAGTGGGAGAAGAGGTGGTCAAGGGGTTACCTGCTGGTGGCCAAGTGGGAGAAGAGGTGGTCAAGGGGTTACCTGCTGGTGACCAAGTGGGAGAAGAGGTGGTCAAGGGGTTACCTGTTGGTGACCAAGTGGGAGAAGAGGTGGTCAAGGGGTTACCTGCTGATGACCAAGTGGGAGAAGAGGTGGTCAAGGGGTTACCTGCTGGTGGCCAAGTGGGAGAAGAGGTGGTCAAGGGGTTACCTGCTGGTGGCCAAGTGGGAGAAGAGGTGGTCAAGGGGTTACCTGCTGGTGGCCAAGTGGGAGAAGAGGTGGTCAAGGGGAAGAACCTGGAAACGCCATAGATGAAAGTAAATTGAAAGGCTTTCTCCCCATTAGCTTCGAGAATGACACATATAGTTTAACTACCTAGATCGATCTGGCCACATAGTGTATAGCTACACAGAACGAATACGTCCAGTTTTGGAGGCAAAGACATAATACACTCAGTGATATGAAGGAGCTGCCAAAATGGCATGCAATCATGAATGAGAAACTGATCCGTGACACTCACTGCAAAGGACACAATGGCAACTTGGGTGTTGTACACGCAAGTAAAGAGCCACTTGGAGGATGTATGATAAGACACTAGCAGATTGCCTTCCCCTTCAACTACCTGGTACTCCACAAGTCTTTCACCCAGAGTGAGATAAGGATCAACAAGGTGGTATGAAAGAACTATGCTGCAATCGCTTTGTGAGACAGGAATGGCCAGTTATGCAAATTCACTGTACTCATTGAAGTCTGCATTCGCTGCTGTAGTCACTGTATTGGAAGATGATTGGGACAGTGAAAGGCTAATTGTCCATCAAGAAATGTGACTTCATCATACCACTAGTGACCATGTGGTGAGCACGTCCACCATAGTCTGGTTCCTCAGTCTACTACAAGTCAAACAGTGTGTCCTCGTGAAGGCAGCCAAGGAGGCAGCCAATGCAGTATGTGAGCAAGAAATTAACATGTTATCCAGCAGTTGTTAAGCTTCACTGAAGGCTCATATCCACCTTTGATCAGACGTGGATGTCATTGTAATAAGGTAAGTTCTTCTGCACCTAAATCGTTATAAACCAAGCTCAATGGCCAATGTGGGAGTCATGTTTTTTTTTGTATTATCCCAGTTTATCCCCAAAATTGCAATTGGTTACACAGTTTCGGACCGCAAGATCCCCACAGGTGTTGGAACATAATGAACTGGGGGTGTGGGGTGGGGGCTGAGGGCTGCACAAACCTTTCTACTGCACCACCATTGAGATTCAACTAAACTCCAACTTCACTCGCCTTGAGGCTCACCAAAGACCTCCAACTGCACCCCCCCTTACCAAAAAGTGGGGGTGGTAAACCTACCTCCAGCCCCCAACTAAATTTTTGGATGACGACTGCCCCCCAATTTCTGACACCCTGACCGTAGATTAGTGAAGGACCAAGTCATATTGGCAAAGGATCGATTCTTACTGGCCAAGGATCAAAGCGGTTCTGGCCCATGACCAACTGTCATTTACACATTAGCGGCGCCAACACTTTCATCAAATGTGCACAACAATGTAACTTTTGACTTCGTCCTTACGAGAGCTGATGACTGCGTAAACTCGGTCCCAATAAGAGGCTGCTCCTCATGCGGTTGTGATTTATTATTTATGTATTAGTAGTTGTGTTTTTGCGTTGCTAAACCGGCCCCAAGAGATACCCCTGCCCTTATCTGTCCTCGGGGTCCACTGAATCATGGGCTTCTGACAGAAGTTATGCTTGCAGTAATCTCCGTATTTAACATTTTGATTGCCACGCACAGCGTAGCGTGCGTGGCATTTCGGTCGGCGGATTTACTCTGTGTCACTTTCGCTGCCTTCCGCTGGGAAGAGTCTCATCAGAATGGATCTGGGTGTCAGTACAGCCAGCAGGGATCAAAGTGGGTGCGGCTTTTTCCCCTTTTTGTATTACATCACGCAGTGGAGGGCTTCTCATAGGATTTGACGCAAACTGCAAGCGATGTGTGCGTGTATTTCTACGGAGAAATAATGAAGGCAACTGTCAGGATCTGCCACGACACAGGCAGTTGTGATTTTGTTCTTTACTGAACCACAATCTCTAAATATAATTTTATCGTTCTCTGTTAATAAATTAATAGTGACCTTGCCACACAATGAAAGCAAGATATTCGCATTAACAATATCAAATTAAATGAATGAGCACTGTGATTTGTTAAAAACATTTGGGTTGCTAAGATGTTGGAATAAATTGTGTCAAAAAATCTATTTGATACTGAGCTTTGCATTGATGCAACTTCTCAGGAATGTAATTATGGTTGATTCGAGATAAATAAGATCCTTTGGTACACCAACAAGAAATCTAAAGATATATGCTACACTGTATAATCCTGTTCAATTACATTATTAGAACTTCCTGTGATTATGTAAATGCTTCAATAAAATAAAATAACGAGATATAATCATAAAAAACATAATGTTTATAGACTGCCTAATGTCAGGAAAATATACAGTAAGCAGCACTTTCACATTCAACTTTAAACATGTACAATAACTAAAATAATAAAATATATGTGATTGGCAATAATTATTATTATATATATTCAATTTTAAACATGCACAATAAAAAATACAATTTAAACATAAATCTTAGTTAAAAAACATCCTTCAAAGTACAATGTTAGGTCAGCACATTGAACCAGTAAATAGCACGTTTTGAGAAAATGCTGATAAACAGTCACATAAATGAATAAGTGAATCTTAATAAGTTACCTAGGGTGATAAAAGTATAGTGTACGTCAGAACAATTGTACGTTGGCCATCCTTAATCAAAGTAATTCAACAAGTAAATCATTGCGGAATGGGATAATATTAATTTCAATCACAGCAAGTATTGAGCTTTCAACAAAACGTTACCGTGTAACTAGACTTTATTGTGTGATGCCATTTAGCAGCGATTGTGCCGCCAAGGTGCAACAATGCACAGCAGGGGGCAGCACATCTGCTGTCAGGTGATTACAACATGCGTATCAAATATTAATGCCGACAGCCCACAAGAGAATCATCCCCATTTGGCGTGCTTACAATTCCCGACACCTGACTGAAACCACTGGTAGATCCGCGGGATGCACGTCGTACACGCACGCACGCACGCACGCACGCACGCACGCATGTGGGGAAAGACCACAAGCTGGACTCAATCATCATTGCCCACATTAAGTCCTGTTGGACTGATGTGTGAACTTTTTTTAACCAACTTTTGCATAGGATAATTCAGTGAGGTATGTTATCACTACTGCTACTACATTCTTTGAATATGTGGCAGAAATAGACACCTGACCGCCCATATATATCGTCACTGTGGCTACCCCACATGTCCAAATCAGTCACAGGACTGGGTTGAAATTCAGGGGTCTTACTCACTGCATTTTTCTGAAAACCGAGGTATGTTTGAACAAATTTCACATAACAGGCAAGTAAAATTATTTTTAAATGCCTGTGAAATCATAAAGAAAAAGTTGAATGGAAATGTTGTAACATTTGCCAGTATCAGGAGAGACTGCAGCTTCACAATATTGCTAAAAGCAATAAGCAAAATGTAATAATATTAATTTTTATAAAGTGTAATTTCCAATAAAGCCTTACAGCTCTGTACAAAATCTAATTACATGTAAAATATTACATATAGCATACACAGAATGTAAATCGAGTAAGATCATTATCAAATAATCATAAAAGTTCAATAAGATAAAAACTATTAAAGGCTATAAATCATTTAACACACAATATAAGTTCAAAATATACCTAATAAATATTACAATAATTATGTACTATCACATACACATACATAAAACGTAGATTTCTCTTACCCTACTGCGGCAACTTGCCCCCCGTAGAATAGGAAGAGGGAATGTTTCTCCCCACAAGCCACTTGAACAACCAATCGGTGATTCAGAGGTCGCATCAGCTGGGGCGCCACCTACAGGCAAAATCAAGAACCAATTAGCAATGCTCACATTCTAAACCCATGCTCTGGCTATCTTTTTATGTGGTTGAATTTCGTAAAATTTCTGACGCTTATAACGAATCAGTGATAGAGAATAGGTGTGGTAAACACAAAGGGTTAAACTTGGGGATTGCAGAATGAACAAGGGTTAACGGACTGGTGACGGGCACAGAGATCAAAGAGGATATAACCTTTGTCCGTATAATATCTATTAGGCTAAAAAGTCAAAAGAGCAGCTCCAGCAAAGGCCACACATTTTATCCGCAGCCGGATTATCTTTTTACTGGCACGCAAGCCGCCACGGAATGCATGTATCCCTACTCCTGGTGGTGTGGCAAGGGACAGATCATTAATTTTACGTTGCATTCATGAACTAGGAATAAAGCGACAGTGATTTTGATATGGCGCCCACTTTCAAGAATTTTGTGTTCTGAATGAAAATATTCTGAATAGAGAAGTGGGCATATTTGATAACAACAACAGTTACGGTGGTCAGAAATGTGTATTTCTGGAGGCTGTGTATGTGATGCTGTAAATGGACATCCATTCTATATGGACCAGGGATCCATTTACCACTGTTAAAAATGGACCCCTCTGTGAAAAAAATGTCAATGTGCTGAGTGAGGTAAAAGTGGTTGCTTGGTGTATGCGTCATAACACAAAATATGCAAAAACTTTGTCAAACCTTACTAATATAAATCAACACAGGCCATTTTATTATATTTTATGATTACTAACATTGCTTTGACCAGTTTGTTGGTACAATTATTCCTTTCATAATAGAATGTTTTAAGTCTAGACATCAGTAAGCCGTGTCTATAATTCTTAAATCACTAAAAACATAAGTTCCATTTTTCACAAGAGGGCCCATATACAACTTGTTGGTAAAAGGACCACGGAGATCCCTTTACAATCTCATCAGGGCAGGCCAGTAAAAGAATGATACGTGCACATGTAGGCACAATCTTCTGGTTTTTTTGTAAGATCTAATGGGATCTGAGAAGCATCTGCCATGGTGATTTTTTTGAGAAAATGTTACGATTTTACAAAAAAAATATATAGCAGGCCAGTGACATGACATGCAAGAACCTGTGTGTGGTGTGTTAGTTCATTTCTTTGTGCGTGCGTGCGTGCGTGCGTGCGTGCGTGCGTGCGTGCGTGCGTGTTCATGTGTGTGATCTAGTGTGTATGTGAGTGTGTGTGCATGCGTGCGTGTTCATGTGTGTGTGTGTGTGTGCGTGCGTGTTCATGTGTGTGATCTAGTGTGTATGTGTGTGTGTGCGTGCATGTTCATGTGTGTGATCTAGTGTGTGTGTATGTGCATGCATGTTCATGTGTGTGTGTGTGTGTGTGTGTGTGTGTGTGTGTGTGTGTGTGTGTGTGTGTGTGCGTGTGTTCATGTGTGTGATCTAGTGTGTATGTGTGTGTGTGTGTGCGTGCATGTTCATGTGTGTGCGTGCGTGCGTGCGTGCGTGCGTGCGTGCGTGCGTGTTCATGTGCGTGCGTGCGTGTTCATGTGTGTATGTGTGGGTGTGTGTGCGTGCGCGCTAATGTGTGTTTGTATTTATGTGCGTGTATGTTCTGCTTTTAATCGCACAAATGAACTCCAACAACAATCATAGTTTCTTGTCTGTTACCAATATAATGACAATGTCCCTTCATATCACTACTCGTTTCTTTTTATTCTCTACAAATTGATTATATGTAATATTAATCATCTGACTTTCTTTTCAACTATTGGAAGATTTTTTTCCAATTGCAGAAAACTGCTTCTAGAAAATATTTCTTACATTTCCTGACACCAACTGTCTCTGTCTGTAACTGTCTCTGGCTGTGTCCACAGGATTTTTTTTACATCAAAGAATGTTTCAATTTGAAAGGTGCCTTAAGATTTGCTGGTCACCCACCGATTAAATAATTTTTTGTTTTAAATGCTTACAATCCATCGGAAAACTGGTTGTTATAACATGGTAGATTATGTGGAAGAAGTTTCATGGTGTAAAAAAAAAATAAACTGGTCAAAAGAGACAAGTTTGAGAGCTATTCAACGCCTGTTGGCTGAAGCGCCAACCAGCAACAAAAATATCGGAACGGACAATTGACTTGTCTGCCAAATTTTGTTACATTTCTGTACGTTTATCATTCACATTTTGATCAGCATTTTTTGTGTATGGTTAAGATGGGGGTGGGTGCTGATTTTAGAAGATGGATGGTTAACTCAAATTAACGGAAACTAGAATGTGGTCAGATACGTTATATATATTTAGAAAATACTAATAATCATACAGAACTATACTGATTATCATCAAGGTATATATGTATTGGAAAAAATACCTGTTAGGTGTGTTAATCAGTGTGAAATTCACATGCTGTGATTTTAGAAAACAGACGTGGCATCTATGAATTTGTTTATGGTAAAACAAACCATAAACTGGTATATAGAAACAGGTAAATACATGTTTTAAAAAGAAAAAATTTAAATAGGTTTTAACATTTAAAAAAGTTAAACAAATAAGTTATGAACATTAATAGAAATACATATTATGTAAAAATAGGATATCAAATCAACATTTTACAATACAGTGCTTTTGTTCAACTGTTCAAAGTGGGTCCTCTGACAATATCTATACAATTGCATATATTATTTAAAAAAAATTGTCAATGTTATATAGCCATTTTTGAAAACCCTAAATATTCTTGCGCAATAGACAGTCAAAGGTGTTGTTAGCATTAATACTATTAACATGCAAACTAACATCTACCTAATCCTATCTACCTCTGTGGTGCAATTAGTTATTTAATCTTTGCTTATGCTTCCTCTGTAAGTTTGCCTAGATGCTGTGAATGACCATAATGACTTGTATAACTCTACTGAAACCAGAACAGAAACAAGGAATCCATTGTTTTCCCTAGCCTATCTGAACCATAGCAGATGTGGAGTATTACTTCAGGCAGTGTGAAGCCAGCTGCACCAGCTGGGCACTCAACCCACGGTCACAGAAATACAAATATAAACCTAACAAAAACTCAGTGGAATGTCCGACGTAGTATCCCATTTATTTATTCTCATGTTGACTTTGCTCAGTGCAGCCAATGAACAAAAGTTACTGTGTGCAGCATCTGTCATGGCATAAAAAAAACAAAATATGTGGAATCAATAAAAACTCCTTAGAATAAACCCTAAGTGGGTGACGGTATGCAATGAATACAAATGTAATAAATGTCGGCCATTTTATACTTGTTCAGTTTTGCACATTAATAACTTGGTACTCTGCGCCTTCTCTCATCGCAAAAACTACTACTGTTTGCATATTCAATACAAACTGCACAAAAATGTTTCTGGCACGGATGAAAACCTGTTTAATGCATGCAATAACTACATTATTGTCACAAGAAGTAGCCCAACTTTGCATGTTTTTAAAACTATTCCATGGGCCAACTGTGTGGAGGACGTGATGACAGTGGCACCACCTTCTGACCAACATTGCAAACAATTGACTTCTGCAACAACATTTGTACAAGCTTGCCAACCAAAGCAATAACCCAGCAAGTAGAAAAATAAAGAGACTATCGATGATAATTTTACTATCACGATAGCATCGTGATAGATGTAATTACTATTGTGATACTATCACGATAGTCATAAGACTAGCGCGGTAACTGATAGCTAAACAATTGATAGTATTGCATCATGATATCCAATATAAATGAAATCTAGTTCGTTCAAAGACAAACTTTTGGTGATCATACCAATTTTATTAAAGAAGCGTACTGCTCGGCAGCGATGTGGAGTCCACTCCAATATTGTCAAACTATAACCTAGGACCTCATTTAATTAAATCAAATTTAAGAACTGATGAAAATAATTTTTTATGTGTTTTCAATGCTTAAAATGGACGATAAAATTAAATGCTTTTTAAGACTGTAAGTACCGGTAATAAATATCTGGTTATTGCAGCAATAATGCATATTCAGCAGAAAAACGTTTTAAAAGTTTATGTAATCAGGGTGAAGCTCTTAGGGTAACAATCTCATCCACAAAATGTAAAAAAATCTCAGCTATTATCAAGAACACCGAACATCTGTACAAGCCTGGCAAAGACAGATTGGTGCAGAAACTGGCAATTCAATTACTGCTTGAGATATACCAGTCATGTCTTGACGTCACCCTCCAGTAAACCCTGGACCTTCAGGAGAGAGGGTGAGAGGGGTGAGAGTGCCAGAGGGCACGTTCAACAGGCAATCAATTCTCAACAGGTTTTTATGAACCGTTCCACTGAAACCGAACAACTATAGTGAAAAAACACCAGTAGGCGAGATAAGTCAATCATTCTGAAGGATGGGCGCTCAACCATGGCTGAAATGCCATTCTCCTTCTTCAGTTGACAATTCCACCTTCAATGGGGACCTGACCTTTGTCTGCAAGGCAATAGGTTATGGGCAAAGGTCGGGCAAGATGAATGGGCAAAGTCCCGGGACTGTTGGTGGGGAGTCAAGTCCCTCAAACGCTGTCTAATATTCGTCAATCAATTAGAGAGAACCCACCCTTAATAAAGAGGGGCATTTCAACAAGGTATTTGGCTACTGGTGGCTATTTCTACGAGACCCGATTCTCAGGTGTAAAAGGTATATTTATGCCTCTCTGTCAACGAACGATCTGGAGCACTATTTGTGAACGTATATTTATTAAAATCACGCATGCACGCACATACTTTATGATGGTGGCTGCTAACAAACATTTCATGATTCCATCAATAAATTCAACATAACTGCTTGAGGAAAAATAATGAAATAGTAAGTGAGCTGAAAGTAGAGCCAATAATCACTAAATTTAAGCTAACAATAAATCCAGAATAGCTGGGAAAATGTTTCTGTTAGCTTAAACTTAGTAACTATTTTGTTTAGTTAATGTTTCTGTTGTTCATAGCTTGTAATTGAAAGCATTCAACCCCGAATCTGAGAAAATTTATCAAATTAGCAATTTAAAAAAAGAAGAAGATATAATGTGTGTGTGTGTGTGTGTGTGTGTGTGTGTGTGTGTGTGTGTGTGTGTGTGTGTGTGTGTGTGTGTGTGTGTGTGTGAGCATGCGTGTGTTCATGTGTGTGCGTGCGTGTCCATGTGTGTATACATATTTAAAATATATTTAAAAACAAATTGTATTCAACATATACTCGCCTTATTACCCTTGTAGGTGTCCAAATCGAAATCGTAGCCAAGTTGCGCAAAGAAATTGTTGCCGAAACTGTAGAGTTTTCCGCTGGTGAGCCATATGTAGGTGTGTCTACCCCCACATGCCACGCCCTTGATGGACCCCCCATGGGGGCATTCCAGGTTGACCTTCACTGCTTCTTGGGCCATATCTTTCTTTCCATTGCCGAGTCTGTAGGACACCCAGAAATCAACATCTGTAGATCCAGTCAAATGCACAAAGTATGTGGTTGTATTTGGTGTGTGTTAACTAATTCAATTTAATACACATTCAATACCATTCTTGCTAATAGGAGATTATGTATCAATTTCACATTATATATTAGAAATGAAGCAATCACAAGTTTTAACAAATTATGAAATAATATACAGCTGTACCAAATATGAATGCTGGTACAATTATTTGTAAATTAAGTTGTATTATTTTTTTACATCTGGTCAATAAACTAACATAAACTTAATTATAACTCTAATTGGAGTTTTTAAAATTTTATTTATCTATTTTAATAACTTACTAATGAGATTATGAATTGCTTTATGCTGTTTATTAAAAATAATAACAACTGACAGGGTATTTTAACTGATTTATTAATTGTAGACCATTTTTTTGTTTTAGGGTGTAATGAAATTATTTTTATCTGGTGCTATAAAAAGTAAATTATATCATTATATACGAAAGTAAAAAGGTAAGGAACCAACTGATGTAACCATAGAGGGGAATAATGATACATGATATTGATGATGGGTTTTGGAACGAGGATTTTGGTGAAGAAAGCCCAATAAAACACTAAAATATACAAACCACATAAGTGTGAATAATGATAGATAACATTGGAGACGGGAACCCAGATTTTGTGGAGAATGTATGTTAAAAATTTACAGATCACATTTGTTAAGAAACATGATCAGTGATATCAGTGGTGGGCTTATGAACCAAGGTTTCAGCAGAGAATGCCCCCAACCAGTAAACCGTCTATTTGGGAAGGATTATCACCATTGTCTGAGAGAGATTAAGCCTTGGGGTGGTCTTCAGTAGTGTCCATTGTTATGTCCAGCAGATGTGAGGAATTCTAAATGAAAGGGTAAGATCAAAAGGGTCAACTATCTCAGAAGGTCACTGTGAGAGTGGATGCTATTTGAATGACTTCACTGATTAATGTTGATCAATCAAAGAGGCACACAGCTGTTGACTCCTGTAAAATGGGCAGTTTAGCCTCAGTTCATCTCCAAAATAGATTATTTACACTAGATCTGTGCCCGTGTCATACAAAGCTAGGGTTTTCTTATTATGTACATTTATAAAGTGCTAGAAATAAGATATTTATATGGGGTATCATTTTCAAATAGATAACCAGATTCTTTAATTTCAAATAAAAAACAGTATTCATTTAGATATCTGATAAATATCAAAATTATTTCAATAACTACAAATACTCTGTTTGCGAGTGCTCAAATTATTTTTCGTTTTTCCACAGCATAACAAACAGGTGTTATCACAAAAATTGTCCCATTTATGATACTGCAAATGTGATCCCAAATCATGTTACATTTCAGTGTGTCATCAAGAAAAATCTCCTTATAAATATTGTGTTTGCAAAATTACGATCAGGGACAAACTTTTCCAGGGATAGAGGACAGAACTGGGAGCACTATCACTTTGAGCAACATAATTTACCTGCCTATCTGTAGAAACTTCTACATTATAAAACAATACTGTATTCTGTTTGTTTGTTATTGGACCAATATCTCAGTTAGTTTTGTATGTATGAGCAGGGTTGCACTCTAGCCGGTCAAAACCTGTTTTGACCGCTTAGCAGTTTAAACCAGTTAAAACTGGTCAAAACCTGGCTAAAACCTATTAATACTATTGAAAAGCCTAAAACTAACCCAATATACACCAAATTTCTCCTAGCTTATATTTAGCTCATACACTAATTTTACCTAGTGATAGAATGTAAATATCTACTTGCTTAAAACAAGCATAGCAGGAGATTATGAAACATCAATGCTGAATAGTCGTGCAATTACTCTGAAGCAGTCCTTGTTGTTGCACAACTGAAACTGAATTGACAAAGATGCTTAATAAATAAAAGCATGTGTATAACCCTTATTAATTATTGTAAAGTATTCACCAGTTACAAAGTTCTTTATATGCAAAAATATTCTAGAAACTATTTTGGCAGAAAAAAGGTGGCTGTGTTCTTGAATAATTCACATGGACTGCGGCCTGATCCTAAATCTATGTTACAGAAACGGCCTGGCTACGCCAAATTTGAATACATTGTCTGGTGTCAATTTTCGTAGTGTCATGCTAATGAAAACGAGTGGATTTATGTGTCCTGTGTATTTTAAAATATTAATCTGAATATATAAAAGTTTTTTGTTGTGCATCACAATTAGGGAACGGATGTAAATATATGCTTAATAGTGAAAACGACAAATGAAACACATTAAGTGCACGCCACCTGGCGATTGTATTGGCGTTAGCCTCCTGGCATGGTGAAAGTATCAGTGATTTAAATGGTTATGAAATATTGTATGATTTTAACGAGTACACTTACGTGAAATAAAATATCAACTACATCGCACTAATATGTCACCGACATATTTCGTTTCTTATTCATATTAAATATATATATTTTGACACATTTTAACAATTAATTACATAAATATTTCACACAATTATCTCTAAATTAGGTTTTGACCAGGTTTTTACCACTTTTCAGAGAAAATTAGCCTGATTTTAACCAGGTTAAAACCATTCAAACCTGTGTATGAGGCTGACATTTTATGTGAGTGGTTCATAGTTTTTGAAATTCGTCCAGAGGGTCGAGATCTTAGAGTCACAATTCTAAAACAACATTTATTTCCATCAGTTTTGCATGTACGGGGCTGACATTTTGTGTGCAATCTAGCGGGCTCATTGGAGTGCGTCAGGTGTTTAGGTTTTTGAAATTCTTCCCGGTTAGTGGGGATGAAGTTGCAGGACATATGTAAAACAAGGCAGACTCACTGTCCACTTGTGCCGTTGCCCCAACTGTAGATGTCATCAGCACCTGACGATAAGCACATGATTAGTAAGCGCATTATATATTTTGTTGTGGCAAGACAAAATCAGAAGCAAGGACTTGTGGGAAAGAATTGTCAAGAACTGGTCGCCAAGCAGATCCTGAGGAGAAAGTGGGGCTGGACTGGACAGACTCTGAGAACACAAACAATGAATGTCACGAGACAGTGTCAGACTTGAAACCTTCAAGGAAAAAGGAGATGAAGGCCATAATATACCTGGCGAATGGAGACAATTGCAGATATAAAGAGGAGTGGCTATACTTGGAACGAGATTGAGAGGATCGCCCAAAGTCGTGTGCGCGGGGAAGTGGTCATGGATGGCCTAAGCGTCTCATGGAGTGAAGGGCATAAGTAAGGACATTATATTGTACTAGTTTAAATGGTGTAACATGAGGTATTAGTTATCACCACTTCACAGTGGCGACACCTGGAGTCGCTAAACAATGTATGGTTTCCATATTTCTCCGATAATTGGAAAAGCAAATACCTAAATACTTCATAAGTAAATAACTCAATAACACTTTTTTAGTATAGTATATCGCTAATTGGTTGATCAGGAGCCATTATTGACCCTAGGATGTGAATGCCGACTGGACCTTGGTACCTGGGAGGAGATGAACATGGCAGACTCATGGCCGCAAAAATTGTATTAATATTATATATGTGAAAGGTTTCAGGGCAAAACGCGATATATCCATTTTCTTCGTTTTGAGAAAAAGTCACTTTTGTGCTTCATCCTCAAAGTTTAAATAACAACTTGTAAATTAAGTTGATATATATTTAGAATCCATAATCATAGAGAATGGTGGCAAACTCTGAAATATTTGTTGCACATTTGTTATGCAAAATGTGATTTTAAATTATTTTATTATCAAAACATTGTATATTCATACAGCGAGCGCCATCACTCCGCTTAATTATTAACATTATTTCTATCAAACATAATTTCACCTATGAAGTTAAAATCATAAAAATTATATTCTTTTGTATGATTTTTAAACCATTATTTTTTGTAAGCAAACTGGACATTTCACTGTCAAATTTGTTGATGCTGCAAGAGATTTTAAACTAAAAATATAAAATAATAGAAAGTCTCATATATTATAGGAGGATGTGTTATAAGGATGGATTATTATGGCTGTAATCACCTAAATCATCAGAGCACATCATAAACAGATATTAATTTCTGTCTGAAATCAGCCGGAAACAATAACTGCCAATTAAGTCAGTGCAGGGGGCAACCGTCTATAATGAATCATAAGGACAACTACTTCTCATTCGATATCTTTGGAAAGAGAGAAAAAAAAATTGCATTTACATCGTACAAAAAGATTTCTTTTTAATGTAAAGTTAATACAGAAAAAAAGCAATTGAAGACAATACCTCTCCAAGGTTCTTTTAAACAATGGGAGGCTAACCAGCAATGGTCTGAATGGTTGTATTTTGTGTTTCGTTTGACCATTTGACCCCTTTTAAAATGTTTTACTTCCCTCCATTATAAGTTCGTTTATGGGAAACAATGCAGTTGGATACAAAATTAATAACCCACTTTGTACAATGCTATTGTAGATAAAATGAATATCATTATTTTATCAAATATTTCACATACAATAACTTTGTTTGTCATTCCAAAATCAACTGCTGATAAACACTGGTATTATTACCCTCATAAAACTGAATTGATGAATATAATAACTTGAGAATTATCTTTCTAATTAGCACTTCGCGTGAATGAGACAGCGAAGGAAAGAACCAGTAAGTGTTGAAAGGCGCTTTGAAGAGTTGACATATTTGATAGCAGTGATACAAAGCCGCACCAATCGGACGATAAAGACAATTTATTAATGTCTGCGATGATACAAAGTGCACACATCAGATGGATAATCGATGATAAGATCCCCTAGGGGTGGAACTGAGCGAATCAGTGATAGACATCAAATAGCCATCGTGAAAGAAAGATCACTGTTACTGATACACACTGCCACACATCAAATGGATTCAAATAATACATTTGCAGCGCCGACAAATGCAAGTGTGCGGACAGCTTGTTAAATGGATGGGCTGGCTATCTATGATACGATTGCCAATCATGTCGAGATCGATCTAGATATTTCCGAAACTGCTCAAGATGAATGAGCCGACATGTTTATAAAGTGCGACCTATGCCAGGTCTATCGCAGGGTGATCTGTGTGTTTGGTAAACGAAAAGGCAATCTGAAATATTCCACGGTTACAAGCGGTTGGAACATGAATCACTATAACTACCTTGGTGTCAGGTTGGTAGGTGGAGGAACTCTAATTAATGAAGCGCGAACAATAAATCAACCGCGTAGTCTGACTGGATTCTCTGTGATAGCACACAAGTGAATAAGCTTTCTTTGTGTATTTCTCTGTAACATTCACCTCACGTTTTCATCATTAAATCCTGTGAAACCACCCGATCAACCCGGTTGATTCCCCGCCTCTTCCCAAATTCACCCGACCCCCAATGGGGTGGCCACCCTCCCACCCTCTCCTGCCAAACAACAATGACGATTATCCATGTGAGAAGTTTTTATGGGACCAGCCACACTTGAGTAATTTGTCCTGGTGGACTGAGTTTTCAGTTGGGTGGCGTTTCGAGAGCTCGCCCCAGCATGGCTATTCAACGTGTGCATAAAGCGTGTATTATTGAAAAATTACTCGTGAAACATTCTGTCTGGCAGCATACTGCCTGGCTGGTTTATGACCATGCCCCATGCCCCACTGCGACAGATTTATGGGCCAATTCTGAATAGCATATTTTTCTGTTTTGAATGCTGTTACAGGAAACTGAACTAGCTCCCTTTAGCAAAGAATGCTACAGAATCATATAGAACTGTATAGAATCCTTTAGAATTGTCATGGCCACTTCAAGTTTGTACAAAATTCTACAGAATAGTCTCTAGAGATTTATAGAATGTTATAGCCACTTGTATTCCTATGGAATTTTATAGAATTTTATAGAATTTTCTATATCTAGTACAAAATATTCTCTACAAATTTCATAAAGATTTCTTTGCTAAGTAACCGCTGCTTGACAGATAAATACATTTCCTTAGTTAACAAATATAGAAATCAGTATAATTCAACAAGAACAGATTAACACCAGAACATATGAACTTATGTCACGTTTACATGTTGAGCATTTTGTTTGGACCTCGTCCCTGGTTCAAATAGAGACTTAGGAAAGTTTGTGTCAATGAATTTAACTAAATAGTTCAACTGAGGATATGCAACGAACATGACATACCAGGGTAGTTTAATTTTACTTTTAAAAATAGTTATCCTATGCATACTTTTTAAGTATTTAAAAGCAAAATGTCCATTTCTAATTTATTATATACTGTTCTTAATACGAGAATAAATATGTTGATGGTATATTGCAAAAAAAATTCCCTTTAATGACAGAATTCGCAATAACTGGATGCGTACCGGCAGCTTATGCCACTCTAAATGAACAGAAACAGCAAAACATAAATATTTATGCTGTTCAGCTGTTCTCCAATATTTTCGAGGTTGTCCGGTTGTGCTCTGGTAAATGCCGTGATGTGATTTATACCTCTACTTTCATCTGCCAAACTAGCCAAGGAAGACATCTGTGCAATTTTGTTGAAATCAAATATGTGGTGCTGCCACCTAGCGACCAGACTGGCATTAAATGTTCTTCTCAGTGCCTAAGGCTTATACTGTTTGTTAAGTCTTTTATTGAAGTTTATCCTGAAAACAATGTTTTATATAGCAGACACTAAAACGGTTTCACTTACACTGCACTGTATTTGTGCATTCAATGTATGGGTTAAATCAGTGTTACTCAAACTTTTTTTGCTCTGCAACCCCTTTTTCTCAGACAGCCCCCCCCCCCACCAACCACAATAAATCTAAAATAACCAATTTGTACTCAAAAGTGTAAAAGCCATTTAGAGATGAATACACCTTTATCTGAAGTCATATTTAAAAGATGCTGCTATTAATCAAATAGGTGATTCTGCATAACACCAACAAGCTTCATGATTGTGAATTATTTATCTTTCTGATGCTGCATAAAGAAACGTCTGTTTTGATTCGTTCAGTCTGACAGCTGACAGAACACCAACAATTATTTGAAGTCATATTTTACTGACATTGCACAAAGAACTGTCAGTGTTGGTCGGTTCAAACCTCAATGGGGTGGATGATGCTGCAAAACTTTGACAAGCTTATTGATTCTGGGTTTCGATATAGCGAGTGCACACCGGAGATCGTGCTCCACCTTGAGCTTGTTGCGACGTCACGTCTTAATGTGCACGAGACCAGAGAATGCAGCCTCACAGTGGTAGGTTGAAGTGAACGGTAGCAGGTGACGCAGGACAAAGTCCTACAAGTTAAGGTACGGAACTTCCATGGATGACCAGAACACTGTGACAGTTTCAGATTCAAACGTCCTTCTGCCACCTGAATCTTCCTGGAGACCAAGAAACTGTTTGTTCAGCATCGTTGTCATCTGGTACACATGTCACTGGCGCCGTGAATGCATTCCTCCGCAACCGAGTTGTTTGACAGGATATCTCCAGGAAGTATCTTGTGAATTCCACCTCCAGTGCTTTCAGGTGCTCAATTATCAAACTTTGTGTTGTGTCATTTCAGTTGTTGGCGACTTCTGATACTGTTTCCAACATTGCAAAGTTGTCTAAGCCAATCTTGTGCCTCCAATTCTTCAGCTTGCGCCTGAAAGCTTTGATTTTTTCAACAAAATCACTGATCAAGGTTTCTTTCCACTGAAGTTCAATGTTCAGATTGTTGAGCTGTCCGAAGATGTTGGCGAGGAATGCTAGTCATAGTTCTCATCCATCTTCTGTCCAGGCTGAAAGAAGATCCACTTTGTTTGGGATACTAAGGAAGAGCTTGATTTCATCTCTGAAGGCAAACACACGTCGGACAACAATTTGGAGAATCAGCGAACTTGTGCGTAGAACTGAAGTGTTTTATGGACAGAGTCCATGTCCTGACAAAGTTTCTTGAACAGGCGTGAGTTGAAGGCACTTGCTTTCACAAAGTTCACAGTCAATTTTCATGACTGTGTGAAAGGTTTCCAGGTCTTTATGCAAGGACCTGTATGTATATCATGCAATTGTAGATATTTTATAAAACAATGCACATAGGATAGATAGCTGACTAATTACGGAATATTTCCAGGGCTCCTAAAGCCAATCTATATGCAAATCACTGGGATGGGAGGCTGTTTACTACGATTTGGGGCCATCTTGTTTTGGAGAGGCAAGAGCCATATACAGTGTGTCTTTGTTCAGAAGGTAAGTTCACTGGGATCCGGCCAAGATTCCTAGAGAACCCTGGACTAGGGAAATGACATAACTAAGGGTCAGCGTCTCACCCAAGGCTATGGTTTTAGCAGTATAAATAAAGGAGGATTTGGGATGATCGGGGTGCCTACTGCGACACTGCCGGAAGAATCTTTCTCATGAAGCACTGTCACCAAGCGCCCTGTGAAAAGTACTAAAAGACTATCGCAGTTTACCAGTGAAAACCCGGTGAGTAACTCGGTGGCTGTATAAGCCGCCACTGTCTGAACCTAGGCCTATCGTTCTGACATTTATAGTTCAGTTGCTGTATAAGCTGCTGCTGCCTGAACCTATTGTTCCGACATTTAGAAAAATATTATATCGGTTATAATTCGGTTGCTGTAATAGCCGCCGCCGTTTGAACATATCATTCTGACATTTATAACTGGGTAGTATTTATCAGACATAGCCATATATCAGGGATAAGAGCGACATTCAGAGAAAAAACTGGAAATTTTGCTGTGGCCCACATTTCAGCCCGAGAAGACTGTCTCATCTAATCGGGGGGAGGGGGACTCCTCAGAGATATTTTTTAATTGTAGAGTAAGAGTACATGTTTGTGGAAGTCCTGTATAGCAGTCTTGTTGCTTGCCATGAGTGAGTACTTCACTGTCTGGATAGTGTTGAATGTACTAACATTCTTTCTGGCAGTGACAGTATTCATGATGCTAGACATGTGACTAAAACACCCTTCCACTTGAGGACCATGAAAGCAGCTCATCATTGCAGCCACCAGCTTTGACAAGGCTGGGAACTGGCCAGTAGAGAATATGGTAGCCCACCACGAGTCCAATCTGGAACTTGTGGGTGCTTGTGGAAGTGTGTTGTCTACATGGAATCGGCGAACTTCCATGTGATACGCCCTCTGTTCAGGTTCTAATAGACCATTGGTGACCAGCGTGGGCAGTGCCAGCGTGTACTTCAATGCCTTCGGTTCCCCTCTGACTGTAGCCTGTAGGATCCAATCCGCATAGTTGACATCGGCCTCGCACCACAAACAGTAGGCTTTCCCTGGTGCTGATAATTTACTGATGAATATATCCAACTTAGTGTCTCCAGCCGATCTCTCCAGCCACGCCCAATTCCACTTATTCTTGACACTTTTGTCAATGTCCTTCAACATTTGTCTTGCCGTACAACAAATCGTCGATTAGCCATTGTGTTCGAAAATGATCGACATCTCCACAAAATACATCGTCGTTTCCTATTGGTCCACTGCTTTTGTGCACGCACTTCGAAAGAACTAAGGATTTTACTTCGCAGATTCACGGGTTCGGTTGGGTCGGTTCTGTCTCTAATCGCCAGGCAGCGTCATTAACACGTGGCGATACCCGGTGGATAGATGGTTAACTAAATCCGCGGATAAATCGTCAGTGAATTGTCCAGGATTTTATATGCCCTACATCCAACATTCATTTTTTTTCTCCTCGGATTTACACGATTCACAAAAGTGATCTTTGGAGCAGTATAAAAACAGGAATTCCGGCAAAAACCGGACATTTCTCATCCCTGATATATTGTGTATTAGATCTCGTATTGGTAGGGTTTTCCGCAAATAATAAGCGTGAAAACATATAACCTGACTTATCATTAGTATGACTGAGTGAGTGAACGTGTGCCTGTATGCTTCCTTGTTGACCGCTCGACCAAAATGCTACACAATGAAGTGAGATGGCAAATGGAGTTTTTCATTTGACGAGGGTTACAAATCCTGATCGAGATCCAAGCATTGCAGGGGCCTCATTGGTATACACTGCACAGAGGTTGTTCCAGTCAAGGCCTTCGGCTTCAAAGAATTCAGTCAGTTTGTCCATCACTTCTTCCCCTTTGAATGTCAACTCAAGGTCATCACAAAACAAGACTTTTGCAGCGGCATAACGAATTGGTTTGCGAAAGTAATGGTACATTTTAATAGTGCACAAATTATTTTTTATGAGGCGTTGTCCCAAGGCCCCCCTGAAATTGCCAAACAACCCCCCAGGGGGCCACGACCCCCAGTTTGAGAACCGCTGTATTAGGTCAAGTTCAAATACTTCCAGTCATATTGATTAACACTAACAATATTAGTCGAGTGCTAATTATTAAGTTAACTGTAAATTATTTTGTAATCTAAGTACACAACTTATGTACTTAATATTTTTGAAAGTACAACATACTAAGTTCAAATAAAAGTAGGGGAAGGTGGGGTACACCCACATAGCAAAATGAAAAACAGCTAGTACAATGCTACTTTGTGATACAACCTCCCAATATTTGGTATATATATATATATATACACACTCTATTGTTATTCTTGATTGTTATGTTAAGATCATGTTAAGTCTTGAATGCATGAAATAAGATATTACCCAGACACTAGCTAGTGTCAAAATGGCAGTAGTGCCCCACATTCCCCTACTTGACATTTCAAAAATCCACGTCCATATATACTGAACAAGAAGAGTGTCAGTACTTATGTACAAGTACATGTACTTGACCCTGTCTTTGACAGATCTATGAGAATAGGTGACAATGATAAAAACAGTCAAAAAATAAAACGTGCAAAAGCTACAAACTCTTTTGTCGTCCCACCATGTCATTAAATTATACTGCTCAATCTAAAGTTACTAGTTGGGCCCGGTACTGGTAGACACCGCGTAGAACAACGGACTCTCAATCAAGAGATACCAGTTTTGAATCCTCCTGCTGCAAACCTTGGACAATTTTGTTCTCTCCACGTTGGCTCTGGTCACTCAGCTGCATGAACGAATATCTGGCCATAGGACGGTGGATGTGTGAATGAATAGTTTATTCACAGTAATTGCAGTGTGGCTGAACACTTCCCTAGAAGTTGAGATGGTGTTCGATTGAACAGATCTGCTAGGCAGTAAAGTGTAAAACCCTGTATATATTTTCCATGAAGTAAAACTATAAAACAAATTTAAAAAAAAAATAAAAAATATAATAAAATCTCTTCAAGGAAGACATGGGGTGATTCAGAAACTGAATATTTGGAGACAGGTGAGAAGGGCACTGAAAGACCAATTATATTTTTGGGGGGGTTGGACAGGAATGACATACACAGCTGTCTGCAGCGGTTACTTTGTGATAGTTCACACAGCTGAGACAGAACCACAATGGAAGCTTGTATGCAGAGTGCCACTAGTCATTTATCATCCGTGGCACAACATCGCCAACACAGAGACTGTAAAAAGCAACCCAGCTCCATTTCCTAGTGGTGCTAAATGAACCATGTGCGACATTGAACTAGCTAGTTGTGGCTTTGTACTCTGGTACACCGACAATACAATACAGGTTGCAACCAATCAGACTGTAAGGTATATTTCACAATATCGAGGAAAACTTAAACACAATTGTAGGGATGAAAGTGTCGATTTTTGTGTGTACATCTTTAGAGACAATAAGCAATTTACCACAAGTTTTTGTAGTGCAATTTGGAACTCTTATCATGACAATTTGGTTGGACTGAGTTGTATTTCATATGAAATTTAAATACCTAACTTTGATGTTGTCTTTCTCGAAACTTGAATTATTTGGGCGGGTCCATTCAACCAGCCAAAACTTTGCAACAAATTTACTTACACGGACGTCACCTGTATCTTCGTACAACTGAACTGCTGCCATTTGCAAGGTTCTCATGTCTCTATACTGTCAAAATGCACATTAACACCTGAACCATTGCAACATTTTGTGCACTGTCCCCACTGACTTTCGATTTTAAAATAATATAAGAATTCATAAGAAAAAACCGGATTAATATAACAAATTTGGAATACACTGTATCTATAGATTAAATTAGCAGACGCACAGTGCATTAAATGTTAATAGGGCTGTTGGTCAAGTTATTGAGTCTGTAGTAAATGATGCTGCGTTGGGGCAGTTTTTTCAGGTGGCTCCTTCTACTGACTCTTGTTAACACTAATCATTAACACATATGGAGTGGTTCACATTTGATAAAAACAGGCGGGCGATAAATTGCTTGCCTAAATATGCCAAATAACTTAGCGCGAGCAATTTATTAGTTATATTTTATACCCGCTAGGTGGCATTCCTGTTTGTCTGTCTGGTGATGTCCCTGCCCAGCGCTACCTATGAAGAAAATTTAAGCTGATTAATGATCTGACTGTCAAAAGACGGCTGGCCGATAAGAATCCCGTTGAACAATAAGCAAACTCCAAGTCATGGCTCTGGAAACATCGGCAACAGCACACCAACGTTAATTTACATGACAAGAACAAACTTTCTTTCAAATAAATGGGTGTATACTTTGCCACTAGAGGGCACCACATGCAGCAGGTCTGGTGACACGAGCGATAGCTTTCGCTCCTTACCGCGTGAGCGGGAGCTATCGCTCGCCTAAAAAATAATGCACGGTATATGTAATTATAAACAAAGTTCTGAAATGCATGTCACTTTATATGTGAATTTTCAAACTGATTGTTTAAATGTAAACAGACCTGCCTACCCCAAAAACTTCCTGTCAGTAATCCATCTTCCCATTTACACTGATTTTCTGGAATATAAGCTTGTTGTCAGTAATAGTTCAGAACCGTGTCAGATATTGTCACGAAAAGAACACCACTGTCAGTAATACTTTGATACTGTGACTATGATGATAGTTGCACCCAAAACATAATTGTCTCTAATAAACTATGAGGTGTTTTAAAGTGTTCTGTTAACAAGGTAAGGTAGATGTTCATAACCAGCATTGATAGAAATCAAACGTGAAGAAGCGTAACTGTAATGTAAATGAGTGTATCCACATTGTAATTCTGATTTTATGTAAATTTCAAAAACAGCATGCCGACTACAAAAACTTTACAAATTATAACAATGCATCAAGTCATTGTCTATTTGTGGTGTCATTAGGATTAATATTAGTAGCCGGTATACCTAGGGCCAGGCTATAGACTACACAGTATAGTAAGTTGACTAGATCAAAGAGTCATGCCGAGGGACAGCAAAACCAATTTGTTATGCTAGTCATCGACATCGTCTAGACTCTAGTCTACTCAACTCTAGTATATAAGCCTATCCCTGTATGATAGGCTGTAAATGATAGACTAAACTCAATAAATACACTAACTTAGTTTTAGTACAGTCAGTTGGCCTAACACTACAAGTACAACACTCACTACTCTGTCATTAGTACTAGTCTAATGACGTAGTCAGTACCTGCAATTATCCCGGCCACCAGTGACCGTCACCATGTGAAATAGGAAAATAAATTTCGCGTATCCGGCAGTATGTAAAGCCGACCCCCTTCTTTAAACTTGACAATAAGGGCCATGTCTGCGTGCATGCTGGTATAAACGTTTGCAGTACACATTTCTTCTTGGCTGGTAGTGGTGCCATTTCGATCCCTGACATCATTTCGTGCCGCGTGAGTCGTGACTTCGTTTTGTTTGAGCGCCATGAGCACGGAAATACAAATTTGTCGTAACGCTGTATCCTGTTGGTCAGATTACGATCAGAAGCAGCGAATGAAAAACCATATCACAACAAAACAGTGTATATATGCTGTCACCTGTTGAATAAAGTGAAGCTAAATTTGAGGAGTACGGAAGTGATTGACGCTCATTGTGACAACGAAAGAATCCGTAATATTTTCATCCCTCACCGTAATTTTAGGTGTATTTCCGAAATGATTCCGGACAATCCGGAATGGTAGGCAGGTCTGTGTAAACAAACGTAGAAATTACAATTTCCTTTTTATAATTAAACTTTTTTTAAATTAATAACCTGTTTTAGTATAAACTTATCAACTTACACGTTACCACGACAGTATGGCTGTTCCCGCAGGCAACTAACTTCACCCTGCCACCTGGTGGTGTCGCGGCAAACCGTTCCAGCAAGCCATGTCGACAGCTGATGTCGTTTGTTTTGCCTAGCCCAGTCTGTCCAAACTCGCCATTTCCCCAGCACAGCAGGCGCCCTCTGTTGGTGTCTTTGCACACTGGAGCTGATGACGCACATTGTGACAGTATGTCGTCACCGATGTCACATTCTACCTGCTCCTTCTGCAGCTCTTCTCTCTGTTCCTTTTGCACTTGCTGCTGTACTGGTGAACCGGTGCCGTCCATGTTGCAATGGACATAATGCTTCAGAACTGGAGCCCTTCTGAAAAAATAATTTCTTATATAGTGTCCCATCCAAATAATTGTTCTGTGGCACTGTACAATTTTTATTTGAAGTAAATTAATAACATAAAACCATACATATTAAAAAATATTAATGTGCTAAAAATATGCATACATAAACACACACATATAGACAAGCTATAATAATAATTAATTAATTAATTATGCCCATAAACTAATTAAAATCAATTTTAATTGTAATCTGTTATTGGTGTGGGGGGTTGGGATGGACCAGTGGACCCACCCCGATATGAAATCGACCCCACCCAAAATCCCAAGCACCGAAATGTGACCCACCTTCCAATCATGAGTACTGAAACACAACCATTTTATTAGAAAACAATGCACAGAAATTTGACCCACCCCAAATCTCCAACATTGAAATCCCGCAAATGTTGGTCAATAGCAGACCTGAGATTGGTTCCATTCTGATTCCAAGTATTTTTGTTATTAAAAATATTGTAAATTTCTTTGTGTGCTACATAAATTTTCGTAAAATAAATTAAACTAGTAGCTTAACTCAGAATGTCAGGCTAACGATCAGGGTTTGCCCTAAAGTAAGGCCAAAGACCCAGTAAACAAGTGATTAGTTATAATGCCAGGAATTTTTTAAGTGCTTAAATTTACTTGTTATTTTTGCAAGTGCAATTGGCAGTTACAAATCACTTGGGACTTTCAATACATAGAAGTGGAGATTTCCTGGTTTCTCTCCGAATATAACTTTATTTATATGTATTTTCACTGTATTTTTGAAGAAATCAAAAGTACACCAAAGTAGAAAAGTGTCTGTGCAGTTGTGACTCCCATTCCACCCAGGCTGATTCCGCTGCTTTCACATCAACTGAGTTTGATTCCACCCAAACCGATTCCGATGCCAGTTCCACTATTTTCATCGTGACCGATTCCATAATTGGAGTTGGAATCAACCTTTGGTTCCGATTCCGGAATTGGATTCGCCCTGGGATTGGTTAACAGAACCATCTTCTTGGGAGTCCTCTGTTTTTGGTACTAAAGAGAGTAAACAAGACAATGTGTTGTGGGCCTCAGATGATTTGCACTTTAAGGTAAAGGTAAATTCTTATACAGTATATCTAGTCCTTAGGACTGCTCAAAGTAGGCACTTCAACAAAAAAATTAAATATCATCCTAGAACGTTGGGAATATGCTTAAATTAAAGGTAATAGGTTAAGGATCACATAACTGTTTATTTTTATTAAGATACCTTTAATAGATCAAGATATTGCGATTTTATGACGGAAAAAAAGCGTAATTTTTGTGTATCTCTTACAATGGCAAAATGGACTCATTTTGGTGTTTTCTAGAGATAAATATTTGCTTTAAAATGTCATATCTTTTTTATTTATACAGATATTTAAATACTGTGTTCAGGGTTTTCAAACACATTGACAAGAGTAATAAATTTGCAATATTTTTAGTACTAATTATAACAAAATTAATGCAATTAATTAGTTAATTTTATTTACATAGCATGCAAATTCAACACACCAAAATGCTCCAATTAAAGGCTATAATGTCCATGATTATGAAGATTTTATACATATTATCCCTCTCAAGGCCAGATTAATGCAAATATGTGCCTGCTATTGAATCCTATTAAATCGAGAGAATGTGCTGTGAGTGAATCGTGATATACTCGGGTTGCATGAATGCAAATAAATAAATAATTTTTGATCCGACTCAAGTAAAATTTTCACTACATTTGAAGAACTAATTCCTGGTGTAACTAGCCAAGTATGTGACATATATGTCAATTTATTACCCAAATATGAATTGCTAAAGTTTGACAAAAATAAAATACTTAAATAATTTTCAACAATTCATTTTTAAAAATATTTTTCATTAATAATTAGCGGTTACATGCTGCGTATGAAATGTTCACAAATTACTATGCTACAGAATGGAAAACTAATTAAATGTCTATGGTAAATAAAACTGAAATAATTTAAGTTTTTCAGAGTGCATGTATTTTCAAGATTTTATACAAAATGGCGTTCTTTGTGATCATAGCCGTCATCCCGTCTGAACTATTAAGTTTGTGTTATATTTAAAATGCGTAATCATAGTACAAAACATTCCCCTTCGATGGCAGCGTTCGTTATAAACTCGATTGGAAAATCCCATCAAAGTCCGAATTACTGGAGTTCGACATAATGACAATGTCGATAATTACAACAAAGCTAAAAAACACCACCCGCTTCGTTGCGCGGCGCATTAATATTTTTTTACAACAAAATAGACCGCTCAAAAGTTAGCATTTAATCGTAGAAATCGCCTGCGGACGCGTGTTTTGGAATAACTCCTGGGTGCTTCCATGTTTATGCCCGCAGCAAATGTTAAACTTAAATCTCATTGGCTGAAAATCACCATTAAAATATTCACTGCGTGGCGTAAAAGAGGGACCGGAAATTGTGTGTCGCTGCGTTCGACTACAAAACCGCTTGGTGGTTGGCGCTATTTAGTCACGGAAATCGCCATCATATCTCACTTTCGATGCTTCCCAGTGAAACTTCAATATTATTATATGCTAACTGCCGAAATAAATTGCCGTTATTGGATGACACTGTTTCGCGGTACCAGTTTAAATGTGCCCCTGTATTCGGGTTGATTCGGGCGTTCTGGCCGTGAGGCATACTCGGGTTGATTCGGGCGTTCTGACCACGAGAACCACATTAATAATGGTAATAAATATGCATTAACAAATAATTTAATAATAATGCAATTAATTAGTCAACATTGGGTAATTAGCATGCAACCTCGACAGGCTGAAACATATCAGTAAAAGGCCATAATGTCCATGACTATTAAGATATTTATACATATTATGCAATGTCCATGACTATTAATTTAAGATATCTATACATTAACAAATCATTTAATAATTTATTTAATTAGTTAATATTAGCTAATTAGTGCCAACCTCGACAAACTGACACATTTCAGTAAAAGGCCATGATTATGAAGATATTTGTACAATTTATGAAAGCAGTAAACCACATGAATTATGATAATAAATATACATTAACCAGTCATTTCACATTAACAGTAACTTAATTAATAAGTTAATATTGGCTAATATCAGCACACTAACTCGATTGACCGCTACATTTCAATAAAAGGCTATCACGTCCATGATTATGAATAACTAAGGTAATAACTATACATTACAGTCAGGTAACATTAGGAGTATTTTAATCAAGTCAATATTTGCTAAGTAGCACACAGAATCAACTGACCAATACATTTCAATAACATACAATATTCACACTAGCAGTTCAGTAACAGTGCATCATGGCACGTTGAAGGACTGCTGCAGGCCCAGTATATCAGTAATCAAATGTCACTGTTTCATAAACTTAATAAAGTAATGTCACTGCTTCGTAATGTAATGTTCTGTATTTCAACATGAACATGATGAATTAATGTTTACACAAATTGTTCACAGTATTCCATTGCTGAACCCAATATCAGTTGTGTCGAATACAAGACTGCTTTCTGCATTACTTCCTGTGGGGGTCAAGTGCACGAAGAAGACGACTGCTGACAACACACACTGACACAGTCCTTTTTTGTAAAATTCAAAGTTGGCTGTCTCGGAAATCTGTTGTCTCATAAATCAATGCAGCTATGTACATATTTCATTGTTTCGTAAAATTGTCATGTGTACTCTTCACCATGATGTGTGTACATAATTTACACGTCATTTTCACAGTTCATTGTACATCAAGTAGATATGTTCACAATTCATTGTATGATATTCATCCACATGAAGTGTACAGGTGACGTGTAGTGGTCATATGACATAGGCTCTGTATGTTCACAGTCAGACAGTTTTGTACGACGGATGCAAGTAGATATGTTCACAATTCATTATATGATATTCATCCACATGAAGTGTACAGGTGACGTGTAGTGGTCATATGACATAGGCTCTGTATGTTCACAGTCAGACAGTTTTGTACGACGGATGCAAGTAGATATGTTCACAATTCATTATATGATATTCATCCACATGAAGTGTACAGGTGACGTGTAGTGGTCATATGACATAGGCTCTGTATGTTCACAGTCAGACAGTTTTGTACGACGGATGCAAGTAGATATGTTCACAATTCATTATATGATATTCATCCACATGAAGTGTACAGGTGACGTGTAGTGGTCATATGACATAGGCTCTGTATGTTCACAGTCAGACAGTTTTGTACGACGGATGCAAGTAGATATGTTCACAATTCATTATATGATATTCATCCACATGAAGTGTACAGGTGACGTGTAGTGGTCATATGACATAGGCTCTGTATGTTCACAGTCAGACAGTTTTGTACGACGGATGCAAGTAGATATGTTCACAATTCATTATATGATATTCATCCACATGAAGTGTACAGGTGACGTGTAGTGGTCATATGACATAGGCTCTGTATGTTCACAGTCAGACAGTTTTGTACGACGGATGCAAGTAGATATGTTCACAATTCATTATATGATATTCATCCACATGAAGTGTACAGGTGACGTGTAGTGGTCATATGACATAGGCTCTGTATGTTCACAGTCAGACACATCGCCATAGGTGTAATTGTGAGAATTCTGAAATAAAATAAAAATAAAATGTAAATACACACTCACAGAGTACATTATATATATATATATATCTATATAATTATATATATGTATATATATATAAGGATGGCACAAGAAAGTGCAAGCAGTTGTATATTGTGATCCTTTGACAGACACATACATGACACAGATATTAATAAATTACGACAAATAACACACCAAAATAAATACTAGCAAATCTAATTAAAATAACAATGTAAAACTATATGTACATATCATCACACAAATAAATATGTAACTTGATAGGCATAACTTTGATACTTTTACATTAATTAATAAATTAATTGTAATAATTTTAGCATAGATGTTTAACCTAAGAAACATGTTTTCTTACACTTACAATCATTTCAACCAAGGTCCAAGCGTTTAAATAATTACTTTATATATATATATATATCAAAGTAATTGCATTATTATTAGTATTATAATTAAGAATGGCAGGCAATACTGACATTACCCTGAATAGGCAGCCATATCTACTATGCCCATCACCCCTGCCACCCCTTGTGGGCAGTGTGGCTATGCATATTGGGCCATGGGCATGACATGGGCTGGCATATCCTAGACTAGTATAGGCCATATTTCTACAAACAGCAAATCTAAATCTAAGACAAAATACGCAGAATTGACAAGGATATTATTTAAATATTATATAAATAGTACAGGTTTTGTATTGTAGAGATTTCAATCCAAAGAAATAGATTAAATCACGATCTGCCATCTGGCACCTCGCTGCAGTGATGCGCGCAAGACACAGAACTTTCAAATCATGACAAAACCATATTTCGCAACGGAGTGCAGCACCAATTTTTTCAACACAGACTAACTAAAGCTAGTAGATGAAGCTAAACACAAAATAGTTCTGGCTATCCTCGGCTATTATAAAAATAAATGCAACTGAACACAGAGGTGATCGCAAAACAGCTGTAATATAGCTTAAATTTTGTCAATTTTCAAAATTTTAACGACGTAGACAAAGTTCAACCTACCTCCGATAACAACACAGCGGTGAATGACGTCAGTGTCCGGAAAAGAGCGCGAAAACGCGAGTTGAAACAAAACGATAACCGGGTGCCCGGCAAACGAGACGCCCTGCGGTGACGGCGAATCGACGCACGCGAAATGACCCAGTTTGCGGAATTTTTTGAAGTGCCTACTCAAAGTGCCTTACACTTTACTCCCTGGTAGACCTGTTCAATCAAATACCATCTTGACTTCTCTGGGAAGCATCAAACCATGCTGCAGTTAATGCACAAAGACTATTCGTACACAAATATCCACCACAGTCTATTGCCAGGTATTAATTCATACAGATATCTTGAAAACTATCATTCACATCAATCTCATATTTTGCATACTTCTTGTATATGTTGAACATTGTCCTTAAAATGTTGCTGTTCCTTCGATGCAATTCTACCACTACTCAAAGTTGCCTCTAGGCCTGTTTTAGGCAGGTTGTTTACAAATAAATATGACATATCCAAATTGTGTTGAACAACATAATTATCACAGTCCTCTGTAACGACACAGATGAAGGATTAAGAATGACGTCATATTCACAATCACGCAACCGTCACTAGCCATGAGGAATTATAAAAACAACAACACCCTCATCATATCTGACTTCGATTATAATAATTGCAACAGTGAAATAGCGGCACTGCCTCGCAATTAGACCCGTGAAAATGGAATACTGTCACGACTAGGGGATAATAGTTCACAGCTGGCCACTAGTGCACGTCAGCACGGACACCAGAAAGGGACCCCATTTTTTTTCAGACCAATGGGGTCCTAAGACCCCATTTGTTTAAACCACAGCATGAACACTGGGCAACGGGAAGCACAAATATTACCCCAGCAAACCTTACCTGAGAACAACCTCAAGGGCTGCATCCAGTGTTCTCTACAGCCGCGCATTCGTGACTTAACTGTACTTTCTCTATAGGCACTGATGCATATAAGACTCATCTATAGCAGCAGACACTCATATTATACACCTGTCTACTGCCAATGGTTACCCACCTTAAGCCACACAAATCCTTTCAACTCTAATCAATAAGCCGCCTGTATGAGCAATGGCTTACCGACGCACTGCGATCCATTGCATAGAACTACACATAACACATGACGTGCTCCACATAGACGTCCAAGAATATAAATCCAGGATATATATTTGACTGACATTTCCGACATAAAGAGTTTTACAAGGCACTTACCTTTCTACAAACTCACTGAGTCGTACAGCCACAAGGCAATTGACCAGAATTAAATGCTCACGGATTTACTTCATGGGGAAACATCAAAGTAATCGGTCATTATAAACTTTTGTGATAATTAGACTGCTTTCTGAACATGTAGTAACATTGCTTCTTTGAGTTCTATTCCCAGGCGTGTTTTCTGGGTTGCTCTATAGGTAAACCATTTTATGTACACCAAGACCAACCAACCAAATATATTTTAAATATTAATTAATTAATATTTTACTGTTTATTTATCCAATTTTTTTTCCTATAATTTTTAATAACAATGCAAAATACTGTCAAAAATGTTCGATTATATACTTTTGTTTGTGTATTTTATATCGTTTCTGTCAGCCTAAGGTTTGTTTAGTAGTTTGAAGTGTTAGCAACTTTTTACATGTTACATTTTTATTAGTCACACTTTTAACAGCTACATTAATCATTACAATTTAGCATTATAAACAAATTAACATTTAAAAAGAGTTTTCTCTTGAAATTAGTGTCTAAATATAGTATATTTTTATTGAGTGTAAAGTGCGTTGAGTGTGCCGAGAAGATTTGGATGCTGTATTATATTTAAGAACACGGGGATAGATTAAACTATCTACAATGGTGTATGTTAATTTATTTATAGTGGACCAGCCAAAGACTGAAAAATGCTCTAGAATTTTTTTAATGGCATTGTTTGTTAATAGCTGGCATCCATGCTGGATCAGTCACTCATAAGGATGAGGAAAAAGACTAGGGCAGATGCCACCCTCGATTTTGAATTTATAGGTCATTTTGAAGGTCACAAAGTCAAATAGGCTCAAAATGTTGTTTTTTGATGAATTGAAATCTTCTTGAGTACGTCTTTGCAGTAAATCAAAGCTTTTACTATTTGGAGAAGAATTGTCTGTGATACACTTTGAATTTACACAGGAATGTATGGGAAAATGCAACACAATTTAATTTTGCTTAGACAAGTATAAAGTGTACGTAGATTGTTTGCATATCCATTTTTCCATGTTCGTATATTTTCAAAATTCTACACATACAGCACACATATCAGTATATATATTTTCGTTCGTGAACATGATGCGGAAGTGAGGCAACTTGCCAAACTGCGGAGTATTTAGTTCAAGAAGAGAGGTGACCACCACAGGATAGACTTGTACAGCGCAGTTGGCCATCTGGGGAATGATAATGTTCAAAACCACACGGACGAGTTCATGCTATATCGATCACTCAGAGGATATGAAAAAATGGGTGTGTGGATGCCACCCTCGATTTTGAATTTGAAGGTCACAAACTCAATTTGGGTCAAATTTGTTTCTTTTATTAATTGACACCTACCCACGGTATTTGATTACATCTTTGCATAGAACGAAATATTTTATGATTTGCATATTTACTGTCTGTGTTAGATGATGCTGAACATTCAATTTACACACAAATGGATTTATGTGATTACATTGCATAATAAGTTTTATGTGAGGCAACCAAGGCAACACTAAAGTCCTAGAGCCAGCCTGCAGGCTGGGTAAACAAGCTGACGCTGTACCTTGACCAGGTCAGAGTCCAATAGCCTGAAGGCGTACCGGCCGTCCCGCCCAGGTCAGAGTCCAATAGCCGGGAGGCGTACCGGCCTTCCCGAGCTTTAGCGTAGTGATACAGTAAAAACTAGTCCGACCAGTCAGGGCATAAAAGGCCACTGCACCTCCAGCAGCGGCCACATTTGAAATTCCTCGTGTTCAGTTGTTTATCAAATATCGTATCAGTTTTGACTTTGTATTTACTTCGTTTTTGACTTCAATTTTCTGCACGCGTTCAACATCATTTCTGCGGCGGAGATTTGCGAGTCAACAACAGTCACGTCGAGCGATACAGCAAACCTAAGTATATTTTGTGTTGTTCGCATAAGTTAAATTGTCCGGTACCCGTTAATCGTTAGATTAAAATGGCGACTGACCGTTTCATGGGGGGCAAGTTACGAGGTGGGGTGGTCACATGTTCGGGTGACCTTATGGCGGAATGGCCCACCTCTCTCTAGGATGTGGTAATAGTTAGTAGTTTTAATCGTCTAAATGTCTGGGAGGCGTCTTTTTAATAGTTCTGGAGTATTACCATAATTTAAATATGGTATTCTATAATGTGGGCCTTGTTTTTAGAATGTATAGGTAAAATAAATGGGGCAATGTTTAAGACTTCAAATGGCCCACATTTGATTGTATTGTGTTTTAGCTAATAACTCATCCAATTATCGGGTGAATAATAAATAAATGTCAGAAGGTTATTCTGGCCACATTTCTCCCATATCTGCTGTTGTCTTGTTGCATTGCGTAAATGTACAGAATAATCAACATAAATATATGATTTTCTCGAAAAGTATTTATTTTGTATATAGCAATTGTTTGTACACCAATCTTTCTGAGGTTTTTAAAAATCTACACACATAATATACATACTAAGGCATATATATAATATATATATATATCTTTAGCCATGACCATGTGGTGGGAATGTCAAGGAATGCACCCAAAATATGACAAAGTTGTTTCGTTTAACAGGGATGAGTGACATTCAGAGAAAAAACCCGAAATTTTGCTGTGGCCCACATTTCAGCCCGAGAGGACTGTCTCAACTAATCAGGGGGAGGGGGGACTCCTCAGAGATATTTTTTAATTGTAGACGACATATGGTGTATTTTGAGCAATATTAAATCTTAACATTTCCAATAGCAAAAAAGCAAATGGACTCACGCACACATTGTCATAGTACTAACTCACTTGTTAATGATATTTTCTGGGCTGAACCCGAGTTGGCTGACGGGCAGCTTTCTCCTTGGCCAGCTTTGCCAAAACAGCCCGTTGATGGGCCATTCTAGCTTTCTTCGTTGCCAGCTCAACTGCTTCCTTAGCTTTGTACTTGGTGGCTGCCTTCGTCTTTGACATGTTCAGCTGTTTTCTTCTCCTCCTTCTTCTTTCCTTCCTCGGCAAGAAGGATGGAGTACATTTTATATGCACCCCTCATGTTGTAAACGAGGCGACCAGTCCTGTTTTTGGAAGTCCTGTATAGCAGTTTTGTTGCCTGCCATGAGTGAGTACTTCACTGTCTGGATATTGTTGAATGTACTAACATTCTTTCTGGCAGTGGCAGTATTCATGATGCTAGACATGCGACTAAAACACCCTTCCACTCGAGGACCATGAAAGCAGCTCATCATTGCAGCCACCAGCTTTGACAAGGCTGGGAACTTGCCAGTAGAGAATATGGTAGCCCACTACGAGTCCAATCTGGAACTTGTGGGTGCTTGTGGAAGTGTGTTGTCTACATGGAATCGGCGAACTTCCATGTGATACGCCCTCTGTTCAGGTTCTAATAGAACATTGGTGACCAGCGTGGGCAGTGCCAGCGTGTGTACTTCAATGCCTTGGGTTCCCCTCTGACTGTAGCCTGTAGGATCCAATCCGCATAGTTGACATCGGCCTCGCACCACAAACAGTAGGCTTTCCCTGGTGCTGATAATTTACTGATGAATATATCCAACATAGTGTCTCCAGCCGATCTCTCCAGCCATGCCCAATTCCACCTATTCTTGACACTTTTGTCAATGTCCTTCAACATTTGTCTTGCCATACAACAAATCGTCGATTAGCCATTGTGTTCGAAAATGATCGACATCTCCACAACATACATCGTCATTTCCTATTGGTCCACTGTTTTTGTGCGCACACTTCGAAAGCACTGAAGCGAACAGCCGACAGAACTAAGGGCTTTACTTTGCAGATTCACGGGTTCGGTTGGGTCGGTTCTGTCTCTAATCGCCAGGCAGCGTCATTAACACGTGGCGACACCCGGTAGATAGATGGTTAACTCAATCCGCAGATAGATCGTCAGTGAATTGCCCAGGATTTTATATGCCCTACCCCCCAACATTCATTTTTTTCTCCCTGGATTTACACGATTCACAAAAGTGATCTTTGGAGCGGTATAAAAACCGGAATTCTGGCAAAAACCGGAAATTTCTCATCCCTGATACAGTGACAAATCAAAGTTTGTTGCGACACCGAGTTGGACCAAAACTAACTACCCCAGGTAGGCCAGATTTATAGACCGGATGGAACTTACATACACGCATAATTCTCTCGCTGCCACTGTCAATGCTTTAATACACCCTGTTGACAACAACATCAAAACACGATTGGGAAAAGCCAGGTCAGCATTTGCAAGAGCATGTCCTCTCTGTGCTCCTGTACGTCTCAGAGGGCTGGCGGAGGACACAGCAAGACACCAATAGAATCTCCAGCTTCCACAACACCTGCCTATGGCTGGGGTCTCAAGGACCCTTGAACACAAACATCCAGGTAAACCTCTGATCGTGGCTGACACCATACAGGAGTCTACAGCAGTAACTGGACAGACTCACCGAGTAACAACATACCTTTAGTTAGTATCTTTTGCGACCAAAGACTCTGCACCAAATGATGTGTCCAATAATCATTTATCAGATGAAGACTGAGAAAAATAGCCCGTTATCACCACTGTGAAGCAAAGACTGGCTGAAGAAAGCAGTGTTTCATGATGCAATGACGAATGAACGCTCATGAAACTATGGCGATCTGCACAAAGCAACTACTGTCACCAAACAGAATGTACAGAACACTATCAAAGTTGACAGTGGTGTCACTACTCGACAAATGGTGGAAATGGTGAATATCCTAAACCATGAGCTGATTCCAACTCCAACTCTGCTGTCTCTGGCCATGTATGAAGGCGAGATGAACTCGACACCAAAGACATGAACACATGTCTAGTTCGATGACGATGTTGTCAAGACATTATTAATTGTGTTATTAGTATCAAAGACGTCATGTTTGGTACAAATTGTTGTGTGCACTAACAATTCAGTATCTCTTTCGTCTTGTGTCATTTATTCCATTCTGTTTAAATGCGTCAGTGAAAGTTTATGCTGAACTGGCAGCTACAATTGTTAGAAACCTGGTTGGTTTGTCATCATTCAGGGTAGACTGTCTAGGTTTGAGAAAACGACAAAATATTGCATTTCCACGGAATTGCACAACGCAGGAACTTAGGACACTCTTGATGCATACCGCTTCGACAGTAAGGTTAATGGAAATCATGGATTATACCATGGTGTGAATAATACTTTGAGCCAGTTTATGACAGTGTGTTTACTGGTCCAATCATAATTAATAGCTCTTAACATTAATTTTGATTTTGTTTTGAAGTTGTTTACTGTTAGTGCATTGACACATTGCATTGACAGTACAGTATAAATGTAATTTTACTTTAATAAAATTGGTGTAAATAAAATACAAGTTTGATTTCATTATATCAATTAAATTATTAAATGTAACCATTATCATAGAATGATAAAATGTATACTTGTCATAAATATATTAATCGTAGTTGATTGCACTTATTTTCTAAGTTATCATACATTTCAGTAGTAATCATAACTGATTACATTTGTGGTGCAATCACCCCACCTTTGGTATTGGCTTTATATCAACTATAACTTCTCAACTCAAGTTCTATTTCCAGCATGTGTAAAGCTAAGCAGTATCTAGCCGGTGTTTTTGAAAGACACAATTTGATAATAAATATCAAATTCAATAAATAAATACATATCAAACTTGATAATCCAGTGAATAGAAGGGCACAAGTCACACATTTAGTCAAATAGGATTACTGTTAATATGAGTGTGATTACTGAGAAAATGAGTGTTATCAATTATATTTATTTGTGAATGTAATCATGATTACATCAATAGTTTAGTCATTGTCTGTGCATCTTTTACAACTTTCTGGTTATATATAGTATAACATACTAACAGCTTACATAGACGACATGCATATGCAACATAACCTTTTTTGATTACGATACACACATTTGTGTTTCTAGAATGCTGTATTATTAAAATACATTTATATACCTTATTCATTTGTAGCTTGTTGACATACTACCGGGTATATTGTTTCTCATATGTTATGTCATTAATGCACGTACTGTTGTGGTCTTCGTGAAAGTTGGAAGAATAATTAAATAAGCAAATTTCTTAATTCACAACTATATAAATTTATGCTGTTGTGTTCTGTTGTTACAACACTAGGCCGTTTGACTACCAGCCCAGTAACCCTGGTTACAAGCATGATTCACACAACACGGAAGTGTGACAATCTTATGACATTATGAGCATCTTTACAATACGTTTTCTTCACAAACATTAACAATGCTTTTACCCCATGTACAATTAAACACATGCTACTGGTCGTCTTTATATTCACTACCAGATATGCACCTTTACTCCAGCTTAGACGTTTGTGATTTGTTTAATAATAATCATGAAATCTTATATAGCGCCAGTATCCGCCATAGAGGCACTCATGGCGCTGGCACAGTATTTGACCATTGGTCACTTTAAAGTAGTAATTTCAAGAATTGTAAAAGTACTATTCTAAAATATAATAAGAGCAACGTTCTAGAAATTATAAAACGAGTATCATTAGTTATACATAATAAAATCAATAAAAATACCGTTATCAATGTAATGTAGACTCGTTAATACCTTTCTAAAAATCAATATCTAGTATATACAATAAATGTTAAAATATTATAAGTAATATACTAAATAATATTTACATTTTTGGCCTAGCAAATATCTTTGTTTGGATAATAGAAATGTTTGTACTTGGCTGCAGATGAGATAACTAGAGGCACATCAAGAGTCACTTCACACCAGCGGATCCAAAACTAGTGATCCAGCCAGCAGCATTTACTATGTCACAACTCACAAGTACAACAGTTAAGTGGAGCGCAGGGTAAGAGCTCTGGGCTCTTGACTGAGAGAACGCGGGTTCGAATCCTGTGCGGCGGTGTCGAACCTTGGGCAAGTTCGTTTACTCTACATTACTTCAGTTCACTCAGCTGTATCAATGAGTACCTGGCAATAGACAGTGGTGGATATTTGTGTACGAATAGTCTTCGCGCATTAATTGCAGCGTGGCTGAATACTTCCCAGAGAAGTCGAGATGGTGTTCGACTGAACAGGTCTGCCAGGGAGTAAAGTGTAAAGTGCTTTGAGCACTGAGGACTGGATACAGTGCTGTTTAAAAACTTACCTTTTTACTTTAGGACTTTGCAGAATGGAATGTATGCAAGACAACTAGTCATACATCCAATGTAGATATATGCTGAAGGTTCCTATGACATTATGCTGCTTGGAATTATTCATCTCCTACCCAATTCCTGTCTTCCATGTCACAAGACTAACTGCATTGTGACAATGTCTTATTGTCCATATTTCCATCAACAACCCATACACCGGCTCTATAATTGGTTGTGTTATGCAAGACACTTTGGTCTGGATATTCAAGTTCATCGACCTCTTACAAACAGGATAAAGAATTTCAGCTGAAGCATAACAGGACCTGGAAATTACTCGGCCAAAGAACTGTATGTCTGTATTGATCAACTGTAACATGCAAAAATCTATGTGTAGGGTCATAATGTTATTCCGTGAACGTTTCCACCTTGTTCTGTTTTTTTTCTCTTCTCGTACCACATCCACCTCTGATATATGTTCTGGAAACTTTTTTTACATACCTGGTAAATATTAGATTTTCTACGCATATTACAAAAAAAAAAATTCTTAATGTTGATTATATTTTATAGGTTGGAAATAATAACTTATTTACAAAAATACAAAACTATATTTTTTAAATACTACATTCCCTCATGGGGTAATAGAACCAAGAAATAACCACTCTACCTGAGTCAGTACTTATGTTGGTACATGTCTCATTGTACGATGCATTACTTGATCGATCAACTCATTTATTGTTATCCAAGTTCGTGCATCACGTAATTCCGTGGCATGGCGGTATTTTCGTCGTTTTTCTAAAACCTAAGACGTTTAATGAATGATGACATGCAAACCACCTTTATTCATTGCTGCTATCGGTTTAACATAAACCTTAGTCGATGCAATCAAACAGAAGATAACAAATTACACAAAAGGCAACAGGGCATTGAACTGTCTGAGTAGGACGATGCACGAATTTAGGACATGTAACCCAGACAATAACAGGACGAAGGATGAAGAACCACTAATACTGACTACTGGAACCGGTTCAAATTATGTTCAATGCATGTACACGGAATGTGTAATTACGTCATTAGCATGTGTCGTTGTAACTGTAAGACATAATCTCAAATATTATGGTTAGTGCTCCCCGAATGCATCCATTCCAATCCTGGCGCGGCAGTGCCAGTGGCAGCGGCCAGCAGCTATGCACGATTCGATTGTCGTTAGGTAAATAACTTAATTTTAACAGCGTGATTGACATAAAAAGCAAGTCTATGTATTTGCAAACTAACTATGTGTGCACTTAGGTACATGTCAGTGTTTCTATATTTAATCAAGACCAGACTTTATCATCCACATTCCTCATTTGTTTACCTTCTCTGCGTGTTTAGTGGTTGCAACATGTGCGAGACATCGTTTATAACCTCGGTGGCAGGAGAGTTTGATCGGAAGGTTAAAATAGATCAACATCTTGGGAAACCCCATCTTCGCTATTTGTTAGCAAATGAATAATTTTTTTTTTAATAACAAATTCACACAAATATGATAAGTACACTGATAAGCAAATATTGTTCATGGTATCCCGGTATACATTCACTTTCCTAAAATGCGTTAAAAATGGTAATTACCTCGGAATGCAACTTTAAATTCAAAGTTCAACACCTGGTAACATAGTACAAATGCAAATAACAACACCTTTCAAATTGTTCAAAGATGCGCTCCTGTAGATGTCAAATAATTAATAGAAATATTGTCACCCAAGTTTGAGTGTGACCTTCAAATTAAAAATCGAGGGCGGTATCCACCCATATCTTTTTTCTCATCCTTTGGGTGATCTATCTAGCATGAATTCCTGATATTAACAAAAAAGTCGTTAAACGTATAAAATCACATGTTGGCTGGCCTACTAGTATGCGTGTCACAAATTATCAAAAATGTTCCGCTATAGTATATAAGACGCACCAGGGGCCGGTTTCAAGACGCGTATTTAAGTTACGCAATTACTTAGCGGCAACTGTTTGCGTAAACTCATAGACATAATATTATGTTCGCTTATAATTCTATTAAAAACACGTCATTTACTAAGACAATCGTCTTAGACTTAGACTTAGGCTTTAAGAACGTTCTTAGCCGCTTCATAAAACCTGCCCCTGGCTTGTAGATATGGCTCATTTGCGGCTGAATGGGTAAAATGTTAAGGTGATGGCAGTTCGCCTCAAGCACCAAGCTGACGACTTCAGGCATACTTGTTTGAAGCCAGCCTTAGCTGCGGCTAAGTCTAAACCTACAAGCCAAAGTCAGAGTATGCGGCAGAGGTTATTTTCCAGCCAATTTTCCATCGCCATCGCTTACCTTCATTTCGTGTTTCTTCCCGATGTTGTTAGTTACCGGGGTGCGACAGATGGCTACGTCTATTCTACATCTGGATGGTGGCGCATATGATTAAACTGCAGAAATGAAAAGGACTTGTTTAAATGTTAAACACCAACACCCCCGTTTTGGACGCTGTAAGATGTCGTCTTTCGTGTCTCGCTGAAACAACCAAATGCCGTAATGTGGCGCCACCGTCTGTTGCTTCCATGCCCCCTGGAGCCGGGAGCACGTGCCGTGCTACCCATCCAAATACATTATGCATGTAAGCACCGGTGTAGATCTTGTCTAAAGTACCTTCAACCTACATAGGCGGATCCAGGTGGGCAAGAGAGCACGTGTTCCCTACACTTTTTTAAAGTTCATTTAAAATGTGCCCGCGCAAGCGCGACGTTCCCCCGCCTACATATTTTACCCCGTCAGGGGCGATCTTCGGGTGTGTGTTTGTGTGAAATTGGACGTTTTTGGAGAGCTTGAAGCGTTGGTGTATTATTAAGGCCCGGGGTGAATTAGAGGTTTTATGGAGACCCTCATTCTTCAACTGTTGGTATTTTTGGCGAGATTCAAGTGTTTGCAATTGGAGTATGTTGGGGCCTCTATACTACCCTGTCTGCATGGATCCACCCCTGTTCAAAGTAACCCTAAATCAAATCTTAACCTTCATCCTAAACCCCCTAAACATGACCCTTGTAAATGCTTTCGAAAAAGTCACGAACTTTGGGTGTACTTTTATATTCACACTTATCACGCAATGTATGAACATGTTTTAAAAATGTACCTTAGCTTTTGTTTTATTCCGTATTGATAAAATGTCATACCCGCGGCGAGAATGTATCCTTCTTCATCCTCGTCCTCCTGGTTGTCCTCAGTCTAACTCCGCCTCCTGATCCACTGTAGAACTAATTAAAACCAGCTGACGTCCACCCAATTGCGGATTAACCAACAGGCACAATAGGGTGCCTGTAGGGCACACGAAGGCCAGGGCCCCATGAAAATATCCTAGCATATTTTTGTAGACTGTATATTCCTGAAACCCAGCTAGCAAGGTATTATTTGGCCACTGATGGCAACTGCATTTAAGTTTCATTGGTAGGCCTATTTCATTAACACAATGAGTTTTGCAAATTGCGAATAATCCTTGTTTAGGCCTTATATGTTAGAAGTTTAACATACGTTATATAGATGTTATTACTTAACTTACTGTAAGGGAGAACAATCTTCAACAGCACCGACATCCTCATCTCCCTGTCGTCCGATGTAATGTCCGACATATATACGACGCAAATGCGCGACAGCGCGACAGCGGAGTGGCGCTGACGCTACGGCAAACATTTTTCTCCCCCCGTCTTCCAATGTCATGATCCGACAGCGAAGTCATGCTGAAGCTCCGGCTCAGTCCATCCAATATTAATTTCGTTCCGGCGCCAGTTGAGGTTTTTTAGCAAGCCACAGTCGGGGCCGGGGTGCTATTGGGGGTTTTGGGTCGAATTACTGAAAACAGTAAAAACCTCAAAATTACTACCCTTTTACCATCGCCAATTGGTATGTCAGAGGTCAATGTACAAGGAATCGAATGCATAGTCTAGAAAGTAGCGAATGGCCCTCAGCACCTAAGAAGAAATATATTTAAAATATAAATTAATGTATTAATATACATTCATGTTATTGTTTGTACGGCACATCGAATTAGCGTTAACGATTATTATTATTTACTATGTTCATAGACGACGGAAGAAAGAAAGAAGTGATTTGTGGGGGGGGGGGTTCGGACTGAGCCTCCAGTAGTTTTGGTGGGAAGCTGAATATAGGATTAGCCTCCCAATGTTTTGACAAGGGGCTATTTTTGCATATTTTTGTGAGTCTTAAGAGGGACTTTTTTGTAGATGATGCCGTGGGAAGTTAGATCCCACACAGGGAAAATCCGAAATGAAAACTGTCGTGGACTCACGGAGTGGGGCTCATTCTAAAAAAATGCAGCATAATTACATCCAAGCAGACTATGCTTAATGCAGATAGTGACTGCCTAATAAGAAGAACCGTACAAACATACGTGGGCTTTGGTTCCAGACTCTCTAGTGCGCAACAAACAGTGGCGCCACCTCATGGATTCTGGATAATCGATACAAGGCCACAGAGGCTGAGTAATTCAATAACGGAGGTATGATTTGCTTGCCGATGTCAGTGTGACGGAGAACAAGATTCACTGGTTGTAGGGAAGATGTCCGTCAAAATACGTATACCAAGTTTTAGAAAGGTTGAACCTGTCAATGAAAAGAGTTTCACGGTGAGAAACATCAAGCATTTGCACCGTTTTGTGTATGCATTTAATGCTGTAAATCATATCAGCGATTTTGTACCATTTGCTTGTTTTATCGCCCATCAGCCAACCCTACTGCTACTCCCTAGCCCTAGGGCCAGGCCTAGGCCAAAGCTAAGCTAAGCCTACGGTAACTTGTGAGGCTAACGTAAAGGCAAAGTTTTTGTCGTGCTAGTGACTAGGCCAGCCTGCCCATGGCTATGTCGTAACTAATCATGTCTGTTGAACTTGAAGCTAGGCGAACCTTTATCATAAAATACAATACGTTATTAATTTTTTATATAAATATAATTTACGATAGAATCTGTCTAGGGGGACCTAGGCAAGGCTTGTTTCTAACAGCTAATGTACCTGCCGTAAGCGACCACCTGCCAAACGCGACCACGTAAATCGGTCACAGGATTGCTATTTTTACCTGCTATGAGCAACGAATAACACCTCTGATAACAACATAATTAACAACACACAGTTATGTTTACGGTGGTCGGACCAAAATTTTGTTTCGTAAAAAAAAATGTTTTCTAATTTTTCCCTGATAGTAGTCACTATAAGAAGTACAACGGTAGTTGTTTCATGTATCTAAGTGAAATATTAAAGAAACTACAGCTTGGTAAAGTTTCGAATTTCATGACATTTTCTGACGGTTTTCTGACAAATCTAATTTTGCTTATAAATCACAAGAATTTTTTTTAAATTATTTTCCCCTGATAATAGTCACTGATAGAAGTGCAATGGTGCTTGTTTCATGTACATCAATGAAATATTAAAGAAACTGCAGTTTTGTAAAGTTTCTAATTTCATGTTTTTTTCCGACAATTTTCCGTTAGATTTGATTTTGCATATAAATCACAAGGACAATTTTTGTTTAATATTTTCCCACATAGTGGTCGCTATAAGAAGTACAATGCTATTCATTTCATGTAGCTAAGCACAACATTAAGAAAACTACAGTTTTGCAAAGTTCAAAATTTCATGAATTTTTCCAAATGTTTTCTGACGGATCTGATTATGTACTTAAATCACAAGAAAATTACTTTTTATCATCTTGAGTCTTTTGCCATCTATAAAGAAGGCCAATACAAAATTACATGTAACAATAAATACAAACATAAAAAAGTAAATACACACACACACCATGTAGCATTAAATCATGAACACGACACAGCAACTGAGCAAAGATGATCAGTGTGGTTCTATCTTCGTAACATTAAAACAACTGTATGAACTTACAACCACATGAAAAGATTTGTTGATTGTGAATTAGAACCACAAACTGACAATACTAGTATCCCATTACACAACACTTGTTTTATTGGGCAAAGCCAATGACTGCTATGATTGACAAGCCAATTAACTCGTAATACACTGTGGCACAAAATGCCAATAATAGTCCCCCAATACACAACACTTGTTACATTGGGCAAATCCCATAACTACTATAATTGCCAAACCAATTAATTTGTAATATACTGTGGTTAAACCCATTGTTATCATCAACAATAGGGCGTACTATTATACTTACTTGTCTATGATTATGTACAATTAATAGATACAATAAATCATAATGTTTACTTAATGTATATTATTTTATGTATACTATATATTGACAAATACAAACATATAATCTTATTCTGTAATCTTAATATATATAAAAACTGGTATATACATATCAAATACAAAAACAGTAGGCCCTACATCAAAATAATTTATAACGATACAAAATTGTATAAACAAATAATAATACAATAAATTTATTGAAACATAAATTATCATAAATTGTAATAATGTAACCAACACACAATATTATGTATATGCTAAATAGCTCAACAGTTGTATAATTAAACTAAAGTAATACCAATAAATAAACTAATAATATATTAATATAAACATCAATCAGTTACATTAAACATGGCAGCAATGAATTACTCAGGTGTAGGCATATGTACTTGGCAGTATTAATCAAAGTCACCCGCTGTCGATCACATCGCTATCCGAGTCACGAGTGCATTGTATACCATGATGCACTGCGCGCATACAGAGAAGAAGGCAAAATGGCGATATCATTTTAGACGGGGGTTCCATAACCGGACGTTGTGCATGTTTGTGCTATCAATTGGTAAGCCATCACTGTAATCACGTTATCGTTCACACAATTCTTTACCCTTCGGCATATGCTTTCCGCTGAAACCAACTAACTAAATACTCACAAAACATCGTCAAACATAGGCCATTTTAAATCCATAATTACTATAATTTTTTATCGACGGATTTCAATGATATTTTCAGATTCATTTCCCTCTGAATTTCCTCTTTCTTCATCACATTTCAATATGGATGTACTCATTAACATAATCTCGCAAATCAGTTTGATAGGTGGGGCCTGTCAACGTGATCTAAGATGGCCACACGCGTAAATCAAGAAAACCAAAATACGACACTGAGAGTAAAAAAATCATTACCGCTAATAAACACCGCCAAAAAATATTTTTTCAGCGCAGGTACACACATTTACATTATTACAACATAAGAAAATTCACAAACCAACAGGTAGAATGCATGATAATAAACTATGGCCACTAAACTGGGACCCCTGTCTCCCATGTTGTCAGAAGGGGAGGTAAATTGGTCTGACCTCCCTATTATGTTTGCCATGTGTACGTGTGATGCAAATCGGGCATGTAGCTTTATAAATACGGCATGATCCATCTACATAGATAGTTTTGTTTTGATCATATGGCATAGTTACTTAGAAGTTAGAACCTTGCATCTGTATCCTGGAATGGGCTTCTATTTCTGCAGTAAATATTAAAGGACTAATCTCATAGAGTCTAAGTGTGATGCAGAGTGATTAACATATTAACTTGTTGTGCATGGTATACTAGCACAATGCATCCATTAGCATATGTACCCACAACTAGTTGACTGTTTATTAACATTGCTAATTGCGCAACTATATGATCAATGACAGTTTTTCTTTGTTCATGTTTGCTATGATTAGGCTGCCCTACTGACAGATTATGTAAGTATCCATTTGCTTTAAGGCATTAGCAACTAAATAATAAATAATGTATAATAGTGCCTTGCATGTATGCATGTTTAGTATGTTTGAACAAACAAAGCCAAACATGCATGTTCACAACATATTGGTACATCTACCGATTTAATATTCATGTAATGAATCAGTGCATATATATGTATATGTACTCACATTGTTTTGTTTATGTTGTATATATATATACACACACACCAGTATATATTATATATTGCACTGAGCTTTGTTTGCACATTTTTTGGGAAATATAATTGAGATTACATATATTATATGGAATGAAATGTGGCTGCAGCATTTCTTTACATTCCTTACATTTTTAAGTGTTCACAACATGCATGTACATTCCTGGCACCTCAGTATGCATGCATATTGTGATGCATGTTGTTCACTTGATTGACCTTTGTACATACATGAATGCGACATTTGACCTCATATTCAGAATGACCATTTGATTCTGTTTGAGAGTGTCATTGCCCTGGCTGGCTGTCTCTGTTCAGTGTTGTCATTTTTCCTCTCACTTTCTCCCTGCGATCCTTGTCTCTCTGTCTGTTTCTTTCTTCCCCTCTCCATCGTCCTCTGTTTCCCTCCCTTCTACCAATATTATGTACTTATGCAGGGGCGTGTCCAGAGAGGGTAGCCTGGGGAGCACAAAAACCTGGTGTAGAAAATATTTCGCTCCCATGTCGCCATAACTTCAGCTAGCCTTGTCTTGGCTTGACAGGGAGGGGCAGGTGCAGTTGAACATTTATCATTGTTGCGCGGCCGTATCTTCACCTCATCTTCCTTCTCCGCTGGCTTGACTGTGTCATCGGAAGATGGGGTGGAGGGAGCTGTTGAAAAAATGTTGCCACCACGTCGCCATCATTTCAGCTTATTGTTATTATGACCAGAACAGGGGCACAATTCCAAGGGTCTAGGGGGCACGATCATGTGGGCCCATTCAAAAAGGTTTATGGGCACGCTAAATTCCCCTCCCCCATGCATGCGTGCGTGCATGCATACGTGCATGCATATGTGTGTCTTCCTCTCGCTGTCAAATCAACTTTCAGTTGATGGTTGCATAATATCAAGAAGCAAGAATATATGTACATTCTGAAGATACAAAAAAATTATTAAACAGTAATTTTTCCTATACCCTGATATGAATAATTACCTGGCACTTTTTTTATACTTTTCACTTTGTAAAATCTACCGCAGGTGCTTAGTTTGACAAAGTATACATACATAATATATCCCTATTGGTGCAAAATGAACACTGTCATTAGTGTCATATCATGGTATATGTGATATGTTTATATAATACAGTAATTTAAGATGTGTGGTCTTAAGAAACCATTGCACGTCTTGGAAAAAACAGCTGGAGTTTGCAATGAAAGGACTTTGATGCAACAAAAGTGAGATAGCCATAAAGACCATAATTAGATGAGTAAATATTTTATATAAATATCTGAAGTGACCTGATAGTGTTTCTTTTCAACAGGTATTCTCCATAGAAGTGATTGTACCTGGGAAACAACAACCCACAGTAGTGGAACGAAGATACACAGAGTTTGAGGAACTTCATAAAAATGTAATACTTGTATTTGAAATTACGATGTAATTACATTATTGGTATGCCAGTTATATGCACCAGTCTGGTACTCGATTAGCAAGCACTTGTCATGTACGTTTGTAGGTCTAACTTAAGGTTGTTTGTTATGGATTTTAAGTTAGCTTCCAGTTATAAGCTGTTTCAAATACTGTACTTGTGTGTGAACATTTGAATCACACATAAACGTATCAATTTGAGGAGAAATTATAGAAAAGTAAATACAGAAAGTGTTTGCTTGTAAACCTGTTAGTTGTGATAATTTCCATAGATGTATCATTAGTCGGTCATTTGCGAAACATTTAGCTCAGAATCAAGTATAATTCAATTCAAATATTGATGTTTAAATAGTTTCCAGTCTGTCTATGTTAAACCTGTTACATAAGTTACTTTTGTACAAGGTTATAATGTTTAAACATTTTAAAGATCCTTATTATTTGTTTAAATAATTTATGTATATCTTATATTGTATAGTTATATATACATTTTTATGATGTGCAAATGTCATGTTTTAACTAATTTATCACTGTTTAATTAGCTGGTTAATTCAGTTCAATTTTAACATTATCTGCATAGATATATGTGCCATTTCTTAACAAATGTATTGCTATTTCTATAATTAATGAATTTTTGGCACATGTAACTGTCTCAGTAAGTATTCAAAGTGCCTGTGAATGGAGTATGACGTCATTTATGGTGCTGTATTATTTTACATGCTTTATTTTTGATATTATTAATTATTTTTAATTCACCAGCTGAAGAGAGTTATCCTTCCACCAACTCTTCCGTCAAAAACAGTCTTAAAGTGGAATCATCGGATACTGGAAAACAGACGACAGGGACTTGAGGCTTATCTGCAGGTTAGCCAGAAGCTGGCAGTGGCTAACTCAGCCAGTGTGACATAGGCTACTAACTACTGACGGCCAGTTTTACAGAGTGTTCATGCTATATATTATGAACCTTTGTATGAAGAATAAATCATTGTTATGTACAGTAACTCATAACGATATGTTTGTCTTCTACGATTGCCCTGAGACTCTGAGTTATATGTCATCTTCTTATGATCCATTTTTGGTAGGAATGCTTCATAAAACTGATCCATTATTACATTGACAAACCATTCATTTTAATAAAATAGCCATAAGTCAGAAGCACCTTGTTAAAAGATCTTGCTTTTTCATAATTATTGTGCTTTTTTTGTGGTTATATGTAAAATATATAATACAAATTACATATTATCAGTACATATTGTCTTAGCCATTAATAAACCCAATGTTGTTAGTTGTCATAGCAACAGTTTGTACCATTTCCTTATAATAAGCATGTTCAATCAGAATCAAGCCTGACTATGTATACCTGTTCACAACAGGTAGACTTTGAACCACTAGAATACAAAATCAAGAGTGAATATCATTTGCATATACGATGTAACAAGTCAGTTTGCAATCTTAACACCTTCCTGTGCATGTCAAATCAGCAGGTAAATAATGTATAAACACAAACTTGCACAAAACCACAATCTAGGTACATTGTTGTTCAGTGCACATTTTGCAAATAGGTGTTACTCTGATCTCATAATTTGTATTACCGGACCCAAGAGAATCCTAACTGGCTGTTTGAAATTTAGCACCTTGGCATTTTATGATAGCTATTTATAAATAAAATTATTAGTATTTCACCTTAAATCACCCTAAATTTAAATAAGCCATAAATTTCAAACCGCCATAGATCGAAACCTACAATATCCAATACACTCACATTTTGGTTACCGAAGGGCGAACATGCTTGTCTTCATAACCGCTTTCACCAGACTGATTCAGAAATGAGCAGTGCAACAAATTTCATAAATTTAGTTGAGTTCACATGGAATGACCAATAAAGTACTAGTGGGTGACTGACTGTTCCGTTGCGTGATCCAGACGATCCTAGACGGGGGCCGAGTTCCTGGATTACTGAGTCAGTTCCTCGACATGTCATCCCTGAATACAACCACAGGCAGCATGGAGTGGGTGGAAATTTTGCCATTTTATTTCACTGCTGTACAAATCGTCAGTACATTTGACAGCAAACCATTTAATTTGTATGTTATTTTAAGGTTAATTTTGTTGGATTAATCATATTTTGTTTAATTTGCTGTTTTATGAAGACATCACTATTGTATGAAATAGCCACTAGATGGCTGCACTAGCACTGACAATGCTCCAAATAACCAGATAAAGAGTAGACTAAGCATTAAGAGTATAGGACGTTTGCAAGTTTTGTCACTATTGTTAAAGTTGTAAGAATAACACTAATTCATTGGATGGGATCACCATCCTTAATTTACATCACCTACACTGCATAGCAGTGTCACACAGATATATCATCTTACCATCAACAGAATTTGAAACGTAAATGTCAAAACTGGTTAGAAAATGTGTTTATATAATGACATTAAACATATATTATTATTCGTTTAAAATTAAATTACACATTCTTTCAGGAGTTTCCTGATGCAGTTTTTGCTTTTGTTATATATACAAGGGTTCTAACCAGAAATCATAAACATATATTTGGTTATTGTATGAATCATTTTGTAATTTGAAATGTGTAGGAGGTACTTATCTCATTAGTGCTTTGATTCAGTGACAACATAATGTATCTGTATATGATTCAGTTCTCTAGACAAACTGGACAGTGATGACACATCAACGCATCAGCCCCTCATTGGCTTCACAGACGATGTCTTCCTTGAAGGTCATTCGAAAGGTCATCCATATTTTATTGTTTCTGGTCCAATGGTCAGCATTTGTGTTGAATTGAAATATAGTTAATGTTGGGACATCCTATCTCCCGTCTGTCTTGGGGTCCAACCTCCCATCTCTAAACTGTTTTGGAGTCAACCTCCTATCTCCCACCTGTTTTTGGATCAACCTCCCATCTCCCACCTGTTTTGGGGTCAACATCCTATCTCCCACCTGTTTTGGGGTCAACCTCCCATCTCCCACCTGTTTTGGGGTCAACCTCCCATCTCCCACTTGTTTTGACATCAACCTCCCATCTCCCACCTGTTTTTGGGTGAACCTCCCATCTCCCACCTGTTTTGGGGTGAACCTCCCATCTCCCACCTGTTTTGGGGTCAACCTCCCATCTCCCACCTGTTTTAGGGGTCAACCTCCCATCTCCCACCTGTTTTGGGGTCAACCTCCCGTCTCCCACCTGTTTTGGGGTCAATCTCCCATCTCCCACCTGTTTTGGGTTAAATCTCCCATCTCCCACCTGTTTTGACGTCAACCTCCCATCTCCAACCTGTTTTGGGGTCAACCTCCCATCACCCACCTGTTTTGGGGTCAACCTCCCATCTCCCACCTGTTTTTGGGGTCAACCTCCCATCTCCCAACTGTTTTGGGGCCAATCTCCCACCTGTTTTGGGATCAACCTCCTATCTCCCACCTGTTTTGGGATCAACCTCCCATTTCCCACCTGTTTTTGGGTCAACCTCCCATCTCCCACCTGTTTTGCGGTCAATCTCCCATCTCCCACCTGTTTTGGGATCAACCTCCCATCTCCCAACTGTTTTGGGGTCAATCTCCCATCTCCCACCTGTTTTGGGGTCCAACCCCCCCTCTCCCACCTGTTTTGGGGTCAACCTTCCATCTCCCCCCTGTTTTGGGGTCAACCTTCCATATCCCACCTGTTTTGGGATCAATCTCCCACCTGTTTTGGGGTCAATCTCCCATCTCCCACCTGTTTTGGGGTCCAACCCCCCCTCTCCCACTTGTTTTGGGGTCAACCTTCCATCTCCCCCCTGTTTTGGGGTCAACCTTCCATATCCCACCTGTTTTGGGATCAATCTCCCACCTGTTTTGGGATCAACCTCCCATCTCCCACCTGTTTTGGGATAAACCTCCCATCTCCCACCTGTTTTGGGATCAACCTCCCGCCTCCCACCTGTTTTGGGGTCAACATTCCATCTCCCACCTGTTGTTGGGTTCAATCTCCCATCTCCCACCTGTTTTGGGATCACCTCCCATCTTCCACCTGTTTTGGGGTCAACCTTCCATATCCCACATGTTTTGGGGTCCAACCTCCCATCTCCCACCTGTTTTGAGGCCTAGTCTTCCATCTCCTACCTGTTTTGGGGCCCAGTCTTCCATCTCCCACTTTGTGCCATGCCTCCATTGTTAATTTTGGAACACCATTTGCAGAGTGGTTTTATGCTTTAGTTACTTTCCAAGGGACTACAGTTAATAACAAGTATATATTTTTACATCTATATTAATTTTCACCTATAGTCCAGTAGAAAGTATAACAATTATTTACTTAGACTTAGTTCATCCTATTCCTTTTGGGACATTGGGCGACAAGCTTTCTCCATCTACTACTGTCTTTCGCAATTTCTTTGGCCTCATTCCAGGTGATTTCCATTTCTGCCAGATCTTCTTTAAACGTCTTGCGCCAGGTCTTAGTCGACCTTCCTCTCCTTCTGTTTCCACCTTCAGGCACCCACTCCATTGCTACATGTGGTGTTCTCTCTCTTGGTAGGCGTAGGATATGTCCCGCTAGTCTTCGTCGTCGAGACTTAACTATGTAATGCAGGCTATCCAGACCTGCCCTCCTCATCACTTCTTCATTGGTGATGTGCTCTCTCCACGATATGCCCAATATGAACCGGAGACATCGTCGGTGAAATATATCTAGTTTTTTGGATATCCTCGCCGTATTCTTTCACGTTTCACAGGCATATATCGCTGTTGGTATTACGATTGACATGTAAAGACGTAGTTCTATGTCCTTTCTGATGGTGTTACTGGACTATATTGGACGTAGTCTTTGGAACACTTTCGTAATTACCCGAACATATTAGCTAAAAAGCCAATTTTTGTTTTAAGCTTGACAAATGCTATACTGCAATCGTAAATTGAGCTTTCAACAAATTATGTTCATAATGGTATTACACTTGACTAATTGTAATTTCCAGATAACTGTAGTATTTTAGAATTTGTAATCAAATTCGGTTCTGCCAATAACAATAGCCTTGATGGTTTTATGGTTCAGATATTTATTGACAAAAAGTTGTGTACTTTTGTGTAAAAAGATATGTGATCTGCTACAGTGAACACACAAGACTGTTCTGCACACTAGCAGAAATAGTTGACTAGGTCAAGTTCCATCAGTTTTGTGATTCTGGCAGAAAACCGTACTTTATAATCTCCCCATTCAATGTCAATTTATTTTTGAAAAAAATCCAAAACTAATAAAATACATGTATTAACGAACACCGAGATTAAAAAGTCCAAAACTAATAAAATACATGCATTAACGAACACCGAGATTATAAAATCCAAAACTAATAAAATACATGTATTAACGAACACCGAGATTATAAAATCCAAAACTAATAAAATACATGCATTTATTAATCCCCAGGTTAAAAAATCCAAAACTAATAAAATACATGCATTTATGAATCCCCAGGTAAAAAAATCCAAAACTAATAAAATACATGCATTTAAAAAAACTCCAGATTAAAAAATCCAAAACAAAAAAAATACATGCATTTTAAAACCCCCAGATTAAAAAAGAATAGACAATGAGTCAAGATTACCTTGTTTCTCAATAGGTTGCTTTTTAAAATTTACTTCAATTTCAGCAATAAATAACAAGCTACTGAAGATATTTCAACAAACAAGGTATAATTTTAAAGCTGAGGAATCTAAAATGGTAGAACACTCACTTTCACAATTTGACAACTTAATACCCACTTTGCTGTGGCAGGTTGCGTATTTGCCCTGATATTGAACCTGTGAGATGATAATAATAATGCTATTTCTTAGTGGTTTTGTTTTTGTAAAATGATGCGTCTTATTGAAAGAGATGTGACTGTGTGTTGTAGGCGGTCTCACAGACATCATCACTGGTGGCGTGACACAGGCGTTGTACGGCTCCACAGATGACCTCATGTGACTGTCTGTTGTATGCGGTCTCACAGACATCATCACTGGTGGCGTGACACAGGCGTTGTACGGCTCCACAGACGACCTCATGTGACTGTCTGTTGTATGCGGTCTCACAGACATCATCACTGGTGGCGTGACACAGGCGTTGTACGGCTCCACAGATGACCTCATGTGACTGTGTGTTGTATGCGGTCTCACAGACATCATCACTGGTGGCGTGACACAGGCGTTGTACGGCTCCACAGTCGACCTCATGTGACTGTCTGTTGTATGCGGTCTCACAGACATCATCACTGGTGGCGTGACACAGGCGTTGTACGGCTCCACAGATGACCTCATGTGACTGTGTTGTATGCGGTCTCACAGACATCATCACTGGTGGCGTGACACAGGCATTGTACGGCTCCACAGATGACCTCATGTGACTGTGTTGTATGCGGTCTCACAGACATCATCACTGGTGGCGTGACACAGGCATTGTACGGCTCCACAGATGACCTCATGTGACTGTGTTGTATGCGGTCTCACAGACATCATCACTGGTGGCGTGACACAGACATTGTACGGCTCCACAGACGACCTCATGTGACTGTGTTGTATGCGGTCTCACAGACATCATCACTGGTGGCGTGACACAGGCATTGTACGGCTCCACAGACGACCTCATGTGACTGTGTGTTGTATGCGGTCTCACTGACATCATCACTGGTGGCGTGACACAGGCGTTGTACGGCTCCACAGACGACCTGATGTGACTGTGTTGTAGGCGGTCTCACAGACATCATCACTGGTGGCGTGACACAGGCATTGTACGGCTCCACAGACGACCTCATGTGACTGTGTTGTATGCGGTCTCACAGACATCATCACTGGTGGCGTGACACAGGCGTTGTACGGCTCCACAGATGACCTCATGTGACTGTCTGTTGTATGCGGTCTCACAGACATCATCACTGGTGGCGTGACACAGGCATTGTACGGCTCCACAGATGACCTCATGTGACTGTGTTGTATGCGGTCTCACAGACATCATCACTGGTGGCGTGACACAGGCATTGTACGGCTCCACAGACGACCTCATGTGACTGTGTTGTATGCGGTCTCACAGACATCATCACTGGTGGCGTGACACAGGCATTGTACGGCTCCACAGACGACCTCATGTGACTGTGTTGTATGCGGTCTCACAGACATCATCACTGGTGGCGTGACACAGGCGTTGTACGGCTCCACAGACGACCTCATGTGACTGTCTGTTGTATGCGGTCTCACAGACATCATCACTGGTGGCGTGACACAGGCGTTGTACGGCTCCACAGACGACCTCATGTGACTGTGTGTTGTATGCGGTCTCACAGACATCATCACTGGTGGCGTGACACAGGCGTTGTACGGCTCCACAGATGACCTCATGTGACTGTGTTGTATGCGGTCTCACAGACATCATCACTGGTGGCGTGACACAGGCATTGTACGGCTCCACAGACGACCTCATGTGACTGTGTGTTGTATGCGGTCTCACAGACATCATCACTGGTGGCGTGACACAGGCATTGTACGGCTCCACAGACGACCTCATGTGACTGTGTTGTAGGTGGTCTCACAGACATCATCACTGGTGGCGTGACACAGGCATTGTACGGCTCCACAGACGACCTCATGTGACTATGTTGTATGCGGTCTCACAGACAACATCACTGGTGGCGTGACACAGGCGTTGTACGGCTCCACAGATGACCTCATGTGACTGTGTGTTGTATGCGGTCTCACAGACATCATCACTGGTGGCGTGACACAGGCATTGTACGGCTCCACAGACGACCTCATGTGACTGTGTGTTGTATGCGGTCTCACAGACATCATCACTGGTGGCGTGACACAGGCGTTGTACGGCTCCACAGACGACCTCATGTGACTGTGTGTTGTATGCGGTCTCACAGACATCATCACTGGTGGCGTGACACAGGCGTTGTACGGCTCCACAGATGACCTCATGTGACTGTGTGTTGTATGCGGTCTCACAGACATCATCACTGGTGGCGTGACACAGGCATTGTACGGCTCCACAGACGACCTCATGTGACGTCACTGTATACAGATACCTCATAGATATGACGTCATCATTGGCAGAGTGATGGAAGGGTCTACAGATGAAATGTTATGACATCTTCGTCGACAGATTGAAAAGACTTATGTGACTGTAAAGATGACGTATGACATCATCATTGTCAGAGTGACACAGACGTTGTTTGGTTCTAAAGATGACATATGATGTCATCATTGTCAGAGTGACACAGACGTTGTTTGGCTCTAAAGATGACATATGACATCATCATTATCAGAGTGACACAGGCGTTGTTTGGTTCTAAAGATGACATATTATGTCATCATTGTCAGAGTGACACAGATGTTGTTTGGCTCTAAAGATGACATATGATGTCATCATTGTCAGAGTGACACATACATTGTTTGGTTCTAAAGATGACATATGATGTCATCATTGTCAGAGTGACACAGACGTTGTTTGGCTCTAAAGATGACATATGATGTCATCATTGTCAGAGTGACACAGACGTTGTTTGGTTCTAAAGATGACATATGACATCATCATTGTCACAGTGACACAAACGGTATTTGGCTCTAAAGATGACATATGATGTCATCATTGTCAGAGTGACACAAACGGTATTTGGCTCTAAAGATGACATATGATGTCGTCATTGTCAGAGTGACACAGACGTTATTTGGCTCTAAAGATGATATATAATGTCGTCATTGTCAGAGTGACACAGGCGTTCTTTGTCTCTAAAGATGACATATGACATCATCGTTGTCAGAGTGACACAGGCGTTGTTACCTATACCTCAGATGGCATCAGCATTTGGATGCTTTCATGTACCAAGGCAGTACAGATGTTGACATACATGTAATGCCTTGTCTGCTGGCAGAATTGATCAGTGACAGCAATGTGTAGAATCAGCACAAAGCTGGCATTTATAATTGAATTGCATTACAAAATAAACTTATTTATTTTAGGATACTGTAAAATGTATGTTATTTAGAGATCATGTGAGATAGAAACCAGAAATAGTCAATGTGCTTCCTGCTATATGTTAGCTTTAAGCTGAGTCACAGTTATATGACTTCTATTTACTTTACTTGTGGTGTTTAATGTGTTCAATACTTAATGATTGCCATTGTTCTCCCATGCATATTTATTGAATGTACATTTAATGTTCGCTAATTTATGTATCACAAAATCTGTACAATGACATTCTGTGTTGCGGTACACAGTGAATAAAAATAACATAACTTATTATACTAGGATAAATCTATAACAATCTGTACATCAATACTTTAGCGTGCTGCGCATGATAGACATATAACCCCTTTTTACAACATAAACAAAGGTCGCTTATTTGTACTTAAATGAGAAACCAATAAATCATCCAATGAAATTTGTTGTACAATTCCATCTAGACGTTTAAAGACGTTTTATCTCTTGGTGAATGTGTCCACTGTGAAAATGCAGTTGTTATTTAACAGTTCAACAAGTGCAATATCACATTTAAAATGTAGGCCCCCTAGTGCGAGAACAATAACATATGCATTTGTGAAGAGTAAGTGATTGGAATAGTAATACGCAGGTTTCTTCGATGTGATCAGTGGTGAACATTCTATTTTGCGAAATGCATAATCAGCGACTCTGTTCCCCCACTCAAGAAAACGCTATATCGTGAACTGTTTTGTTCTATTTGCATCTATTATTTGGCGCTACATCACTAGTACCTTCATAAACCAATTTTAAGTTGGTATTCTAAACTTTCCCCCACTGTGTTTCAAATATTGCAAAATGTATGTGTTACCTCACTGTCAAGTATTCGTGTTAAAATAATGTAAACAAACTTATATCATTGTTTCACCTTTATCAGTTTTTATTGACCTGCTTCTCTAGTAGCTCCTCAAATCAATTTTGAGTTGGTAGACACATAACATTTTTCCCAGGATGCCTCAAGAAATGGTGTAATTTTCACGTTCATAAAATTATACACTTCACCGCCCATGTTGCCATGTTAAACATGCAACAAACTGGGCATATTTGCGTTCTACCCGAATCTCTTGTAGGCCTATAACCCAACATCACAACTACGGGCAGTTAGTAGTACCTTTTTAAACCAATTTTGAGTTGGTAAATTCAAAACTTTGTTCCCCACTTAACTTCAGATATTGCAAAAGCTAAAGTTTGCATTCTTACTGACCTTTATTCGTGTTAAATAATGTAACAAACTTGGAATGTCGTCGTTTTACCTGTATCTGTATATATATTGTACTATGTCTCATGTAACTCTCGCTATACTCGTACGCTACTTATCCAATGAGCCTCTACGGAGCTAATACTAACTGTCACATATTTCAAAATGTGTGTTTGCAGTATTACTGCAAACACTTTACAACACACAAAATGATTGTACTCAATAATACGTCGACTAGTTTAGACTACGAATAGTTGTAGCTCGTCGCCAGTCGTCACGACATTGGACTTGGTTGGTGGTTTGGTTGTTTGGCGTCGCTTCTAGAAGTCGACCGCGAACTGTAGTCCGGCAGTCAAACGCCCTTTTTAATGTGGACCGTACATTACTATTAAGATCCGCACGATGTTGTTTTTTCATTTTTGTGATCATCTAACCTTCTAGGTCAGTAATCCGACGGATGCCACCTTGACACCCTTGAGCGTTTTTGTAGAAACCCATTAATATGCAAATTAGGTATCGCCATTAAAATATATACTATTTTTCTGAATATCTCAAATTGCAAACAATCAAAATGATGTGTCCAAACGCATGTTTTCATGGTATCTGGTTATGATTATGTCAGTGAACAAATCATGGTATGCACATTTGTCACATGAATATGCATATTAGCTCTGACAAATATAATCTCACGCTTTTCGTGAGTATCTCCTGAATAGACGAGCTGTAGGCACTGCCTAACGGACCAACATAAATGCCCCCCTCCCCGGATGTGCAAACGCCCAAATGGTATATCATTTGAAAGCCCAATATATCCCCATCATAACGAAGCCTGTCGTAGAGCTGCCAAGTGATGCAGTAAGTGTGACACCAAAGTCAAACAAGGTTAACGTCAAATGAATTTTTTTTCGAAATTGTGCGCTCCGTCTTAAAATTACAATATACTTTATTAAAAAACAAAATGGGCATCTCATATATTTTTTCGAAAGCTTATTGTCTCCCCATCAAAATGAGATACGACATGGAGCTGTTACCCGGTATAGTAAGTTTGGGGTTAAGGTCAAACAAGGCCACCGTGAAATTATGAATATTCGAACTTCTGCAATACAGCAAACGTCATAAAGTTACAATAACTCTGTATATACTTCATATCTATGGATATGTTTCTTCCCGTCAAAATATGATACGACTTGGAGGTGTCAGTTGATGGAGTTTGTGTGGAGCGACGATCAAACAGAGTAACCGTCAATATGTTACCTATATACTCATGGCCACGTCATATACCTTTGGAAAGCCTATTATCTCCCCGTAAATACGGGATACAACGGGGAGCTGTCAAGTGGTGCAGTAAGTGTGGAGTGAAGGTCAAGCAAAGACATCACCAAATGATGAATGTTCATAACTGCGCTATTCCGCAGATGTTGTGCAATTACAATGTTTGCAGATCTACTTTGTCTACCTACACAAGGCCATGTTATACATCCATGTGTGCTGTATCCCCGTGAAAATAAGGCATATAGTTGTAAAGTGGTGGTCTAAGTGATTAGTGAAGGTTGAAAGTGAAGGTTTGAAGGTCGCTGTCAACAGATGCATCACCCAACATCACCGTCAAAGTATGCATCAACCAACATCACCACGTTTCATGATTATGCCGACATTTTTGTTGTTCCTCATACTATGAAGCACTTAATTCACTCCAACAATATTGGCGTCAACTGGGACACGTGCCTCGCCAGCAGGATCAAATAATTCACAAGAGAGAAGCGTGGTAACGGGATTCTGAGGAAAGTAACATTGGACAACAATGTGCCAATAAACTGGAAATACTTCTGTTGCGATGTTACCAACATACAGGAGCTAATTGCATATCTCTCCATTAAGGTTGCAAAGTTCTACTATCTAGTTTGAAAGGATGTAATTGACACTTCAGACACCTCAGCCGCCGTCACTAGGTGCAACTATGACATGCTACACCCAGTATGACTATGAAGAGCCTGGAACGCAACTGTTGATCCTTGTGCAAAATGCTTTGTGGAAACGGGATCAAAACCACGCATGATTCGCAATGTGTTTCCGATCGTTAGGAGTTATGAGCTTGTAAAGTTTGTATGCAGCTGCATACATTTGGATAGGCTCTGGGACAGGCAATAACGTTATTCATCTTATTGTCAACGGCAACCTTCATGCTCTGGGAAAATAAATGTCCACGTCATTGCCAGTTGTCAATAGCATGGGAAACCCAAATGTCATACCTCGAAGGAACTTGGATCCGGATTCGCGACACTTCAACTCCTGGAACGCATCGCCATTGCCCTCTGTAAATAAAGTTGCAGCGTGCGTGGTCTCCGTTATCGAAGCAATGAGAAAGATATTTTGTCAAAGAAATATTATTATTCAAATATACAAATAACTCCGGATGCTCTTTAACAGTATTCAGAGCGCATAGTGTAACAAGCTTTAATTCAGTCAACTGGTTCATCAGCAGACACCCACTCCAGATGGCTGGGGTCTGGAGGTGGACATAGGACGTGAAGAGGCCGTTGTTGTATATTGATGTAACGGGTACCCTGTAGACGTTACTAGCTGTGAGTGTCCGTCCGTATTTTGTACTGTTTCTGCAATACACATCAGAGGCACCCTGGGATACCGCCAACCTCACGTGTAGTTGATTACTATTCTTAATCTGTCTCCTGAAACATGCAAATTCCACAATACATAACAGTGGCGACGAGAAACGAACTTAAGCATGTCGGGGAAGAGCGCCCGCTTCGAGGAAGGAAGAGGGGTTCGAAAACTACGTTGAACGGTTCGAGTTCATCGTGATCAGTAACGGCGTATCCGCAGATGTCAAAATAGACAAAAAGAGCATTTTCTTGTCAAACGTTGGCGCTGAATGGTACGCGAAGTTGAAGACGCAACTGAAGCCGGAGACACCGGCAAATGTGAACTTGATGGCGGTACAAGCGAAGTTAATGCTCAGAGACAACCTTCAGTGAGATATATAGATAGATAAACAGATATATAGACAGACAGACAGACAGACAGACAGACAGACAGACAGACATATAGATATAGAGATAGCTACGAGATGGTCATATTAAGTGTTTAGCAAACTAAATGGTCCAGTATCGTTGACATGTTTACTAACCGCCGAAAAAGTGTGCAAAATCTTTTGACTTCATCGATTTAAAGATATGTTACGCGGTATAATTATGTTCTGTGTCATTCTATTCTATTTATAAGTTGCCGTTATGGATTAAGAAGACGTACAATGATAACCGTGCCATTTATAAATGTAAAAACCCTATCAGTTTTCACTTGCTTGAAAACAGATACAAATTCAGTGATGTTACAATTATATAGACGTGCGTCGCGGTAGCAAAATACATAAGTGTCGCTGAAACAACCTGAGGCCATTGACCCGTACCATTCACCGTACATTTAATATTCCCTATTTCGAGCGTCAATAATATGTTTTTCTTTCCAAAGCTGTCTCTGCCAAAAGCGCCTTCAAAACTACGTCGCAGTACACTGGAAGCAACAATATTGTCAAAGCATTCTTGTATTGGTAAAGAAGTAATGTTATCCATCCTACTTTTGATCGTACTCATCTGCAAGAGTCATTTAAGGACACATGTATATATGCTGGCAGTCGGAATTAATAATAACAACATCACTGTAATTCATGTGCTCTGTTTGAGTTCACGTTGGCAATTGTGGATTATGTGTTGGCAAAACAAACTGCTCTTAAAGGTGTCACACCTCTTTTGCAACTACCAAGATAAGTCGTCGATACAGGACATCAGGTCCTTCCATGTTATTTACCAACCGCAGAAGGAATCGGCCGAACTGTGTATAAAAATAGTGGGCTGCCCCATTGACTCATCTCACAGCTCCACGGGGCTCTAACAGATGGGAAAACAGACACCTACTGCCAGGGTGTGCGTCAACCTATTTGGGTCAGAAAACTAGTTCGAGGGGTAGCGTGTTACGTCGTATAATTTCGAACATGTGTTTTACTGCAAGCGCAGCCGGGATAACTTCTACCGGTCGGTAACCTTTTCTGACGGCGACCCAAATTCCAGATGTCGGGTTTGCATGGCGTCCCATGCCTTCAGGCAGCTGTGATAAATATCATAAAATAAATAATGCTAAACTAAATAGGTTCAACATGAATGAATGGGGAGAACATTGACTAAACTTGGTTGCTGAAGACGGAATCCCCAAATCTGCGCCGTTCACTTGATTATAGCCGTGAAATGCGTGAATATGTTTAGAAATAAAATCGACACGTACCTCAGAAGGGCAGGATACACATAGATAAAAAGGTCGGACTCTCGATAAGCCAAAGGGCTTCCTTGTCCACCTGACACCTAGAGTTAATTCTCTGGGTGGCAATCTTGTTAAATCTGGTTAAAAAGAGGATAATCACCACAAGTTAGTATAAACCAACATACGATGTTGACAATGTTTGAAGTTACTTCATGCTGGTGAAAACAATGAGATAAAGTATCAAACTGGAGGTGCATATATATATATATATGTGGTATAATGCAGACAGTGTCACGTGAAAGTAAAAAGAGAATAATTTATTTGAATACAATTGCATACAAAAATAACGAATAAAAAGGTAAAACAGGAAGGAACGTCGATCTCGTGTGAGGGTTTAGGTCCTGATAGTAATCACTGACCATTTCCCCTTTTAGAAAAGTTGCCTGGTTGACAGGTTGTTCACACAAACTAGTTATGGGCAGCGTTCCTCCAGGAGGCTTGAATTGCGTTTAAGACTGCTTTAAAGCGTTTAGCTGTCGCTACCAATTTGCCCGCTTGGCAGTTAAACAGCCTGTTCATTATACCTAAGTCGTCGGGTTGCCGTAGACTGAGCTGCCGCATAAAGAAATTGATAATGTGGGTTGTGCGTACTTGCGTGTGTTTGTGTGTGAGTGTGTATGTGTGCGTGGTCATGTGTGTGGGTGTGTGCGTAATTGTGAGTTTGTGTGCGTGTCGATGTGTGACTGTGTGTGTGTGCGCGTGTGCGCGCGCGCATGTGTGTGTGCGTGCGTGTCTGTATGCGTGTGTGTTTGCATCTGTGTGTATGTGGTTGTGTTTGTATTTGTGCGTGTGTGTGTGTCTGTGCCTGTGTGCGTGGTCTGTTTGTTTGTATATGTGTGTGCGGGTGTGCGCAAGCGCAAGCGTGTGGGTGTGTGTGTGTTGTCGTATGACTCTCTCTGTGTGCGTGCATCGTTGTGTTTGTGTATGTGCGTGCGTGTGTGTGTTTGTTTGTGCGTGTGTGTGCGCGTGTATGTGCGCGTGTGTGTGCGCGTGTGCGTGTGTGTGTGTTTGTTCTTACAAGTCCTCTTCTGGCTTCTAGGCTGTGATGCCTTTTACGCCAGCTCTAATTTTTGTCGTCAAACTGTATGGTGCGTATGCGTCTGACCAGTTGTGTCATGATGGGGTGGGGCTGTGTAGTCGAGCTTAATTGTGCTTTTTTTCATAATTCGTCTAATGTTCCCTCAAAGGACTGAACTGATGGAGCCTCAACCACAGACTGTAAGAGGCTGTTTCATATATCCGCGCATCGGCGTATAAATTATTTTTTTAAATGTTTAATCGACATCGTCCTTTGAATATTATATTTTTAGCTGGTACCCTCTCGTATATGATTAATTATCCCTCAAAGATATAAAGTTTGATGAATACAGTTGTATCATATTTCTGTGTTAAAATCTTATACATTTCAATCATGTCCCCCCGAGGCGACGGTATGCCAGAGTTGTTAATTTTCGGTCTTTGTAGACGTTCATTATATTCGAGATCTTTGAAACAGGGAATTAATTTGGTGGCTCTACGCTGAACATAGAGTCCATACTTGATTTGCGTAGTCAATATATGGACGGACGAAAGATTTAAAAACGGTAGAAAAACACTGTTCATCCATGTAATAAAAATGCGACGATTTATCCCCATAATTGAATTGGCTTTATTAATTTTTTCCGACTGATGTGCCTCGAAGTTATGTGATGAGTCAAAAGTGACGCCGATATCTTTCACCTTGTCCGTACCTGTCAGCGTTACATGATTAGGTCCCAGCGTGTAGCTGTCATTTCTTATGGTTGCTAATCGTATTCTCATATGGCTGCATTTATCTGGTTGGAATTTCAAGAGAGATACGTACGTCCAATGTTCTGCTTGGGTAAGATCTTGTTGAAGCCTTGCACAATCCTCTTCGGTGTAAATTGGAATATTTCGGAGCTCTTTATACAACCAGGTACGTCCTTAATAAATATAATAAAACGTAGGGGGCCAATCACTGATCCTTGTGGTATGCCGCTGATGGCATCATGCCAATCTGAAAATTAATTATTGACTCTTACACGTTGTCTTCTATGGGTCAACAGAGCTGCAACCCAACTTTGAATGTTTCCTTGAATACCATAGCCATGGAGTTTCTCTATACGTCGTTGATGTGGAACTTTGTCCAATACTTTCATAAAAGCACAGTATACCACATTAATACATCCACAGTTATCTAGTATCTCAGTGAGTGTTTGTCTGTGTGCATCGGGCTCTCAAAGAAGTCTGAATCAAGACAACCCGGGAGTAAAGTGTAAAGCGCTTTGAACAGTTCTTAGGACTGGTTACAGCGCTATAAGAACTTTATCTTTTGTACAATACTGGAGTAAACAGAGAAAGTTATTTTATTTGTTTGACGATTTCATGAAACAGGAGAGAGAGAGAGAGAGAGAGAGAGAGAGAGACAGACAGACAGACAGACAGACAGACAGACAGACAGACAGACAGAGAGATTGAGTTTGTTTGTTTGTTTGTCACAAGACAGTTCATCCAGTTCACCTTGGTGATGCACGATGGGATGACTTTGTGTGTCGACTGTTACAGGAAATCAATTGCGAATCCAACCATATTCTGAGCTGGGCTCTGTCTGGAGGCAGGATATGTACTGTGTTAATTTGTCCGAATGTTTGATCAGACGTTGGACACTTGTTTTCTTCATTGCTGCAGTATGACCAGGGTGGCTTTGCAAAACCTTTGTGGCAAGGGGAACATCTCGGTGACATCTTCTTTCATTCGCTTCTCCCAGATGTTAAGTTTTCTCGTACTTTGTCCTCTTGTGCGAGTGTATGTCCTCGTGTCCATGCAGTGCTTAAGTTCACAGACTTCATGAAAAGTATCTGCCTGGTAAGCCAGACGTGATACGAACAGCGACTCTGTCAAATGCTCTGACAAGGGACACCCTCGTTATTGTAGGAAATATTTCACTTCATTGCGGGGTTCATACGCATGTTTCACAACTCTCCCTTTGACAGCCATCTTATGTGGGAGTGAAGCAAGACATCTTCGTAGCCTGCCGCCATTTCATCCCACTGAATTCTTAACAAACGTGTGTTGAGAGAGTTTGCTTTCACAAAGTTGACTATTTTATCCACATAATTCAACACAATGTGCATCTCTTCGACCATGTCTTTTTTTGCTAAAAAGACATGGCCTGACGGTGCAGCGTACGTTGAGTGGCGGTGATATTACGGGCAATTTCCAGCATTCGAGTAACGACCTCACTTGGCCTTCCCGTTATCGGTGCTGCTCCATCAGTACAAATGCCCGTACAGTTTTGCCAATCCAAAGAGTGGGAAAGTCGTTTAGTAATTTTAATAGCAGTGTCTTTCCCTGTAAATCTTTGCAGAGTAAAACGCTCTTTTTGTGCGAGATACAATGGAAACCGAGCTAGGATAGAATGTTTAGTACATGAAAATGGATGTCGAGAAACATGTGAATTACAATCACAAATTCTACGCAAATACAATTCAAATCATAGTGTAGTGTCTGTAATATGTAATAACGTAAGAATAACACCCAACAATAACTATAACACTAACTCACCAGCTGCAACTGTTATTTGCGATTATACCCACTATACACACATATAATTAACTAGAAACTAAACAAAGCGAAATTAATACTAATAAAGTTAAACATCTAGTAAACTTCGTGCGATTAATCAGTGTTGTTTACTAATCATATTATATACTTGCATTCACATAAGATCGTTGATCTACCATTCCTGTCCAATTGACATATGTTTTGTTTGCTACGGATAACAATCATGCTATCTTGTTAAATCATCATATTTATATTGCAGGAGAACTTGGCGAATATTGCTATTTTGAGGAGTTCAAAGCAAACTGCGGCCCCGATCACGTCGTTGTCATGACATCAGCGAGGTACGGCCGGATGCTTGTCGGTCGGTGCGTTAGCGGTGGTTACGTCGGATGCGAGTCGAATATCATCGAGATAGTCGATCGGCACTGTTCCGGTCGGAGGTCATGCCAGATCAGGATACCGAACCAACTGCTGGAGCAGAATAATGCAAGTCCAAAAGACTTCCAAGTCTATCTGGAGGCGGAATATCAGTGTATCGAAGGTGGGCACGAACAGTCACTAGCTGTTACGTTGTTGTCAGTAAATGTATGCAAGCATCAGTGTACGTTACCGTATGGATCATACAATAGTGAGGAATTTTTGGGGGGTTTCCGGGCAACCAACCCCCTCCCCCTGGATACGCCACTGGTATTCATGTAGGTACGTAGATATAAACATCTGAACGTAGGTAGGCATATACATCATGTTTTTATGTGAAACACGTACACGTACGCCCACATTGAGACACACGCACACAGCGAAACTAACATATGTCTGTATACTGTTATCGTGTGCTAATCCTCCCGTGGTTTGATTTCAGTCGCGAACCACCGCACGGCTCCTTGTCGTTCACAACAGACGGTACTCTTGACACAGAGGACGGGATTCATCGCCAATGTTGTTACCGTGGAGACGGGGTGCGGGGGGCCTCGGTCACCATGGCTGACAGAAGGGCAGCTGGGTCAGGGGATTAACGTGACACCGCTTGACTTTTCCCAAGGCCTCGATAACACCCTGTGTCACGCCTATGGCAGACTCATTGTGAGTTGGAACATATAAAGACAGTCAATACTCTTGGTTTTAAAGTTCACGGCGAGATGAAACTTTACCACATTATGCATTTGGTCGTGTATGTCAAGTTCTCAAAATAAATTGGGGTTGACGTGACATATATTGATCATATGCATAAGAAAATTATCAACATAATCCTTTATGATTATTAGGCATTCATAATGTCATCATATTTCATCTGAATAAACTCCAGTTAGTGAAACCTGATATGAAATAAGTAAAAAGTCCTAATTCAGGTTTCTTTAGATACTGCATAGCTGACATAATATGAACACTGCAAACCAAAATGACAATAATCGACCGTTTTTTAGCGTACACGCTTTAACTTTATTTGATCAGAGTCATCACCAGGACATGCTACGTAATATACAATTAAATCACATTAAATCACAGTGCGCACCTCAATCAACCTTTCTAATAATTTACAAATCACTGGTATTACTCGCTGTGATCCTGGTATGTTTGCCGAAGCCTTTTTAAATGATGTTATTTATACATTCAATGAATTGATGACATTTCTTGTTTTGCTTCTTTCCTTACAAAAGGAACCATTTCTAAAATGCAATGATAAGTTGATGATTATTGCAAGTGGTATGTCGGTAGGAGATGGATGGCAGGACGTCGCACGTGTGTCTGGGATCAGACCGAGAGAGGCACATATATACTACTGACAGCCATCAGCTCCAGATCGTCATTCGTGACCAGGAAGATGTCGCAGAACAAGTGATGTTCCTCATAAAATACAGAGGTGGGTCCAGTGTTCGAACTTGCGTGTGCGAGTAGGTTAACCTTTTCCTCTTAGACGGCTTGAACCTGGAGCGCCAAACTTTCAGGGATCAATCCACGACTCCAAAACTTGGACGTAAGACGTACATATAATTATTTTCAAAATACACTATGTATGTCAGAATGTCAAGATTCTGACCTTTTATGGGGTGAATCAGTTGTTTGGAAAGTAAAACGTAATGGGCACGTAATACGTAACAGTGCAGGGACCGTGCGTGAGCGGAAAGTACATCGGGAAAACGGACTCTGCGTCATGGCCTTGACAGCATGAAGCAGACGCTGGCACAATAATGCTGATGTGTACCCTCATACCAATAGCATAACAATACAAGTATTATTTGACATTTCTACACTATCACGAATAGGGCCTATCGAAGGACGTGAACTTCACACTCTGTCCGACCTTAGTTAGTTTGAACAAACTGCTGTGCCGCCGTAACTTCTCCAGGCACATTAAGAAGGGTCTAGAGGGGGCACTGTTACGGGGACCCATACAAATACGTCTGGGGGCACCCCTCCCCTAGACACGCTTATGCCGAGTGTCAGCGTCTTTGCTCGTTCACGGTCATAGTAACTCCACGTTAGTTGCCTCTGAGCACAGCACACGTTCTACACTTGTGATCACCACGTGGGCAGGAAATGTTTTTCACTCGTTCACTGAGCAGTTAAATATATATGTCGTTTTGCTTTTCTCTCGCAGGAACTCTGACCACTGTGCATGCAACTGTTTTGTCTATATGTGCCTTTTCCTCTTTTTCCCTGTAGCGGCCTTGAAATTCTTAGCTCTGTGTGCATAATGCACAAAAAAGTATAATTGTGAATGTCATTTTTCAAGATATCGACTGAAGAAATGCTGTTTGTTCTTTGGGATTGTGTTATTAACTGTTGTTGAGCAAGATGTTTATTGAAGAAATCTGCGGTGGTCTTCTCCAAATTGGTTTCATTTTTTGGACGGAATCAACATCTGCTTTCTCTGCCTACACTTATATTTGTATTATAACGTATGTAAGCGTAACATATGTTGCAGACACATTGGCGTCAACATGTATTCATATTGTACGTGGTAGATTATGTAATATCAAACACATTAGAAACAAAAGCACGAATCTACCTCAATTATAACCAACATTGTAAGAAGGACCAATTGGATTGCTGGCAGCAATTTTGTGTATTATGTTTTAGGGGCTACACTGAACTGATATTTCTTAAGGCATTTTATGGTGTACGAATGAAACGTGCAATATGTTCAATGCAAGACGTTTTATCTTGGCTCAGTTGTGTTTTACAGCATCATATACATTCAGCGACCTTGAACTTCCTTAATTTAATTTTATAAACTATTAGATTATGTTCATCATGCTTGTTAACGAATGCGTACCATTGTATTCGAATGCGAATGCGTAACTTTATTCGAAAGCGAATGCGAATGCTTATTTCTATGGTCACATTTGAATGCGAATGCGAATGTTTGGTGGTTGCGTCCGAATGCGAATGTTTGTTTGTGTTACGCCTAGTGTAGGGCTGTAGGCCTATATATTATGTACATTTTTGAGCGTGAAGTATAAAACACTTATACACATGATATTTATTCTCAAAACCTGTCTACAACAGTAGAGCAAACCATTTTCTGTAGGCTACAATTTAATGTGTCCCGCTAGTCACAGAAGATTAGATGAGCATTTCAATGTTACAATAGATTGTTCACAGATGATGAACATTGCATTTGACAAACATCAGTTGCTCAAACAGTTTATCACCAATACGGGCACTTCCTTATTTTTTGTTACTGTTTATGTTATAACTCCTTATAGCTTCACCGGGCTTTAGTTTGCATTGGTAATCCTTGACCGACTACAATTTGGAGGAATCATGGCTTCTTTTGTGCTAGTCCTGATGTTTCCAAGCAGGTGATATTGGAACAGTGTGATTGCTGCCTCTCCAAATGATTCAATGGTCATTTGAAGCTTAGCCCTCAGCCAAAACCCATTTTAACACAAGGCTATGGGACAGGCTTCATTGGCTTCCCATTCATTCACTGATTAATTGATGGGTAATGTTTGACCAGCACTTCATCTTATAATACCAATTTTAGTTAGTGGCTACCTGCACACTGCTGACCTTATGACTTGCAGAAGTGTGAAAAACATCCTGATGCATTTGTCTTGAGTCAATCAGACTTGTTGAAAACTACACTCGCTCATTGAAAAGGTAGAGCACAACGTACGATATGCCATACTGGTCTGTTAACGGTTGTAAGGCAGTTTTACTAAGTGTGCATTCTTCTCTCTAAGTACTGAGCACGTTTCACAAAGAGCTGGCTTAGAAAGCAGATTTGCAAGTAGCATGATGACTGTATTAATTCGTAATTGGGTTAAACAACAAGTAGACCCGAACAAGACACCCAACAATTGCGTAGGTCCCTACTTACTACAGACGTAAACATGCAATATGCCAGCATTTGATACGCATTCGATGAAACACACATATATCTCAATTATGACTAAACTTGTGAGCAAAATTATGATTCTGGCGGTCATTTGGTTGTTGTAGAAAAATAATTATTCTGGGTAGGAATCTGCCAAAAACGTTTGTTGCCATTAGGTTGACGTATGCCCCTATTTTGTCACAAAATGCCTGAACTATGAGAGGGAAACTGCTCAAAATTACGTCGTAGCAAAGGTAATTTCAGAATACTACGGAAAATCGCCCTCTGCACTAGTGTGTATTTAAAGCGATTCGGAGGATACTCATTTGTGTTACTAGTGTTAATAATGTTCATTTCTTTGCAGAAATACGCGTACATTGAATACGAACAATATATAATGTTGCGCAAGTCAGGTAGTTACCCCTGAAACAAGGCTTACCTGCGTATTCATATTTCAGTTTTCGGATGTCCGGATATTGAAGCGACAAAGGAAATGTGGGTAACCAGAGTTGGCCAAGATGCGATATGTGGCTGCAAAACTAGCCACTTGCAATGGAACCTGCACTGTGAGAACGATTCGTGGATCGGATCGACATTCTCATGTTCGACGTCAGGTGAATATATATAATATTATATACATTGTCATCTGTGTGTGTGTCCGTGTGTGTGTTAGAGTGTGTGTTTGCGTGCGCGCGCGTGTGTGTGTACCGTTCTTCTTTCATATTAATTATTGTTCATGGTGGAAATATTTTATTCCGTGTTGCTGCCATGTTTTAAAGTTCTACAACCATATACGTTAGTACAGCTATACATGAACAACTTGCCGATTGTATTGGAACACAACACAGTTTTGAAATGTGTTTGTGTATGTTATTTTTCATCTTGAAGACCTTTGCTGATTTTGGTGATATCAGTGCGATTAATGGTCATGAATCTGGTACGTATTTACTTCTCCAGTTATGGTCCAGTAACAATATACAGGTAGACGCTAGCACGTTTGGGAAAACGTCGGGTAAGCGTCAACAACGTAGTTCTTGTTGAACAGGGGTAAGACAACATTAAGGATTCGTCCGCCATTACCGAAAGAGTGCCCTTGAAAACACCGTTTGGTGTCATGTGTGAATTTTTTTCGAGAACTTTGGCATGACACATGTCAGTCCAGTGAATACTGAATGTACTACTGCATTAGATCTTTCACGAGGTAGCAATAAACATACGCTAGTCGCTCGCGTATTCGCACAGTGGCTATTTTTCAGAACGCACCAATATTTCAAAATCCGTCATCAGATTGGGGCGAAATTGAGGGGTGTCAGGTTTGGGTGGATTTTTCTGAAAACTGAGGTATGAGAATTTTACGAGTTTTCCACAGCACTTGTGTCAATGGAGGATAAATATGCTGTGAAATTTTCAATAAAATTTTTCGTCAAATTTAGCAGGAAATGAAGGAAACGTTATAATGGCCGCCTATGTAAAATTTAAATGTGGTCTTACCCCAGCAGTGTATTTGGACAGGTTGTATATGTTTAAGTGGCGCCTCTGGCGGATAGTTTTGAAAACATTGATAACCTCTTAGTTACGTTTTGTTCCTACAGTTGATACCGACATTGTTATTAGGGCTTTTTCTGTTGCTGCCGACAGTTTGGAATTCGCACCCTCTTAGTCATAGATCAATAAAACATAGTACACAGATTCGCCGTCATTGAAAAAGTTATTTTTTTTAACTTAGCTTGCTAGCGTATAAAATTATCCATCCGTCCGTCCGTCCTCACTGTTGCACTGGTCATAACCGCAGTTTTGCTGTTCATCTGGATGCATCGAATTTCATCCAGGCTCAATGTGGTAACGAACTAAGGTATTTTATTTGTATTGACTATACGTCATAGTGGGATCAGCATGTGTTGTATTAGTCTGTATTACCTGTTCATTCCAGGTATCAAAAGGAATTGCGTTTTACATAAATGAAAAAAAGGCAAAAGCCTAAACATCGTGTCAGTGAAGTTACGACAGGTAAAGAGAACATAATTTTAACATTCATAATAATACCACATATAGCTATATCTGATAGGGTGTTATTGCATTTGCAAAACTCAAGATGACATCGTGAGAAGGTTGTATGTTGAAAAGGTGTTAATTCATAACACTCAAATATTTACGGGAATTTAAACAAAAGGTAGAAAACACTCGGGTGTCTTCAGGAGGATACATTTTATACACGGTGCTTTTCTATCATCCAAACAACATTGGCCTCATACGTAGGGGGATGGGAAAACAAAACAAAACTATGACAATAACCTGAACAACAGAAGGTAAGAGTATAGTAGAAGTTTACAGTCAACATGGATAGTGTGTAAAGGTATGAATGAGATTAACTTTTTATGATGTGAACATAGAACTAGAGATCTCACGAAAGGGGTGACATTAACATGTGGCCTTATTCGCCGTCTACGAGGATAAGAAATGAAAAAATATATACGTTAGTTGCTTCATCATTATTTATATAGCATTCAGCCTTGTTGCAATCATTACGCACATTATACTCCTTTCAGCAGTTACATTGTTAGGTATTCCTCACGTATATTGCTGAAGGAATAAGCAATGTCATAATTATCACATAGGTTAAGTTGTTGACTTTACTGTGCGTTCTCACTATTATTCTGTGACGCACAGTTCTTTAGTTTACTGACAGTGTTAACGTCAAATAATCTATAAGAACATTATACAACATTCCACTGCTATATATATATATATATATATATATCATGTCTTCGCTAAAATAAACAAACCTAGTTATTGCAAACGTAATTAGTTTGTTTTAGATATCAATCCACCACAAGACCCCACCACACGACCAGTGCCAATGTGGGCACATTAGAGGTAACGAAGAAGGTGACGTCTAAGTGACGGTCTAACATATGCGATATGTTAGTCACATAAACAGAACTGTGTACTCGGTGAATGCATAGAGATTTGAGAGTACCTATAAACCATTAGTTTGTTTATTCATGCAGATAGTGAAGACTATTGTTTTTGAAAAGTACGCGAGGGACTGTATCATCGCCTGCATGCTTCCGGTAGAATAAAACGGGAAGAAAAAAGAGCGCTGCATGATACGGCTGACGGTCTACGTGTGGAATGCGTTGACATGTTGACGTACGACATGTGACCATTGAGCGGTGCTGGCGCGTACACGCTTAGCTTAAGCTATACAATAAACATATCAGTGCACTCATTTCATTGGGAAACATTGTTATTATCAAAGGACCGTTCGAAACAAATATGTTTATGTTGATGTCTACCAGACTGTCGTCTGACGGTTCTACAATCTACATGGCGAGATTCAGACAAACAGCCTGACAACAACCGTGCGATGGCAAATTGCAGACGTAAAGTGAAGCAGACTGTTATTAGTCGTGACATACTTCTAGGATATATATATATATTATATGCCTAAATATATATATATATAATATATATATATATACATGTGTGTATATATATATATATACGCCTTTATTTATATACATGTACACTTGTCTATATATATGCCTATATACATATGTATGTATATATATATATATATTATATATGTGTGTGTGCATATGTATGTGCGTGTTCGTGTGCGTTTGCGTGCGCATGTGAACGCATATATGCCTACAGGTTATTGTATGAAATTTTACGTTTGGTTTGCTAAAACACCTAACACAATTATCCACCTTGCATGTTGTATTTCCTCAGGAATTACATTTCATAATACTCCACTAGAAAGCGATGCAAGGATGCAATCCCCAATCGTTCTGACGGTTTATCGACGTTTCGGACGTCACGGGATTTCACATAAAAATAAATAGTATGTTCACCCAGAGGTGAATGTTATTGTAGTATTATTTATTTGCTCTGCCGTCTAGTGTACATATTCATATATGTTCAGTAACATTGTAACATTGTAACATTGTAATTAGTCTCATAATGATATAAACGGAAGCTTCGCCACATGCAGTTATTACGGTTTGTTCGTACGAAGAAATACCGCTTTTTAATAATTATACACATCATCACACACACATCAGTCTAAGCACATTTAGGGTGTTCGTATGCATATCATATTTATGTAACGCATTTACGCTTGTCTGTGTTATTATATTATATGAACTACGATTTTACATTATGTGTATATATCTATGTCGTACGGTAACTGCCAACAACCCTATGCACGCTTTACAACAATATGAGTATCTGAAATGAAAGGCGCGTATATCACCAACTTGGTATTCACATACAAGTCACCATGTCCATGCATATGTAGTAACCTTATATTGTTCACAGTATGTAACGTACTCGATTTAGGACTTCGGGCATTCATATGGACATTCAGTCGCCGGCCAATCAAGTCTGATCACCTCTGGTTTATTAACGGCATCGCGGAACACAACTTTTGATTTAACTAATTTATTAAACATTGATTACGCCGTCAATGTTGACCGTATATTAAGATTAAATGTAGAACATTCGAATAACATTTTGAATAACTGTTCTGCTTCAGTTAGCAGCCAGTTCTCAATAAATGGTTATATAAATATTGTTGGCGCTGGCTGGCAGGCCTTACATACGTGTTAAGGGAGTGCGATGGTCAGAGCATAAACGACTTTTTCGGATTTTTGAGAAAAAAAAGAGTTTTGAGTTGTTGACATTTCCGTGTAGAAATATTATTCAACTTGTCATTCAAGTACATTGCATTGTTGAAATAAACGTGTATATAACACAAAACATGCCTTTTGTGTGATGTCTGTCATTGCTAAGTCTTTGTTTTTGTCAAATGAAGCGTGAATAATCGAACATTATGTGATTTTCTGGGACTGATTGCCGGCCGAAACACAGTGCAATACCAACATGGCGAATACCACGGGAAAGCCCCTTTTTCGCTTTGCATCATGGTAGAAACAGATTTAAAATAGGCCCTCACGTATCTGAGTAATCCCGACTAAGAACGAAGACCCCTCACACCATCTCAGCGGCAAAGGAATGGGAAATCACACGACGACTGGCCAGACGGCATCACGTGATGTCGGGTTCCCTCAAATCAACGGGTCTGATTGGTTGTAATATTAAGTTCCACTCGATGACGTCAGCTTGAGATACCAGCCACGTTAGATTACATCGCAATTTTATAACTTCTACGTTTCGTTCATTTCCATAGCTTTCTAAAACAACATTATACCATTTGGTCGGGAGCGAGTTGGCGGTTACGGTGTAGGGAAGCGACGGAAGCTTGCACAGCTTCAGAAAGTGAGCGATTTGAAGAAATCGTCGAGTGTGTTGATGAACCGGGTGTCAACGAACCTACGGCGCTACGCCACGGCCACAGCCACGAACGGAGTACGTTTGATGTCTGGTGTTTCGCTTGTCCCACGCTCTGTCATATACACTGACAGTGCATATTATTTGTATATACATGTATATTTATATTTTCACGTAGCATAGTTAACCCTTGTGGGTGTAGACACGATTGAAAGTTGACCTAGTTTGTGTTGTTCATTGGTCCAGGGTCGATAGCCAGGAGCTGTCAAACCCATCAAGGCACACCAGGATAGAGGTTACGAATAGGACTCCTAAATATAATACCATATTGGATGATGTTGATGAATGGCATTAGTATTCTAAATGTTCAGTGGTAGTGTGGTTTAGATTAGAAATATGTTTGGTAGTTATATATTTATAATATATTATGCATTGTAGGGCAAGAAGTTACACCATACAAGGAAACTACATCAGATGCCATGTGATGAATGGAGGGTGCTTTTGTTTGCATTTTGAAAATGTCATGCTACGTTGTTACAGTGCTGTTATTGTATTTGCAGGCACCAAGTCAGCCAGCAACTTTGCAAACTGAGCCTTCCACTTCTCGAAGGATATTGGCTACCGAGTGGAAGTTTGGTTACGCCAAACTGTTGGAAGACATGGGTGTGACGCGTTTCTCACTTGATGATGGTGATGACACTGCAGGCATCTCGGCAGTGATCGTATGCTGTGCTGTGCTGCCTTCACCCATGGCGAACCTGGCATGCACAGCATGTGGACAGCGCACCCTTGCCATCCATGCTGTGGACCGGCATCTTGGCATGCTATGTAGACTGGAAACTTTTTGTACCGGCTATGTAATGTTTTGTTCAACTATTCAAGTTGGTTATTTGAAAAGCTTTTTACATAATGAGCCTTCATTTTTAGAGATTATAAAAAAAAATTATTGACAGGTCATTTGGGTTGTATGTAGTAACTGCACAACAATTTAGGGTCATCTAAGGCCGATAGTTACTGCGATGTGTGAAAGGAAAACTCAATCCAAGATGGTCATCATAGTGTGAGAAAGTCTCGCATAATGTCTGAAACAAAAATTCAGTGCATTTGACAAACCGTTTCCCATGTAACGTTTCTAGTATTAGTGTTCGTGTGTATGTTTGTGTACGCGTTTGACGTCTGCGTTAGTTTACGACACACACAGTGAGTTAACGAGCATACCAGTGAGTGATTGAGTGCGTGAATGTGTGTGCGTGTGCACGCGTATGGTGTTTTTGGTCTGGTTTAATGTATGATAATGTGAGTCCGTGTGTGTGTGATTCAGTGAGTGGTGTTGAACTGGTGAGTGTAGTGGGTTAATGAGTAAGTGAATATATGCGTGAGTGAGGCATGGTGGACGGAGGGCCGGAGATAAGGTTTGACGAGTGACTAAATGAGACAATGTTCAGCAAGATTAATATAGGATACTGAAATAACAACGCAGCCGTATTGCATTTGCAGCAATGCCAGCAAACCTCATTTGCAACACGTTTATAAGGCACATAACGTTATTAAAACGGAGGCTAGACTGGTCGGATTTGATTGCAGAGAAATTATTACTTTTAGTTGGAAACTTTGTGTCAGGTGGCAGCACTGTACAGCGCTTATGTGATGACGGCCATCAGTTAAAGATGGCCTCTCGACTGGAGCAGTGGTCCAAAGAGGAGGTAGTTCGTTTTTTTAATGCTAAGAATGTGTCTGCAGCGGAAATTCATCGTCAACTGGTCGAAGTGTACGGGAACGAAGTGATGAGTCATCAGAGTGGGACAAAGTGGTGTGCAGTCTTCAGAACCGGACGAGTCACGACAAATGATTGTGCGAGAAGCGGCAGACCCATGACAGCAAACACGCCAGACAACAAGACACGTGTTAACACAGCAATTATGGAAAACAGAAGAGTTACGGTCAATCAACTACAGCAAGACTTGAATCTGTCACATGGAACAGTTGTCACGATTATTGAGGAATTAGGGTTTCACAAGGTTTGCGCGCGATGGGTCCCGCGAGCACTATCCGAAGATCACAAGAATGGATGGCTGAACCCCCCACACATTACACATGTCGATGGCTGAACCCCCCCCCACACATTACACATGTCGATGGCTGAACCCCCCACACATTACACATGTCGATGGCTGAACCCTCCCCCCACACATTACACTCGTCAATGACTGAACCCCCCAGATACGGTTATTCAAACCCAGTCAGTATATTGTGTGCGATGGATATTCACGAAAGGAGTCAAGCATAAGAAAAAGTAGCCTAGGCCCGTTGTATCGACCCGGATTCGACACTTATTCTGGGCGGCACCCAAGGCGATAGAGAAAAAGAGAGGGAGGTTAGGAAATGAGAGACAGAAAGTGAAGTGTAGGACACATGCAAGTTAGACCAGCAGGAACAGCACATTCTGACGATTGTCACACGAATGACAAACATGCGGTGAGACTTTTTTTTATACAAATGTCTCACTCGCATGCTCAAACGCACGCACGCACGCATTCACGCACGCGCACACATGTTATAAAAATTAGGAAACTACATATGCCGACTGTGCCACGCCACAAACTGCTGTCACGTATACACTTAAATGTATTTGTAAATGCTAAAACACAAATAATTAGCAAATTGCCTGCATCTTTGCGTGCAAAGCATCACACACATATATATATATTATTTTTTATTATTCGTAGGTCGGTTTTGTAGGTTTTTCTCCGCCCCTGGTAGATAATAACATTTCCAATAAAACGCAATACATCTATCAACTAGCCGAAGTTCGCTGTTGTAAACAGGTTAAAAAGTGTTTCGGTAAAAATAAGTTGTTTTCATCAATTAAAAACCATTGCACAGAGCAACACAATTAAGAAGGTATCACAGCGTCTTTGTCGAGGTCATCTTGACATTAGCTGAGTCGCGCCATACATCTGCTGCAAACCTCGCCGTTTAGGAATATGTTACGTGGGAGAAGAGAAGGATATTGGGAAGATAGCAAACATGCAAACATTAAAACTGTGTAACATAGTTACGTCTCAACGTTATAGAAGTTATGATTTCTTTCAGACATTTGTATGTTAGTTTGGTAAAATGTACAACCAGACCACTGGGTAATGACATACATCGTGGAGAGAGGGATATCATGCATGTATGTTTTTTTTCTTCAATTCATCCAGTCGCCAAAATATATAAATTTCATAAAATGGAATATTCTGTTTTGAACTCCTGAGTAGTCTCCATGTTTGGTTGGTATGCCATTTCTAAAACGTATCATGTTCAGTGAAAAATATTTTGTTTTTGTTAAAAAAATGAATGTTGCTCTTAAGGACATCGGGTCATTTCAACGTTTAGAACATTGTTTAACAATTGTGACTCTGTCTCCGCGGTGTTCTTACTCAATGCCTTCTTATATCTCTGTTTGGCTTCCTGTCTGGAACCTTGTCGGTACTATTACTTATCAGACACTTGTCTGCAAGTACCCTGCATATTTATTTACTTACTTACTGCTCCCTTAACCCGCCTGGGTCATAGGGGTGCTGCATTGTTGAATGTTTCACCAGTCGAAGCCAGTCTTCGCGGTTGTGTGCTAATGTCTGAGTTTCTGCAAAGGTCTTCCCAGTTCATTCTGCAATATTGTCTGACCATATCTCCCTCTATCTTCATTGTCTTCTTTTCCCCGGCACTGTTCCTTGTAGTATTGTTTTTGTGAGCCCGCTTGATCGTGTTACATGACCATACCATCTCATTGTCCTCTTTTTTACTGTGGTCAAACAGGTCTTCATAATGTCCCACGTGTTGGGTGATGATTTTTCTGATTTCATCGTTGGTGATGTGGTCCGTGTAGGAAATACCGAGGATTCTTCGGTAGCATTTCATTTCCAATGAAGCACTTCTTTTTTGCAGTTCCGCTGTGAGGGTCCCTGATTCGCATGCATACTGAAAGATGGAAAGGACCAGTGTACGTACTAGTTTAAGTTTAGATTTCAGTGCGATGTTTTTGTCTCTCCAAACTGGTTTCAATTTCGTCAGTGCTGCTAATGTTTGCGCAGATCTCGCAAGGATTTCGTTTCTGGAACCCTCGTCATTGATGATAGCTCCGAGGTACTTGAATTGACTTACTCTTTCCAGTTTGTGTCCATTGGCAGTTATTCGGGACCCCATTGCATTTTTGCTGTTTGTTATTAGCTTGTTTTTTTCTGTACTAATTTCCATTCCATATCTGGCTGATGTTCCTCTTCACTTCCAGCCAACCCGTCGATGTCATCAGCGAACCGTAGGTTGGTGATGATGCGTCCTCCAATGTTGACTTGTGCCAGTGTGATCTTCCAGGGCATCTGTCATTATTCGTTCCAGGAATACGTTGAATAATGTAGGTGACAAGAGCAACTTGTCGTGGCATAAGCAACCTTTAACTGTCCTGCTAGGTTTCTACAACCACTGGAAATCGGCATAAATAGCAGAGTATCTGGATAAATTGCTGCAGTATTTTTAATAACACATTAACTAATAATTATACAATCTTCACGACACGGTCTACTCGAATATTTTATTTCCAGGTGTATCTTCACTGGCATGCATATAGTCTTCACTAAACATGTCAATATTTTACTTCCATTGTAACCCTTAATGATCTGTAACTGTGATTCTCAAAAAACACTAATTTTCATTATTAATTACAAACTCACAATGTAGGTTTTCGTAGTGTCCCACATGTTGAGTGATGATTTTTCTGATTTCATCGTTGATGATGTGGTCAATGTTTCGTCCAGTCGGTTCACAAGGTTAGCAAGTTCCTCTTCACTTCCAGCCAACCCGTCGATGTCATCAGCGAACCGTAGGTTGGTGATGATGCGTCCTCCAATGTTGACTGTGCCAGTGTGATCTTCCAGGACATCTGTCATTATTCGTTCCAGGAATACGTTGAATAATGTAGGTGACAAGAGGCATCATTGACGGACTCCGACTGATGTGTGGAACCATTCACCTACAGCGCCTTGCACCAGTACTGCGCTGCTAGCTTTAGCGTATAGCTGCTCGATGGTGTGTACTAGTTTTCGTCCAATATTGTAGTTCTTCATTGTTGCCCATAGTGCGGCATGCCACACCCTGTCAAATGCCTTCTTGAAATCAATGAAGACATGAATCAGAATCAGATTCAGAATAAATTTATTTGACCTATACATACGATACATATACGACGAATAACGTAGGTAATAGGTAAGGTCGGGAGACTCACATTAAGATATATAATATCGCTAGCACAGGAGCCACCCCCTGGAATAGTTCCTGTTGATGTTGCATGTATTTCTCACCCAAAACACGAAGATTGAATATTTGTTCCGTGGTGCTTCTCCCACTGCGAAAGCCCGCCTGTTCTTCGGCGATGATCTCTTCTATTTGTGGTTTCAATCTGTTCAAGATGACTCTCAGCATCACTTTGCTCGCATGGCTAATGAAGCTGATGGTTCGGTAGTTTTGACATTGTTGTAGGTTGCCTTTCTTGGGGAGAGTAATTATCAGTGATTGAGTCCATGTTGTTGGTCACTCTCCAGTCTGCCAGATTTTGTTGCAGATTTTGTTGAGGATGTCTGTCACCGTTTCTTCTCCGTTCATTATCAGTTCTGCTTGGATGTTGTCAAATCCAGCAGTTTTTACCTTCTTCAGTGATCTTACAGCTATCTCCATTTCTTCACGTAAAATTGGAAAGTCGTCCTCATGTGATGATTCTTGGCTGGCTAGAACACATGGATCTTCGTTTGTCTGGAAATTGTACAGCTCCGAACAGTATTCCGTCCATCTGTTGATAATGTTGTTTTCTTCGGTGAGGCATTTCCCTTCTTTGTCTTGAATTGTGTTGACTTTCTCCTGCCTTTGCTTTGTCAATTCTCTCACGACTTTGTATGGTGTTTTGCTGCTGTTGATGTTGAGGCAGCTTTCAGTTCCCATGCACTGTTCTTCAATCCATTTTTCTTTGGCTTGTTTCAGTATTATGCATATCTATATATTCACTGCTTACTCCTGTAAGAAACCTGTCCAGCTTCGATCATCTCCAGTGCTTGCCTTTTTACAACCTTGCCTTTTCGAACCTTCCCTTTTTCGATCACTTGTTCATTCGTCACTCATACCCCTCATATTCCATCCATCCACCCATCACTCGTTCATTCGTCACTCACACCCCTCATATTCCGTCTATCCACCCATCACTCGTTCATTCGTCACTCACACCCCTCATATTCCATCCATCCAACCATCACTTGTTCCTCTACATCATCATTCTCTGGAATGCTTATCTATGAGAGCAAGTTGTAGAAATAAGTCTTCCCTAAAAGCAATACCGATTGTGATATGTTATGATACGTGTTACGTTCTGACGTAGACCAACAGTGTTCAGATGTACCTGTAAACGCCTGGAGTGAACACTTGCGCGACCAAACACGGAGTTCTTGTTTGATTCTGCGAGGAGGACCGAGAAAAAGGCCGTCGAAGAGGCAGCAACACATTGCGTCTGCGTCTATCAATACTTCCGTAGCTGAATACTACTGTGATATTAAAGTAATGATAACGCGTTAATCCGAGGTATTATAGCCGTATTCCTGTTACATTGTGTCATCTTTGTTGGATTTGTATTCAAACCTCGAACAGCACTATGCTTCGTTACGCCACTGCCATTGTTATCAGTATGAAGTAAACACATAGCTTGACTTACTTGACTTAAATGCCTAGGCCAGTTTGACCCCTCGCTATTCTTCTGGATGTAAAACTCCGCAATTTCGTCCTGTCTACAGCACATCGCTCTGCTGTTAAAAGCGGGAGTGCAGTGTCCTGTCTAACGTGGTCACTCCACCTCTTCTGCAGCCTTCCTCGTTTTCTGTATCCTTAAAAATCTTCCTTGAAAGCTATTTTATGAGATTTTCGTTTGGCATACGGCAGATATGTTCAAACCATTGGAGTCTTCTATGTCCGATGACAACTAATATGGATTCAGGGGTGAATGTTTCCTCTCTGATCTGGCTATTTCGTAGTCTGTCTGCCCTAGTAACACCTATGATAGCCTGCAGGCAAAACATCTAAACAAACTTCAAGAGACTGTGCCTCTTGCGATCGTAGGTTCCAGGTTTCTGCAGCATAGATTGTTATAGGCAGTATAAGGACTCCACATAGAGTGGCTTTCATTCTTATGTGTTGTTTGAAGTTATGTTGTTTCTGACGCTACCAACTGCTGCCGATGCTAAGGCTATTCGCCTGTCAAAGTCTGTCTGTCTCTCTCTCTCTCTCTCTCTCTCTCTCTCTCTCTCTCTCTCTCTCTCTCTCTCTCTCTCTCTCTCTCTCTCTCTCTCTCTCTCTCTCTCTCTCTCTCTCTCTCTCTCTCTCTCTCTCTCTCTCTCTCTCTCTCTCTCTCTCTCTCTCTCTCTCTCTCTCTCTCTCTCTCTCTCCCGTTTTTCCTTTGCTCTGTGGATTCGACTCAAATGTTTCTCTTGTGGCTATTATATTGTATCCTTCAAACATTGTCAAAATCGTACGAGAGTCCCGCTCATCCCGCAGTCTTTATTTCGAATTGAAATGGGTGTCCTCTTTTTATGTTGACAAACTAATGAACGGTGCTAATTTGGTGACGAATAGCTTTATGTCAAGCAGACACATTTAACAATCGTTTTTTTGTAATCTATGTAGTGCGTAATTGTTGGACCATTATTTATGTTATCATTTAATATAAGTTAACTCTGTGAAGGCATGTATTGTAAAGCCAGCACCGCGGCCATAATTTGGGTCGTAGCAAAACTGGTTAAGAAACTGAAATGAAGAACCGCTGACATTATATATCATCTGGTTTTAAGTGGGAATTCATATTGTTGATTGAAGCTCATCTACAGGGTGACGACCAAACTACTATTCACACATATGTAATGCTGCACGGTTTAAAGGTCTTTGTGAACTCTGCAATAACAATAATACAGAAACTTCGTTTGAGCCTAAATCCTGGAAACCAAGCTCAGAGGGTCACCTATACAAAACTGTTGGTCCAAATCTATAAACAGTATTGAAGTCATCAACAGATGGATCTATTTGCCAGGGAGCTAAGAATAAACAAGGTTTACTGTGATCTTCCATTAAATGTAGCCACGTGATAACGATTTTAAAAGATGTGATTCCTCAAACAAGGAATGGTCAACGTCACAAATGTACGAATGTACATGATTTTTCATAACATAAATATTTTTCCCAATATATACAACACCACACCGGACAACAATCTACAGTCAGCAATGAAAAATCAAACAATAGTATTCGATCAAACTTTTCTCTCCTTATGACAGCAAAGTAATTTTTACAAAATATACATTAACGACTGCTATTCTCCAACGAAACCAAACAAAACATTGCATATATGTCCGTATGTACTATCATTATGAAAGTTTTGGATTTGAAAAATGTTCATGTAAACTGTAAAAAATATAAGTTATATAACTACTATATGCAGACAATCTAGCGGCGGTAGCGGACGGGGAAGCGGATTTACAGGATCATCTGATAGAGACGAAGGATATCTTCAGCAAACATGGACTGAAATGAATCTGGAGAAGACAGCAGTGCGTTGGGCAACAAAGCAAATAGCTGGGAATACATCTGGAGGGGAAGAAACTAAAACAAAGAGACAGTTTTGTATACCTGGACGGAGTGGTATGTGGGGATAGTTCCTCAGAGACAGAAAGTCGCACTAGAATACAAGCAGGGGCGAATACATGGAGAAAGGTAGAAGGTTTTATAGGAGACAGGTACACATCGCGAAAACCCAAGGGAAAGTTACTATGCACACGTGTGACACCGTCCTACATGGTCTAGAAACTATGGCAAAGACAGAGAAAAATCAGGAGAGGTTACAGTTGTGCGAAAACAACTGGGTCAGGAGAATTACGGGGGTAAAGAGAATAAATATGCGAAGAGTGGAAGAGCGGAGGAGGGAGGTGGGTGAAGTGAAAGACAGTTTGAAGAAGGTGAATTCGGTTGAAGTGGTCAGGACATGTGGAGCGAAGAGAAAAGAACGGTTGGCAAAGAAAGCAGAAGCCCGGAGTGTGGAGGGACAAAGAAGACGAGGGCGATAGGAGGACTGCGTGAAGAGAAACCTGGAGGGATAGATCAGTGAAGAGTGGAGGAGCAGAGGGAGGATGTTGATGTGAAATAACCTCACATTTAAATACACTGTAGTTAAATGAATCACAGTGTTTACAAAATGATGTGCATTTTGTTGCGGCCGATGGTAGCCGTTATTCTATCGATATAATATAGATTAATGATTGTATGCAATGTGTGTGCATGCGCACGTGTGTGTGTTTGTGTGTGTTGGTGTTGGTGTGAATGAGTGTGAGAGAGTGTGTGTGTGAGTGTGTGTGTATGTGTGTGTGTGTGTGTGTGTGTGTGTGTTTGTGTGAGTGTGAGTATGAGTGTGTGTGGTGTATGTGAATGTGTGTGTGTGTGAGTGTGTATGTGTGTGTTTGTGAGTGTGTGTTTATGTGTGTGGGTGTGCATGAGTTTGTGTTTTTTTTTAGAGTGTTGTTGTTGTTGTTGTGTGTGTGTGTGTGTGTGTTTGTGTGTATGTGAGTGTGTGTATATGTGGCGTGTGTGTGGTGTGAGTGTGTGTGTGATGTATGTGAGGGTGTGTGTATATGTGTGTGTAGGGTGTGTGTGTGTGTTTATGTGTGTGGATGTGTGTGAGTTTGTGGGTGTATGTGTTTATGTATTTGTGTACTTGGGTGTGGGGGGTATGTGTATGAGTGGTGTGTATGTAGTGTGTGTGTGTGTGTGTGTGTGTGTGTAATGTGTGTGTGTGGTGTGTGTGTGTGTATGAGTGATGTGTGTGTGGTGTGTGTGTGGTGTGAGTGTTTGTGTGTGCGTGTGTGTGTGTGTGTGTGTGTGTGTGTGTGTGTGTGTGTGTGTGTGTGTGCGTGTGTGTGTGTAATAAAACAAATCGCCATAGTATATTCTGAGTGCCCTTCCACGATGATGCCGATTGATGTTTCTTTTCTTCATGAAATTAACTTCGTTCAATGATGTAAAGTAGATTTTTAGATATCCGAATAAAACGTCTGTATAATTATTCTCCCTTTCTACTGTGTTAATTAGAATTGTGACTTTATACATTTGTAAAGCATAATTTCAGTCCAGTATGTGTGCACGTGCGTGTGTTGGTGCGTGCGTGTGTGCGTACATGAGGCATACTAGTATTAACAATATTAATAATTACACCACTATCGTTCATAAATCCTCGGACACCTTATACTGGAAACTTGGAGGTGTTGAAAATTAAAATAGTATGTTATAACAGTGACTTATAACAAACGTCTTAACCAATTTAAGACAATTGTTATACTGGTGGACTGCTCACTGCACACAACAACTTATGATTCGACATATAAAGCAGATCTGTGCCGAAAGGAAATTCATAAAAGGGATGATACACACCCTATACGAAGCTATGTCTAGACTCGACGAACTGACGAACATAGCCATGTAAGACATCACAGAAAATAACATTTTCTATTATTGTACCATCTATTGATTAGTATTCATGTTTTTTTCTCCAGTATTTTCATTCAAACGTCATTTTTGGTGTATACCAGGTTCCAAGCTAATATATTATCGACAACAGGGCTTATATATAGTAATTACATTTTTATCTGGTGTTTGATTGTAGACTCTAACTTATAGGAATCGATTAAATGTTTGTACAGTGTTGTGATCCAAAAAAGAATATACATCAACATGACATATTGCAGAAACGTCCATACTGACATATTAATGGAACTACAGTAATGTGTGATTATAGGGTGTGCTTGGAGACACCATGGTATCCTAGCAGCTGGAAGAACAAACAGGATTTAAATGCGGAAAAGGAGGAAAGACCACGATGATCGTGGTACACACAGAAGTGGGTCGGCATGATGATCGTGGTACGCAAAGAAGTGGGTCAGCATGATGATCGTGGTACACAAAGAAGTGGGTCGGGATGCAATTCATTATTATTAATAACTCAGGCCCCCCAATAAAATCCAATTCATCCTTACAAGTATCATAACTACGTCATATATATATATATATCTTCTATATATATCGTATGATATCAGTACATGCGTGTACTTCTTCATCTTCAATTGAATGATGTTGGCTTCGCAAATAGTGTGGGTAGAAAGACGAAACTGTGGGTATAAAGAAGAAAAAATATATGATCAATATTCTCGATGGAACTTTCACGACTTTCTTGGGCACTTCTTCACTGTCCAACTGAATCGATCTCTGCAAGGTAACTACTGAACAGAACATATCTGTAGAGTGTTCTGAGCTGGAATAATGTCATAATGTTTATAATGGTAGTATTTGTTCCGGTATAGTTATTTTGTGACTATTTAATAAATGTTTATACCTAATCGTTTGCCTTCCAGAATCATCACAGAACCAACTCGACGTCTGCAGAAGTGCCGAACGGACAGGCTATCTCCGGCTCGTAGTGTTTACTACTGGAGAAGAAATGGTGGATCAGTTCATCACAGGTGATAGGAACATCAAGATCGTTTGCACCTATATGTCTTTCAGGCAGACCTTGTACGTGTTACTCTCAGTGTACCACACTGCGTGGATCAGCTACCCAAGGGCCTACTCACGGGTGCTTGGGTTGCTCCAGCAGTGTGTGCTCAGTGAGCCATTCGTTGAGACAAAGTCGCGAAACGACATCCAATTTTGGGACAAACTCGAACGACTGACGTAAGTGGTGCATTCTGTTCAAATATAAGTTACTCCATTTGTGTATGCGTTTATATTCTGCGCAAGGTAGACGACACCAACGTGCATAACAATGACAACGCTACGCAGCGATATTGCAACAAGCGTTAGTAATTTTTACTTTGTATGTTTTATTGTGGCACTTCTGACTGTTTAAGTTACGAAGATCTTGACGAATACAAAACACTCTATGTGCACACTACATTTGATAGTTATACACTGACAGAAAAAGTTCGAATATGTGGTGCACCTCCTCTGTCCAGTATCACAGCATCCAACCAAATATTGCAGTAGTAAGCTGTACCGTTTTAATGTTTTCTTCATTCTTACCAAACATGGATTTTTTTTATTTGGACATACATATTCCTTCGTATAACTATCGAAATTAGATGCGTGACCATTTTGATATTGTTAAAGATTTAAGTCAAACTAAATGTATTCTATTTCAGTAGTTTTTATTGCAATATTTGTTTTGATGAACCTATTCATTCATTTATTCTTATAGAATAATAAATGTTCATATTAACACAGTTGTTCTACTCCATGCAGTTTTAGGGAACTCTGCATGCAGAGGTTCCAAGCAAACATATTGGAATCTGCTATACGACTATTTCAACTAAAAGCCATAAACTAAGCACCATGTAGGTATGTTTTAAACACCTAGACGTTTTCAGTACTAAACGCCTGGCGTAAATAAATAAACACATGAGTCAGCTATACACGCTGTAGACACAACGTTTAAACATCTTAACACGTCCAAGCTTCAAAGTGTTTAAACGTCAACACCCAGTTGTTTACAAATCTAATCAGCCGTTGTTGAAAATTAAACGCCAAAAACGTTTAAAAATTACAGGTGTTTAAAAGTTGTGTCTACAGGATGTATAGTTTGGTGTTTAAATCTGAACATTTGTTTTTACAGTGTATTATATTTTGTTTTTGTTAATGGATTAATGATCTGACCACATATGTTTTGAACGATAAACACGTTGGAATTAATTACAGTGAAAAACCTGGCATACTGTCTCCATTGCTGCGATCATCTTGACATTGAAAGGCTCAGAACGAATATATAATACCGTCTCCAGGGTGGCGCAGCTTGCCAAGCGGTTTCACACTTTCCATTATTTATTGCATTCTGACATGAACGAAATATCTTTTTTATTGTAGGGTGTACCTAATATCTTACGGTAGGCCTAATTTGTACAACAATCGCATTTACGAGACCTGTTTTGTAGCAGTGCACGCATGGATCGAAGGTAATAACACATAACTACCAACTCTCACAGAGACCGTGTTGAACCGCTGAATGTCAGGCGAAAAATCTCCAACAGCATCCCCGAACCGTCTTCGAGACAGCACATCGCAGTTCCGAAGAAAATTCTCTCTCTCTCTCTCTCTCTCTCTCTCTCTCTCTCTCTCTCTCTCTCTCTCTCTCTCTCTCTCTCTCTCTCTCTCTCTCTCTCTCTCTCTCTCTCTCTCTCTCTCTCTCTCTCTCTCTCTCTCTCTCTCTCTCTCTCTCTCTCTCTCTCTCTCTCTCTCTCTCTCTCTCTCTCTCTCTCTCTCTCTCTCTCTCTCTCTCTCTCTATCTCTATCTCACTCTCGATGTGGATGGTCTAGAATAGTCTACCGGAATAAGTAACACAAGCTAGTTATATAACCTAAACCACAGTTATAAATAACAGCAAATGCGTGTAAGTTATTCTAATAAATAAAATAATACTTGCACATATACGTCAGATTTAGTTGTCCAAACATCAATAGAATCGAGGGCCAGTATAGTATCGAGATCGAGGCTTGTCTAGAGAGTGAGAGACTTACACTTACACATTTCTATATATAATCGGTGTTGTAAACAATATTTCGGTGAAAACAAGTTATGTTTTCATAAATATAGTGCATAGAGCAATGCAGTAAAGGAAGCATCACAGCGTCTTGGTCGAGGTCATCTTGACATTAGCTGGGTCTCTGCTGAAAACCTTGCCATTTAGAAATGTGTTACGTGATAGAACAGACGAGAAGGATATTGGGAAGATAGCAAACATGCAAACATTAAAACTGTGTAACATAGTTACGTCTCAACGTTATGGAAAGTATGCTTTCTTTCAGCCATTTGTACGCAAGTTTGGTAAAATGTACAACCAGACCAGTCAATAATGGCATATATATTATGTTGAATGGTAGCGCCTAACAGGCAAACATTAAAACTGTGTAACATAGAAACGACTCAACGTTATGGGAGTTAATCTTTCTTTCTGCCATTTGTATACAAGTTTGGTAAAATGTTCAACCAGATCACTCTGAAATGACATACATGTATAGAGGGGAGATTGGGATATTGTGCACGTATTTTTGTACTCCTCCAATGGCCAAAATATATCAATTTCATAAAAATGGAATATTCTATTTTATATTCCTCAGAAGGCTCTATGGTTGGTTGATATGTAATTTCTAAAACCTATCACGTAGAGTGATCAATACGTTTTTTTCGTTAAAAAAACATGTAGAGCACCATGAGCGTAGAACTAAAAACTATTGCAACTGCAGTTGTTACTATCAGACTTGACTTTGTAATTATGTTCATGGTAATGTTTCTCTTAAGGATATCAGGAATTTACAAGGTGTACAACATTGTTTAGCAAGGGTTGTAAGCGGTTTTCTTACTCACTGCCTTCTTAGGTCTCAGTTTTGGCTTCCAATACCGTATCTATTATTATTACTTATCAGGTAATTTTTATATTTGTATATTCATTACTTCCTCATGTAAGAAAACCTTTCAAGCTTCGATCATCTCCAGTTATTGCTTTTTTGAATCTTGCCTATTCGGACCTAGCCTTTTCCGATCACTCGCTCATTCGTCACTCCCACCCCTCATATTCCATCCAACCACCCATCACTCGTTCATTTGTCACTCCCACCCCTCATATTCCCATCCACCCTTCACTTGCCCATCTACATCATCATTCTCTAAAATGCTTACCTATGAGAGCATGTTGTAGAAATAAATCTTCCCTAAAAGCAATACAGATTTAGATGTACCCGTAAACTCCCGGACTGAACATTTGCGCAACCAAACACGGGGAACTTGTTCGTTTCTGCGAGTAGGAGCGAGAAATCGCCGTGGAAAGGCAGAAACACACGCCACGGCGTTTTGCGAAGACATGAGCATCGCGATGGAAAGAGGCGTGAAATGGAGAAAAGGCATGGCAACGGAAAACGTTGATGATGTTGGCCGGTACAAGGTAAGTTGCTGAGGTGAAGCGGAAAGATGATAGCTAGAACGCATCACTTAGTGGAGGTGAATCACAAATTCAGATGTTTTACCAATATGGAGCGCGTGGTTAACCCGACCTCACCGTCGATTCCCTCGTCGACCGACTGAAGGGATGGGCCCGTCGTTTGCCGTCAGGTACGCAGTCACCAAAGTCGAACAGGAGGCTGGGTTTCATTTTTATTGAGATGCCTCTGTTTGAAAATATGTTGTTTCTGACTCTACCTAAGGCTGCTTATAAAAAGGCTATTCGCGTGTCAACGTCTCTCTGTATGTCGAAGATACTCTGCTGTCTAGGAAGCAGAATTCTGTCACAATCTCGAGTTCTTCATTTTCCAGGATGATATGCTTGTCTGATGAGGTGAGTATTTTGAATTTGGAGATATTTCTTCGTATGTTGAGAAACGAGTCAACGGCACTGATTTAGTGAAGCATAGCTCTATGTCCAGCAGACAAGTTTAATCAATCGTCTCATTATTGTAATTTATGTCGTGCGTATTTGTTGGATCATTATTTATGTTATCATTTAACATAAGTTAACTCTGTCAAGGCAACGGTTGCCAAGCCAGTACGGCGACCAGCAAAACTGAAGAAGAACCGCTGACATTATATATCATATGGTTTTAAGTGGATATTCATATTGTTGATTGAAGCTCATCTACAGGGTGACGACCAAACTACTACTCCCACATATGTAATGCTGCACGGTTTCATAGACTTTGTGAACACTGCAGTAATAATAATACGGAATTCCCATTTAATAACTATAATAAGCCAGATATATAAAATACAAATATACAGTTGGCCAACTATTTAATTTCCTTTTATTTCCTCGTTACAATGTAATGTATCACATGTACAGGAACATACATATATAACTATATGTTATAAACAATAAATAACAAAGTGTTATTGCTCATCCACAAAGAGAGTTGTGAAGTCCGTTATAACTAGTCATCGGGATACCGAACACTTGCGCACCCGGATTGCAGGGTTATGCCGGGGGGATGCAATACTCAACCCCAGCATTTACGACGGTGTCGCGCTTACATTTATCTGGGCGTTAAATAATATCCGGGTTACGTTTCTGCGCATACGCGTATCCAGGGGAATGTATTTAGCAACAGCTACGACTGTCGCGCTTTCAATTATCCGGGCGTTATATATGTTTATATATATATATATATATAAACATATATATACATAAATTATAAAATGTTTGCTTCCCACAGACATAAACAACGTCTGTCGTAAAACAGTTTCCTCTCCACGCACACGTCACGTGACTTACTCTTATACTTGGTTACAAATCTTAAACAGCAAATTATAATTATGTACTCTAACTATAACGCTCGTATTACGACAACAAACGAAATATATTTAACTACTGGATATTATATATCACTACGTGATCTACTGGTGCCAAATATTATGCCTTATATATGCACATAAACATCACCCGGCTAAAATTTAACTCCCTGATAAATGTAAGCGCGACACCGGTACACAGTGGGCGTCGGTTGGCGTCACGCGATGAGTGAACGTATACGGCGGTACGACGGTACGCAGTATGCGTCGATAGGCGTCACGAGATGAGCGAACGTACACGGCACTACAAGTGTGCGTCGATAGGCGTCACGTGGAGAATGCACGTGGCGAAGATCAAGAGCGAAACGATAATCCAAATGGTCGTGAAGTGGGGGAATGCGAACAGCGAAACTGACCCCTAGTCTTCACGGTATGTTGCGAGACGACCCGAATCTACTGTATCGGTAACAATAACCAGTCTTGTCGATGAATGATAACTGATGAACTGATGCTCTCGAATCAATCTTGTGGTGCCATGACGGGCAATTCTTCCAATTAAACAAACGCAACCATAATTCAAGGTTGTCTGAATTAAAAATATTAATGATGCTACAATTTCAAGACACGAGCGACAAAACATGTCAACATAGATCCCATGTCTTGGAGACAACACACTCACAGCAATGCAACTACGGTCGTCTGCCAGTAAAATGGCCGTAATTATTCTAATGGCGTCCAATCGCCGGAAATCCGACTAGCCAAAAGCAAAACTTTACACAAACTAAACCATCCCAGAAACTGCGCTTCCGATTCTCAAGAAACTTCGTCAGACTCTATTCAACTTGTTGGTTTAAAATAATCTGTATTGCACAATAGACACACAAACGTAAACACCTGACAATCCTCAAATTACTTCAATCACTTCTCCTATTGTCACTAAAAGTGACTTACGATAATACCACGTTATCAGTCAGGTTAAACCCGTTCTACCCTCATGAAATGTTACGTTCCTACTCGTAACATTAGTAGTAGTAGACTATTAAGGGTCAGCCCACGAAATACTACAAGCTCTCTGCGAAAGCAGGAAATAGAGTCAATATATTTGTTATTTCTTTTAAAGTAAAAAAGCGTTTTTCTTGATTAGTTTATTTTTTAGTAATATGTGACTCATATTGGACAATAGTGGTCCTAATATTGGACCAGATGGTCCAATATAGGTGCTACTGGTTCATCATGGGTCTTCAGTCAATTATTGATGCTTTGAAAGAAACCAAGGTTCAGCACACACTTCAGATTTATCAGAAAACGGTAGTGGCTTAATGCATAAATCATAAAAAATACGACGGTCCAGTGAGCATACAAATGACATATGACTATTAAGCACCAAAACTGATTCGACATAATTTAATTTTGAACTGAGAGCAAACACTTATATTTTGTTACGAATAGACAATTACACCAACCATTTAATTGCCATGATAGGATCTGTCACGGATAAACGAACAAATCAACGACATAATAGCCAGCAGAGTGTCTAATAATGGCAAGAAGATACCAGTTAGTAATTGATGGTCCCTGATCGCCAATGCGATCTTTTACCGACACATGGCACATCGATAGTTATAGGGCAGCCTACAGCACAACTCAGTGTAACCACGTCCCACAGCGTACACATTTCACGAAGGGTAATGTTCGCTCTTCGTCACATTGTACATAGTAAGAAGACTCGTTGTCACATTGATTGCTTTTTCGTTTTGGTTGGCAGGAAAGAGTCGCCGTTTTTGTCTTTTTCCTATCTTAACTTAATTTGTTGTCTTTCTATTTATCTTGCCGACTGTTGAGTTAAGTCTACCTTTGTGCGTTTTGATGTTTGTCATTACAGGTTTTCATATGATCTGGAGGTTATGATTTCAGACTTGGCGGTTCTTATCTTGGCCTTAGAAATCGCTGGTTTTGGGATAGGAGACAGCGTCACAGGAGTGATGACTTGGGAATAATGCTTCACAATGCCAGCATCTTCACTCAGAATTAGGTATTTGACCGTAATTGCACCAAACTTCTGAAATTCCGTCTCAAATTCAAGTATTCTCTCTCCAACCCAGACATGCACTGGCCGTCGTATACAGCGTGCCGTCGCAACCATCACTGTCTCCCCAACCATTTCACTGAGATTCGCTATCAATGCGATTCTGTCCTCGATATATGCGTAACACAGTCTCTGAGGTATATCTGCGTTCACCATCCTCTCATCAATGTTTTCACAAAGGCCAAAGTTGTCTAGCTTTTGTATAATTATGTTGGATCGTAGCGCAAGAACGGAAATATTCTCATTAGCAGGTCTTTAAATTGCCATCGTTGTCTCTTTCTGCTGCTGCATATCGAGATCTTGACAAATAACAACGGCTCGGAAGAAACGAAGTCGATCAGTGCTAGTTGCGACATACCTGAACCCTCTATGTCTGCTGCTTGTTGATGGGCAGGGATCATTGGACTGTTGTTCTCTCCTGGACAAGCTTTCATTGTTTGACTGTAGCTCGCTTGTACACGGGCTTGGGTTATTGGACAGTTGTTGCTAACTCGCGGGCACGCTTGGCTTGTTCGACTGTTGATCTCTCCTGGATGGGTTGGGTTGGTTGTGGCATGCCTGAAACCATTCTGTCTGTTGCTTGTGGATGAGCTCAGCTCATGTAGCTGTTGCTAGCTTGGGCGGACATGGATCATTGGACTGTTGTTCGCTCTTGGGCAGGCTTCGGTTGTTGGACAGTTGCTTGCTTGTGAGCGGACATGGATCAATGGATTGTTGCTCGCTGGTGGACAAGTTTCGGTTGCTGGACTGCTGCCCGCTCGTGGACGTGTTTGTTGTAATTGACGAGGTGTCATTCTGCATAGTAGCATCTCTGACAGAATTCGATGGAACATCTATACCAGTTTCCGAGTAGAACAACTCGAACCTTCCAGCCGCAGCTAAATCATTTTCGGTCCACATGTTCCGATCACAAGGCCAGATTTCTGTGCGCTAAAAAGCTTTGACAGTAGTTGCTTTGGAAGCAGTGCGTACGTATGCCCTTCCGAAGATGCGCAGACTGAGGAGATGGTGACTGTAGGTTTTGGTCCTCAGCCAAGTGTCACATTCCTGATTGTAATAGGTCATCAGAGGTTTGTAGAAAACCCGATCAAAGGGTTGGAGACGGTGCGTTGTCTGTGGAGGAAAAGATAAAATGAAACTTTAGTGACACTAATTCTAAAATTTCTCTTTTGCTTAGAGGGATTCTAGTCCCATATTTGTAGCCCCCTCCCCGTGTTTAAAAATGTAGGCCTCCCCTCTCACTCAACAAGGCCCCGAGCAATAAATATGACTGTAATATACACATGCAGAAACTTCAAAATTACGACACATTTCAATATTTCACGCGTTTTGGAATGGTACGTATAGTGGACTACGGGTGTCTTATATTGGACCAGTGGTCCAACATGGAGCACCCGGACTAGTCTAAAATCGGTCGAATGCATATTTCACTTCCTCGATGTGATTCTCAGAGACTGTACGGTTTTCCATTTTTAAGCCCCCCATGCACGTTATATAGACTTCGTATGACCATTTACTGTAATCGTGTACAATCTACTATATAACCGGCTTTGCATCACACCTTTAAAGTTGGTTAAGTAAATTTGTATCACATTTTTTCGCGTCTCCGCACTGGCCGTAATTTTTAGCTCTGTGTACAGATGGTATGTTGTGTGAAGCATCACATGGGCGTCACTGCGAGCTAATGACTATATATAGGACTCAGAACGGATAGGGGGCCACTGGCCCCTTTCGTAAATGTAGTGTTCTACAGGTTTGACAGTTGGAGCAACTGATGTAATCGTAGTCGCTAGAACGGGCATCAATAGCGAAAAGTGTCTAAAACGTCTCCTTTGTTCAAACGATATGCGATAAGTATATTATTACTTGGGTAATTATATTAGCAATATTTAATACTAATCTTGACATTTCAACGACATTGATATCATATTAATATCATGTTATTACAATGATTCTGAATTACATTCTCAATCACACCCTTGGAAGAATGGTGCAGTCAACTCAAACTAACAATATTTGTATAAAGAAGCAGAAGGCCTGGTTCCATTACTACAGGCGGACGCCTTCCTCACACCACCCAACAGAGACAAACACATGATCAGACCAATCACATTATACAAACCAATAACACCAGCCGCTGCTTCAAAATATCAACTTACAAGACTGACCAACATCTTTGTAAAGACCGTCATCGAATGGAACTCTCTCATAGACGCCGCTTTCAACCTGCCCACACCCAACGCATTTTCGTCTGCAGTTGGGAGGAACAGGGTTTCACTCAACGGCTAGCAACCTTCCACGTGTTCTAACAGTGCTGTGTAAAGAATTATAAAAGACTTATTTTTATACATTTGCGCTGTGCACACCCTAAACGTCACGTTGATAACCTCGATTGGCGTCTGTGATGCACTCACACACAACGTCTACAATGGGACCTTCAGATTGCAAAAACGCGACTAACTAGGGTAAGCGCAACTGTTGTATGTAAAGACTGTAGGTATCTCGTCGAGTTTTCCTTACGATGGTGATGATGAGGTATTCCCGAATTCCCGTCCTAGTTGGTGCTTTATCCACAACAGTTTGTTCTTGACGAGGACGGAGCGCCGCAGACAAGACTCCGGGTCATGCATCTTGCGCATCTCGCTCAGTTTTTGGACCGACAACCTCAGGATGCGCTGTGCCTCCATGCGCTGCTTGGATGTGATCAAAGGCGGAGACAGTGGCTTGGCAGGCTGATAGTCACACAGGTCGTTCGCCGGGTGTTGTCGCTTGTTGCTTCCCGCGACATCTCGGACATTGTTTGTAGATGAAATGGAACCCATTTTCAAAATGTAAGATATAATTATTACAAAGCACACGCAGGCCGTTTATAACATAGAGGTCACGTGGTCGTGCCGAGTAAGAACGAACATCAGAGTAGAAAAATGCATGCGCGAACTGCAGAGTAGAAAATACACGCGCGGACTGCAGAGTAGAAATTACAAGCACGGAGTGCAGAGTAGAAACTACATTTATGGATGTTAGAGTAGATGAGACTTGGACAGCAGATACCATTTCAAAGCAGTTTGCCACCAGGCAATCAATTGAGGTAAGTGCAAATGTCCTACGTAAAAACTGTAGCATTGATTACAAATTATAGCATTTATGAATGTTAAAAGATAGGGAGACCTTGATTGTGTTGATACAAATTTCCGAAAGAATGTTACGTGTTCAGGAATCATTTCACATGTGGTATTAATAACAGACAGGTCGTAGATCTGTATGGTAACCAGAAATGTATAATGTGACCTATTTTTGTAGTTCTCTACCTAATCGTCAGGATTGGATCTGTTTTATAGTTGTAAATGTATAGGTTGGGAGGCGCTATACATAGTGCACAAAAGAAATGACAACATGGCGCATGCGCAATGACATAATCATTGACATCTTTCACCTATTTTGTATAGTAAAACGAGTAAAAAGAAATAAGAGGCACGAATTTAAGGAGTATTATTTCATGTACCAGGGAGCGCTACTTGACTTAGTTACACAGTTCATGTTCGACTTGACAAAAATAAAATGCACGAATTTAAGCAGTACATTTTTTAATTCACGAACTATCCGCCATGAGGCGCTATTTTGTAAGTCACCACTTACCCACCAGGTGCGTTATTTAGGAGAAAAAAAAATAGGCACGAATCTAAGTAGTACTCATATTTAGTTCCACATTTATCCGCCAGGGGGGGGCGCGTTATTTGTAGTTCAAGGCCTACCCGCCAGGGGCGTCATTTCACATTTGGCATTGACCTTTGACCTTAATCTATATATTTAACATTTGTCATTTACCTAGATATTTGAACTTGACATATGGCATCGGCATATATTTCACATTTGACCTAGATATTTGACATTTACCTTTGTCATTGACCTATATATTTGACCTTGATCTAGATGGTGACGTAATTTGCTCTTACTCCGATCCGCACCGACACCCGACGATGTTAACCTTGTATACTACTACTTCAAGAAGGGAAGTAAGAAAGGCTTATAGAACTACAGACCGATATGTCTGTTATCAAACATCTACAAATTACTCACAAAGATACTAACGAATAGACTAGAGAAGACACTGGACGAAAACCAACCACGAGAGCAAGCAGGATTCAGAAGCAGGTACTCAACGACAGACCACATACACGTCGTAATCCAACTGAAAGAGAAGTGCCGATAATATAATATCCCGCTCTGCATCGCTTTCGTCGACTACGATATGGCTTTCGACTCGGTGCAAACTCAAGCAATACTGACCTCCCTTCAAGAACAGGGGATAGAAGATGTGTACATCGATCTCCTGAAAGACATCTACACCAACAGCTCGGTGACAGTCCACTTACACAAATAGAGCAACAAGATCAACATCAAGAGAGGAGTACGACAGGGTGACGGTGACACCATATCGCCCAAGCTGTTCACGGCAACACTTGAAAGCATATTCCGAAGACTGACCTGGGAAACCAGAGGCTTGATGATAGACGGAGAATATCTCAGCCATCTTCGCTTCACCGACAACATACTCACATGCTATTACACCATGCTACTCACTACTACACCGCAAGGACTGCACACAATGCTGCAGGAGCTAGCTGATGAAAGTGAAAAACAATGTCTCAAGATGAACATCTCGAAGACAAAAGTGATGCTAGAAAATGACACACCAATATATATCACCACGACGCAGTTAGAGAACGTTGAAAGCTACGTCTCTCTGGGACAGCGATACAGTATCAGAGACAAAAACCAAGACAAGGAGATTCAAAGAAGGATCACTGCCGGCTGGACAGCACTCGCCAAACACCGCGACATCTCCAAGGGTAACTTTGGAACCTGCTTGAAGAGACAAGTCTTCAACTCATGCGTACTTCCAGCGATGACGGCGTGGAAACATGGGCACTCACCATCCAGGCAAAGAACAAGCTAGCAGCCGCACAAACAAAAATGGAAAGAAGTATGTTAAACATCACATACCGGGAGAGAAAAAGAAACATCTGGGTAAGACAGAATACAAAGTTTATAGACGTGATAGAACAAATCCTGGGCAGGGCACATCAGCAGACTACGAGATAACCGATGGACATCGCGTATCACAACCAGGTGACCTTACGAAGGGAAACGATCTAGAGGAAGACCGGCGAGACGGTGGAGAAACGAACTAGACGAGTACTGGAAGGGCACTGTCTGGCAGAGGATAGCGCAAGACAGGCAGATTTGAAAACGACATGCTGAGGCATTTGCCCAACGACGGGATACTACAGCTGAACAAAGATGATGATGACTACTGCCTGCATAATGACATTGGTTCTCATAAGCAAAATGCTAGTGGATAAAAGGAATCGCGTTGATTTAACACTGATTAAAGAATAATCACCAGCACAGAAGCGATGTATTAGCATAGGCGCATCCAGGGGGCTGGATCAATAGCACACCCCCCCCCCCCCCCCCCGTCTTCCAATGTCATGATCGGACAGCGCGAGACAGCAGAGTCGTGCTGAAGGTCCGGCTCAAACCAACGAATATTAATTTGCGTCTGCCGCCAGTGGAGGTTTTTGGGCTCTCCCTAGACTATCCTCTCTGGATCCGCACCCGAAAGTGAAATACTGTAGCGAATGTATTTCCTAAACGTAGCCTCGATTATCCAGTCGCCATGAGGTGGCAGCATTGTCCCATCACTAGGGCCTGGATGATTAAGCTCCAGCCAGTGTTACCGGTAGTGGGCTTTACCCCAGATTCAGGTAGAGACGATGATTGGTTCTCAGGCCAACTATGAAATAATACTTTAAATAAGGATACATGTTTTTAAAGATAATACTATACTGTAACAACTATTTAACATTAAGCTTATATTGAAACTGTTTTCGTAATTTAGTGCCTTTTATTCACATCCATATTCACTAAGTGACAGCTCTCGTGGCTGTCGAAAAATTCCGTATTGACGTTCTTTGCTTATGCTCGAGCAGAAACAAATGACTAAGTGTGAATAAGCGTGATATAAATATCAAACAAGGACAAATTTAAGTAATCAAAGTGCAATCGATGTCTCGCGCAACGGTCGGACTACTAACTAATATATGTAGTCTCCGAAGAACAGCCGACACGTGCTGATCTCGGTGGCTAAGTCGGTAGCGTATCGAGCAGGTATTTTTAGGCTGATTGGTTCGAATCTCGCAGAATACTCGACACTTTTGTTTGTGTTCATTTAGTTTAAGATTAATTTTATTTTGTAGAATACTATTTCGGGCACTATTTCGTAATTTAATTTCGTTATCGAAAACATACATAATATATAAACATTCTGGGGGATAGACGTGCTAAATGGCATTGGGATGAGCAGTCAAAACGCGATTCTGAGCCAAACTATCTTCCTGGCGACGTCACGCAGCCAAACGAGAGTCGGTTAAGCGAGACTAATAATTCTTCATAAATTGATGACGCTTTAATTCATGAGTATATATGTTGCCATCTAGCCGGTAACATTCAGAAGGGCCATTTAGAGCCAGACTATCTTTCTGGCGAAGTCACGCAGCCAGGCGAGAATCGGTTAAGTGAGACTACTTAGAAGCGGTAAACCCGTAAGCACATTCATTAGCTTGGCGGAAATCATAGTTTCCACTTATTGCGCAGGGAAAGGTATTTACAGGAATAATTAATATACAAGATACAGTTTAGCGGCACCTACTTTTAAAGGAAGTAAAAACAAGGCATTAGATAAAATCCGTTTTCCATGTGTACACAACGTTTAACATCGTATGTAACATTTGAGAACATTAAACAAATACAGAGAACTATTTTTGTAGCATCAATTCGATTTAAAACCCGTCTGTGTAGTGATTCCCGCGGAAAATAAACATTTAATGAGCTAGGCGATCACGTGGTATTTTAACGTCACATATGACTCACACTCGCAGCAGGCCGACCCTTTCTATGCATTCAGAGCATGTTTACATGGATAGTTTTGGGGTCGAAACGAGCGTCAGAATGAGTTATTGTGTAATATTCCGATGTAATACAAACACTAGTTATCATAGAGGAACACGCAGTTATCTTACGGTTCCACATGAATTCAATTTTATTAAAAACAATGAATGCGAATGAGCCTACAAGTCGACTAGGTATCGCCGAGCTTGGGCTCGTTTTCAGAATAATTATATCGAATGCAACCAACGGGAGATAATGTACACCAATATACATACATAGCAAACATATATCGTATCCAGCTACAGAAAGTAACGTGTATAAGTGTATAATCTTATAATATCACTAGAATATCGATGTATGAAGGAGGAGTTGTACAATTTATCATAACAACTTAAATCAGTCAGCGAATTTCTGTCGATCCTGCTAGCTCATTTGGTAAAGATGTTGGTTCCTTGGCACTTATTTTGTAATCGGGCGACGCCGGTTCGATCCCGACACCAAACCATTGATTTTTTTAAAAACTTTTTTTGTTTATGGTTTCACCAAGTAATATAAACCAAATAATTGTTATACTATGATGCACTGTGTGTAAATATTTGTGTAGTAATTATTTATTCGCCACAAAAATTAAAATATGGTAATTATATATAACGATGTTTCTAAATTGTATTTATCCAGACAGATCACCATTTGTTTTCACATATATAATTACAATATATTACCGTACAATACACACATATATATATGTATATATATATATATATATATATATATATACAGTTAATACATTATATATCCATTACATTATATTTGTTTGGATAAATGAAATTTAGAAACATCGTTATCTAATTCCCATATTTAATTTTTGTGGCGAATAAATAATTACAAAAAAAAAATATATATATTTGTTGGTGACCTAATTATGTAGGGTATATTGGGTAGGCATCTATATTATACATAAAACAGTTCGTTCTCTGTTTGTATGTGCACCCACATCTCCGTCAGTTTAGCATGTATCGGGCTGAAAAGTTGCGTGTGATTTACCGGGCCCATTGAGCTGGTTCGTAGATTGTGACATTTTCTGCGTCAGCCCTGTGAACACCTGCTATTTCTGGAGTGGCGCCCTCTTTCGCATTTCACATATTTCCTACAGATGGAGCTACGTTTTGGCGTCTATAAAATATTATTTCAAAGTTATTGATTAATATATAAATGCTCCGCAAGCAATTGAACATATATATTGCATGATAAACAGACAACTGGTAAAAAACTGGGCAGAATTGTTTATTAATTTTACACTCCTGAAAAAAATTAAACAACACAACTACGATTGACAGCAGCGTAGTATTATTTATGGTACTGGCTTTGCTGTACCAGAACAGGAATACAATCACTTCGGAGAGATACTATGAAGGTTCAATACGCATACACAAGTATGCGACAAGCAGTGTAGGGAGTTATTCGAGTAAATATCCCGGTATGGGCAACTCTTCAGTCGTTTTACAACCCCATGGTATCGGTAGCCGATAGATCTACGTAGTAAACCCGCAGCTACAAATGATAAATTATTACGTGTTATAGTCTAGATTTGGCCGTGGCACTGAACCAGAACGAGTGAGATTCACGTACCGCCTTCAAGTAGATTGCGCACAACATCCATGACAACAAAGCAGTTAATTATGGTAGATGATACACCACGTGAAAATATACTATTTACTTAACTTGCAGGCCGAATATCATTTCGTAAGTTGTTGGTGTTGTTGCTGTTGGCGCCTCTCTTGCTGCATGTGTCGCTGATATAGTTGTTTTGTTATTGTTGCTGCTACGTTTGGTGCTGCTGTTGTTGATTTTGTTGTTGTTGTTGTTGTTTTCGTTGATGTTGTATCAATCAGTGGTGTGTGGTTGCACCCACATTTGTTCTATATTCCAGGTTATCCTCCACTGAGAAAATAAACTCGATCTAGCAATGGAAATGAACATTACATATCGTGCCTATGTTGTTCTGTTAAATTTAAACTGCTGCGCGGTAAGTCTAAAGTGAAAAGTCTACTTCAGAGCCAACCATGTCCAGCCCATCAATGCAGAATTCAGTACATTGCACAATGTGTGTGTGTGTGTGTGTGTGTGTGTGTGTGTGTGTGTGTGTGTGTGTGTGTGAGTGTGTGTGTGTGTGTGTGTGTGTGTGTGCGTGTGTGTGTGTTTGTGAGTGTATGAGTATGTATTCGTGTGTATGTGCGTGCATTGTGTGCGTGCGTACGTGTGTGTGCGTGTGTTCGTGTGTGCGTGTGTGCGTGTGAGTGTCAAAAATGTGTGTGTGTGTGTGTGTGTGTGTGTGCGTGTGTGTGTGTGTGTGTGTGTGTGTGTGTGTGTGTGTGTGTGTGTGTGTGTGTGTGTGTGTGTGTGTGTGTGCTGTGTACGAAATACTAGCATACGTGGATTCACTTTACATGTGCTTACAACTTCTATAATGACCAGAAAACCAATGCAAATATTCTTGACCAGGTATACAATACTAACATTAGATAACAACAATAATGAATCTTATGTAGCGCCGGTATCAGCCGTAGAGGCCATTGATGTTTTAAAAGTACTAATTTTAAGCATTGTAAAAGCACTATTATAAAATTTTATAAAAGCAATGTTCTAGATCCCGCATTATTAAAACTCTGCTGTATTGGCTAAGCATGTAAAGCGCTTTCCAGACATTGCCTGCTATATCATTTACATTACGCTCAACTTGACACTAACAAACGTGCTACCGGGTGTGCAAACGCACAAAGGCCAAATGAAAAGAATATGAACGTCAACTCAATATGCAACTGAACTGCTGGAACATATGCGTGGATCGGTAGGAACCAGTTGCTAATTCATGATACTGGTGGATTATAATTATAGGTATGTTAAACGAAACAAGTGTATACGGCCCAAATGAATAACTAGTATGTATGATTTTTATTGTTTGTGCCAAATTAATCATCCGCAGCCGAACATAATTATATACAATACACCAAGAGACAACAACAATGACTGCGGCAGAATTGTTTATTATAACATTCTCATGCGTGGTACAAAGCAAGAAGCACATGGACGATCTATTTAAATGCTATCATATTTCGTACGCATATTAAACTATGTTATTAATCTGCCGATGTCTGCATAGGCGTTACTTGCTATATAACTCCAATACGTCGAGATATGACAATGCTCTGCTGTACACCCGCAGCTGGAAATAATGAAATATTTAGTTATATATATATATATATATATATATTACAGTAGTCGAAGCAAATTAAAATAGGTTTAACATAATATTTAAAACTTAATAAATAAGCAAATGTTGCGAAGCTGAGAAAAGTAATGAAAGTCTATTCATTGGGTACATGAAAAACATACCTCATTCACGTACCAACCTAATGTAATTGTTTATATATATATATAATAAATAAGTTATTTTCAGGATTAGAAAAAGGAAGATTAAATAAAATAGCTCTCTAACATAATATATTTTACGTTGTACGTCGCAATTGCGACATCAGTGAGTCTTGTTTTTGTATAATGTTTAAATATACAGTTAATATTATATTGTTTTATGTTTTATATTTAATTATGTATTATATTTCATACTGATTGTTTGTCTGAAAAAAAAACAGTACTGTTGTTATGATTACTACACAAATACGTAACAACATTACTTAACATCATATCTAATATATATATATATATATAACCTGCAATCCCGTTATATAGTCATACCTAACAACGGTACATTAATCAAACCAACGAACAAAAACCTACGCACACACACACACACACACACACACACACACACACACACACACACACACACACACACACACACACACACACACACACACACACACACACACACACACACACACACACACACACACACACACACACACACACACACACACACACACACACACACACACACACACACACACACACACACACACACACACACACACACACACACACACACACACACACACACACACACACACACACACACACACACACACACACACACACACACACACAGTGACTCAACTTAATCGAAGTGCCCTTTCTTATTTAATGAAATAGGGTATAAAACATGGAACACGCAAAGTATTTAAACAAGGCAATGCATACCTCGTCCATTTTGCCGCCGTCAAAGTAGAACCCGTCACAATCAAACCCGATGTACATGGGGACGTCGTTATTCACGAGGAAACCTGGGGAAAGAGGAAATAAGTGCATTTATATGTATATTCAATATCGCATTCCGGGGAATATGGCAACGTAAGTTACGTTCCAGTCAGTTCGAATGGTAGAACATCGCCGAATAAATCATATCATACACTAATTTAATTTAAGCGTTTGTGTCATAATGCCAGAACACACAGTGTTTCACGATGGTTCAGTCCTCTGCAAAACGAATAGGAAATAACCGTGAGATTCCTCTGACGTGATAAGGTTTCCAATACATTGCTGACACCGCTGCCTGCTTTTTTCTGTAAATATATGTCTATTAGTATGCGTTCAACTCAATACATTGCGCTACTGTGCCGATTTCCCCGAGAAGCGTCTTACAGACTGCCTTTTCCCATACGCAATATTGGACGTTTATGCTACTTTTTGAACACACGTGATCAACCCTATATGGATTAATCGAGGCGCATATTACGAAAGGTTCTATGGAAGTGTTACTTTGTATGTTCAAAAACATAATAGCATTACGCAACATGACAGTTAGTGTTACGTTTCCGCTTTATAAAACACACAAGTTGATAATTCTATTTCTTTGCAGCAACCGGCACTATATTGACTGACTAGTCTGTATATGTTGTGGCTAGACTTATATGATATTGTGTGACCTAATTTAACTAGTCAGCCTTTTTCAGAACATGTTCGCCAAGAAGACCTTCGTTATGCTGGCTCTGAGGGTGGTCACTGCCAGGGTGATTGTCGTCCTCAGTGTTTCTTTTACATACCAAATATTGAGATGGGACCGACATTAACCTGATCTTCGAGTTACCATGGATGCACTGTGCCCAGTGTTGAGAGCGAGGTTTTTACACCAATATATCATGCCTGCCCGGTCTGGGTTTTGAACTCAGAGCGCTGGCATACCTTAAGGATATGCTAACCACTGCACTACGACGCACAACTTAAATATTAAAAGTTATATTTCATAAAATTTGCATGCGATAGAAGATATATGTCCTGTCGCAAGCAACATCACATGACTACGAAAAACGTACACACAATAATGCAAACATTTGAATAGCTCAGACATCGTTCATATGAAAGCATACACATATTCAAAATAGCATTGTATATTTCAGTTAGTACTAGTGGTCTTGAGACATAGTTAGAAAGAAGAAATGTCATTATGTGGTTAACTATGCTAGCGATTCTCATTGGTTTGGATGTGTCTGTGCGATGGTCATAAACGCTGTACACATCACAGAGCGCAACACTGTTAGGACAAACATAGCATAAAACATTATACCTTGTACAGGCGAGGGGACCGAGCTGACTACAACCTTGTCCATGTACACGGTCAGACCCGCTCCGTCGTACACCCACACGACATGATGCCACGCGGCGTCTGGGGCCTGTACAACATATATATACGTACTCTTTCAATAAACAGCTTTAGCACCCAACCTCATTTCGTAGACTTTTTCCTGAATACACAATTAAAATCCATACTTGGTATACGAACACAACATGCAGCGTCACTGTGAAATTGTCGTGAGTCGTTGTTGTACAAAACATGTATAGTTTAACTTCGATTCATCTCATGAGATCGGTTAAAGGTACCAACCAACCAGGATATAACGTCAACCTGTTTATCAAGCTAGACTGATATATTAATCATTCGTATTGCTGAGCGATGTAAGAACAAGACAAAACCAATATGGTTGACTTCCAACGGTTCTAATGGCAAGCCACAATATAATGTACATTATGTGGTAAAATGTTATGAAACCAGTTATACGCAGTACTAAAATCTGTAAAACAGTTATACACATTACTAAACAGACTGATACATTATTATGTCATGGAATGGCTGCTGAACAATTTATGGCTGGGTTGTGCGTAAATTCGGTGACTTTATCAGTATTTTCGAAAATAAAGTTCATACAATTTGGCGATGGCAACGATTACATTTATATGGTTGTTAGATTGTTTAATGGCGTGTGCAATATAGTGATTCTCTATACTAATTTATATTACAAGTAAGTATTATTCAGAAAATAAACACATACATAATAAGAACCGTCGGATTGTTGGACAATATATTGCCAAGGTCTGCTAATACAGGACAAATATCGTGCAATATATTTTTGTTTAGCTTTTTGGGGTAAACTTTAAAAAACAAAAGTTTTGTCAACGTAATAACGGTAATTGTTATGAATAAACAGCTCGTACAGGAAGCGTACCGTAATGGCATCAGTGAAACTCTTCACGATGTCGGGAAGAACCGTGCGAATCTTGCTTTGAAGCTGGCTGCTAGACGCAGCGCGCACGGAGAATCCGGGTTCATCCTCGCAGTCTCCGTTGTTCACCAGAGCTCCACAGGCGGGGCCGACTCCGTTCGGTCTCTTGTAGTACAGGGAGATGGAGAACGCCTCCACGTAGTTCTCGGCAAACCAGGTTCTCAGGAACGGAACCTAGAATCGAAACATAAATGCACATACAATAATTATTATTAGACTATCGATGTGTATATTTCCGTATTCGCCATATCTAGCTTGTTGCTTTTGATATTAATAGTCCTAACGTTTCGAATCTTGATAATCCGCATTATACCTTGTTAAATCGTAACAATTGACGCATGAATGTGTGGCGTTTAAAGTCAGTCTGTCATGCGTATTCTTTATAATTGTCATTTCGTAACATTTGAGCACATTTAAAGCGGACGTATGCATTTTCTGCGAATCGGCGAATTAATGTTGATATATGTATTCACACATACACGCGCACTTGCACACACATACACGCACACATACACGCACACATACACGCACACATACACGCACACATACACGCACACATACATGCACACATTTCGCCAGTCGTACACACCTCGAGATGTCCGTGTCCTTCAAACAAGGCGACGTTGCCGCCACGTTCGCTGTCTGGCACCAGTGTCACCGTTCCGTCCCCATACTGGTCAGCGACCGCATCGTGACATGTGATGTCGACAAAGTCCATCTCGAAGTCGTAGTGTAGCAACAAATCGTCCTTACATGTCGGGATAACTACAACATATAAAACACAACTCAATTTAAATTTAATAATATGTCTTACAAGTAAATTTACATAGGTACTAATTAAAATTGAATATTTTCTGACATTGAATCAGCTGTTGTGAATTATCTAATATGTGCACTGTGTAGATACGGCCACATCAAGATGGACACGGAACTTTGGGTACCTCATACTAGATAAATACATATAGAAAGACACAAGTAAAAGTAGTAATGACGATATTGCACAGACTCGTCTGCAGTTAGACTATACAAATTAATGTTATTTCGACACAGATCGGTGTTACAACAACATGCAATTCGGGATAGGTCATATGTATAACTAAGACACAAAGTCAACATGTGTCGGTATAACTTAAACGCACATACCTTCGACGTATATATGGTTCAATGTAACTGTTAACGGATCAACAGATGGCTTACTACCCGACACATTTGTTCCAGATGCTGACCGTTTTGCTTGAACAGCACAACATGTAATGTTCCCCGCGCATACAACTAATTTATTAACGTATACGTACCCGGACCGACGACCAGGCAGGTGCAGTTATCCTCAAAGAATTGCAATCCCTGTTTGCAGTATCTACTGACGCTCGGATTGGCGATGAGGTTGAAGAACCTCGGATCGTTAGGGTCACGAGAATACGGGCAAGCACCTGTCACGAAACAACAATGTGAATATGCATTGATGAATATGTATTAATAGTTAGTATGTATTAATTATCACGTCTTATGTGATACGACACGGTCAAATGATCAACAATGATTTGTCAGACTCCCCCACTGATCTTCAACATCGTGTTTGATGCGACGCGCTATGACGAAATAGTTAATGCACTGCTTTAGAATGAGGGGACTCGGATACCAAGTCGCCCAAACACAACTATTTCTGACACAACAGAGAAGAACACCATTATTTGTGATATCAATCTATCAAATGTTTTGAAAAACCGTGACTTCTGGAAGGAATTCGTTTTGTCACCAAGTCATCTGGACGTGCAAACGTAATTAATGTATATGTTCGTAAATATTGTTTTCTATTATTATTATTGTTTACCAAGCAACGTTGTTTATCTACGTACCTAAAATAATTTAAGTAATCTATGCGGATAAATAACAATCATAACAAAAGTTGTCACGAATGATTGCCTTTTGCTGTGTTATATCATTCAATGCTAGCGGTAATCACAAAAATTAATATTATTGGTTTATGAATATCTATGTGAAGATGTAAATACACCTTTAGAAGCGGGACATATACAATATAAAACAAGGACACACCATGTACTATCGGCGGGCCAGTGTACGCAACGGGATCGTCTACGTAGCATAAGCCGGTCTTAACATCTGTGCAAGTATGTAGCGCCTGGTTCCAGAATAGGGCGCCACAAGTCATCAGGTATTTGATGTAGCCGCCTTTGCCGTTGGGTTTACACACGTAGAATTGGTGACAGTTGGGTCTGTACTGCAGCCACATCTGCCCCTGGCTATAGTCGCACCGGAAGCAGTCCTCTGTAATAATATATAAAACCTTTGTCGTCAACACTTGCTTAGGAATTAAACATTGTGCAATTGTGCCGATGCGATTTGCACTTTATTATGTATACGTTTATGTTACATAAGCGTAAGCATAATTAACCCCTAAGAATACGTAACTGCAAATTGTAATTATGACAGATCAGTATCATAGCTGCTTCTGCAAATGGTTTATCCTATGGGAAACAAATTTGATATTCCAATATGTAGGGGATGAATAGCCTATATTATACAAGCAGTCAATCTAAGGAAGAAGGGTGTGTGTTTTAATTGGTGAACTAATTTACTCTTTTCTATACATATAATACACTGTGTATTGCTGGAGCCGTTTGCTTGTGTAGAATAGTATCTTGTTCCCCATAGTTTCTTACCACCGATTGAAATAATATCATAATGTTAATTTAAATGCCTCTATACGTCAATCAAAATACGGTGTCGTACAGCTTTTTGTTGAATAAAACCAGACTGAATATTTTGCAAAAGTTTTTTTTAATGCTGATCCATACTCAATATGTCTTACTTGAATTTATTTCAACCATTCATATTAGAGAACACATCCTTCTTGTAGAAATGGTATGTATTAGTGCACGACTACCAAGTGGGTAGTAAACCCATGTTCTTTGAGTTATGTTCAACAACAATAACTAATTGTAAAGAAATATCAATATTGTTATGTGTTGCGTTATCCATACACAGATACATGTTAAAAGTAGGTATGACATGTTTTGTTTTTCCTTGTTGTTCCATTTATAGAGATAATAAGGTAGTTCATAGACTGCTGCAATGCACCAATAGGTATCAGTGTCCACTACTCCCTATTGTCATCCACCATTTTCATCATCTTTTGCCTTGCACTGTTCCTTAATAAGCCCTCCCATCTTATTTGCGGCTATTTCTTTCCCTTTTGTCTGACTACGATATCGGTACGTCCTTCTTTGGTAGTCAACTTTCGTCAATCTGGAAAAATGACTTCTCACAACATCCTGTATTTCACTGCTTCCCGTTCAGCCGAAAAACATTCCAGCCTCTTCCTTCAGCTCATCCAAGTTCCTTATATTCGATGGTTTATGTGTTTCTTTGACGCATTTGTTTTCAAAAATTGAGGCTTCTGAACATTCGGGCATGCCACTGTTATACTTCCTCCGAACTTCCACTACTTTTGTTGCGGGCAAAATCAAATATATTTTTCCAGAACCGTCGAAATGGTATGGTGGATGCGACAACATTAACCGTAGCAAAATGACCTACACACGTACACTCTTTAATCTTGACATATAATGTAAAACAAAACATGTGAATCAATTGTAGATACAACACAATTGTTCCTTTTTCTTTCGTTCAATGTATCTATTGCTTCACATTTTGTTGTGTACTTTGGAACTGTTAAAATAACAATAGAAGGTTCAATTATTACGGCCAACGTTGTTATAAAATACTAACAACAAAGAAAACGTGTGGAGGCCGCACAGTAATACAAATCATTTATGACATGCTGTTGCTCAGGAAAGGAGCATTTTGAAAGCAGCGTTGTGAAAATTGTGCGAAATAAAATGCATGAATAGTTCATTTACGTTACAGTATATATTGTTCAAACTGGGTGCTACGTTAAAAGGTGGTTAAAGTACCACAGGTTGGTACTATTATACTGTTTCGAAGCCACTCGGTAAGAACAGTCAACCAATGGGTCAATTTTGTATTGTGTCTGTCACTTTACTGGACAGACAGCTACCATTCCATAAACAACATCTTTCGATCACATGGTTTCCGTTAAACGATGACATTCGGCAATGTCAATCCAAAATTACGTGAATAGAGACTCATTAGAATATTGAACATATGATATACACCTTAATTACGGTTGGGCCCAATATCCAGTTAACTAATACAGTGATTATTTCACCAACGTTACACTAAAATTAGTGGTTCCACACACTAGCATGCAAGGCGTAGAAGATACTACGTATGATTATACATTTGGAAAACAAACACTTTAAAATAAACCGAACAAAACAATAGAACTGACGAGATCGCTTTAACTGTTGTAGTTGGTGATGCGGTATATACGTACAGCGTATAATAACATATACTTGCCATTACAAATGAACTTCAACATATCCTTTATCAACACTAATATGGCAGCCGAATCTGGTTCCAAGTAAATGTATTCTTCCAAGGAAGCCAAGGCGTTGACTTGTTCCACGAAGTCTGGAATTTCAGTGTCCACGCCAATCCCTGAACATTTTGAAAATGGATAAGTATAACAACATCTTTAGTATAACACCGTACTAAATTTATGCAAATTAAATACACATTCAACCAAACTTTGTCAGTATATATACGTCATGTAGGTGAATCTGCAGAGATACACGGCTAACAAAACTTCAACAAAACTGTGCCAATATATCTAGGTCATGTAGGCGAATCTGCCGAGATACACGGCTATCTCAGATCTATACAACTACAACTATAAGTGGGTTGGACCAATTGAAGCAAGTTGTAGTGAATGCAATGATAAAAAGTTGTTGAAATATGTCATATTCACCAATCAAAACCATAAAGCATCCTTCTTCCAGGAGGAAGTGTAATTTCTACAGAAGGAATCCCTGTAGAATGTGTCAAAATTGTAATATAAAATACTTTGAAGTAACGTTTGCCAATGTATCGAAACATGATACATCTGTGAGGTTAACTTGATAAGCTTTATACATTCACAAATGCAAATACAACACTAATAACATTACCAAAAGAACAACCTCCGAAGATTGAGTGTTTGCGTAATTTAGTTCCTGCATTGGGGTAATTTGCATGCAAGCCTCTGAAATAACGAAGGGTTTCAATCAATTACGATGGGACCTTATTTACGTAAACAACGTCTTGCCTCCGTTGTTGCTACAGTAACGGTATTGAAAAACCATCCAATGAACACTGGATGGACACCGGAGTTCGAATTGCTTGGTCAGTTGGTAAACAGATGCATGGTTTGTTCAGATACTACCAATTGCTGAAGACAATATAACATTATCGACTACTTTCGATGAACCAACAACAGTACTGTTGATGATGCTCTAGGAGAGACCTTTCCTACCAAGTAGCCTGCCGCTATTACGTTTGTTCCAGGATAATACATTTCTGTAGATATATCACCAGCAATCAAATCTCTTCCATCATCCATGTTCGTATTTTGGATGTTAGACTACTCGTATACATACGTTTGCACAACATAAACATATTAAGACATCCGTATTTGGATGCATGTTACTACGGGACCACATGCCAATATTAAAAATTTATTTGACCATTTCATTATAACAAGTGTGTACCTCATTCGTGCATATTACTTAAAATAATAACCGAATATTTATAATAATAATATATGTACAATATTATTTAGTAAAAGACACTGATATTTTACTTCTAAAAATCACTGACACTAAACCAATAATTATTAAACATAACCACTATGGTAAATAGTTACCCCTAAGACACATATATATACATCATAACAAATAAACAGCGATGTCGTAATAAACATACTAGTTTTTTGTCATATAGCTGAGCTAATGGGCACAAATTACAATACAGATGCGGGAAGATTTGTACTGTTTGACTTTTGTGGCATAATCTAACTGGAATTGGTTAAAAATAAGATGAGAAATATATAGTTTAGGTGAAACCGAATGACGTAATACACATTTCTTAAAATGGTCGCAACATTTCTGTGATTTCAAATATGCCTGATTATTTCTTCGTTGGAAGTAGTAGAGAAATTATTATTGTTGTATATATACCCATCCCATGTAGCATGTAAAGATTGAATATTTTTAATATCATGGTTTTTGATATGTTTTAGATTTATTTATCTTGGCTGTCGTAATAAACAGCAAGTATGTGAACAACATAAATTGGTTCCACAAAACAAAGTTTCCTTCATTTTCATAGATTGAATGTATACATTAATTCACCACAATGTCATGTATTTTCTGAAACGCAGACCCAAAAGAAATGTTCTAATGCCATAAATAATATTTCAAATCTGTGGTGTAGAAAGTGGAAAATCACAAAAGACACACGTTTTTGAGTATTTCTCTTTTTTGAGAGGCCATATCTCTAAAACAACTGGACCACTGAAGTAGATTGAGGTGGAAATTTACAGAAAATTTGACTGCGGTCATGTTTGTGACGTCTAGAGCATGTCAAAGTCCGACGACACATTTTTGTAGTTTGCCAAAAACATTTTGCCCATATGCAAATATATATATATATATATGTACAATATGCATGCAAACAAAGCATACACACATACATATATGGTATATGAATTGTGTGTTGACATATCTATCTATCTATCTATATATATTTGCATATCGAATGATTTGCACTCGAAACCCGAAAGATAGCAATCACGTGTTGCAGTTTATATATATATATATATATGTAATAGATAGTAAGTAATTGTAATGAATAAGCAGTATTTGACTTTATATAGACGTACTTCATTAGATGGTTTCATTTGAAAGGCTACATTGGGTAATTTAGGAAGCAGAAAACTACAACACTTCCAGTAGCCGGTGATATTTATTACTATAGTATTTCAGTTTAAATGTTTTTATTACAGCTGCTGTGCCCATATACCACATTATTTACTACTATAAACCCTTCAAATTCAAACTTATATAAAAAGATTACCTTACCTATGCTCATTGTGGCGATTTCAAGTACATGTATTGGTAGTAAAGCATTTTCAATGGCTTTTAATGGGTCGTCCATTTTAGGGTAATTGTGTTCTCCGTCTGTAATAAATATTGCAGCGAAGCGGACATTGGGGTCTCCGAGGCGAGGGTTTAGCAGAAACGTGGATAATGTCAACTCGACAGCTTCAATGATGTTTGTTCGGCCGGTGGATGGTGGTTCTATCGCTTCGATTAAGTCAACCAAATGGGACGGGCTGCTGTAGTCGCCAAGTGCAATCTGTAGCAACAAGTTCAGAATAGTTAATTAATAAAAATTGGGTGAGGCCTCGGCACGTTCACCCTCACATACTGTAAATTAAATACAAAAAAGAATCGTGTCGTATTATTAAATTTATTTGTAAAGGAAAACATTTCAGGCTGCTGTCTACCAATAGTGAATGAATGAAAGTTTGAATGAAAGTTAATTCAACAACAACAGAATATACGATACATATACAATGAAAAACGTAAGTAATAGATAAGGGCGGGAGACTCCCATTAAGATATATAATATCGCTAGCACAGGAGCCACCCCAAAATAATACATGCACAATATGGTGTTTCTGCTGCTGAAATGATTAAGCTGAAGTAATAGACTTACATGTTGCTATGCCTTTGTCAAACTAAAAAAAATTAATAAATACAATACGAATTATAAATAAATTACAAAATAATATTCACAATTCATGTATAAACGTGCTACCATCGTGCTTGAGTTACTAGTACATGGGTTTAACTAAACATCATCTTTAATTAACAACGCTAAGATATGTAGAAAGTAATGACAACTTGAATGCTTTTTTAAATTGTATTAAGCTTGGAAGCTGAGTCAATTTATTTGCTGCTAAATTGTTCCACGTTTTTATACAACAGTCTGAGGGTAGTGTTTGTCTTTTTTAACATAGTACAGTTTGCTCTGTTTGGTATTATGCATGTTTATAGCTGCGGTTGTTTCAAAGAAAAGCATTTAAAGAGTGATTGTTTGCTTTATAAAGTATAACCATAGTCTTACATTTAACTAAATCACGAACTTTAAGTATTTTTGAGAGATGGAAAAATACAAATGTATGATCCTGGTCAGTAAGGTCATCAATAATCCGTATAGTTCTTTTATGTAACATATATAGTTTTTTAGTCTAGATTGACAAGTATTTCCCCAGATCTCACAGCAATATGACATATGTGGTTCAACAAGTGATTTGTATAACGTGTGTAAAGCTTGAAAAAGAGAACATGCAGTTTTATACAAAACTGTTATGCTTTTTTATTCAACCATTTTATGTGTTCTCGCCATGTTAAGGTTTCATCTATGGTTACTCCAATGAATTTTGTATGTTCTACCTGCTCAATGTTTGTCCCATTCGAAGCTATATTCACATCTGTTCTAGATTGTTTTATATTGCTAAACATTATAAAATGTATTTTGTTCACATTGAACGATAATTTGTTTGCTCGGAAAGGTATGTTTTTTAGTTCGTTGTTAACAACATTGCTTACATCATCAGTGTTACTAACCGAATAAAAATGTTTGCATCATCAGCAAACATAATAATATGAAGCTATTTTGAGACTTCACACACGTCTTTTATGTACAGAATAAATACGTTGTAAAGTGCACAGTCATACTCATTCTAGATTGGAAGAACAATCCCGCCCTTTTCAACATCGTGTGGATATCAAATTATCCTTCATAATAGTCATCGGGTACTGGTCCAAACAGACATACTCTGATCGTCACTTCGATCACCCACGTCAGTATCAAAGTAAAACAGGCGTGTTTCTATGAGGGGCACGTTTATCTACCCCACTATGCACATCCGCCTTAGGAGGCGGACTGGCTTCATGGCGAATAGGCAAATGTGCCCCAACACATTACACATATTGTGATGTGTCTACAATGTCATATAGCTGATATCAGATTCAGAAAGAAAATAAGAACCAAAAATGGCTATGATATAGAAGCTTTACCCAGTGTGAGTAATGAAATGTGATCGAAACAAGACTTTAGAAAACATATTTAGTCATCAAAAATAGTGTTCTCGCTCTTAGCTAATCAGCTCAATAACGTCACTTTCCGCCTCAGATAGCTTGATAAACATGTGGCTTACTAATTTTTTTTAAAAATACAGAATTCTGCAAAGACATGGTATAAACGTTTAACAAACTAACATAATATTCCCGTAACTAATTGGTGCAAAACACTTTAAACCGGCAGACGTAACGGGCCTACATATTCACCATGCTATATCAATATTCCTACCTAATTGATTTACTTTGATATATTTCCGTCAATTATTAATTTCCACTGTTATATTGCTGTATCACTGACCTCTACTTGAGCGTGTTTGCTGAATGCAATTACTCCGACGCGAGTTAAGCTATCTGGTTCTGACAGAGGTAATCCTTCAACGATGTCCACGGCAAATTCTATGACATCTGCCCACTTTTGTCCACGCATACTCCCAGAGCGATCGAGAACGAGTATAACATCAGCAGGACAATCGCCAATGGGGGATCGGCCATCCGCTGAAATGATAATAAATATTGCATTGAAAGTTAGTTTCGCTTGTGAGACAAATCCCTCATAGGATACATTCACGCATAACGTTTCCCTTTTATAAATTGCTGCTACGGATATGACCCATGTACTCTATTTCATTATTTAAATACTATTCTGAAGAAGACGAAACGTGATACACGATATTCACTTATGCATTGGCATTCAACTTAGTAGCATACCCTTCAAAACAGCACCGAGTGAATCACATGTAAGTAGATATCTCTTCTACTGGATGATACACTTTAAGCGTATCGAAAAGCTACGTTGTTTATAACAACAAACTAGTCATACATTCGTGTTTATGCCACTAAAGGTCATGCGCACTTTATACATGCGTACACTCACTCAACCCTCTTGTCCGCTTACACACGCTCGCATGAAGTAAGAACATTCATGTTACCTAGTTTGCACGGTTGCATGTTGCACGGCCGTGATTCCGAGTCTCCGCCGACGGATCGCGTCCTTGCCCCTCCTCCGCACTTCTTGCTGCATTCAGACCACGGCACTTGGGACATGCGATATATCGCCGCTGTCGAAATGAATATATACATGCATACACAATCACATAAAAAACATACTTACTTAATCAAGCGTACGTTTCATTAAAAATACGCTTTGCCATGATCGTTTACTAGGAACGGTAGACACAACCTAGTCGTTGATGTTTATTTTCAAACCTCTTGTACCGTAACTGATGCTACTGGAACAAAGCTCCCAACGATGAGAGAGGTGGACGTATATCCCTAATATTGAGTTCGAATTTTTAGAAAATGAGTGGTTGGTACTTAGGAGTAAACTTTGACAAAATAGCGTAATTTGTTAGTGAAATGTTCTGTAACACCCACGCAGCAGTTGTTTTTTGTGTCAAAATTGAGAACGTAATCCCATAAAATTTTCAACAGCGACCCCTTCTCCCGTCTTCTGATATCACATTCGACAGCCTGGAAGTATTCTGTGAGACGCCAGGCAAAATAATAACGTAATTGCGATATTTTTAACAGCACCCCACTGTCTTCGAATGTAATGTTTAACAATTTCCGAAGAGGTCAGTCTGAGGGCAAGGCAAACTAATTTAACGTCACCGCTAAAACAGCTCCAAAACAACCCCCTTGTCTTCCCGATGTCAGGTCTGAGCGAACCGACAGCGACAGCTGAGTGCTGAACTGAATTAATGAGCTCAACCCCCTAAATATTAATTTCGTTCCGACGCCAGTGCCATGGTATGCATTGATAAAATCCAAAGTTATACTGAAAACGCAATCAAACACATTTAATTCACAATATTTCCAATTTGAGATGCCCTCATGTATTATATTTATTTCACTTATGTAGCCACCTAGGTGATTAACTGAAAACAAATGTGTGTGGTTGCGTGCGGACGTGCGTACGTCCGTGTGTGTGTGCATACTTTCTTGCGTGTGTGCTTGCGTGCACACGTACGTGCGTGTCTGCGTGCGTGCGTGCGTGCGTGCGTGCGTGCGTGCGTGCGTGCGTGCGGGTGGGCGTGCAGGCGTACGGGCGGCGGCCAGGAGTGCGGGCGGCCGGACAGGTATGTGTTGTGTGTAATTGTTAGAATTAAAGCTGTTATGACATTTACTTGTATCCCACGACGTAACATATCTACTCACGGTCACATGGCCGAATGTTGCAACCCTCGCTGATCAACGTACACACATCTCCTTCACAACTCCTGCCTGTCATGACACCCCTACCACAACTTTCCGAACACGACGAAAACGCAAATGGGGCTGCAAACGAATCAAAATAAGTTTGATGAACATCACATCGCTAGTGGCCAGTACATGTTCATACATTTCATAGCTAAGCCAAAGCCACGTCAATTGGGCTATTACAAATAGCAATGTGCCTGAGTAAATGTAAATGAGTAATGTTAAATATATGTAATACAAAAATTATATTTACAACAACAACCAAATTCTGGGATAACTAAGACTAAAAATGTATTCAAACTTTATGCATGAATAGTACAAAGTTTAAATGATGTCAGATTATATTAGTTTGAGAATAGAAATGTCTTCAATAACTTTCCAAACTGCCTAGTGTTCTCAACTGCGCGTAGCTTCAGTGGTAGATAGTTCCACAATGTCGGCCCAGCACATGCAAACGCCCGGCGACCATAACGTTCTAGATTCATGCGAGGAAAGTCCAGAAGCAGACCACCGCTAGAGCGTAGGGTACGTTATATATATATATGTTATATATTGATAAGTATAAGGTCTTTCGCTTTTCACTAGATATGTAACTGTATTTAACATGATTTGTTTACGTATGGCAGAAGGGATAGATAGGAGCTTGTATTCAATATTAACATAATCACATTACTAGATATGAATAAGGTAAATGTTATAATAATTTCTTACCAGGAATATTCGCCAGTCCGTCAACGTTGGATGGTAGCACTGCAACTATAATCATATATATATATATACATAACATATGTTACATTATATATATATATATATTTATATGTCATTTGGAAACAATATTCTTGACGCGAAGAATCATTTTAGGTAATTTTAAGGCAAATCCAACATTCTTGACGCGAAGAATTTGCTTGATCATGTACCATAAGAGAAACTACAAGTCTCACACAGTAGTTTGATATATGTCTGAAATTGCCTACATCTCAATATTTATTGAACACTTTTGTATTTAGTGTCGGGGAAGTTTGGTGAAACCGTACGAATACAGCATGCATATGCAGGCAATCGCACGCCAACATGTACAGGAAGGTTGGGACCTATGATCACAGGGGAGCTTTGAGCCACCCCGTGTAACTTTGTTACTAGTTATCAATGTTTAATTTTTCGACTTTAGTAGAGGTGTTCGAGTCATGCTACTTACAACTACACGGCCATTTGAATAATTAAGGACGACTAACGGCGCGCAACATCAACGATAACATATGATTGGGTAAATATTTAGTGTTTTGTTGTTTTCTTTATGCAACTACCATAAGTAATGCAATGTTATTGGCAGTGGAATATTGACAATAAGGGATACATGTTTTGTTAATACGTAAAACAGATTTTTGGCATATGCTATTCTAATTTTCGATAACACTCGTTTTGCATGTACATGTGTGACCAGGCACACGTGAGGCGGACAGTGCGGCGTTCGATGAGCCGGGTCATGAATGTCAAAGTTCACTGGTACAACACTCATATTTGTTTGCGATCAATAACGCATGCTGGTAGTGTTGGGATATTTGCATATTCTGATCCGTTAAGGTTAGAATATCACAAATTAAACAGTTTCCTGTAAATTCGGTATGCTACCATTTAAAGTGTGGGGAAAGGTGAAATAAACAATGAATAAGCTTTTGATCGATTTGTAATTAACATTTCGCTTAGTTTTGCATAATTATATTAATTGCAAACGTTCGTTGAGCTATATTATCACCAGGAAGAGAAGTAATGTGTGAAAAGCCGGTTGCTTAAGGCATCTATTGTGTCAGTATCGTAAGTTAAGCAATAGTGGCTTACATATCGGTCAGTGAGCGATAAAAGAGAACAACATTAATTCAAATGTTTATGTAAAATCGAAAGCATCAACATAATGTAGAAATGTATAAATGATAATAAGACTGTGAGATAACTTACAAAATAATTTAGTTAGTTTATGCAAATGTTCGACGAGGCATATCTTCCTCAGGAAGCGTAGTAATGCAGGACATGCAGATGTTGTAAAGCCTGAATATAATATCTTAATTTCAGTTATGATGAATAACTCGAAGCACATATACCAGGTGTTCATTGTAATAAAAATAACGTGTTAAACTCACTGATCTATTTTAAATGTAAACGTGTTATTGTGGCTCAAGGGATCCCACGTGGTGGCTAAAAGGGACCCTATGATTGGGGTCCCTTGAGACACTTCACATGCCTCCACTAATTTGCATATATAGTTAGACATTGACATATTCCAGCCTCATAAATTTCACAACTCATTTGGAGGTCATACATATTTACATGATGGTGCAATTTAAATGGTAAAAACTGTATTATTTTTCGGTTTATCGCTGAAAACGGGACAAATTGTTCATGGGTCCCAACCTTACCCTATGTCTACGAATAACATGATTTTTCAACAATTCGCAAAACTTATGCTTATACATTTAGGGTAAAATATCTCGAAATATATGCGATAAAGGTATAAATTACGAAATGCTGTTATTTAGCTGTGGGGAAGTTTTTGTTGAAACCGTACGAATGACACATACCTGCGTACTGCATGTTGGACACATTTTAAAGATTAGTAAAATATATGACACGGAAATAAAATACAACCGCTAAGGTAAGTAGAGCCCTAAAACCGTACATATGCCAAATATGCCGCAAGGTGAACACGTTTTTTGTTTAGTCCCGTTCCGACCTCTCTGGGACTAAGAAATAAAGATTGATAATCAGAGAACGCGACATGTTACAACTCCAAGAAAACATTTCACCCATAACTCATAATCTTTGCCAGTTTAAAAATTTAACTCGCGTTTATGTTGGACTATTTTGTTTCGTTCGCGAGGAGTAATTTAGAATCTGGACCAATCCCAGGGTTCGGTTGCGTCATCTGACATAAACATGGCTGCCCACAAGGCGAAGGGAATATTAATAATTTGTGTCTCGTCCTAAGGAAATCTAGTTTCATGGGCTTTCTATGTTTCGCACACGCTGCAAATTGCACCACCCAGCCGGATACACCTCGTACGTGGAGTAGATATCGTGAATGTCAACATACGTTGCTGAATTTGGACGGTGAAAATCATGACCAGATACTTTTGCCTGCAATTTAAAATCAGCGACACGGCCACTGCCCACGCCTACACAGGCACAACTTTGGCGGCTGATCAACAATATTTCGTAAAGTAGAGTTCACCAACAGTCATGATAAGCACTTTTGCAATAAATTTTACTCTTTGTGTTAGCTAAACTGCTGAACTAGACTACGTTGTTATTGTGAATTTAAGCATTTCACTTGACAAGAGTCGTCATTGTCACATAAGAGATTTGAGTCCAAACTTAAGTTCGTCCATCGTCAAATTCGGTTGCCCCGCTTTGGTGAACATTTATGTTGAACTGGCAGCCACAATTGACAATGAACCTGGTGAAGCCTCTATACAAATGTTTACATAACAATCAGTATGCTACATAAATAACATTCGATTAAGTCAAGAAAAGAAAGGCACTGCACAAAATCGCTATGCATGTATGAAAACCTTACCCAGGTCTGTTGTTAATAACCTTTTCTTTTGATCAATTGTTAAAACCTCTTTTGTCCATTAAAGGTAACTGATCCATAACATTTTCACCACTAGTTACCAGTAGTGAATCATATTAACTATTGTATTGTGCTTAAAATGATTTGTTCACTTGTTTTACTAGTTACCTCATTTCCCCCTCATGGAGACAGTCATCTGTTTTATGTTGGTTTTCTTATTTCAGTGACACCCTCGTATATTCACAACAAGCTGGCCTATGCATCATCTTGGAATTCTGAATTCAGCCCACCAGATCCATCGATCGGCGGGTAGAAATAGTTACTTGTATGGACATGTAAATTCGCGTGATGTCAGTGTCGTAAGGTGCAGGTTTCCGCCGTGCTTCATTATCACTGTATATTATGTGAACAAAGCTGCATTCATTGCAGGATGCTGCTTAATAAGAGCCGTCTCAACCAGGCGTGCTTGCTGTGGCTCCTACCAAGCTATGTCTTAACAGTGCTCAACTGCATTGGTCTTCCCTGGTGGTCGTTGGTGGACTTTGCTAAACGACAAGCTCTCCATCAAATGAATGACTGACGCTCTTTCTCCACAGAATATCCTCCTTGTGGTAAGCTGTAAATGTGTCTAAGCTCACTGTGCAGATATGCAGTGCACATCATTTTACTTGTTAATGTCATAATGGAGGAACTACACTGACACTGGGACTAGTCCAAAAGTGCCCACTAATTGAGGAGGTGTGGTTTGAACATATGCATCGAAGGGGACGATAACATTCTTGGATAACAGCATTATGTAATCAGGGATATTTTCGTATCCCTGCTAGTTGCTAAACTTTGAGGAGTAGGCCCAGTTAAATGAAAGTGGATATATTTGAGATATCTTTACAAAACTTACTATAGCATTGGAGATGATTGTTCTGACAAACTAATGATGTATGTCTCAATGTATTATTTCCAAACACCATATCCGTTATTTCGTACATGGTTACTGGTATGTACTTGATATGTAATAAACATTGATAATTCACTTGGCATTGTATCTTGTTGAAACTTTCCCATGTATGTGATCGTAAATAAACGTGTTTTACAAAATGATTGCAAAATATCTCTCTAACTCATTTTAACGTATATTTTTATATAAAGCTGAGATGTTTATTCACTCACTGAAATTGTCTAATATTTTACAGTTACTGTTTAATTTATCAAAGTCTGATCTGATGACTCTTCATTTATCTGTAGATTTGACCTTGTCGTCAAATTCATGCATGTACAATATTGTCACCTCCTTAAACATAAATCCTATAGGTTTACACTAGCCTTAGCCTAGGTCAAGTAAACATTAGTTGCATTGATCAACAGTAAGACAGCGTATCTAAGTGCCAATAATTTAATTTACTTTAATACTACTACCACAGTCTACAATCGTCTTCTTCATGTCGGCCAATGGAGTCAAAACTTTACACAGTCTACAATAAATGTGCGCAATATTTTATCAAATGCAGATGTCAATATACTTTTAATTATAAATTATTACACAGCGGTTATAACATAATTATAAAATATAACGGGTGCCCGATTCATAGTTGTGTTGGCGAACTTAAAGTTTATACTTAGTTCGCATGATGATAGGGAGCACGTCGTGTTTCAATTCATGCTGCTACAAAAAGGGCGTTGTGTTTCACCCGAGATGTGAAGGATGGTAGCAAACACAGCTTAGTACTGTGACTGGGTAAACTGAACTGGAACCTCGGCGATTACTGCATATGGGACTTTAAAATAACGTCCACAGTTCACACTGTATAGACTAACTTTGATTTAACATGCGTACGAACGCATCACTAATGTATACCCAGATTGTTCATTAAAAATGACTATGCACAAAATATATTAATTGTTGGGAAGTATTTACTCTTGTTACATAAATGCAGAAATTATTTTAATTTACATTTTTTATTTCAATGATATAAAGTGAGGTCATGCCCAATACAAAAACATAACAGTCTGAAAGAGTGTTGAATACTAGTATCCCCATAATATCAATGCCAAACAATTGAAAACGGTATTCTGTATTGATTCCCAAACAAAAATATGTTTCATATTGACAATCAATAAAAATATTTATATTGACATCATTCCGACGCCTTGCAAAAGTGTAAAGATAACAGATGATATGCAAACGCCGGGAATACTTACTGTCTCTAAAAGGGTGAGTTTTAGGAGTTAGAGTTCCCGAAATATGAACCCATTTATTTTTGCCCCACTCAGAACCCTATTTGACGACATTTCTTGAGAAATGACCACACACACACGCACGCACGCACACACACACACACACACACACACACACACACACACACACACACACACACACACACACACACACACACACACACACACACACACACACACACACACACACACACACACACACACACACACACACACACACACACACACACACACACACACACACACACACACACACATATATTTATATATGTAATATAAATATATGCATATATATATATATTAAAATAAATAAGATTAATATTTGATTGTAAAAGAATGTGATCAGTGTTTTGTCACTTACCGCAGGCTAACGTGGCAAGGAACGCCCATCCAATGCGTGGCATGGTGATATCTGACAAGAGAAATGGTGACGCATGTAAACCCAAATACTGAAATGTATGCGTTGAGAAGCGTGGCACTGTATATTTAACACGTTGACTTGGTAACATTTTCATTATGCTAATGGCTTCTGCATACCAATACATCAAAGAGAATACACAGAAGCTGTAACATAAACAAACTATGGGCATTATTTGGATAGTTCGTTGACGTACTTGAAGTGATTATGACCAAAAGGATTACAAAGAAGCACTTAATAGAGCTACAACTGGATTTATATTTTGCAATAAAGCTTGTACGATGATACTATTGCAGCAAGGAATTTCGTGTAAGGACCAAACAACATTGAGTAATTAGAACAAGGTGTATTGAAAATATAATATAAGAGAGATTCTTAATGGTCGAACGTAAAAGTAGTCCTTTCAATTTGTTGATAGCCAAGTAAGGTATTACTTCATTACACGTACCAGATGCTAAATTGTAGGAAGTTATCTTACACAGTTAGTAAGAGTTAATTGCATATCCCGAAAAGGTATACTTAGGGCAATAAAAGATAAAAATTGGAATCCCTTGTTGATAATTAGGTATAGAAGCTCAAAAGCACCAGCGTAAAGGGAATATTTATTCAAGAAAGAATACTGAGATGAGCAGCTAAAAGTGTTATTTAACGGACTTTAGGTAGGAAAAAAGAATAACATTAGAAAGTAGTTTAGCAATGCTAGACACGAATATTATAAGAGGATCCAACATTTTATTATATTGGATGCATACACAATATTGATACACACATTGTTTGTTATCAGTAAAGAAGGATATGGAAACGGAGTAACATTAGTGAGAGAACAATGAAATATATACATGTAACAATTTATTCATTTTGAAATAAGTGTGTAACTGAATACCACACAATACATGCGTATATTATAACCGGCAATACGTTTAAAATAAACTTGTTCAACATTTCTCAAAAGCTAATTACACATATTGACAAGTTAAACATTTGCCTAAATTACCCGGATCATAACAAAACCCCTGATTAGATTCCCGTGGAAAGACTGTTTTTTTTATTTAAACAACTTCGTCCAGTAACAAAATAAAAGGCAGACATTCCCCTACATCTCGAAGTCTACACTCCTTAATTTCAGTCGCGCTAACGCAGTCCGACTCTCGCTCGCCTCCGTGAACTCGCCGAGACTACAGGTTCAGCATGAAACGGTAGCGTCTCATCCCGATATCTATGGCTCTTGTTTTTAAAATGGCAAATGGTTTCAGCCGTATTTCTTGCGGTTTATTTTGTGTTGGTTTAATATCATTTAAGAAAACATTCATTGAAGACATATATGACGGGTGTTTTAGAGAACTAACATATAAGTAGTGGATGTCTACTTATCCTAACTGTAAAGAACATGTAGTAGCAATTTCACTTTCATGTTGGCTAATCATGTTGGCTAATCCAGTTGGCTAACGAACAAGCATAATTTAAACATATGAATGCACACACGCACGCACAGACACACAACACAACAGGACAAACACACACACAAGCACACACACACACACACACACACACACACACACACACACACACACACACACACACACACACACACACACACACACACACACACACACACACACACACACACACACACACACACACACACACACACACACACACACACACACACACACACACACACACACACACACACACACACACACACACACACACACACACACACACACACACACACACACACACACACACACACACACACACACACACACACACACACACACACACACACACACACACACACACACACACACACACACACACACACACACACACACACACACACACACACACACACACACACACATACATACACCACATACATACACACACACACACATACACACACACACACACACACGCACACATAACTCTTTGCAAGCCTCCAACTTACCTTGTATCTTCTATGCAGTCTTCTCACACAAGGAGAAAAGTGTGCAGACCGAGAGAGGCGAACCCTTCTTTATACTAATAGTTTAGCCCACGTGTTACCTCTACGTGCTGTCCACAGCAAAAAGCTACGTGCGAATATGCACACACTACCTACAAAGTCACAAATCCAGGCATAGGTTGTGTTAATTGCGCATGCTCAAAACACATTTGAGCCTCTGCATTTCAACCATTTACGACAAAGCGGTAATTGGAGTGACGTCTGTAGACAAATCCTTGCAGTGTGTCGTAATGTCGTCGGGCGATATTGAAATTCAACTCACCTTGTGTGATCTACCATTAGCTGATGAAGAAACTAGATGCCTACTTCTGACAAGTGCAGTATGTCCACCAAGTAATGCAATAAGGTACTTTTTTAAAAACATATTATCGTGTAATATTGAGTGATTTTTAGTCCATTTATACATTGTTTATGACGTCCGTCTTTCATATTTAAGAACATTTTAGCGAATTGATTAGTTGTATTTATTTAACCAGTTTTGAATGTTGGTGCTGAGCATTAATTTAAATACATATGGTTAATCTACCTAACAAACTAAAATAAGGATAATCATAACCAACTTTGCTATGTCATATCTATATTTCGTTTGGAAACGTGAAAAATTTCAACTTTCCAGTGAAGCATCAACTACACATTGCAACGTTTGCTTCTGTCCTCCTTTACGGATGCAATAGCTGAAGGTTAACGTAACAAAGAAGTACTTGAATGTAAGTGCTTCAGAAGTCTCCTCTTTATTTTAGTTTTAATTACTGTAAAACGAATGACGTCATGAGCGAGTGTATTGGTTTAACTGACATATAGTTTAACTGATATATTTGCCTTGGCGTTAATCATCATTAAGTATGTTTATTTATGTAATATTACTTCGCATATAACCTATGTTTTTTATAATATATCGGTGAGTCAATAGGGAGTACAGATTGTCATAAAACTGGATGAATTTATTACATCAAAACTGCCTTCAACCTTTTTCAAAAACATATAACATATAACTCATATAATAATCATAAAGCATTGCACATGTATCTGTTGTGATATATAATCGGATTGACAAGCGTTTGTGTAAAGAACACGTGTATTCACTATGTTGCTAGAAGGACAGCGGATGTGCAATGAGCTGTGTTGACGTCTGAAAACAATTGTTATGCATTACTAAATGTTAAACTACACAGAGGACGACGGTGTGTTGGAACGTGACTGGGCGTATCCAAGTGCATCTCCGAGAGCGCATGCGTAGAACTTTGCGTGTATCCGGTTTATTCCACAATTGTGGCACGCTTATGCCAACGCGGGAGTCCCACTCCCTACTATACATATATGGTGCAATAATTGCCAAGCATTGATAGTGAATTCAAAATGGACTGATGCCGAGCGATGGAGTACAAATTGCAAGGTTGGTCGACGCCATTTTGTCCACTACTTCCTGATGGTAACTGTACACATGACTAACATAGCATATGGTTAAACAACAATTAATATTGTCATATTTATATTTGCCTTTTCTGTGAGATTGCTACATGCAGTGATAGGCAATTGATATTGATATTACGTCATAACACACGTTAGGAGTTTACAAAATTGAACACAGATCTTCACATCATATGTCAATAGTGGCACGGGTGAAACGTACAATTAACAAGTATGCGCGGAGGTTGTGCATACGGATGTGTAGCTGCTTGCGCATGACCGTGTGAGTGACGTTGTATCTGACAGTATTCGTATTACCATGTAATAGGCATCATGCAATAAATGCGTCATCGTGTTTGGTAAACCAGTCCACCAACTGATCGTAAACCGTAGTGTAAACACCGTGTAATTGGGTGTATTGAACAAATTCGAGATGCTGACACATCAATAATTAGCATCTGTCGTCTTATGTCATGATTGTTTAACAGGATTAACGGCCGGATGCTTCAAGTTAGATCATAAAACGGTAGCAATGCATTGCTAAGACACTCTTACTCTCTGATTGTACTTGAGAACACCATGTTTTGTTTTTATTAAAGTGATGGATACGATAGTTTTATCAGGTTTGCGCGTGTGGGTTTGCGTGTCTATGTCTATGCATATGATACCACAGTGCATCTACGTATCTATGTCGAAGATGCACTAAACATTAATTTAATACTCCTGCGGCCTACCTATTCTTGATAATCAAATCCAGTTTAAATCCTGTGTAACTGGGTTTACGTAGGAAAATTCGAGATGACAAAAATAATTTAAACATCACATCAATAAAATAACACTGATACAATAAGTCGAATTTCAAACGTGTGTCATCGGTCGTACAAATAATGTGTACAATAAATATTTGAAACACAAAGCAATATATTAATGATAATGTAGATGTTGCAAGTTTCATAGACATTCATATACTACAATATATCAGTAAACAACGCGTGTCGATCATTCATTGTTCAAGGTATGATATATTAATAGCATTTATGAAACAACCTTGTTGCTATTTTCTTCTAGGTAACGCTTTGGTCGCAGTCGTTGATGATCATAGCCCTAAAACACGCTCGATTGTCTGTAGTCTGTAGCAGTTAAGGGTCCTTCCAAACCATATTGACAGGTTATCTATAATTGTTATTCTCTGACATCCTCTGCAAACAAACATGTTGACTCGCTTTTCATAAGTTAAGCTAGGTTAAGAAGTCACACACAATGTTACCACATATGTAAACAACAATATTTCAAACCCTATACTATTTCCAATACAATCGTTGGTTACGCGAGATTAGATAATGCAGTTATTTACAATACATTATGTTATTTATTTCGATGTGGTTTAATTTCATTGTCATATTATTATTATAAGTATTCTTGCTTAGCGAACCTTTACATAGCCGGTTGCAAACAACAATAAACATTTAAAAAAACATTTCTCTGTCTTGAATGTTTACAAACAATGCAATATTTTGTAAATTCGTGGGAGGATCACGCTGTTCTAAGGGGTCCGGACCCCCTTTTTGAGCCACAATAGTTTAAACAATAGAATAATAATAATTGGCTGAAAATCAGAATGGATGTGTCACCAAGGGGCACAATTTAATTGTTTTGTTGAAGAGACATCCTCCCACCCACCGTCACCCCATGGTACTCTAATTTTTTGGTACCAAATGGTGCATTACTCTTACACATACATTATGGGTGAAAAACGCATAATTATTTTGTAAGTGTCGAACAATAATTTTCTAAATGTCACAAAAGTACACATTATGAAGAGATTGGTAAACAAATGGTTGCAATGGGAACACCCGCTCTAACAGTGTTTTATCTTTTTGGTCAATAAATATTGCATTGGAATGGAAACATGTTCGTAATGTCAAAACATTATTGCAAGCTCTAACGCAGTACAGCCTGGGCAATTTACCAGGAGACCCAACAAATAAATTATGTGGGGGCAAACACAGAACGTTTATTGGATCATGGAGTTGAAAAAATGCATATGATGAAAAGCCTGTATCCAACCTTTAACACATTTCTTGCACATATTTACTTCAA
>OZ023216.1:41540003-41560003 GCA_963995525.1 Escarpia spicata
CTGCTGACTTCAAAAGCTGACCAGGATATGTCCGTTTAAATTGGCATGGATGCATTTCTGTATTTGCCAACTTTGTTTTAATTCCGCGACATTCATCAGCTGTTCAGCACGCTCCCCATGGAGCGCTGTATCGATGCGCTGTCTCGGATCTTGACATCGGAAGACGGGGAGAGAGGGTGATGTTGGAAATGTTTCGTCGGAGCTCGGTAGGTGTATGTTACTACCTTCGATCCACTCATGCTCCACAACAAAACAGGTGTCTCGTAAATGCGTTTGTAGTGTCAGTTAGGCCTACCGTAAGATATTAGGTGCAACCTGCAGAAAAACGATATTTCGTTCATGTCAGAATGCCATAAATAATGGAAAGTGTGAAACCGTTCGCCAAGGGACCCCATTGCGCCACCCTGGATACGGTATTTACATATCCGTTGTCAGTTGTTTGGGCCTTTGAATGTCAAAGATGACCACATCAATGGAGGCAGTAGGCAAGTTTTTAATGTAGTTAATTCCAATGTGTTTATCGTTCAAAACATATGCTACTGGTCATGTAAATTCATCCGTTAACAAAAGCAAAATAGAATAACACGTGTTAAAGTATGACAATTTATGTACTGCTATAACGTGTATTGTGAACCTGGTACATTTGCATATGCAATCAGTATTTGTCATAAACAATGTGTCTTTCACTAGATTCTTCCACCTTAAAACCTAAATTTGTGGTAATCCAAAATTTTTATATTTCTAGCTATCATTTGCTAGCTCTCTCTCTCTCTCTCTCTCTCTCTCTCTCTCTCTCTCTCTCTCTCTCTCTCTCTCTCTCTCTCTCTCTCTCTCTCTCTCTCTCTCTCCTCTCTCTCTCTCTCTCTCTCTTCTCTCTCTCTCTCTCTCTCTCTCTCTCTCTCTCTCTCTCTCTCTCTCTCTCTCTCTCTCTCTCTCTCTCTCTCTCTCTCCTCTCTCTCTCTCTCTCTCTCTCTCTCTCTCTCTCTCTCTCTCTCTCTCTCTCTCTCTCTCTCTCTCTCTCTCTCTCTCTCTCTCTCTCTCTCTCTCTCTCTCTCTCTCTCTCTCTCTCTTCTCTCTCTCTCTCATTATATATATATATATATATATATATATATATCCGCATACACACACCTTTACACGTACGCACGCCCGCATGCACACGCAGAGACCTTTGCTTGTTGTCGGATTCACTACCTAACTAAATCTAAATGCATTCATCTGTAACGAGCGGTTTACCGTTGCAGGTGCGTCCGTCCGTGTGTAGCTGGTACCCAGGCCCACACTCGCACCTGTAGCTCCCAACCGTGTTCACGCATGACTGACCGCAACCGTGGGTTGTCGTCAAGCATTCGTTGGCGTCCGGTACTAAAAGGACACAGAAACGCAGAATCGTGATAAGATTTTAGACATCAATTTAAAAAGTGTTCGTGCAAAATTTGCAAATCTACAGTAAAAGTAAAAAGGTAAGTTCTTATATAGTGCAGTATCCAGTCCTCCGGACTGCTCAAAGCGCTTTACACTTTACTCCCTGGCAGACCTGTTCAATCGAACACCATCTCGACTTCTCTGGGAAACATTCAACCATGCTGCAATTAATGGGCGAAGACTATTCGTATACAAATAACCATCACTGTCGATAGCCAGGTACTCATTCATATAGCTGAATGAACTGAAGAAATGTAGAGTAAACGAACGTGCCCAAGGTTTGACACAGCCGCACAGGATTCGAACCCGGGTTATCTCAGTCGAGAGTTCAGATCTCTTACCGCTGCGTTACTGCGCTCCACGGTACAGTCATTTGCAAAAGTTTAAGACCAGGCACGATTTTTAAGCATTTTATTGTATGGCATCAGATTGCATCAGATAATGTCTGGATTGCATAATCCTATTTGGGCCTTGAAGCAATACGCCTAGTCAGTACTTCCAGGTCATTTGTTTGCTGCTGTCAGTATCGATTAGATGTTTTTCAGTTTTGTCTTCATCCCTGAAATGGGCAAAAAATCGTCTTTGACAGAGGTTCTAAGGGCACAAATAGTGACTCTATATGGAGAAGGATATACGGAAAGAGACATTAGTGCTAAATTATGTTATTCCAAGACAGCCGTGCACAACGCCATCGTCAAATTCAATACTGATGGCACTTTTCGTAACAGTAAAAGGAGTGGTCGTCCACGGAAAACTACGCTCAGGGATGACCACGCAGTGAGACGCATCGTGATGTGCTCGCCAATGAGCTCATGCAAGAAAATTCGGGCTGCTTTACGCTTAAAAGGTACGGAAATAAGTCTCAGTACTGTTTCGAGACGTCTCAGCAAGGAATTTGGGCTCAAGTCCCGCAAGCCGGCCCGGAAGCCACGCCTGACACCTGTGATGAAAAAAAGAGACTGGACTTTGCCAGACGACATAGCCACTGGACTCTCGCGCAATGGAAGAAAGTGTTGTTCTCAGATGAATCGACCATGCAACAGTTTATACCTCGCAAGAGGCACGTTAGGCGGCCAGTAGGTAAGCGATTTGATGAGAAATATACAGCAGCCACAATGAAACACCCGCCAAGTCAGATGACTTGGGGTGCCAAGTCATGCTTTGGCCCTTCTGGTCTGTATTTTATTCCACCTAACACCACTATGAATGGACCTAGGTACGTGGAGTTGCTGAAGGAGAAGCTGAAACTGCATATGGACATCCACAAATGTACGATTTCCATGCAAGATGGCGCTCCTTGTCACCGATCCAAGGTAGCCACTGATTTCCTCAAGAAGAACAACATCTCCGTGCTGGAATGGCCTGGGAACAGCCCATATCTAAATCCCATTGAGAACCTGTGGACAATAATGAAGGATAAGGTGGCAGACAAACAACCATCAAGCGCTCAAAACTTGAAACAAGCTATCAAGGACGTTTGGGTCACCGAAATCACCCAGGAGTACAGCGAATCTCTGGTTTCTAGCATGCCATATTGCATCCAGGCGGTCACTGACAGCAAAGGAGGCCACACTAAATACTGAAAAGTAGAGACACTGACACTTATGGACGACATAAAGTTTCATATTATGTTGTACTACGTTTAATTGGCGAAATAAAAAAATAAAAATGTTGTCAAATTTCTTCAAAAAAATCGTGCCTGGTCTTAAATTTTTGCAAATGACTGTACACTGTTTGTGTGTTTACATGCCAGTCGATACCAGTATCGTGCGTGCGTTGTTCGTGTATTTAGTTCGATCAATTGCAGTTACTTATTCCAATATCTATTTGGAAATTAGATTAATGGTATTCTTCTTGCAAGAGACCAGTTCTACACAATTACATGTAGCATAAATATGATCCATTTCCAACACTACGGTTGTCTATCAACACGTGATATGTTGCATACCGACACATATAGAACTTGCATCTTCTTCGTAACCTTCACAACATTCTTTTCTTTTCCAGTACGTGTCTTTGTGTTCAACATAGCACGACAATTCGATGAAATCTCTGAAAGCGAACATATAAATTGTTTTTACTTGAAAAAAGCAGAACGTATTTACTGGTCACATTTTCAGTAGAAGCTATATTGATACAATAACTTGCTGCGAACGACATCACGATCACTCTGTGATTTCATTAATGTGCACGGTCGCAAAATTTCACTTACTCTTAATGTTTAGAGGTACGAAGTCTCTTCCTCGAATTACAATCATTTATTGATAATTTTCATAATACGACAGTACATTGTGTTATATATGTTCCGCCCACAAAATCATGCTTGAGAAAGGCCGTAGCTTTTAAAAAATATTATTTTGTCCCCAATCCGTTTGGAATTTCTGATTACGCCACAACGAATCTAGGCAGCAAATGGTGACACAATCTAAAACGCATTTAATTTCACAAACACAGTGACAATCGGAGCATTTACGACAATATGTGGTATAACGCACAACTGGTGACAAATGAACACGTTCCATACAAAACTTGTTAATTTTGATTGACAGGAGCTGACATTTACAAGCTACGCATTTATGGTCATGGCCTTCTCGATTGCTAAGCTGCTTGACCAACTAACTTTAATAACAGTGTCGACGTCTTTGTTTTTGTTGTTGTTTACACCAACAGACCCCAAACTCGTAGCCATAACAACTGGAAATCAACAATAACCACAACAGCACGTACACACGCACGTACGTACGCACGCACGCACGCACACACACACACACACACACACACACACACACACACACACACACACACACACACACACACACACACACACACACACACACACACACACACACACACACACACATCTAGGTGTAATATCTACGCTTGGCCGCAGGGAAACTATCGTGGCGAGTTGGTCGAACATCACCTGGTTTACCCTCTACACTATAGGTGGCGACTCTTCACATACCCTGAGCATTCGTTGCTGTCTTCGTAGATATCGTCCAGACAACTGCACCCCGCCCCACAACAGAATCGCGTCTCGCATCTCCTCACGATCACCTCGTAGTAGTCCGCCACTGTACAAATCTCTCTGTAAACAGTAATGACACTGACGGTGTAGTTGATATATGAACAGAACATTTTATAGGATGCATATACCTTTTTATAATGAAAATATTACATAAAATTTCGCCCTTAAAAATATATGCCAAGAGCGACAACTTTGAACATTTCAAGTTCACCAGATAATTTTGTGGTGAAGACTTGCGCGTATGGAAGATGCCAACGCGGTGGTTGTCGGTGTGCCGGACAAGTTGTAGAAAACATGCTTTTTCTAGTCGATTTGCCGACTCCACTCCTTTGTAAGTTCGTTCGCCGCTCAGCCTGACATCGAATTTCTCGCCACCATTTGTAGTATGTTCACTGCGAAACACAACTTCGTCCTTCTATAAACACTAAAAGTGCCCAGTTTCAGTATCGCTTGAAACAGAGCATAAATTATTCTAACTTTTTTGCAGCATCTGATCAAAGACGTATTAAGAATATACTGTTATAGCCTTGATTTCACTGAGCGATATCGGAATTGCCAACGCCGAACTCTACACCAATAAAACCTTTGATATAATTGGAAGGTTGTTTTTCGACTTGCGATCTCCACGCAGTAGTATGCCTAGTTTGTTGTTGTCTACGTAACGTTACCATTTTGTTTACGCATTGTTTTATTCATAGCGTTTAATAAGGTGATTTATTTGTTTTTTAGATATGGTCAAGGGTAACAATAAATACTCTATTTACGAGCATGTACAAAGATATAATTTAATAAAAAAAGCTTTGGTCATCGGAGACATTACTGAAAACAATTGACCAACATCTAAAACGCTTGTGGAACAGTGGTGCAGGCGGCCTTACGTATTACATTGTCATTACTTTGTCCGAGGTGAAATAAGAATGTATTTCTAACTATGTGAATGGTATGTGCTGACATCATTGTTGTGAAATGCCATATTCCATGGACACCATATTTAAATAGGCATACAACCTAATATCTATGTATCTGATATGCTTGAAAATTAATACTTCATTTACCCGCTGTATGTACGGCTACTGTGACTCATTCTATATAAACGTCCAATGATATTTTTTACGCAGCAACGAGTCACGAGAGCCGTGTTGTTGCCGACTGTGCCAGAGGCGTTGCGACGTTCTGAATGAGTTCTTTCTTTCTGCATACGACGCGTGAGCTGCATGCAGCGCTAACCTCTTTCTTCTTGTTTCTGGAATGCGGTTGTATTGGGATCCAGCTCACGTATGACGTGGTCGGAAGGCAATTGTGCTGATCGTAGCAGATTTTGCACAGCAGCAAAGACTACTTAAAAAATATCATCACTCATTGCATATTTGTAAAATTTTAATTGCAACTTTGGTTAAATTAGTGTTTTTATAAGTAGCACAAGCATCACTCTAAAATGTGTGACTACTGAATTATATTAGTTTTGAAATTTGTTAAAAATTGTGTTATATTTAGTTTGTTTAGTTCGACCAGGGAGTAGCACCTTATACATCGTATGATTTCAGCTATGTCCATTCAGCAGCAGCAGCAGCAGCAGCAGCAGCAGCAGCAGCAGCAGCAGCAGCAGCAGCAGCAGCAGCAGCAGCAGCAGCAGCAGCAGCAGCAGCAGCAGCAGCAGCAGCAGCAGCAGCAGCAGCAGCAACAGCAGCAACAACAACAACAGCAGCAACAACAACAACAACAACAACAACAACAGCAGCAGCAACAACAACAACAACAACAGCAGCAGTAGGACACCATACTATACACATGTGTGATGTTTATGTTGTTGTTATTGAATAAACTTTCTTTCATTCATTTTTGCGTTGTTCGGTGAGGTTGAATGTGCACATTTCCTGGCCGGTGATTCGCTTGCGTATATGCATAAGTGTGGGCGGGCGGGAGATCAAGGGTGTTAGTGTGTGCGTGCGTGCGTGTGTGCGCGCGCGTGTGTGCGACTCGTGCGATTGAATTTAAAGTTTTAGTTAGCGTCGTATATTTTGAGCACTGTCCTTCGCCGACGTCTTCGGAAATATATATTAATATGTGTATTAATAGGTTACACCAGCAGCGTTAAACGAGTTAACACTGTCAGTGATTGATATATCCATTGTAAACAAACAGTGTGATCGAATTGTACGCGTCAGCGTGTAAGCCCAACGTAGCTAAGCTACAGGTTGGCCAAAACATTTTATTGAAAACATTAACTAACCGTAAAGGTGCTCAATCAGTTCGTTTGCCCATCGCCAATCCTGTTCATTTATGTCCAGATGTGTAATGTGTGAATAATTTAACTAGTGCGCACAGTCGGTTTAATAAAAAAATGCGTACTTGTTTTTTTATTCGTCAAAAAAAGATTTGTCGTTACACCGGGTATAGCTGGCGAACGCAAATTGCGCTGTCGACCTACTGCGCCATTTCGGTCACGGGCTTTACGAGAGATAGGCATTCCACGCATTCGAAAACAATAACAACACACACGTGTTTGGCGTATCAATATGAAGATTCCAAAGAGGTTGTACGAAGGGTGCGTATTGCACTATCGCAGTTAGCAACAAGAACGCGTAACCGTGTATTAATTCAACGAGAATTGCAACTTGCGAACGTCTACACTCGACTCGAGGCTGACTCTCAGACAGTCCCCACATGATATAATTGCTAGAGATTCAGTCAGAGAGTGACAAACAATACCTAGTTACGTAATTTCGTAAAGTAAAATAGTTAAAAGTTTTCACCGTTTTGAAAAATAGCATATTCCACTAATGTCAACGAGCATAATATTTGATATGTATTGTATTTGGTTACGCAGGATCTTGTTAATAAACTATGTTATTCCGACAATACATATAGAGAGTAGATGACGTGAGACAAGACAAGAAACATTGCTTTGGCAGCAGGCCCCTGTTGATCCTGCAAGTAACTTAGTCAGGGTCAGGGAGCATCTGTAATTTCGTGCAACAGAACGCCAAATACGGGAGTATTATATCAGTGATCGTAATTATTAAAACATTGTTTTGTGACTATTTTGATACTATTACTGCAGAATATTGTTGATTTGCGTTGTATTTTATGCAAAATAATTAAGATTTGTATATGACAACCATGATGGTGATTTTATTCAATATATAAATGTAAACGTGTAAATAAATAAAATATCAATACAGCTAGAGTACACCATATATATATATATATATATATATATATATATATATATATATATATATATATATATATATATATATAAGGATTACACAAGAAAATGCACGCAGTTGTTTTCATTGTGGTCCTTGATGCCTGGTTATAGTGTATGTAATGCATTAATTGGTATCGTGTGATACCTTTTAACTGACATATATGCCAGCTATTCTTATGTATTTACCAATATGTGTATATATCGTCACCACAGCAATATATAAATACCTAATACATAACTTGAATTATAATATTGCTAGAGGCCACACTGCAACCCATGAATGAGACTGAGAGGAGGCAGAGGTGGGGCTAGAGGCGGTCACACGGGCCAGGCAGACACAGGGAGGATACATAGTCTGCGGGAGGCTCACATTTGATCAATCCAGGTAATTTCAAATATTTATAACAATCAACCACGTTTAAGTTATAAAAACATTTTATGTGCACATTTAAATATACATTTGTTTTTAATACACATTTTAAATATAACATATTGGACATGAAAAACTAGGTTGACTTCTGCACTTGGATATTATACCCAGTGTATCAACACACACACATAAATACACCTTTAACAAGTATTTAGCATATGGCGATGACTCTGAAATAAGTTTATAAAATAAATTCTTCATTCTTGAAGAAGATAGACATAGATATTATGAACCTTTGAATACTTGACGAGGAAAATACCCTGTTAGCATCACAATAACACCTCATTTTGTCATGTCCAACATTCACCTTGACCATTAAACCTCAGGTTTAAAATGTCAAACATGAATATGTGTAATAGTTACACATGGCAGACACTGACATGAATTTGTACACTGAAAACAAAACCAAAAATATAAATACACTGTACTGATGCTTTACTGATTAGCAGAATTCAAATCAGTCTATAATATTGACTAAGATAAACTGAACAATTTTAAATTCATGCAGTGACAAAAAATACCTAGTAAAGAAAAATACTTACAAGTTTTCACCGTTTTGAAAAATAGCATATTCCACTAATGTCTACATGCTGTATCAACCCACCCCCTTCCTCCACCCGGAACAACCCCGGTAAACACCGAGTGTTCCTAAGATATCAACATGTAGTAGAACATTTCTTGCTGCCTTTTTTCTTGTGAAATACTGCAGGTCACACATGAAACATTATTTTATATTTACTGATTATGACAACGAACAACTCCATAATTATTTACTCCCAACACTACTATGATGCCTGTTTTTGTTTACTGAATATATACTTTTCTTTACAGGAGATTGGACTAGTGTGCTTAGTACCACTAGCTCTCCAAGTTAATATGGCATATTGGGCAGTTGTATGTCCCGGATCTCGGACAAGATTCTACAGCCATGCAATATGCTGACACATTTACAGATAACAGTTTGTCATGTAAATGTCCACAGAGTGATCCCAATTGTGTCGTGTGTTGCATCCGTGACAGATTCCCCAGTGCCGATGGGGTGTACACTGGCTTCCAGATCAGTCAGTTAGCTTGACTGACGGGAAACCAATGTAGAATGCAGGTTGCTCGACATAAGAATGTGGTGACGCCTGACTAGCTCTGCAGTTGACGATGGAACGGTGGGTGCCAAGATCTGGCAGATATGGCATGAGTCTTCGGGCAACAACTTTCAACGCTGTGAGAAAGGTTCAGTGTCGAGCATTCTTCGGTGAACTACATCGGTTTAGATATCGATGACATCACTGTATGTTTTCGCTGTCTTTGATGGTATGCATACCAGCTTCCTGACTTTTTGCTGTACATCTGCATCTACCTATACCGGAGAAAAGGTGACAATTAGCATAGCTCCAACATGTATGATATGTTTATACGTGACGACACATTTATCAAAATCAATAATACAAGGTATTTGTATTCAATTCAACTATAACTTTTAGTAGTGTCCAGGAAAAACTACATTAATTATCCAGCATTGTTACAGTGGTAGGGTTTCATTGTGTTTGTGTTGCTGAAAGTCAGTGGCAGCCAGCTGAGTTCTTGGAACATACACCAGGCACTTGTTATGTACAACACAAGTTTGTGATGAAATGATGGTATTGAAAGCCTTTTCACATGTTTTAACAACAATCTCTTGATACACTGACAGCAGCATTTTTACTTGTTATTATCTATGTATCACGAGGACTGATATATATTTTTCATGCCACGTATCATTTTTCTAAATTATTCTTTTTTATCACTGTTTTCTATATTTTCACAAATAATTTACATTACATTTTCATTTCTCATGATAATTAAACAACACTTGAGTAAGGTTAGTTCTGATATGGTGTAGTATCCAGTCCTCAGGATTGCTCAAAGCGCTTTATACTTTACTTCCTGGCAGACCTGTTAAATTGAAAACACCATCTTGACTTATGTGGGAAGCATTCAGCCACACTGAAATTCATATGCGATGACTATCCGCCACTGTTTGTAGCAGGTACTCTTCATACAGCTGAGTAAACTGGAGCAATGTAGCATGTAGTGATTGCACATGTAATTCTCAGTCACAAGGCGATGACCCTGTCTAGTCTAGTCACTATTTTTGCGAGTTGTAAACACACCAAGCATTGCACAAACTACACAATTTTCGAATTTGATATCATATTGATGTTTTTTGATATTATATGATTGATATTACATATTACATTTGTTCAACTAAACATCTGTTTAAGTATTTTTTCTCTCATTGTTTTACATTTTATGGGCATTAAATATAAAAAATTGTTGTTAAATACACATAATTTTTTAGTCACTAATTTTGTGACCTGTAAACATACAAGGCGTGTATAAACAGCAACTAGCATTTGACATCACGTGTACTAGTGTTGTTTTTTTGCAACGAAGAATCGATATAAAAGTAACTGTTTGTTTTTTATATGTAACTGACATTTTTTCAAAATCTTCCTAATTTTTGTTACTATTGTTGCTTTGCATTTTATGTGTATGTGATATTAACAATTATTACATTATACACATCAAGTTCAGTGATTGTACCTGTAGTTGTATTATGCTTTTCATAATTTTGTAGTCAATCTCATCAAATAGTTTCAAGAAAATGTTTTTATTTTATGCATTTCTAAAACAATATGCAATTTAACGAGGGCACCCATTACTGCATAGTCCTTTTGCAGACAAATAAAACTATATATATATATATTTGCAATTTTGCACTGATAGTTCAACAAAACAAAGTTTGAGGAATTCAGTAGTAAACCATGCAAAATACCCAATGCCTTAGTTGTGATCTCGAAGTGTCATTCACCTAACACTGCTAATTAATGAGGAGGACATTTGGCTGGCAGTGGTTGAACCCCTGGCAGTGTCCTCACAGTTCTACTGTTTACTCAGAGGATGGATTACCACCTGTTACCGTTCAAGGATCAATATCCCCTTTGTTCTTTAGCTGGACTGCAAGGCGCCACATCAAGCTGGCTACACTTGTCTATAGGCTGGCTGAGTCACTGTAAGAAGATTCCAGCAGTTAGTCATGTCACCTATGAGAGCAACAAAGGCATTTTATTATGAATTCCCTGGCTTGATTTAATAAACAAAAATTATTATGGCCTTTCAACTACAACTGTGGTTATTAACTAGAGGTTTCTGACTGGGAAAGTACATGTATGTTCCTTGAAGCGAAGCCTCTGTAGTTTCAGTATCATCAACGTGCAAACAATTTGTAAACTGTCCTGTCAGAAACCTAGCTGTCAACCCTGACTGTATTTGAATTGAATCACGCAAAGTAAGATGAAGTGAATTAATTAAATGAAACAGAAAATAAATTTACAATATGTTTCTTCAAAATGTATGAATGTAGAAGTATAAATTACAAAATGCATATTATTGATAAATTGTAATGGTTTGGATGTGCTTTTTTCGTGAAAGACAAAAATAAAAAACAACTAAAAACAGAAATTCTATAATTTACATGTACAAAAGGATTTGTAACTTAATAAAACATGGGCTGTAATTATTTGTATAGTAACGGTAATTCTCTGCTCGCTCACATAAATCAGTAGCAAGCTATCGATACATGTTACTATTATGGACATTTTCACAGTATTGAGGGTTGGTGGTTTTCTGAACATAATAAGCAACATAATATTATATTCATACGAATAAATATGCTTAGCTGAGGCTGACTACTTTGATATTACTAACCTGTCTAGAAGACGTTTTGCGAACGCAGCGTCTGTTCTTACTCCAGCTTTCTTTTGTGACTTGTGTCGTTCCACAAATCCATACTGGTTTTTCCCAAATAAACCGTCTGGCGCGAATATTGTCGTTGTCTGCGTAATTTGGCCCTTTTCGCTGAATCGGTGGCATATGTCCGGGGACGTCCCATTGCCGGCGTAAATGCCATAGAAAGAACGTGTTGTATAAACACTTGCGAACACTGTACAATCAACAAAACGGCTTGATCCAGGCAACAATCTTGAGGGTCAGAGGTCAGTCTCGCCCAAATTCGCGAACATTATACTATTATATGAAGTTTCCACTTCCAGATGCATGTCCAAGTTCAAGTAAGTGTTGCTACTTTCGACTCCTTCGACTCGAAACCAACTTCGAAATACTTCGCAGTTTGTTTATTAATTTCAACAAAACGAAGTAGCACAAGTGCACCAATGAACTAGGATATTATAGTGGATACTTGATAGCTTTGATTTTTTTGGGGAAATTAGTCAGAAAAGCGAGGAGCATAAAAATCGAACTGATATTGCAGCTTTAATAGTGTTACTACCTTACACAGGGAACTTAATATTTCAAAAAATCAGGAACTATATATACTGAATTGTAGTATACTAACAGCGTAGGAAACAACTTCCTGGTCTATCTCTCCAAGCTTAGTAGTGAGGTCATGACGAGAACTTCAGGAGGCAAACCTATATATATACCAAGATGTAAAATAGAATGGGATATAATTCTATGAAAATAATAGGCGCACGACTTTGGAACACACTAGCTGTAGATATTTAAAATGCTACATCATTGAATATATTTAAGCATAAAACCAGGATATTTATAACTGCCAGTAATTACATTAATTGAACTGTATATGTAATGAATAGGCTTTTAATCATTAGTTTCCCTTACAGCGTCTCTGGCTTTATTTAAATGAAGTCAACCTGAAGCTGACTAACATTTATATATGAAATGTTGTTTATAGACAGGAGTGCATTATATTTAGTTTGATTTAATAGGCTACCAGCTCGATCCGTCTTAACTTCTCTCGTAGCCACTTCATCTGTGTTTCTCTTGTTTTGAAATATGTTGTATACCATGTGGATGAGGAAATTAAGTTTACTTACTTATAATATAACAATCTCGATCATCTTTTTTCTGTTCGTTAGTTATGGACTCTATTACACAAGATAGCGATCCTATGTGTTGGTCTGTCTGTAAAAAGTAAAAAAAGTTAAGGTAAATTCTTATAATAGCACAGTATCCAGTCCTTAGGACTGCTCAAAGCGCTGTATACTTTACTCCCTGGCCGACCTGTTCAATCTACCACCATCTCGACTTCTTAATATGCGAAGACTATTCGTACACAAATATCCACCACTGTCTATAGCCAGGTACTCATTCATACGGCTGAGTGAACTGAAGCCGTAGAGTAAACGAACTTGCCCAAGGTTCGACACCGCCGCACAGGATTCGAACCCACGTTCTCTCAGTCGAAAGTCCGGCGCTCTTACCGCTGCGCTACTGCGCTCCATTATAATATATATATATGTATATTGAGATGTTATCACAATATTTATAAAACAAAATTCTCAGCCATAACAGCTAGAACGAAGGAATGATTTGTGTACATTATAAATAAAAAACATATATGTCGGCGAATACAACAAATGTTCTACTGAATGGTATAGATAGTAAAAGTGTGAATCTGTTTTAAGACAATATTGATAACTATGCCATAGGGGCAGATTCTACATAAGTGACAGTTTGTTAGTCGTTCTATAAACCAAAGGCCTATTTGTTCGTTCGCCATGTGTGGTTTTGCTCTGGATGCGTTGTTTTTCAATATTATTATATTATATGTTATCGTGTCCAAGTAGATGTGTTTAATAAGTCTTCCATTTTGAGTTGTTTGCGCATAATCAAAATAGCCTTCGTTGCACTAGCAACGACAGACACATCGACAGTTAAGAACCTTTCTAGAAAAACACCGCTGAGCTGCCTATCTAGTCGTTAGACCACATTTACGCACCTCATCTATTCCCAGGTTAATGACCTAAAAGTATATCGTAAGAAAGATACACATCCGCACGAATGCACGGCAAGCGCACACACACACGCGCGCGCATTAGAAAGAGCACATCAGATCGTATAAGGTTTAACAACCCTAGACATCATGAGATAAGGAGGTATTATTGGCATTATTGATACAAGCATTGTTCTATGTTCACGATATAACGTTATATAAAAGGACAGTGAAGACCTTAAATTATGTACCCTAATTATACATTCTCACAGAGGACTATACATGAATGGAATACATTGTGTGTTATTAATAGTTGGATGTTGGCAGCATGAGTTATTTAATACAATATTGACAAATATGTCAAAAGGAGAGGTTGCACATTTAATACTAAAACAATTGAATTTTCGATATGCAAAATGAAGGCTTCCTTGACCGCTTGCTATTTGAGTTTGCACAGTATGGTAATCTGGAGAAATCTGGAGAAATTCGCCTTGTAGCCGATTTCACTTTCGCGATTATGTTCGCCAGGAAGTAGCTGGATACTTACTTAACGTCTGACGTCGTTCTTTTGAAAGTAAAATGGTATATTACTACGCTCAGTTGGACAGGCGTAAGGATTTAATTGGAGACATTCCCACCAGACCAGCGCACGTGTAGTTAATCAAAACTGCCATCTGACGGTATTCGCGTTTGCGACATGATTAGCAACGTTTTTTGTCACTTTAATTAGTTTGATAACCCCATGACTGAGCCACGGACTGTGGATGAAGCTTACCAATTGTTAAAGTGTTAATTTTCCTAAAACAGCAACACGTAAGGTTAACGCGTCTTTCAGCGGGAACATGTGGGGTGATACCCATAGAGGCTTTATTAAGTTGCCAGCGTCTATCTCGGCGCAGCTTCGCTTCTCAGGCCGATACACGCTTGAGTTACATTTGACAAAAGAGGGGTAACATTTAGATAAATTATGTCACTGATACACTGTCAGCGGCATTCATCCCAGTAAACATGCAAGAGTTAAAAGCTGGCTAGTGGGTTGGAGAGTGCCGAGTGAAGGTTGCATAGACTATCGTCTTTGTCGCATGGATTAGGCCTATTAACCGAGCAACTGTCCACAAAAGGTGAATGTAGCAATGAGCATTAACTATTTGGGATGCATTGTATGCATCTAGTGACTAGTGTTTTATACATGAACTGTAATGTTAGTGGTCGGCAGGGCCTTCAATTGTGTTAACTCTGTGATCCATTTCAAACGTTGGTGGTTCACATGAGTAGTATAGTAGGTCCCTTCATTTCAACCTACGATACTACTCACATGGTAACATAATATTTCAACAACATTTGCATTATCAGCTTTTTTAAGTATGTGTTCCGATTTGAAGTCGATTTGAAGAGATCAGCATTTCCACGTTAACTTAAGAAGCCGACATATTTGTAACGGTGATAATATACCATTCCGTTTGTTTCTCACCTGCAGGGGTTTGTTCTAATTTCCCAAATATGAATATTACGCCTTATTTCAGTCCCACCGAGGTCCTGAAGTGATGCAACAATTGACACATATCCTTCGTCCCTAATATGGAGATAGAACGCGGAGCTGTACTTTATACCAAGGAGTAGTACAGCCCTTTTTACTCACCCTCCCGAAGGTTGATGTTTCGCCGAGTTGATGACTTCGGGGTCCGTGTGTCCGTCAGGTACTATACATGTGGCCCCAAAACACAGGCGAAGGTGGCTTAGTAATATCGACAACAACACGCACATCAAGAACATTCTTCCCCGCCGACTTCCTATGCGTCCAGGTGCCATTCGAAGCAGTCACGGTAGCCGTGCCATCGCGTGTGTGCCGTTGCTCAGTCGAGTGGCGCAGTGGAGCGTTGTAGAACAAGCGCGGAGCTTAGCACATCAACGCGGAACAAGGAAATCCCCGTTGTCTTTGTGATTCGAGAGCGTCATTTGTGAGTATCTGATACTTATCAGATAATAGTGGTGGGGTGTTATTTAAACAAACAAGTTCGGTGGTGGGTTTTGGAGCATGGATTTCACCACCCTTTTATATTAGATCAATCACAGCGAATTTTTTCCTGTCTCCATGCCAGTTTTGATCTAGAATGCGTCGGTTCACGCTAAGTGAAATAAATCCTAGAACATCTGGAACGCATTAGAATATAATTAAAAGACAATGAAAGTATCGTTAATGAAATCAACAAATACATGGCGATAGTTGGTAAAGAAATGGCAAAATCATATAATCATGGAAATGAATATAGGCAATTTCTAAGTGACCCAATGAACAATACTATGTTTCTTGCATCAGTTTGTCATCAAGAATTGATCAGTGAAATAAACGTGCTAGCTAATTCTAATGTTAAGCTGTCTGCCACTTCAATCATAAGCCTCCGAGTTACATATGTAATTTATCGTTTTCTTAGACCATTGTCCACCAGGATTAAAAGTGTAAACAGTAATACCGGTATTTAACAAAGTACCATGGTGTAAACCAGCTAACTATCGACCAATAAGTTTGACGAGTGTCTTCAATAAAACCATTAACAAATTAATGCTGAAAAGGTTATTAGACTTCCTGGAGAGTAATTACGTTTTGTTCAATCATCTATTTGGATTTCTCAAAGTTCATTCCGCGACATTAGCGCTTATCGAAATAATAGAAAACATTAGGAAATATCTCGAACATGGCGATTTAATTATGTGGGTCTACCTTGAGGTAAGTAAGGCTTATGACACCGTTGATCATGAAATACTGTTGTATAAGCTAGACTACTATGGAATAAGAGGTCATGCATTGGATTATACATTATTTAAACGATAGGTAGCAATGTGTTAAGGTTAATGGCATAGTATCTGGATATGCTTATGTTCAAACTGGCGTTTTTCATTTTGGGATAAGCGTTATTTTTAGTGTATATCAATGACATTTCTAATGTCGTAGAAAATGGATCTTTGCGTTTGTTTGTTCATTAGTGGTAAGAATATCAAGGATACTGTCTGTACGGCTCGGGATGAGTTATAATCGCTTAATATTTGGTTCAAGCACAATCAGCTTACTCTAAATCAGAATAAAACTTGCTAAACAGCATTCGGTAGACATGAAGATCGCTCAGTTATGCCATTTTTCTGCAGTGCAAACAAATTGAACTGGTTCATTCAACCACACATCTTGGCATCTATTTGGACTGTAAACTATCATGGTGTGAACATATTTAAGAACTTTGTATAAAAGGTGTCAAAGCTGCCGGGTGCATCCCATCATTTAGCCTCGTTCTTAAATGATAATATGGTGAGGCAGTTATATTATGCCTGTGTATTTCCCCATATTAATTATATTATAGGATCAGCGTGTAAGACCAAATTAGGTCAGCTACAGGTTGTCCAAAACATTTTACTTAAAACAATAGCTATACTTAACCGTCGTGATAGTGCTACTACCTTACACGGGGAACTTAATATTTCAAAAAATCAGGAACTATATATATTGAATTTTTGTGTACAAACCGCGTAGGAAACAACTTCCTGATCTATTTCACCAAGCTTAGTAGTGAGGTCATGACGAGAACTTTAAGACAGGAGGCAAACTTATATATACCAAGATCTAAAATAGAATTGGAGATAATTCTTTTAAAATAACAGAGTCACGACTTTGGAAGACACTAACTGTAGATATTTAAAATGCAACATCATTGAATATATTTAAGCATAAAACCAGGATATTTATCATTGCCATTAGTTAAATAATTGAACTGTATATGTAATGAATCGGCTTTTTATCATCAGTTTCCCTTACAGCGTCTCTGGCTTTATTTAAATGAAGTCAACCTGAAGCTGTATAATGTTTATATATGTAATGTTATTTATATAAAGGAGTGCATTATATTTAGTTTGATTTCATAGGCTACCAGCTCGATACGTTTTTAACTTCTCTCGTAGCCACCTTACCTGTGTTTCTTTTGTTTTGAAATATGTTGTATATCATGTGGATGAGGAAATTAAGTTTACTTACTTACTATAACAATCTAGATCATCGTTTGCTGTTCGTTAATTTTGGACTCTATTACACATGATAGCGATTATATGTATTGGTCTGTCTGTAAAAATAAAAAAAGTTAAGGTAAGTTCTTATAATAGCGCAGTATCCAGTCCTTAAGACTGCTCAAAGCGCTTTACATCTTACTCCCTGGCAGACCTGTTCAATCGACCACCATCTCGACTTATCTGGGAGACATTAAGCCACGCTGCAATTAATGCGCCAAGACTATTCTTACACAAATATCCACCACTGTCTGTAGCCAGGTACTCATTCATACAGCTGAGTGAGCTGGAGCAACATAGAGAGACGGTTCCACTGCGCTCCACATGTCTGTCTGTCTGTCTGTCTGTCTGTCTGTCTGTCTGTCTGTCTGTCTGTCTGTCTGCCTGACTGCCTGACTGCCTATCTGCCTGCTGCCAGTCTGCCTGCCTGCCTGCCCGCCCGCCCGCCCGCCCGCCCGCCCGCCCGCCCGCCCGCCCGCCCGCCCGCCCGCCCGCCCGCCCGCCCGCCCGCCCGCCCGCCCGCCCGCGTGTCCGCGTGTCCGCGTGTCCGCGTGTCCGCGTGTCCGCGTGTCCGCCTGTCCGCCTGTCCGCGTGTCCGCCTGTCCGCCTGTCCGCCTGTCCGCCTGTCCGCCTGTCCGCCTGTCCGCCTGTCCGCCTGTCCGCCTGTCCGCCTGTCCGCCTGTCCGCCTGTCCGCCTGTCCGCCTGTCCGCCTGTCCGCCTGTCCGCCTGTCCGCCTGTCCGCCGGTCGGCCGGTCGGCCGGCCGGTCGGTCGGTCGGTCGGTCGGTCGGTCGGTCGGTCGGTCGGTCGGTCGGTCGGTCGGTCGGTCGGTCGGTCGGTCGGTCGGTCGGTCGGTCGGTCGGTCATGCATGCCTTTGGTGTTCTAAGTCGACATGTACCTGGTCGAGACATTATTGTCAGTCGTGACAGACAAACATAAAACATGCCTCTGAGATAACTAATATAATGCATTCCCGAGAGGATTGATTGTGTTTTCGTATGCTTGCTTTTCAGACGGTAATTCAAAAGACCATATTCATGATTGCGCCAGGGTTTTGTACACTGTCGTCTGCAGTCTATATTTATAACATGATGTCAACTCACGGGAGTGATTATGAAATGGTTTCGTTGTCGAATTTGTGTATTGTAGCGCATTGCCTGTCACCTACTGAAACACTTATTCCCTACAACACTAGTTCATTAAAACACAAAATCATGTGGTATCCACTATAGGGCAAAAACATACAAAACGGACCCCCGAACCAAAACGGGTCCCAGCCATTTGGCGCTGTTGTATTATATACAAATAAATTTGTGGAGGCGCTGTTAAGTAATTCACAAGTGGACACTAGTGAACATTGGTCGAAAGCGAAACACGCAAACAGGTGATCTCCAAATATTTTTGTCACCCTTTTCTTTAAATATCATTACACTTTTCCAATTATCATATTTCCTTCTGTGCGGGTTAAAAACAACGGAAACTGAGGTGTGCATAAGCCAAACGTGTATTATATGATAGCCGAGTCGGGCGTGAACGAGAAGGACGTTTTCGTTACTGCTTGCGCGCATGGAATACCACCACCATGGTCGATTCGCGAAATGTCCACGCTCGCGGTGTCGCGAGCCAATTGGGAAATAATGAGCATGAAGACTTTGGAGGGAGGACCGCGAAGTGTGGCGCAGTTCTTTATATCTGCAGTGGGAACTGGATTCCGGATAACAAAATCTGACAAAATATCCTATAATGAAGAAGTCACAACCCAGCAAGATTGGAACACGAGATAGAGATCGGTGGCGGCAGAAAAGGGGAACACCGAGAAAAATGTCTGTCGACAACATCACAGAATGGACTGAGTTGCCGGTGAAAGATAACCTGCAGGCAACACGAGATGGAGACAGGTAGCGGCAGATTGTTGATGAAACATCCAGATGTGCACCCCAACGATCGTCTCGGTCAATGGGTGTGTTGAGTGAGTGAGTGAGTAAGTGAATGAGTGAGTGAGTGGGTGAGTGTGTGAGTGAGTGAGTGAGTGAGTGAGTGAGTGAGTGAGTGATTCGTTCACTCTGCG
>OZ023216.1:41562503-41615003 GCA_963995525.1 Escarpia spicata
TTTGGTTGTGATTCATAATAATATCGTTATATGGGTCATGCCGCGGGCTGTGTTCCAGCGAGTCAGTACAGCATATATAACTATTCGTCAGGCTCAATTGGCCTGAATGCGACGAACTGGGATGTCTTGATGGTGGACCCGATTGACAGTGGGATATGTTGGTACTGGGCAAAGTTTGCATTTGAGCAAGTTGGTAGTGGGCCTAGGTGGTAGTTGGCAGTACCGCTGTTTGTCAGTTGGTCAACTTGGTAGGAATGTTGATTGATATTATCAGGATTGATTCATTAAATAAGTAGTATTCTACGGCAGTATTGATTTTTTTTATATATTTGAAGGTCACGTTGTTGGGCAATGGGGGTCTAAAAATAGCAGTTCTGCTATTAATAAACACTTATGTGTGCAACATATATACCCATTACGTGCTGATGTCAACTATCCGGCAACTCTTCCGACGTTTGCCAAGTAGACGAGTGGAGATTGCTGATGTGCTGATTAGACGGATCCCTGACATACAGGTCCGGCTGAATGGGTAGTGATTAGAAATATACATGGTCGACATGTGTTGTTGCATGGGTAGGGATTAGACGGATTCCCATTAGACAGATCCTGCTATATGTGTAATGATTAGATGAATCCGTGTTAAACAGATTCCAATATATGGGTAGTGATTCGACAGATCACACTATAAGGGTTTTGATTATACAGACCCATCTTAGACATATTCAGCTGTATGGATAGTGATTAAACGGATCCACGTTTGACAGATCCTGCTATATTAGTAGTGATGAGCCGGATAACTGTTAGACATATCTTGCTAAATGGGTCGTGACTAGACAGATCCATGTTAGACAGAAACTGCTAAATGGGTAGTGATTAGAGAGATTCATGTTAGACATATCCAATTATATTGGTGGTGTTAGACTGCTTCATCCATATTAGAGATGACCGATCTACTATGATGTTGATAAGACGGATCCGCGTTAGATCATCATATGATATGACTGGTGATTGGACGGATCCATGTTATCAGTGTGGTGTGAAGTGTCATGAAAACAGTTGCCGTAGGACTTGAGAGCTAACATTAACTGTGTTGCTCTATACATTTCCATGTGTGGACAACTTTAATACTGCTTAACGACTGGTTGACCCTTTTATTTTGACGCGCAACTGAGCTTGGTTTCCGAGGATAGAGGCACACAAGAAGTTACCTTATTGTTATAATGTCTGATTCATAAACACATTAGACTGGATCTTGAAATGTCACAGAACTACCGTCTTTGTCAAATTGAACATCGATCGAGTCGTAGCAGGTGGGAGAATTCATGGTCTGTCACTTTATTCATATAAACAGCATCAACAACAACAACATGTTCAGTTGATATATCAAAGACACCATTCAACCGAAACATCCTTACTCAAAGTTCACGGTGACATACTGTCGGCTGTAAAGCGTGGTGCATTTGTTGGGTTGGTGCTGCGTGACGTCAATGTTGTATTTGACACCGGTAGCCACGTGATTTGGCTTAGTACACTCTCACATGTGTAATTTGAAGGAAAGTTTATTGTGCACATGCAACACGCATATAGGTATATCGCAAGATGTCGTAAAATAAATAATATACGCCGTGCGACTTACGTAATTGCTAAGCATGTCTTGAAATACAATACATTGTTAAATTCACAAATGCATTCGTTGAAACAATGCATCAAATGTATTACTATTATTATTATTAATTTAAGATAACATCACGCGGTACAACTTTCACTGTTCATTATACAGTTAAAATGTTTCAGTACATGGTGGCACTCGATAGTACAGTGTGTCGTGTAAGCGATCTACAATAGCTAATTCGCATTGAAGAAATATGGCAAATCCTTGCCACGCCTTGTTGCACGGTGTGGCACAAAGTTATGTGTTCGCTCCGTTGCTACGTTCTGAACTCGTTACACGACGTGGCGTTAATATCAGCACGTTCGATCAGAACTACCATTTGTACGCCGGTAACACACCATATTAGACAGATCAGCTATACGTTCCAAAGTCCTAAAGTATTTCGTTGAAAACCATTGTCTGATATATCTTCATTGGCTATATTATGCAGTATGTCTTCAAAATTGATCACTGACAAGATTGGTCGAATTGGATCTCGGTGTTTCATTAATGGTAACAATTACGACTTTTCCAGAACCACCATATTTCGAGATTACTACATTGTGTTACACCTGCAAAGCTTGTGTATTTGGTATAATATTACACTTGTAATACTCACGAAGAGGCAGTGTTCATTATATACGTTTGTGTAACGTGTACGCATCATTACACTATTGCTATATTTTGTTTCTCACTCAAATATAATTACCTTAGGCATTGCTGTTCACGTTTGTGAAATAAATGACTGATTGCTAAATAATCGATACTGATATTGTGTATGTTGTAATATTTTGCGAGAATGGTGACCTGGGAATGGTTTCACTAGTATTTCTATGAGCTCACATGCCCGACGTAGCTCCTTAAAATCGATTTCGCTCCACAACAGTGAAACTGTCAACGTCATGATGCGCCACCGGGACAGTTTTGCCAGAATCTGACTGAAATAGCATCCTCGGCGATACGGCGACATCTTCTTGCATTTTGAAAGAAGCTGTTTAAATTTAACAACGGATTTGTTTAATGGTGGTTTATCCTGGTGTGTTCATTACCTTCGTGAAACGTTCCCACGATTGCTAAATGTTCGTCGAATATCGAAATCGCAAAGTACACCAACCAACAGTAATACACTTGCTCTTGAGAGGTTTGTGTCATTGCCGAAAAACGAACCGATGCAGCCGCACGATAGTGTGCTTTATTGCAACATATACTATTAGAGCTGGCGATGTGTGTGTGTGTGTGTGTGTGTGTGTGTGTGTGTGTGGGTGGGTGTGTGTGTGTGTTTGTGTTTGTGTGTGTGTGTGTGTGTGTGTGTGTGTGAGTGTGTGTGTGTGTGTGTGTGTGTGTGTGTGTGTGTGTGTGGTACGCGTGTGTGTTCGAGTGCACTGTTTGATAGAAGGAGAAAAGAGAGAGGAGAGGGAGGTAGGTGAGCGAGAGACAGAGTGAGTAAGTGAGAGAGAGAGAGAGAGCGCGCGAAGGAGAGAGTGAGAGAGAGAGAGAGAGAGAGAGAGAGAGAGAGAGAGAGAGAGAGAGAGAGAGAGAGAGAGAGAGAGAGAGAGAGAGAGAGAGAGAGAGAGAGAGAGAGAGAGAGAGAGAGAGAGAGAGAGAGAGAGAGAGCGAAAGAGAGAGAGGGGTTAAGTGAGTGAATGAGTGAGTGAGTGAGTGAGTGAGTGAATCAATGAATTGTGTGTGATAAGTATTCACACAGCAGCTCCTGTTATCTCATTCATTAGTCTCGTGGAGTGTGACGCGGTGTTGTATTCAGTCAGTGTGCTTTGTCGACACGGATGAATGACCAGGAACTGTCAAACACAATCAACACCAAACATATGTTGTGTTGATTTTGGCGATGGTCACATCGCGGAGGTCACAACGCGCTGGTCACATCGCTGAAGTATCATAGGGAATAATTGTACTCTTTAAATTCATCTCGTTCTTCCTCTTCCCTTTCATCGCTCCAGTCTCAGCTCAACCTGCTTTCTTCCTTCCCTTAATTCCACAGTAATCAACTCCTCGCCAGCTTCCCCCGAAACGATTTTACATCAACCTCCTTCATCGACTCCCCAATTTCCCCCTTACCTACTAATTTACACCCGCCATTCTTCCCACCTCGTAGTCGTAATTGTAAAACAAATATGGACGTTCTCTTCTTGTCTTGGTTCTGGTCTATAAGGCTGTATACGTAAGCTCGTGTGATGCATAAACTAAGCACTTTTTTGTTTAGCCTATAACCTCTTCAAATTCTGTTCACGCATTCGTTGAAGCTTGTGTTCTGCAGTGAATTCCTGAGCCACTATTCCCGCTGAATACTGCGCCAACATATACTCAGTTGTATGACAAGTTTGAGCAATATACGATGTATACGTTAGTTTTCACAAGTTGCATAGATTGAACTGTTGAAGGCCACCTTCTCGGGTGGTTAAGAGTGAGATTCGCAGAAGGGGTGCCTTTCCGTTAAATCTACTACCACAGAGGGATGTAGAGGCGTCTCAGCGTGCCATTTAGTCGGAGTATAACATAATTTGTTTGATATTGTTCGAAGTTTGCATTGTTAAATGTGACTTTCAGTTTTGTATATTTATATTAACTTTTCAAGCATACCTTCCAAACAAATTCTCATTTTATTTAGTTTTGTGTTAATGTAACGTCTCACTTGTGGACTGTACCGCCGTGGAAATGCCGGTCGGAGGAGGCAGCAAGGGTGCGGCATTGATGGCAAGTGGTAAACCACGCACCGTGTCATGGACCTCCCGCAGGAGCTCATCTGAAGCCTCCATGCGACGTTCCACGTGGTGCAACCGCCTTTCCATAACCTGTGCCCTCAGGCCTGCAGTCTCATGTACATCCAGGCGGATAACAGATACAGGCAGCAAAGGAACAGAGTTAGCCGGTATACCTTCATTTATTTATGGTGTTCATAATACGACAATGAATTGTGTTGAATATGTACCGCCCACAAATTCATGCTTGAGAATGGCTGTAGCTTTTAAAAAATATTAGTTTGTCCCCAGTCCAGTTAGAGTTTCTGATTACGCCACGAAAAATCTTGTCAGCAAATTATGAAACAATCTAAAACACATTTAATTTCACAAAGACAGTGACAATCAGAGCATTTACGACAATGTGTGGCATAGCGCACCACTGGTGACAAATGATCACGTTCCATATAAAACGTGTTAATTTTAATTGACACGAGCTCACATTTAGAAGCTACGCACTTTCGGCCTTCCCGAAAATGGCTAAGCTGCTCGACCAACTCACTTTAATAACAGTGTCGACGTCTGTTTACACCAACAGACCCCAAACTCGTCGCTACAACAACTGAAAATCAACAATAACCACAACCGCACGTACACACGAATGCACGCACGTGCACGCACACACACACACACACACACACACACACACACACACACACACACACACACACACACACACACACACACACACACACACACACACACACACACACACACACACACACACACACACACACACACACACACACACACACACACACACACACATAAACAAACAAGCACGCACGCACGCACACGCACACGCACACGCACACGCACACGCACACGCACACGCACACGCACACGCACACGCACACAGACACAGACACAGACACACACACACACACACACACACACACACACACACACACACACACACACACACACACACACACACACACACACACACACACACACACACACACACACACACACACACACACACACACACACACACACACACACACACACACACGCACACACACACACACACACATCTAGGTGTAATATCTACGTTTGGCCGCAGGGAAACTATCGTGGCGGGTTGGTCAAACATCACCTGGTTTACCCTCTACACTATAGGTGGCGACTCTTCACATACCCTGAGCATTTGTTGCTGTCTTCGTAGATATCCTCCAGACAACTGCACCCCGCCCCACAACAGAATCGCGTCTCGCATCTCCTCACGATCGCCACGTAGTAGTCCGTACAAATGCCCCTGCAAACAGTAATGACACTGACGGTGTAGTGGATATATGAACAGAACATTTTATAGCATGCATATCTATTTTTATAATGAAAATATAACATAAAACTGTCACTCTTCAAAATGTATGCCAAGAGCGACAACTTTGAACATTTCAAGCTCACCAGATAATTTTGTGGCGAAGACGATGCGCGTATGGAAGATGCCAACGCGGTGGTTGTCGGTGTGCCGGACAAGTTGTAGAGACTGTTTTTCTTAGTCGATTTAGCGACTCCACTCCTTTGTAAATTCGTTTACCGCTCAGCCTGACATCAAATTTCTCGCCACTATTTGTAGAATGTTCACTGTGAAACCCAACCTCGAGTTTCTATAAACACTAAAATTGCCCAGTTTCACCATCGCTTGAAACAGAGCATAAATTATTCTAACTTTTTTGCAGCATCTGATCAAAGACGTATTAAGAATATTATTATGGCCTTTATTCCACTGAGCGATATCGAAATTGCCAACGACGAACTACACCAATAAAACCTTTGATATAATTGGAAGGTTGTTTTTCGACTTGCGATCTCCACGCAGTAGTATGCCTAGTTTGTTGTTGTCTACGTAACGTCACCATTTTGTTTACGCATTGTTTTATTCATGGCATTTAATAGGGTGATTTATTTGTTGTTTAGATTTTGTCAAAGGGTAGCATTAAATACCCTATTTACGAGCATGTACAAACATATAATTTAATTTAAAAAACTTTGTCCCTCGGAGAGATTACTGAAAAAAGTGGCCAACGTCTAAAACGATTGCGGTCTTACGTATTACATTGTCATTACTTTGTCCGAGGTGAAATAAGAATGTATTTATAACTATGTGAATGGTATGTGCTGACATCATTGTTGTGAAATGCCATATTCCATGGACACCATATTTACATAGGCATACAACCTAATGTCTATGTATCTCATATGCTTGAAAATTAATATTTCATTTACCCGCTGTATGTACGGCTACTGTGACTCATTCTATATAAACACCTATTTTTAACGCAGCAATGAGTCACGAGAGCCGTATTGTTGCCGACTGTGCCAGTGGCGTTGCGACGTTCTGAATGAGTTCTTTCTTTCTGCATACGACGCGTGAGCTGCATGCAGCGCTAAACTCTTTTTTGTTTCTGGACTGCGGTTGTTTTGGGATCCAGCTCACGTATGACGTGGTCGGAAGGCAATTGTGCTGACCGTAGCAGATTTTGCACAACCGCAAAGGTTATTTATAAATTATAATTTCTTATTGCATATTTGTCAAAATTTTATTGAAACTGGTGTTAAATTAATGTATTTATAAGTTGCTCAAGGATCACTGTAAAATGTGTGACTACTGAATTATGAATATTAGTTTTGAACTTTGTTAAACTTGTATTATATTTAGTTTGTTTAGTTTGACCAGAGCGTAGCAGCTTATAAGTCGTATGATTGGTATATTATTAATGTTATATTACTAGGCTCATTTGGACAGGCGTAGGATTGAATTGGAGGCATTCACACAAGACAGGTGCACGCGTAGTTAATCAAAACTGCCATCTGACGGTATTTGCGTTTGCGACAAGATTAACAACGTTTTTTTTTATCAATTTAACTAGTTTGATAAGTCCGTGACTGAGATACGGACTGTAGATTGAGCTTAACTATTGTTAACGTGTTAAATTAAAATAAAACACATAAGGTTAACGCGTCTTTCAGCGGGAACATATGGGGTGATACCCCTAGAGGCTTTATTAAGTTGCAGGTGTCTATCTCGGCGCCGCTTCGCACCTCAGGCCGATACACGCTTGAGTTAGATTTGACAAAAGAAGGTGGTGACATTTAGATGTCACTGATACGCAGTCAGCGGCATTCATCCCAGTAAACATGCAAGAGCTAAACGCTGGCTAGTGGGTTGGAGAGTGCCGAGAGAAGGTTACATAGAGCATCGTCTTTGTCGCATTGGTTAGGACTAATAACCGGGCAAATGTCCAAGAAACGTGAAAGTAGCAGTGAACATTAACTGTTTGGAATGCTTTGTCTGCATCTAGTGACTAGTGTTTTTTACATATATGTAAGCTATAGACTGATAATATACCATTCAGTCTGCTTGTCACCTGGATGGTTTTGTTTTATTTTTCAAAAGATGAGTATTACGCCTTATTTTCGTGACTCGGATGCGATTTCATCGTTTAAGGGGTAATCGAACGGTTTCATCCGATACAATTGTACCGTGTGTCGCCGCCTTGAGATAACTAATATAATGCAGCTTTGACGCGTTCGCGACATGATTGATTTTTTTCGTATGCTTCCTTTTCAGGCGGTAATTCAAAAGGCCATATTCATTATTGCGCCAGGGTTTTGTACACTGTCGTCTGCAGTCTATATTTATAACATGATGTCAAATCACGGGAGTGATTGTGAAATGGTTTCCTTTTCGAATTTGTGTTATTTCGCCCACTGCCTATCACCTATTCACGCACTAATTCACAACACTAGTTCACTAAAGCACAAAATCGTGTCCACGTGATATACACTAAAGGGAAACAACGTGCAAAAAGGACGCCGAACCAAAACGGTTGTATTATATACATTTTTGTTGTGGCGCTTTTAAGTAATTAAAAAAAATGGACATTAGTGAACATTGGTCGGAAGCGCAAAACACAAATTCCAATAGGTGAGCTCAACATTTGTTTTTCACCTTTTCTTTAAATATCAGCACTATTTTCTAAATATCATATTTCTCTCTGTGCGCGTAGAAAACTCCAGAAACAGTGGTGTGCATCAGCCAAATGTGTATTATCTGACAAGTGTGTATTTGAGTTTAAAAAGATGTACAACTTACATTATGAATGTTTTGTTTAACAACAACAACAAAGGTATCACCAACAACAAAAATAATACAAACTACATGATCACCACAATAATAATAATAACAACATGGTCAACACAATAATAATAATAATAATAATAATAGCATGATCAACACAATAACAATAATAACAACACGATCAACACAATAACAATAATAACAACACGATCAACACAATCATAATAATAACAACATGATCAACACAATAATAATGATAACAACACGATCAACACGATAACAACATAATCAACACATTAAAAAATAATAAAAACATGATCAACACAACAACAACAATAACAACATAATCAACGCAATAATAATAATAACAAAATGATCAACAAAGTAACAACAATACCAACATGATCAACACAATGACAATAATAACAACATAATCAACATAATAATAATAATAACAACATGATCAACACAATAATAATAATCACAACATGATCAACACTATAACAATAATAACCACACGATCAACACAATAATAATAATAACAACATGATCAACATAACAACAATAATAGCAACACAATCAACACAATCAACACAATCATAATAACTACAACGTGATCAACACAATGATAATAATAACAACATGATCAACACAACAACAATAATAACAACATAGTCAACACATTCGTAATAATAACAACATGATCAAAAAATAATTATAATAACAACATGATCAACACAATAATAATAATAACACAATGATCAACACAACAACAACAATAACAACATAATCAACATAAACACAATAATAACAACATAATCAACATAATAATAATAATAATAACAACACGATCAACACAATAACAATAATAACAACATAATCAACACAACAAAATAATAACAACACGATCAACACAATAACAATAACAACAACATGATCAACACAACAACGATAATAACAACATGATCAACATAATAATAATAATAATAATACCATGATCAACAAAATAATAATAATAACAACATAACCAACACAATTAAAATAATAACAACGTGATGAACACAATGGTAATAATAACAACATTATCAACACAACAAAAATAATAAAAACATAATCAGCACAATAATAATAATAACAACATGATCAACACAATAATAATAGTAACAACATGATCAACACATTAATAATAATAACAACATGTTCAACACAATAATAATAATAACAACATGATCAACACAATAACAATAATAAGAATATAATCAACACAATAATAATAAAAACAGCATGATCTACACAATAATAATAATAACAACTTGATCAACAAAATACTTATAATAACAACATGATCAGCACAATAAAAATAATAACAACACGGTCAACACAATAATAATAATAACAACATGATCAACACAATAACAATAATAACAACATAATCAACACAATAAAAATAATAACAACACGATCAACACAACAACAATAATAACAACATGATCCACACAATAATAATACTAACAACATGATCAACACATTAACAATAATAGCAACATAATAATCAACACAATAACAATAATAACAACATGATCAACACAATAATAATAATAACAACATGATCAACACAATGACAATAATAAGAATATAATCAACACAATAATAATAAAAACAGCATGATCTACACAATAATAATAATAACAACTTGATCAACAAAATACTAATAATAACAACATGATCAGCACAATAAAAATAATAACAACACGGTCAACACAATAATAATAATAACAACATTATCAACACAATAAAAATAATAACAACACGATCAACACAACAACAATAATAACAACATGATCAACACAATAATAATACTAACAACATGATCAACACATTAACAATAATAGCAACATAATAATCAACACAATAACAATAATAACAACATAATCAACACAATCATAATAATAGCAACATGATCAACACAGTAATAATAATGACAGCATGATCAACATAATCATAATAATAACAACATGATCAACACAACAACAATAATAACAACATGATCAACACAATAATAATAATAACAATATGATCAACGCAATCATAATAATAACCACATGATCAACACAACAATACTAAACATCCTTATAAACCACAGTTCCTTGATGGTGAAATTGGCAGGAACAAGTGAGTCTCTTATAACACTTGTCCAATTACTATACCTACACAAGAACAATTACAGGTTGTAATGTGCGTGATTACAACGATCGTATCGGTCAAGGTGTGTGTTGAGTGAATGAGTGAGTGAGTGAGTGAGTGAGTGAGTGAGTGAGTGAGTGAGTGAGTGATGAGTGAGCGATTCGTTCACACTGTGTCTACACAAACTACAAGAACGAAATTGTTCAGGTTTCGGAGGGGAAGGAGGGTGGATCTGTTGTCTGTCTTTTTTAATGTTACTTCGCACATAATTGTCGTACCTAACTCATTCAACGTCATGGTTGCTGCTTTGACTAAACTCGACTATTCTTTAATATATAACGGAACTTGTGTTGCATTTTGAACCGTTTTGGCTGTTTGTTTTGGTGTGTCGTACAATTTCCTTAACCCAATCCTGCCAATCCAGTTTTACGCAGTGACTAAAAAAAATTCAAAGCAGGGAATTTTTGACGTTACGTCTGATATTTGTTTGTACCATATTTAGTTTAGAAAATACCGCTTAGCAAGACATGTTTATTCCTAACACGTTATCTCTTTGCAGTATTTTTCGAGAGGCATAAATAGCCCGAAATAAATAGGCGTGCACAAAAGGATCTTATATCTGCCATTTCACCAGACACCAGGTTCCGCTGTCTAAGCATTGAACAGACATCGCCTTGTGTGATTGGTGGCTTCCACCAGAATCACTGATAAATTCACAATGGGTGCGGCATTAGGCCAATCACACTCTGAGCTAGTAGACTTGGGAAATCCCCTACCGGTTTAGAAAACTCAACATCAATGCGTCCATGGCCCGCACCGCTCTCGAAGTCAGCCTTGAACAGCGATGCGCTCACACATTAACCGTGTAAACAAATATTAGTGTGTGTGTGTGTGTGTGTGTGTGTGTGTGTGTGTGTGTGTGTGTGTGTATGTGTGTTTGTGTGTGTGTGTGTGTGTGTGTGTTTGTACGTGTGTATGTGTGTGTGGGTGGGTGTGTGCGTGTGTGTGTGTTTCTGCATAGGTTCGCGTGTGTGCGTGTTCCTGCGTTCAAGCGTGTGCATGTGTTTTCTCATGTTCATGCGTTTATTGTCAATGCGCATATCAACTGCCCAAAACCAGTGTTTTACCTCAACAAATACTCCGCCAGCTGGCACATAAAGAGACTCTGCCCTCCTCTCGTATAACTGTCTGGCCCGGTGTCCCACATTAGCCATTCACTGATGCAATAAGTGTTGCAATACTCAGGCAGGCGGGTTATTTTCATCTTGCGTCACGGTCCGTGCACACAAGAACACGCCGCTGACAAGTGTTTGCATATAGTACAGGCACTGCCCCAGTAGCCCCGTGGAAAAAACACCACCACGGAAAACAAAATACGAGGTTTCTTTATTCCGGCTTTGCGCGCTGCCTCGTTGCCTTGTTCCCGGAGCGTGGGTGATCGACGGCCGGTGGTACATATGCCTGGTACACCGGCACGCAGCAGTTGTTCTGGCGTGGTGGACGTTAGGATCAAGTCTTGAATGTGCCCCACCTGGTTGATAATAATGGTGCAGATGGTCGTAGTATTGTACATGCTTCTCAGTCTGTCTGGTGTGAGTTTTGGGGCGACGTGCTACGTGCCAGAAGGTCATACTGACCCCGAGGTCATCACCCCGGGGAAGCATGAACCGACAGGAGGGTGAGTACAATGGTGCTGTTTTTCAAGCATGCACGTCAGGTGATTTTAGAATATCTGTCCAGCGCCGTCAGTGCGATTGGTATGGGCAGATTGTATCCAATTAGAAAGACCACCGAGTCGTGGTCGTTGTCAAACTACAAATATTTCCTTTAGGCCAGTAAAAGGGTGGGGCACGAGACTTGTTGCGTCTCGTTGCGAGTATGGATGTTGTACCTTCCATATTATACAGAAAGGTGACGACGACGATGACGACGATGATAATAACAACAGCAATAATCGCAATATTGTGTAGTCTTATAAAACACCAATATCCAAGCACTCGTGACGCTTACCAGATTCTCTGTTTGTAAAGGAAATGTTTTAGCTGCAGCTAATGCAGCGCCCTTATTGACTTTTGTAGTTCAAGACCATGCTGTTGTTGTCACTCTGTTTGGTTGTCATTCTTAATAACATTGACAGTGGGACATGTTGGTACTGGGCAAATTTAGCAATTGGACACGCTGGTAGTGGGCCTAGGTGGTAGTTGGCAGTACCGCTGTTTGTCAGTTGGTCAACTTGGTAGGGACGTTGATTGTTAGTATCAGGGTTGGTTCATTAAATCAGTAGTATTCTACGGTAGTATATTTTTTATATTTGAAGGTCACGTTTTTGGGCAATGCGAGTCTAAAAATAGCAGTTCTGGTATTAATAAACACTCATGTGTGCAACACATATCTAGCTAGCGCTGATGTCAACTATCCGGCAACTCTTCCGACGTATGCAAAGTAAGCGGGTGGAGTTTGCTTATGTGCTGATTAGACTGATCCCTGATATACAGATCCGGCTGTATGGGTAATGATTAGACATATACATGGTCGACATATCTTGTTGTATGGGTAGGGATTAGACGGATTCCATTTAGACAGATCCTGCTATATGTGTAATGATTAGACGAATCCGTGTTAAACAGATTCCAATGTATGGGTAGTGATTAGACGGATCCAGGTTCGACCGATCATACTATATGGGTTTTGATTATACAGACCCATGTTAGACATATTCTGCAGTATGGATAGTGATTAAATTGATCTAGGTTTGACAGATCCTGCTATATTAGTAGTGATGAGACGGATAACTGTTAGACATATCTTGCTAAATGGGTCGTGACTAGACAGATCCATGTTAGACAGAAATTGCTAAATGGGTAGTGATTAGAGAGATTCATGTCAGCCAGATCCAATTATACTGGTGGTGTTAGACTGCTTCATCCATATTAGAGATGGCCGATTATATGATGTTGATACGACGGATCCGTGTTAGATTATCATAGTATATGACTGGTCATAGGTCGTTTCCATGTTATTAGTGTGGTATGAAGTGTCATGAAAAAACAGACTTGTGAGCTAACATTGATTGTGTTGCTCTATACATTTCCATGTGTGGACAACTTTAATATTGCTTAACGACTGGTCGACCCTTTTACTTTGATGCGCACCTGAGCTCGGTTTCCGAGGATAGAGACGCACAAGAAGTTAACTTATTGATAGTATGTGTGATTCATAAACACATTAGTATGGATCTTAGAATGTCACAGAACTACCGACTTTGTTAAATTTAACATCGATCGAGTCGTAGCAGGAGGGAGAACTCATGGTCTGTCACTTTTATTCATGTAAACAGCATCAAGAACAACAACTAGTTCAGTTGATATATCAAAGACACCATTCTACCGAAACATCCTTACTCAAAGTTCACGGTGACATACTGTCTGCAGTAGAGCGTGGTGCATTTGTTGTGTTGGTGTTGCGTGACGTCAATGCTGTATTTGACACCGGTAGTACTGGTGGCTTAGTACACTCTCACATGTGTAGTTTGAAGGAAAGTTTATTCTGCACATGCAACACGTATATAGGGATATTGCATGGTGTGGTAATAATATACGCCGTGCGACTTACGCAAGTGCTAAGCATTTCTTGAAATACAATACAATGTTAAATTATCACAAATGTATTCGTTGAAACAATGCATCAAAATTAATGTATTACTATTATTATTTATTTAATATAACGTCACGCGGTACAACGTTCACTGCTTTGATTATGCAGTTAAAATGGCCAGTATATGGTGGCACTCGGGTGGTTCAGGGTGTCGTGTAAGCGATCTACAATTCGCATTGAACAATGATGGCAATTCCTTACCACGCCCTCATTGCACGGGGTGGCACAAAGTTCTGTGTTCGCACCGTTGCTACTTTCTAAACTCGTTACACCACATGGCGTTAATGTCAGCACGTTCGACCAGAACTACCAGTTGTACGTCGGTAACACACCATATTAGACAGATCAGCTATACGTTCCAAAGTCATAAAGTATTTCGACGTTGAAAACCATTGTTTGACATTTCGTCGATGTATGTAATATGCGGTATGTCCTCAAAATTCTTCACTGACAAGATTGCTCGAATTCGATCTCGGTTTTTCATTAATGGTAACAATTACTATTTTCCCAGAACCACCATATTTCGAGATTACTACATTGTGTTACACATGCAACCATTAGTGAAGTTCGGATTATCATGCAAGTGTCCTGAAAAAAAGTGTAATTTTAAACCTTTTCCAACATGTAAATTAAACAAAGTTGCATCAATGAACACTTTTTTCCTGTTACTACTATTATAAAAAACTACCTTCGATAAAATAACTTCTTGTCAGTCCTCTTATAAAAACAAAGTATATCCAAACATTACCTAAAGAATAATCGTCGTATCTTTTAGTTTAGGTTTCTGTCAAAACATTATGGGAAAAGGTTGTTGCAAATCACCTCCATGAACACATTTATGTCCAGCGCATATCAAAATATCTTCAGTCTGCATGTAAGCGATTTAATTCCGCCGTGACGGCTCTTTTTATAATACAAAATGACGTAGTTTTGAACACGTACTACAAAAAAGTGATTGCTCTCACCTTACTAGATCATTCAGCGGCTTTAGACACACTTGAGCAGACAATTCTCTTACAACACCACCTACTTTCAAACAAACGTACAGTAAAGCTGAACCATTCTCCGTGTCTTTTCCTTCCATAGTTTTATGTGCATTGCTCCATCTCTCCATCTTCATCCTTCCCTGATCTTCTCCTCCCATCTCAGCTGTGGCCTTCCTCTTTTCCTGTGTCCTTTATGTCGTTCCGCATCTGGTCTCTTCGCTATTGTTCCGGCATCCATCCTTTCCAAGTGGCCTGCACATCTCATTCTGCTTCTCAATAATCCTCCTGTTACACTGCATTCTTTTCTCAGGTCATTTGTCCTTCTTCTGTCTACCCTCTTTGTTCTTCTTATTCTTCTAACCCAATTGTTTTAAAAAACTTGCAGCTTCTGTTGTTGTTCTGTCAGCGCCACTGTCTCCAGCCCATTTAGGCATGCTGGTGTAACACACATTCTCGGGACTTTCATTTTCATTTTTTTTAGATTTTTCTGTCTATCATGACTCCTCCACCTTGTTCCAATAATTCGCTCCTGCTTGTATTCGGCGTCGCACATCCACATCTGAACGTCCATCCGCCGTAATAGTTCTTCCAAGGTACACAAAGCTATCCACTTGCTTAATTTCCTTAAAAACCTGCTGTTTAATTCCTCTCTTTCTCTCTCTGTTGTCCAACCTACAAAACTTCTGTCTTCCCCAGGCTCATTCTCAGCCCGCGTTTCTTGAACATCATGTTCCATTCCACCAACATGTCTTGTAGCTCTTGTTTGCTTTTTGCTCTTATCGTCCGCACACATAATGAGAACATCCTTCGTGCTGATCTTCCTGCTGCTGATGCTTGTGTACTTGGTATATAATATTACACTTTCAATACTCACTTAGAGTGGGGTGTTCAGTACATACGTTTGTGTAACGTGTACACATAATTATATTATTGCTATACTTTGTTTCTCACTAAATATTATTACCTTAGGCATTGCTGTTCACCTTTGTGAAATAAATGACTGATTGCTAAATAATCGATACTAATATTGTGTATGTTGTAATATGTTGCGAGAATGGTGACCTGGAAATGGTTTCACTAGTATTTCTATGAGTTCACAAGCCCGGAGTAGCTCCTTAAAATCGATTTCGCTCCTCAACAGTGATGCTATATATTGGAAACTGTTAACGTTATGATGCGTCACCGGGACAATTTTGCCAGAGCCTGACGGAAATAGCATCCTCGGCGATACGGTGACATCTTCTTGCATTTTGAAAAAAACCTGTTTAAATTCAACAATGGATTTGTTTAATGATGGATTGTTATCTTAATGAAACGTTCCCATGATTGCTAAAGGTTCGTCGAATATCGAAATCGCATAGTCCACCAACCAACAGTAATACACTTGCTCTTGAGAGGTTTGTGTCATTGCACCCATACTCTCTTACTGCTACAGCTGGCGATGTGTGTGTGTGTGTGTGTGTGTGTGTGTGTGTGTGTGAGTGTGTGTGTGTGTGTGTGTGTGTGTGTGTGTTGCGCCTGCCCTGTTTGATAGAGGGAGAAAAGAGAGAAGGGAGGGAAGTGGGTGAGAGAGAGAGAGAGAGAGAGAGAGAGAGAGAGAGAGAGAGAGAGAGAGAGAGAGAGAGAGAGAGAGAGAGAGAGAGAGAGAGAGAGAGAGAGAGAGAGAGAGAGAGAGAGAGAAATAGAGAACGAGGGAGAGAGAAAGAGCGAAAGAGAGAGGGGTGTAAAGTGAGTGAATGAGTGAATGAGTGAATGAGTGAGTGACTGAATGAATGAGTGAGTGAGTGAGTGAGTGAGTGAGTCAATGAACTGTGTGTGATATGTATTCACACAGCCGCTCCTGTTATCTCATTCACTGAGTCTCGTGGAGTATGACACGGCGCTGTATTCAGTCGGTGTGCTGTTGCCGACACGGATAAGTGACCACGAACTGTCAAACACAATCAACACCAAACGTATATTTTGTTGACTTTGGGGATGGTCACATCGCGGAGGTCACAACGCGCTGGTCACATCGCCGAAATGCCACAGAGAATAATTGTACTCTTTAAACTCATCTCGCTCTTTCTTTTCCTTTTTATCGCTCTTGTCTCAGCTCAACCTGCTTTCTTCCTTCGCTGATCCCCTTCCCTTCATTCCTCAGTAATCAACTCCTCGCCAGCTTCCCCGAAACGATTTCACATCAACCTCTTTCATCGACTCCCCAATTGTCCCCTTACCTACTAATTTAAACCCGCCATTCTTCCCACCTTGTTGTCATAATTGTAAAACAAATATGGACGTTTTCTTCGATTCTTAGTTCTGGTCTCTAAGGCTGTATACGTAAGGTCATGTGATGCATAAACTAAGCATTTTGTGTTTAGCTTATAACCACTTCAGATTCCGTTCACGCATTCGTTGAAGTTTGTGTTCTGCTGTGAATTCCTGAGCCACCATTCCCGCTCAATACTGCGCCAGCATATACACAGACGTATGACAAATTTGAGCAGAATACTATGTATACGTTAGTTTTCATAGGTTGCATAGATTGAACTGTTGAAGGCCACGTTCTCGGGTGGTTAAGAGTGAGACTGGCAGAAGGGGTGCTTTTCCGTAAAATCTACTATCAAAGACGGATGTAGAGACGTCTCAGCGCGCCATTTATTCGCGGTATAAAATAATGTGTTTAATATTGTTCGAAGTCTGCACTGTTAAATGTGACTTTCAATTAAGTATATTTATATTAACCTTCAAGCATACCTCCCAAACAAATACTGTTTTCATGTATGCAAAGTTCTTCTCATTGTATTTATTTTTGTGTTAATGTAAGGTCTCACTTGTGGGCTGTACCGCCGTGGAAATAGGCTTTGTAAAAATACCACAGAGACATCACTAAGGCGACCTAGGTAAAAATATTTCTATATTGCAGGAAGGTATGCAAAGTGGGTGATTACTACCAAGTGACAATGAAGAGATGCGAGACGCGATACTGTTGCAGTGTTGGTTGTAAATGTCATGACGAAATATACGAACAGAGCAGCGACTGTAACGGGTGGGTGTCGCCACCTGTACAGTGGTTACGAACTAAACGTGTATGTGTATTTGTGTGTGTGTGTGTGTGTGTGTGTGTGTGTGTGTGTGTGTGTGTGTGTGTGTGTGTGTGTGTGTGTGTGTGTGTGTAAGAGAGAGAGAGAGAGAGAGAGAGAGAGAGAGAGAGAGAGAGAGAGAGAGAGAGAGAGAGAGAGAGAGAGAAAGAGAGAGAGAGTGAGAGAGAGAGAGAGAGAGAGAGAGAGCCCGTGCGTGTGCGTGCGCTTGTATGTGCACGTGTGTGTGCGTGAGCGTAAACGTGCGCGTGTGTGTTAGTACGTGTATGTGCGTGTGTGTACACTAAGAGCGGACGTTTGACGTTAACCGAAATTGGGAGAGTCAACATATAATGAACCAAAATTGTTATGCTACTTTGAATGCTAGTCATATGTCAAAAATAGCTACTACAACTATTACACTTATATATGTGTCTTAAGTAGCTACTACAACTATTACACTTATACATATATGTATGTTTATTCAGAAAAGTGTTTTTAGCGGTACACATCATATTAGAAACGAATTACAAATTGACGCAATTGACATATTACTGTTTCACAACTAGACATCGGTGATTATACATAGTTGAAAATGTTTGCTTTTAGGAATTTCACCGAACTATCGTGCTATGTTGTACACATAGATACGTTCTTTGAAAGAAAAGTATGTTGCAAAGGATACGAAGAAAACGGAAAGTCTATATGCGTCGGTAAGTACAAGGAGCCATTTAAATGTATTAATTGTTTTATAGTTTTGTAATATCGTAACACCATTTTTATCAACATATTATCATGTGTTTTATTTGCAAATGTAATAAATATGTTTTTTATACAAGTTTCGTGTGGCCGCTCTGGCAACAATAGAGGTCCGGATTTTGTATCACATTTATCGTGTGAGTATCTGCAGTCGATACAACAACACGGTTCTCCATTCGGCTATAATCGTATATTAACTGTGAGGTGATGGATATCGGTCTGCTGTTGTCGACGCTGATTAAGCCAGATCCACAATTGATCACAGGCATATTCGATGCGAGACATGGCCGGGCTAAAACCAGGCCATTGTATAACATGAACTGCAGCTAATTTTGTACAAATCATGCAACATGAGATAATTGTCGTGCTGGAACAGGCGCAGATTCACATGTTTTGTTGCATATCCGTATCTGTTGTCTTATCGTAATGGTTGCCGCCGACGATGATGACACGTTCCGTCCATGCACTGGCAGATATGCTAACTACCCCACACCATGACGCTCGGTTCACTCAAGCACCATCTTTAGTAGAAATAGAATCGTCTTACGTTCTGTCAAGGCCAAATGCAGTTGATTTCCTGCCTTCTGTATATCCAGTTTCTGCTGGACCTCGGAACAAGTTTTACTATAATACAAGTATAAAAGTAATTTAACTATAATACACACAACGATGTACAATGTTTGAATTGGTAAATACGAAGTCATTGACTTACATGATATGATATGAAACTTTAATATGTTACCTTCGTGTGGAATTAGCAATTATGGCAGGATTCTCACATATGTTGCAACTACTTGTTATTATTTTGGTAGCATGCAACAGAGGGACAATTTATTGTGGTGTTTTCTACAGCAATAATTTTACGATTTCTTTTTCAGATGTTGAATAAAAGAAACCGGATTGCTTCAGTTTGTACAGTTCGGATCATTCGTTTTATGAAAGGGGTTTGAAAACAGTAAACCATATGTTAATGTAAGCATAATTGTGCCTTCAAATACATCTGCAGCACTGTATTGTTTCAGAATCTAGCGCGGATGTCAACGAATGCCTGACGACGACCCACGGGTGTGATCAGTCATGCGTGAACACAGTCGGGAGCTACCGGTGCGAGTGTGGGCCGGGATACCAACTACACACGGACGGACGCACCTGCAACGGTAAGCCGCTCGTCACAAACTACTGTTTAAAAACGTGCCCATATTCCCATTAAACTCTATACTAGTTATTCTTCCAGTGGACATTTAAACCCTTCATAAACATTTAAAGTAAGTTCCATTATAATTATTACACATAGTAGTAAAAAAGGCTTGTCTAGTCGTATTCTGGCGGCAGGAGTTCTATTTGTATTATTGGTATTGCTATTGACGCAAACTAGTATTTCCACAAAACGTTCTACACCGATTTATTTCCTATCGCTCTGTGTATAGGAAATTAGCGTTTTGGCAATGTAACAAACATATTTCCTTTACAACATCGTTTACATATAATGCAACAATAACAATAATGAACAAATAACAACAAATAATAACACATTATTTATACTAACACTAGTATTGCCACGTCAACTTGGTCTCCCTGAAAGAGTGATAGTGACATTTATGTGTTTTATGTCTTGTTGCATAAACTGTAAAATCATCATTCCGATTCCGCCAGTCTGTTATACCTAATAGAGCCATATATATATATATATATATATATATATATATATATATATTATATATATATGTAATGTCTTTTTTCAGATATCAATGAGTGTGCGACAGACAATGGCGGCTGTACACATGTATGCATCAACTCTGTCGGAAGTTATCATTGTGAATGTAGCCAGGGATACCAGCTAAACAACACTGATCGACACACCTGTCACGGTGGGCAAACAAGGCGCATTCACGATAAAATAACCTTCTGAAGTACGAACGTGTACTGAGCATGATTTGATCATTGCCGCATTTGAGCTTTTGTATGTTCCAGACATAGACGAATGTCTTCGCCAAACTAGTAACTGCACATACAGTTGCGTCAACACTAAAGGAGACTTCTACTGTACGTGTCCACAAGGCTACGTCCTTGCCTTTGACCAGAGATCTTGCAATGGTGAGCAACACAACCATAATAAGTTGGACTCTCATAAAGGTTAACCATTTGCATGATATCCTTCTTTCGTTCTTCGTATCACTCTTTGAACCTCGTGGGGATATATCTACGTCAAGTAACCTCACACTCAAGGAGTGGCTTCCATAGAAAAATCCCCACATATATTCTGGTGTCTTCATCATAGGCGGATCCACGGAGGCTGGGGGGCACGTGTCCACTAGATATTGGGAATTGGGCGTGCCCCCAGACCTTTTAGAATGGGCCCCGATACGTGCGCCCCTAGACATCTGGGTTGTGCCTCGTTTAGGTTACAATATGTTGAAGTTACGGCGACGCGGCGGCGGAAATCTGTGAACAGCATCCCCTCCTCCCGTCTTCCGATGTCATCATCATCAGTCGAGCCAGTGGTGACAGCGGAGAAGCTGAAGAAGAGCATAAGATACGGCGACGGCGAATTTGTTTTAATAGCCATCCCCCTCCCGTTTGTCGATGTCATGTTCCGACTGCGCGACAGGGAGGTCGTGCTGAAGGTCCGGCTCAGACCACCGAATATGAAATTGCGTTCGCCGCTAGTGGATGATTTTGTCCCCCCCAGCCTACATTCTCTGGATCCGCCACTACTCAATTTGTACCAATCTCTTCTGTTCCCCATACTCTCGTGGTCTACCTCTGCTCGTTCGTTCTCTGTATGTGTCCTGCCCTTCTCTGTCTGCTTCCAATTACGCTAATTTTAGGAGTTTCGTCATTTCAATACATTATCTTAATTCCCCGAGCTTCTAGCTTATTTTGTCTTTTGCATATTATTTGAACCCAAGCAGGTGTTCTCTGCTACGATAATCCATTACAATATAACTATAAATTAAGCGTCACTAAAACGCAAGTCATGTCCATCGAGAACATACCATTCCCCGGCTTCATGATTGGCCATTTGGCCAATTGAACAATTATACATTTATAAATGATTGACACTTTGACAAAATATATACTGTTTGGATGTATAATATATGTATGCCTATTGTACACAATTATATAATGTTCTTCCTCGTTGTTTCATCGTAAGGTTTGAAGTAGCATAGCTACTGTGTCGTTGCAGTGGTCTTGCTATTGTTGCCTCTAACGACTTCCCATCAGCAGTCTCGTTTCTTTATTTTTAATCTTCCGCCGTCTTTATCAAAACATCTTCTCACGCAGTCCTCCTGATTTAGCTGTGCCCTTTATTTTGTCATACGGAATAACTAGAGATACAACAATTCAAGAAGTTCAAACATTTTCCACATACTCGTAGACAGGAACGAGTGTTCGACCCACAACGGCGGATGCAGTCATGCGTGTATAAATCAACCTGGAGGCTTCCGGTGTGACTGTCCGGAGGGGTTCACACTCAACACCGGCGGCAGGATTTGTGAAGGTGCCAAGCTATTTTGTCGTCGATGAGATCAATTAAATGTGTGTGACATAAACAGTTTAAACGGATTTTGAACTAATTAACACTTAATATATATAAATGAGTTTATCCCGATGAGCCTTCTTGCAAACATATATATATATAATAATATAATGTTCTACATGCACACACGAACACACACACGCACGCACACTCGCTCACACGCACAGACACACGCACGCATGCGCGCGCGCACAAACATACATACATACCCACACGCACACACACACACACACACACAAGCAAGGGATTATATATATCGAGTAAATGTACATAACCATAAGAGTGCACTAATAATTGTAGTACATGTCAGGCTATTTTATTTTATTTATCACGTTCATCTTACAGATATCGACGAGTGCAGCACCGTACAAAACAAGTGTTCTCAATTGTGTTTCAACTCACCTGTCGGCGCCTACTCCTGTGGTTGTCGCAAGGGCTACCAGTTGGACGTTGACGGCAGTTCTTGCAAAGGTAGACTCATACATGTGCCTTTTACTGCGGCACACACTTCTATCTTTAATAGTATTTGTTATCTCATTATGCCACATCTTACATGCTAACTGTAGCCACTTGGGATGGACTTGTCAAATTAGCCTGTTTCGGCACTAGTCGTAAAACGAATACAACCCTGGCATTGGAATCTGTCTCCTTTAGGTATCGTGATCTTGTGGTCTAGAAAGTCGAAAGCAAGTGTGTATGTATTAAAGAAGCAAAAAAAATGATGTGGATTATGAAAGCCTATGTACAAGTGTGAATGCAAAAACAAAGAGATATGCTATACATGTGAAATAACAATATCCAAATTTTTTGTGCCAAATATTGGACTGAACTCAAACAATCATAACTGTGATGGTAAATATATACTAACGGCCTTTTATGCAATGCATTGTACAGAGCCAAAACAACACAACATTATATATATATATATATATATATGTATATATATATATATATATATATATAGTTTATGTTGTTTCTCAGTAACTCTAGAGAAGGACACTGTGAAATAAATCCGTGCAATATCCTGGTAGGACTTTTCTGAGTAATTACCCAGATCCATATTACATACTTAATATTACTTTAATTGACTAATTGATGTCATTAGTTCAATAGATTTGATATTGTAATAATGTAAGCGTTTGGATTCTCAAGGTAACGCACAAGAGCAATCCACATTGCATTCGGGATGGCGCCGCCAACAGTTTAATCGAAACCCAGTAGATTTACGTATGATGTTTGCTGATTCTCAAATGTGCTCATACCTTTCAGATATCAACGAGTGTGCCACAAATAACGGCAGATGTAGTCAAGTATGCAAGAACACTGTAGGAAGTTACTCGTGCTCGTGTCGTCAAGGCTATCAACTCGACTCTACAGATGTGCACACTTGTGTCGGTAAGTGTATAATTACAACGCTATGACAACATGTTTTATGTGATTGTACAGAGCATATTTCAAACACAGATTTTCCAATGTTAACACTTTAACATAAATAACACATTCAGCTATGTGAGTCTACAAAACAAAACACTTATTTCCAAATTATTATTATATATATATATATATATGCCATATGCCAGACTAATCAACATGTTATATCAACTTTTAATGAAAGGATGTTTGGGTACCGGTGAAGGACATTTAAACACTCCCTTGTCCAACATACATCGGTAGTGGTTTGACGGTAGATTCCAAACACTGTAGAATGTTTTCAACATAGATTAAAAACTCGTTACTTGTTGAATATATTTCGCTAATCTTGCGTTTAAACTTCGCATACTATATCAGCCCAGCATTCCAGTCAAACCTTGACTAAAGCAAGATAGTCAAGACATAGTTGAGTCATTCCAGTCAAACCCTGACTAAAGCAGGATAGTCAAGTCATAGTTGAGTCTTCACAACCTGGTTGTATGATACACGATCAAGACGACCAAAGTCCAATATAACTTTTAATATACTGACTATCCATAGTTATTAAACTTTGTAATCAAATGGTGTATTATATGCATCATATGATAAGATTAACTGAGTGGCATAATATGCATTTTAGCTTTATAGCCAACTCAGTCTAAATAAGAAAAAACAATTCGGAGAATGAATGCGGACAGAACAATGGCGGATGTAACCAATTGTGTCGAGAGGAGGACGGAGGTTTCGCGTGTTATTGTAGGACGGGATACACGTTGAATAGCGATGCTAAGACATGCATAGGTAAGACACCCATGTGTTTATAATAGGTTCAACATTGTATGCGGTTATACTCCATACAGTTATAATGCAGGATGTTTCTACTTCAGAATGTGTTCACATATAAACCATTATCTATCTAGGTCTACGACATGTTATTCATTTATAGGACATCTTGAAGTCTTATACTATCTAATCAGAAATACATTGTACTTTAAATACTCTCACAGGATAGGTTTTGTTGATTTGTCAACTGGAACCAGTGGAAAAAATTAACCTGGAATGTGACGGCCGAACAGAAGTTCGAGTCCAACTATTTCCCCTTCCACCTACTTCACCGACACTTGGTAATTATATGGTAACAAGGCTCGTCAAGCTTTCAAAAAGTCCCATGTGTTTTATGCGATAACTGTATTCGGGAAAGATTTAACTGGCATGTGTCATAGCGCTGTAGTAACGTAATGCGCATATGTGTATACACTGTTGCTAACTAAAGTGCGTAATTATTAGTATGACGTCTGTTTCCGGATACGTAAATTGTGCCACCGTGACTGTGTAGTTACGAATGTTAACTGGAAATGTCTAAAGGATCGTGGGAAGTAGAGTACTTAGACAACATCAGTTCACCGTGCTACGTCTATTGACACTGGACCCTTCTCCAATCCAAGCTTACCACGTTTACGTCAATTTAATTACACATTTGCATCATCTTTACACCTCAATATGTTCATTCATAACTCCATATTTATTCGTGATATACATCACTGCTTGTCCCGAGCAGTACATTACCAGATGTTCGTGGTTTTACCGTTTCCTCTGCACACCTACGTAGCGGAATCGTTGCCCACAACGAAAAACTCCTTGCAGAACACAACCTTTGGCTAATCGGGTTGTGTGGATGTTCTCGTTTAATGCATGTGGCACATGCACTGCTAAAAGACATTCGTACGCAACTGTCAACCGAACTGCTTGCCATTTATAGATATCGACGAATGCGTGTCACAGAACGACTGTTCCCATCGCTGTGTAAACACTGAGGGAAGCTATAGGTGTTCATGTGATCAGGGATGGCAGCTCAATCGTGACGAAAGGACATGTACAGGTGTCTACAGTTTTCCTTGCTACTCACCGTTAAGCAGATTGAAATTATTATATATATTATTCATTATAGTAATATTCAATCAGTCAGTCAACCAATCAAACAACACGTCACTCAATCAACCAATCATTCAACCAACCAATCAAACAATCATCAAATCACTCAATCATTCAATCAATCAACAAATCACCAAATCAACCAATCAACCAACCAACCAACCAATCAATTCATCAATTAATCCTTCATTAATTGTTTTATTTTCAAACGAAAATGGATGATACGTTTTATTACATTCCACTATAAAATAACACAATGAGGCAATACAAAAGCATTTTAAATGGAAAAGTTGAAATGCTTCACATTTAAATCATTCCTTCCAATACCCCATAACATGTACATATTCCAAGTTGTAATCCAAACACGTAAATCTACACATCAAGTGACAAAACTATTATAAAATGAAGTCATTGCGATAAAGGAAAAACAGATTGCATGAATTGCATATAACTACGGCAGGAATACCGGCAGTGAAGCAAGCGTGACTTCTAATACGTGATACGTTTTGATAATTGGTACTCCATGCAAACATGTGACCGCGGAAACATCGTTTACATAAATATACACATTATTTTTAGAGTGGCTGATATTGATATGGAATTTTCACTAGCAGTATGCCAAGTAACAGTTCATGCAAAACGAAAGATCAAGAACTTTTCACGATGTTTTAATAATAATAATAAGATAACTTCTATTGCGCCTAAATCCTTGGAAACCAAGCTCAGAGGCGAATCAAAACAAAAGGATTGGTCAAACTCAAAATCCATAAGCAGTATTCCAGTTGTCAACAGCTGGGTCAAGGCGCCAGGGAGCTACGGGGGATAAGCAAGGTTGTAAAGATAAGTTTTTAAATGACGACGGAATTTTATAATATTTTTAACTGATCTAACACTAAGAGGGAGCATATTCCAAATAGGTGGTGCAGTAACAGAAAAGACTGACGAAGATCTTGCGCCACGAGCCTAACGTTGCGGTCACGAAAATGGAGTATGGGAAGGGGCTATCCCTTTCTTAATGGGATAATGGCTCATTAAAATTGAAAAACCCTTAGTTTTAAGGTATGTTTATAAACTGAGTTGTGGATCATGTGTTTTACATGTTATGTATACACTGTTGATTTGTGGTATATGCAGTTCTGAAATAGGTAGACTATATTTTTATCATTGAAATATATGTTTGGCGGTGCAACATGTGGCTCAAACTGTAGATTCTAGAACAAAATGACGAAAACGCGGACTATATGCAGCTAAGGTAATATCCTACGTTTCTATTACCCGAACGCTTATCGTGAATACAATGGCGAACTAGACAGTTAGCCATTCCAATGCGCTCGTGTTTATGATGCATACCACGTGGTGGACTCGAAAGTTCGAAAGCATTCCTTTTCATAATAATTAAATTGGTTCATGTATGGGTCACGAAGCCGTATTTACGCTAAACTCGAGCCCACTGGAAGGCAGCATTTTAAGGCAGTCCAACTTCGTCACTTCTAAATTGGGTGACATAGCGGTCCGAATTCTTTTTCACGCTAAACACGAGCCCAATGGAAGAAACATTAGCACCTCTACTAATGTGATCACGTCTTGTCTACAGACATCAACGAGTGTCAGACGGCGAACGGAGGATGTTCCCACAAATGCCACAACGACGCTGGTCACTACCACTGCGGCTGTCCATTGGGCTACAAGCTGACGTCAGATGGTCATACTTGTACATTGTGAAGATGTGACACAAATAGAATCGCTAGGACTAGAACGGAGCTTATTTTAATTACGTTTGTGTACCTGTTTATCAAAACTGTATTGGTTTGCTTTCTACTTGCGAGAGGTACGCATATATTCTCTGTATCACGGATATATTGCAAGCATAATGTAATTCGATATATAAGCAGGCTAAATTAGTATGTCGGGGCATAATCACATGCACTGCCCAGAGCGATGCAGGAATATGCTTATTACAGTATGTAATACAATACTCATAAATATTCAAGATGATTACATTTGTTATACAGATTAAGCTGTAGAACCGTATGGATGTAAATTAAAACGTATTGCGTTTAGGACCTATGCTGTGAATAACACACTCAACCACACACGCACACGCAAGCATGCACGCACGCACAAACACACAGTACATACAAAGCTTTGGTACATAATTGTGGATAATTATGTCGTCGATTAAATGTAAATAGTCCGGTATGACACGGAAACACGAAGAGCTAGCCATCGTTCTTACAGCACGCAGTTAATTGGCAACTTTCACGTGTGTCAAATGTACTTTTAAATGAATAACATCAACATTTAGCGTGATCAACTTGTGAGGCCATGCATGATTACTTAGCTATCCCATGATGAACGAACGTTGTTTAGCGGTGACCGACGTGGGTTGGCGGCATTGACTGGTATTATGTTGCTGCTCCAAAGTAAGCTACATAGTTTAGCCGAGACAGTTGTGGGAATATCGGTGGTCTGGCTGTCTCTCGCTTTCTTCATCTTCTATGTGCCAAGTCTGTGTCAGGCGTTGGCGATCATGGCCCTCCAAACGGTCGTTTGTAGTCTGTAGACACATTTTGTTGTGCTCCTTCCACTCCATGTTGACATACTATCTATTATTTTTATTCTCTTACGTCCTCTGGATATTTTTCCTTCTATCTTTCCTGTTGTTACTATTTGTTCTAACTGTTTCTTTCTCATGATATGGCCTATACATCGTGCTTGTCCATGGCACTCGCAGCAATCTTCTTAAGAACCACATTTCAGTAGTTCCTATGTTTTTTGTGATCTGTTGGTTATTGTCCAGGATTCACATCCATATAGCAATATGGGCTCTATGTAGCATTGCAGTACACGTTTTCTCACTTCAAGTGATATACTTTTGTTTGTTAAATGTTGTTCATGTTGTAAAAAGCTGCTTTTGCCTGTGCAATTCGTGTCTTGATATCATCGTTGCATCGACCGTCGGATGTTATTCATGATCGCACATAGTAAAACGTTCGGACTTGCTTCAATGCAGTGCCACATGCTACTATGCTGCAGGTTGGAGTATAATTTTTTTTCAGATGACCATGGTTTCTGTTTTCTTTTCGTTCAGGGACAGACCTTTTTTCTCACTTTCCCTTATTACTGTATATAGCATCTGTTGTAGATCTATCTCACTATCAGCAATCAATACCGTGTCGTCTGCATATCGTAAATGATGTATAGTGTATCCCCCTACTTGAGTACCTGACATATATTCTAATGTACGTAAGATGATCTCACACTATAATGAAAAGAGATCGGGGAATAGGACACACCCTTGTCTTACACCACGTTTTATTTCTTGAAATTTACTGATGTCATTTTCTATTCGTATTGCTGCCGTTTATTCCCACTACAGATTTCACACAACAATTTCTAACTCTCAGATCTTTCCCATCAATATCCAAACTCTCCAGTGTTTATATGATTTCTTCATGACGAACTCTGCCAAATGCCTTTATGTAATCAATAAAACATACGTACACATCTTTCTGCACTTCCAATGCTCTCTCAATCAGTGTTCGTAGGATGTACATTGCATTACTAGTACCTTTATCTGCTACAAATCCACATTGTTCTTCAGTAATTTCCTGCTTTATTTTGTATTTCATCCTGGGCATAATAAGGTAAACAAGATCGGGGAATAGGACACACCCTTGTCTTACACCACGTTTTATTTCTTGAAATTTACTGATGTCGTTTTCTATTCGTATTGCTGCTGTTTGTTCCCAGTACAGATTTCTCACAACTCTCAGATCTTTCCCATCAATGTTCAAACTCTCCAGTGTTTATATGATTTCTTCATGACGAACTCTGTCAAATGCCTTTACGTAATCAATAAAACATACGTACACATCTTTCTGCACTTCCAATGCTCTCTCAATCAGTGTTCGTAGGATGTACATTGCATTACTTGTACCTTTATCTGCTACAAATCGACATTGTTCTTCAGTAATTTCCTGCTTTATTTTATATCTCATCCTGGCTATAATAATTTTAAGCAACATCTTGGTGAAGTGACTCATGAGACTAATTGTACGGTGTAGTTCACATTTAATCGCGCCTGGTTTTTTTGGTATTGCTACAAAAATGGATTTTAATAAATCAGTTGGGATTGTTCCGCTGTCATTTATGTTGTTCAAGAATTCATCTAAACACTCAATCGTTTCAATTATAACATTATCTGGTCCAGCAGCTTTCGCTATTTAATTGATCTCATGGCTTTTCGAACCTCATCCTTCAATACTGGAAGACCATCAAAGTTCTTCTTAATTGATGGTTTTTCACCCCTATCATCATTGTAAAATTCACCAATATATTCTGACCTTCTCTCGAGTATTTGTCTTTGTCCATTATTATGTTTCCTTCTTTAGATTTAAGGAAACTGTAGCTGAGCTGTTTCTTTTCCCTGTGACTTCTCTTATTCTAGCATGCATGGATTTTCTGTCGTGTTTATGCTTCTGTTCAATATATTTGCATTGTTCGTTAAGCCACTTCTCTTTCGCTAGATTACATGTGGCTGTTACACCTTTGTTCATTGTTACATAGGCATCATGATTTTGCTTAATTTTCCTCCTTTCGTTCATCACATTTAGAATATCGTCAGTCATCCATTTTTTCTTTGCTTTATTGCACTGCCTAGGAATAGTTTCTTCTGCAGCCCGTGCGATTGATTCATTCATTTGTTCCCATTGGTTGTCATTAAAAACACAGAATCTAATTTGAACTGAATCTAATTTTAGTACACTCATGTCCAGTTTAATGTTCCTTGTTGCTCTTTTCCTTTTCTTCAGTTTCAGTCGGAATGTGGCTCGCACTGGCACATGACCAGAATCGCAGTCTGCCCCGGGAAAGGTCTTTGCCACCAGATGGACATTTCTAAACCTTTTATTGACTAAGATGTAATCACTTTGTTTATCGCGTGCGGTCTCCTGGACTTTGTCAAGTCCAACGTCTTCTTAGGTGTTGTTGGAACCAGGTGTTTCCTACAATCATGTCATGAGATTGTGCTCACTCTGTTAGTTTATCTCTTCTCTCATTTCTGCTCCCCACGCCATGTGGTCCATCTAAGTCTTCGCGTCTTTCCCCACCAACTTTAGCATTAAAGTCTCCCATAACTATTACAATCTCATCTTCGATTTGCAATGCGATTTGGCCAATTCAAGATCATTATAAAATGGCTCGTGCTCTTCAACAGTTTGTCTGCGGTTGGTGCACACGCTTATTTGGCTTATATGATATTAATGTTAAAAGGTTTGCTACCGAGTTTCACCAATATGATGTGATCCGGTATGGTCCAATAAACATTTTGCTCTTTCTTCGTCTAACAGAATTCCAACTCCTCTTTCATGTTGAATGCCTCCCGAGTAAATGATTCTGTAATTAACTGAAGTCATCAGTCCTGCCCCTACCCATCTAACTTCACACATTCCCATTATATGTATCCTCAATCTTGTCCCTTCTTGTTTGAAGTTATCTAGTTTTCCTTTCTGATGTAGCGATCTTACGTTGCATGTAGCGATATTCAAAATATTTATGTTGCGCACAGTAGCTGGACGACGATCTGGTGTCACATGGCAATCCCTACCAAGCGAGGTGGTCCTGTCTGATCCGCCGTTAACGTTATTTTGGTTGTGTGGTTTTGTGTGTCTTGATTATCTTGGGAAATATACAGCAGTGGTTTCCCATTGCCTTCTGCCGATTTTTGATTTGGTTTACTCCAAAGAACAGTAGCTCGTACTGAGCTGTGCTCGCCGCCGTTGTCCATACAACTGGATCTTCCGCCGCCGAAACTGAGGGGATATGCTGTCCGTCACACCCTCTGCTTTGCTATTTGTCCCATAGCTGGAACATGATTTGTGAGGGTCGGGACGTGTCCACACACTGGTTGGCCATGCACCCCGCACATATCGGGCTCATGCTGTTCCGCAAAGGATTTTCGTGGCTGGACCACTAAATCCCATGCAGGTTTGGCTTAGAGCCGCAAGGTTTCCAGTTACCGTATGGTGTCGCAAGGAAGCACTGCACGAGTCTTGATTGAGGAGAGGTGATATACCAGAATGCTTTCTTTTCGCCTCGTATGAGACTTTCTGGCGGCTGAAGCTGAAAGTGGGAGGTCACAAGCAAGTTACTTACCACTACACTACGCTTCAGCACTAGGTGCACCACCCAACCCTTGTGACAGCATCAAACACCAAAAACACACACACACTCTCTCTCTTTCTCTCTTTATGGGGCCTATTCTACACTTCCGATCTTGATATGCCTATTGCAAGACGTTGAAACGTTTTATTTCATAAGCTGCATAAAGCATGCCCAAATCGGTTGAGTTGCAAATAACATTAAGTTTATACTTCAACCAATTCACTTGACATGCAATTCACTTCCAATGTCACGTGGTTGCGCCTATGTGGCTGCACCTTGTCAGAGCTCAATAACATTGCGATGTTTTATAATTTGTGGCTGTCGGACATCGATACTGTTTACCAGACGTGATTGCGAATATACGTGGACTACAATTAGATGGACAATTTTATAAAAGTGCGACAATATGTGAGTTTTAAACTGATTTCATGACATTGTAATTTCGAACTGGTGGTTATCAGTCAGGCTTGACGATAATCAGAACCAGTGACCCTTCCAAACAGCTGACAGATTGGTCGTCACGCTTTACTAGTAGTGATAATTGGTAAGTATGACAGAAAGAGACAAGGCCTTATACACCTACACTAGTTGTCAACAGATTCAACGCAGACATTCCAACAAGTCACGCTTGGATGCCAGTACGTGGACACTGTTGTGTAAACTTGGCATTGCTGTAAGACTTCTTCCTAAGCGCGGCTGCAGAGGTGGACGTAAACAACACCGAATATCCACTTTCGTAGCAGCAGCGGTAACAGCAGCGGAACAAGCGGCGGCAGCACCGGCGCCGGCGGCGCCGGCGGCGGCAGAAGCGAAAGCAGCGGCACCGGTGGCGGCAGCAGTGGAAGCAGCGGCACCAGCAGCGGCGGCGGTGGCGGTGGCGGGGGCGACTGCAATGACAGCAGCGGCGGCCGCGGCGACGGGTGCGACACCAGCGGCGGCTGCAGCAACAGTGGAGGCGCCAGGGGCCTCAACAGTGAGAACTCCTAGACTGGACATGGGCAATGCTCTGTTTAAAGGCCTCAACAAGTCACAACTACAACGACTCAAGCGACTAAAAAACACTGCGGCCAGACTGGTCACGCTCTCCAGGAAATTCACACACATCTCACATCTCAAACAATTACACTGGCTATCAATCGAACACAGGATCATCTACACAATCCCCACTCATGTATTCAAGACAATCCAACATGTCTCTCCTACCTACTTTTCCAACCTTGTCAAACAGTATGTGCCATCCAGTGAAAATATGCGCTCTGCAAACAAGTTCCTAGTAGAACACAAACCGCACTGAAAACCCACCTCTTTAAGGTATACTTACAATAAGACATGACGTGGACATGTGGACATTTCCTGGACATTTCATGATACTGATCTTATACTATTTATAAAGATAATTGTATTGTATTTATTATTTATTATATTACTTATAATATCATAACAGTTACTGTGTATACTATATGTATTTCTGGAAAGGTTATATTAACGAGTCTACATTACATTTATAACGATAATTGTTATTTATTTTATGATGTATAATTAATGATATTCATCTTATAATTTCTAGGACATTGCTCTTATTATATGTTAGAATAGTGCTTTTACAAAAAAAAATTCTAAAAATTACTACTTTGAAGTCATCAATGGCCAAATACTGTGCTAGCGCCACGAGCGCCTCGACGGCGGACACCGGCGCTATATAAGATTTCATTATTATTATTACTATTAATTCATACAGCGATTCAACGATGTCAACGAGTACTAATTAATGACACTCCTTCAGGCGCGAGGTAAACACCTCACCGAGTCAACCCGAATGATCGACTGGACCTGAATAAAAACACTGAATGGGGGAGTTGTCCTACTTAAACTTAGCACTAGATAATATTATATACAGCCGTCAGCTGGCGGAGTAAACAGTGTTGCCAACCGATCATTGTGTGCCTCGCTGGACAAGGTGAAACAGTGTTGCCAGCCGATCATTGAGTGCCTCGCTGGACAAGGTGAAACGGTGTTGCCAGCCGATCATTGTGTGCCTCGCTGGACAAGGTGAAACAGTGTTGCCAGCCGATCATTGAGTGCCTCGCTGGACAAGGTGAAACAGTGTTGCCAGGCGATCATTGAGTGCCTCGCTGGACAAGGTGAAACAGTGTTGCCAGCCGATCATTGAGTGCCTCGCTGGACAAGGTGAAACGGTGTTGCCAGCCGATCATTGTGTGCCTCGCTGGACAAGGTGAAACAGTGTTGCCAGCCGATCATTGTGTGCCTCGCTGGACAAGATGAAACAGTGTTGCCAGCCGATCATTGAGTGCCCCGCTGGACAAGGTGAAACAGTGTTGCCAGCCGATCATTGTGTGCCTCGCTGGACAAGGTGAAACAGTGTTGCCAGCCGATCATTGAGTGCCTCGCTGGACAAGGTGAAACGGTGTTGCCAGCCGATCATTGTGTGCCTCGCTGGACAAGGTGAAACAGTGTTGCCAGCCGATCATTGAGTGCCTCGCTGGACAAGGTGAAACGGTGTTGCCAGCCGATCATTGTGTGCCTCGCTGGACAAGGTGAAACAGTGTTGCCAGCCGATCATTGAGTGCCTCGCTGGACAAGGTGAAACAGTGTTGCCAGGCGATCATTGAGTGCCTCGCTGGACAAGGTGAAACAGTGTTGCCAGCCGATCATTGAGTGCCTCGCTGGACAAGGTGAAACGGTGTTGCCAGCCGATCATTGTGTGCCTCGCTGGACAAGGTGAAACAGTGTTGCCAGCCGATCATTGTGTGCCTCGCTGGACAAGATGAAACAGTGTTGCCAGCTGATCATTGTGTGCCTCGCTGGACACGGTGAAACGGTGTTGCCAGCTGATCATTGTGTGCCTCGCTGGACAAGGTGAAACAGTGTTGCCAGCTGATCATTGTGTGCCTCGCTGGACAAGGTGAAACAGTGTTGCTAGCCGATCATTGTGTGCCCCGCTGGACAAGGTGAAACAGTGTTGCTAGCCGATCATTGTGTGCCTCGCTGGACAAGGTGAAACAGTGTTGCCAGCTGATCATTGTGTGCCTCGCTGGACACGGTGAAACGGTGTTGCCAGCTGATCATTGTGTGCCTCGCTGGACAAGGTGAAACAGTGTTGCCAGCTGATCATTGTGTGCCTCGCTGGACAAGGTGAAACAGTGTTGCTAGCCGATCATTGTGTGCCCCGCTGGACAAGGTGAAACAGTGTTGCTAGCCGATCATTGTGTGCCTCGCTGGACAAGGTGAAACAGTGTTGCTAGCTGATCATTGTGTGCCCCGCTGGACAAGGTGAAACAGTGTTGCCAACCGATCATTGTGTGCCCCGCTGGACAGGGTGAAACACATGTTCGTGTGTGTTTGCAGGGGTCCCGATTTCCGTTCACAATCTGGATTGTCTGCGCGACATATACGGTAGTGGGATTCATAGCTGTGCCCCATACCGATATACGGCGTAAGGCGTAATGATACAAGGTGTAGTGAAAATATAATTACCATATCAACGTACATGTCGTTACCGGATTCAGTTACATTTATATTCGATATTCTAAGTTACCTATCTGAATCCTTGATTTGGCTCCTTTGGTGTTTTCGGCACTTTCCGTTGGACCAAATCAATGTATCAGACAGGCAAGTTAAAAACTTAACAGTTAGTAATTATTTTAAAATATTCTCCAGCTAAGCGTGAAAACATTAAACAAATTGGGTAAATGTCCAGTTGAATCTAAAGTCACCAAGCCGACGTTCGCTATACTCAGAGGAACACGAAGTCTCGCTGACAAATTTGGATTGTTTCGCGGAGGTGGCGTATCGGTGTTAGAACGAATCACCAACGCATTGCGATAATTGACGTGACGGTGCAACATGTATAACACATTTCAATGCCGATGATTACTTTTGAGTGTTCAACAAACTATAGATAATGACACAAATTGGTTAAGCCAACCAACAGGGCCACTGTAATACATTTGGTAAACATGTTTTTTTAACTTTATTTATACATTTTACTTATTTAGTGATTTAACATCAACAGTCACCGATCATAGCAGCGTCGTTCACGAATTCACTACGATCACGTGATGGCACACTGCGTAAATAACTGTCAAAGGTAAAGGTAAGTTCTTCATAGCGCAATATCCAGTCATTATGAATGCTCAAAGCGATTTACATTTTGTTCCCTGGAGGTCATGTACAATCGATAACCATCTCGAATTATCTGCGAAACATTGAGACACGCCGCATTTACCAACCCGTGTTCTCTCTACTGAGCGTCAGACGGTTGAGCCACTGCACCAGTGCGCTCCACCTTTTGGAACGCGTCTTCGCTACTTGACGTATAAGCAGCTATGCGCGGTGTACGGGCTATTCAAATGGCAACAGATTCCATTTAAATGTCTGATACAATACATTTATGCAATGACAGACACACACGCACATACGCACACGCGCACGCGCACGCGCCGCCCATCCGCACACCCACGCACACGCACGCGCACGCGCACGCGCACGCGCACGCACCCGCACACATACACACGCACATACACACGCATGCACACACAATGCGAGAGAAATGGGTTCGAATCACTCCAATAGTCGGAGTTCTTGTTATAATTTATGACGTTATCGCCCCGTAAAAAAAACCCAGTAGCTAGCGGATCGCCATCTACGTCGTTGGGTCTACCAAAGCCTATATTATAATAAACACACCGAGTAGGAAAAAGTCGTGGGCCTTTCACACGATCTCAATACATAATTACGCCTCGCAGGTAAATGAACAATGTACCTGCTGATAACATCTGCCCTGGTAGAAGGTGAAAGTGGATTCTGTATAATCATTTAAATCAGCTGTGATAATGAACAATAACTAATGTTAGCCAATGTGTAGTTGCGTTGGCAAGGAATGCCGTTAAGCTAAGATATACCCTTGGTGACATTTGGTGACGGGACATGTTTAATGGTTTAAATGGCGGTGAGGTTTAGCGTAATTGTGTTACCTATGGGCATACGTGCATGTAAACCCACTCGCATTCTACACACACATGCCTGCGCACACACCCACACGCATGCACACACGCTCTGTCGCCCGTATGCACATATACTCACTCACTCACTAGGCTATAATTTATGACGTCATTGCCCTGTTAAATAACCCCATTATTAGTGGATCGCCGACTACGTTTTTGGGTCTACTCAATATATAATAAACACACAGGGAAGGATAGGTGGCAGGCGTTTCACGAACTCTAGGCTTAATTACGTGTCGTAGGTCAAAGAATAAAGTACTTGCTGATCCGATCAGCCCTAGTAGAAGGTAAAGGTGAATTCAAGGGCTGTGCCACAGATGTTAGTCTCGGGGGGTACAAACCTACAATTGCACCCCCGTTGAGGCTCAGCAAAAAACTCCTGTGGCCGAACCAAAATTCGTATTGGGTGTGCTGAACTACGGCTTCAGAATGATTCCGCGTGCGCGCTGTCGGATCATGACATTGGAAGACAGGGGGTGAGGTGGTAGGGGTGGTGGTGGGGTGTTGTCGAAAATGTTTCGCCACCGCGCCGCCGTCAGTTCAGCTTCTCCGCTGTCTCGGAACGACTAATGACATCGGAAGATCGGGGGGGGGGGGGGGGGGGGGGGGGTGCTCTCGAAAATTTTCTGCGGCGGCGTTCACAGTTTCCACTCAACAGGTCTACGGAGGTACATTCAACAAGTCTAGGAGCACGCCACTCTATCGCAGGCATAATTCGGCAACATTCAAAAGATGTTGAGGCACGTGCCCAGGCCCCGCCTGAACACGCCTATGGAATTGTATATATATAATCAGTTCAATCGATACTGTGGTTGTGGCTAGTTATTAAAGTTTTCCTCCAAATAGATGCGTGGGCAAGAAATGCCGTGCACGTGTGAAAATCCATGGATGCCGTTAATTGAAGCGACACGGTAGTAATTTATTTATGTCGCTGAATTTACATTTAAAATTTAATCACAAGTGTACGTGATAAACTGTAACAACAAGGAAATGATGGAAATACTGGCCTTGGCTGCTGTTTAATTACTGTCATCAAAGAATACAATCAAATCCTAGTGACTAGTCCCACAGTTGCATTTTGACGACTAGACATTCTACTACAGGTTGAATTAAGTCCAACCACGCTAATCCTGAATATAAATCTACATAACAACCACCGGCCAACATCTGGACATTCTGCTACTGTGAAGTGTAATAACAATGGCTAATACGGTATTGTAGTCTGCCCCAGATCAAAAAAATTGTTTAAAAAAATCAATTAAAAAAAACAACAACAACAGAAACATGAATATGCCACGTACAATACATAATCTGCACTAGTCAAATATGTCACAAAACATGATAACAAGTAAAATATATTTGTTTTAAGACTGTGTAAAGAATGCGTTGAATTTTGAATTCGTATAAGTCATTATTTCCACTGCCTATCGGCACCCAAATAAAACAGTGCAATTAAAACACAATGAACTTCGCAGAGTGCGATGGGGGAGGGTTTTTTGTCCGCAAAATTGAAAACGTCAGACGACCGCAGAACCATAATCTTAGCCTGGTAATCATTGCCGTCTATTTGATAGTTTGTGTCAAGCGGGATTTCGGCATACTGATGTTAGTTCTCAACCATCCGCTAGGGGTCACCTTTGTTAAGAAGTGGTTTGTATAAAATTCAATCAGGCAGTGGAACTGTTTACAAAGTATTGTGACGGGATGGTGCTGCCATCTCTGGTATGTATTGTCGCTGAGGTATGTGCCGGCGCCCTCTGGCGATTAAGACGTGTAGCGTTTTAAGTAACGACGAGTTAGAATTTAATTAATTTCATTTGTAGTGTTCACTAATCTTATGGTTAGGTGTATCAAATTTGGTATCGGTAGAAATGATTTAATGTGACTGGTAATATGGTGACCGTACAAACTATTTATGTTGTGGTTATAAAAAGATTATATTATGAACTTACAATAGTTGTTTACATAAATGTAGGTGTGAAAAACACCGGGGTCACACCTAGCTTATGAATAGAGTACGTGTTTTATTAAAATTATGGATTAGTTGTCTACAAATACGCTAGGCGTCAGCTCTACAAGAAATGTATGAGGGTAAATATATTGAGTAATAAAAAATATAAACACAATCCCATAAACCCGTCTGTAAAGTCTCATAAACGGTGTTTTATGTCGCTGAATTTACATTTAAAATTGAATTGCAAGTGTACATGATAAACTGAAACAACAAGGAAATGATGGAAATACTGGCCTTGGCTGCTGTTTAATTACTGTCAACAAAGAATACAAACAAAACCTAGTGACTATTACCACAGTTGCATCTTAACAGCTAGACATTCTACTACAGGTTGGATTATGTCCAACCATGCTAATCCTGACTAGAAACCTAAAAGGCAACCAAATGTGGGTGCCACCGCTACAGCCCAGCCGGATTTAGGGTAGAATAGACTGGGCAGTTGCCCAGGATCCCCATCAGATAGTTTATATGTGGACCTCCACAAATCGTGTACTGGATCACGGCCACATGGCTGTGGAGTCGAACAAATACAGGTGTTGCTGTGCCTCTACTTTCTAGCGTGACAGCTAACGAACCGCTGCAACGAATATTTGTATCGTTATAGTGTGTAGTATAACTAACGAAACGTAAACCCCATGTGTGATTGCTTTTATAAATGTTCCGCCAACGTCCGATATTCGCCTTAAACCGAAAAGAAACTAGCTAATTGGGTGTCTTCCACTAAAGATTTAAACAAATTAAATGACAGGATTATTAACGCCAGTTAATAATCCTGTCATTTAATTTGCGACGTGAAATAACAAATCTATGAAACAATCGTGTCTATCATTTTCCAGGCAATAGCACGGCAGTCAACCATGACGTCAAACGGCGGATGGAGTATTAATATTCTGGCTGTAGTTGTGATCTTGGCGTCCACGGCTCTCGCAGTCTCAGGTAAGAAAACCACCGATTCGATGACACACGTGGATTGTGATGCAGCTGTTGATACACTCTGTTTAATAGCTTCTGGTATAGTTATGTAGTCAATATACGAATACATGTTATCATAGACGTCATCATCGTCGTCGTCGTCGTCATTCGGGTGGTCGGCGTCATCGTTATCGTCTTCGATGTCATCATCATCGTCATCGCCATCGTTATCGTCTTCGACGTCATCGTCATCGTCGTCATTGTAGTCGTCGTCATTAACGTCATCTTCATCGCCAACATAATGTCTCCGTCGTCATAGTCATCATCATCATCATCATCATCATCATCATCATATTTGTTCTCATCAGGACCGTCTTATCACCACCGACATCGTCTTGGTCGCCATAATAATAATAATTCCAGTCCAGATCAACACACGATAAGTTAAAAGAAACGGCTAGGGCACACCGGCAACAAGTCGGTTTTTATCGACTACTCAACCACCGCGAACCACCTCATACGTTATACATTTCCTTTGATCTTTGACTTTCAGTTTTCCATTGGCTGTTTATACAATATCCGGGTCTCACACCGCTGCTTTAGATCTCTGATACGTTCTAATATAATGAGGTCACCATTGACGGGCGGAAGTGTGCATCCTGTGAGAACACAACACGTGCAGATAACGCGGCAAGAGATCAACACACAATAAGTTAAAAGAAACGGCTACGGCCCACCGGCAACAAGTCGGTTTTTATCGACTACTCAACCACGGCCAACTACCTGTTAAACCAGGATAGAGCAAACTTGGTAGATAGAACATCTTACAGAAGGAAAATACGTGTAAAAATCGTTAATCCTGAGAAAACAGGGACAGCTATCAACCGAGACGGGGTAATTGCGAGGTATCTCATGTTTTCGATCACGTCATTGAACCAACTAGCAATTTTATTTGTGAATTTATCTTGACAAGCTAAACGAATGTCTCCCTTTACATAATTGCACATTTTGGATATGACAACAAGACCATATATGTTCGTAACAGTGTTGTTTGTTTTATAGGTGCCAATATATGCAAAGATAAAAACCCATGTCTATCTTTCATGATTTGCATCACCACTGAAGACGGCTACAGATGTGCCATCAAAGGTATGTATCGCCTTGGTGAGTTTTATTAAATGTACTGACGCAAGCATCAGAAGATATCGCATTGAGATTGCGTACACATAAAAATACTTCATGACAACGATAACCAATGTTTTAATAACAACAAGATAAATACAGTACAGTGGTATTTCTACCCCATGCGAACAAGTGCACTCGGTCTCTTGTTCGCAACATGTCAGAAAGTCAGAACGTTAGCTCGGCTAATTTGTCTGACTCCACGTTCTCCAGTTAAGTCAGCAGTATAACATATGTCAAACCTAATGCGAGTGGTGGGTATTTGTCAACGAGTAGTGTGGCAGTCCTTGCATCGTGGCTTAGTACTCCCAAGAGAAGTAATTGCAGCCTACGAGTCAACAGGTATGCTTGTTGAAAAAAACGTAAAGCGCACTGAGCAGGCCAACAATCTGGATACGGCGCTTTTTAAGAAATCACAGTCAAACGTTGCCACTGACTAGCTTTCTAATACAAATTTATTATAGAAAGTGTAAAAGACATACCGCCGTTGCCCGTGTTAATACGGATTTGCTTTAAAAGTTAAAAAAACATGTATGATTTTCCGAATAATTGATCAACGTTACATAATCTTCGACATGCGTTGAAGTAAACATTGTTATATGAATACGTATGTAAGGGTTGTAGCATGTCACTTTTTGTGAAATTATATTTCTACGTTGAAGAGACAAACTGTAGAAACTGTTTCATTATTGAATCCTGCTGGTTCAGAATGCAGTTTTGATGATTGTACTTGACCACATTCCAGTTGACGGCGGGTGGGGTAACTGGACAGAATGGTCAAACTGTTCCGTGTCGTGTGGCGGAGGAACCCTAAAAAGAACACGGATATGTAACAACCCGGCGCCATTAGACGGCGGGGATAACTGTGTGGGCAACGATACGGAATGGAAGTCTTGTGGTCAACACAAATGTCCAGGTAAGCATGTTGTCAGAGAAGCTGACCTTAAATAAGTGTTTTTAATGAATAACATGTTCTGTATATCCAACGTCTTCTTTCCTTTCTGGCAGATATATTAAATGTTAAAAGGTTGACAAAGAATTGTTGCGTTCAACAAACTCTTGTGCCGTGACATCGTTTTGCAAATTGGTTGATGCACCTTAACATATATACAGTATATAATAATTGTCGTGCGTTTATCCGCTATATATACTTTGCATCAATATTATAGTTATGTTTCCAAATGCAGACAAAGTGTGATGTTATTATAGTTGTGCAATAAGTGGATTGTGAATAATTGACGTGGCAAAATCAAATACGTTCCTTTTAATAAAACAATTAGTGAAACCGTTTGCGGCTGGATAGTATCAGCACTGAATAGTATTGTAACACACTGAGTCGTTATGATACACTGTGTGATACGACTATACTTGGTGCATGTTAGTATCAGCACTGAATAGTATTGTAACACACCGAGTCGTTATGATACACTGTGTGATACGACTATACTTGGTGCATGTTAGTATCATGTTGAAGTCTTATTCTTTTTAATAATGATGTTGTGTGTAAATACTTAGGAAAATGTAACTATTTCAACTCTTTAGAAGACAGATTGCAGAGCATTCTCCAGTACCGTTCGTTTATTGAGTATAGTTTAGTTATTATAACTAAATACTAATCTACCAGTACATACAGTCCCAGCTCGTAAAGGAGGTTGCCTGTTTATCGTTTGTTTTTACAATAATTAATACAATGTTTCAAACCGATCTCGAAATAGCCACACTCAAAACAACCAAGGGGGAATCATTGTACACAAAAGAGCTTTGCGGCTAAACCTTCAGGCGTCCGTTGTGTTGTCGGTAAAGGTTTGGTGGTCAGAGCGTATGGTTTACCTCTCACGGAAGAAAAACTAAAACATGATGTCGCCAATACCACTGACATTCCAGTCGGATGACGTCATCGCACAAAAGTGGATGCTTTAATCTCAGTTGACTGTATTTTATATTTCGAATAACAATAAATGCTATGAATTTTCTGAAAGTAGTTTAGAAACGTGTTGTGCGTCTTTCTTGTGCAGCTCCAAGAGCCTGGAATCAACTGCCGCTTACATTGCAACAATGCGCGTGGATCAATGTATTTATAGTGACACTCAAGACGCGTCTTTTTACAAATTAGTTTAACATTCGACGATCGTAATTAATTATTCATACATTTATTTTAATTAATTTGTTATGATTATGAATCACTTGTTGTTATGTAATTGCTGATATTCTTGTGTTTATTTTGTATACGATATATTTGGGCTTTTTAGTAGTAATTATTGCATATTTTAGCACATTAGTATTTTAAAATATGCCTGGTTTTGTATGTTATGAAATATTTGCAACAACCATTGTAAAGTGCCCCAGAACAATTATTGGGACGGGGCGCTATATAATAAATATACCATTATTATTATTATTATTAGTAGTAGTAGTAGTATTCGTGTTATTATTAAAACCTAAAGAAATAATATTTGTTGAATTAACAATCTACTACAAGTTTTTATCATATCAGTGAATGGTGGTTGGAGTGATTGGGCGGAGTGGCAAGATTGTCCCGAAACATGTGGAGGAGGAAACCCGACAAGAGTGCGTACTTGTAGCAGTCCGACACCGTCAGATGGAGGCATTGATTGTGTTGGAGAAACAATGAACTGGCAGTCATGTGTTGACCGAAACTGTACAGGTATGTGTAGCGTCGTAGGACCTGAGTATGACTGATGATAACAATAATAATAGTTATTTTATAAAAACGTAACGTCCATAAAATGTCGCAGCGCTGTACATAAAACAAAATTAATACGTCAGTAGTATAAATTAAACAAATGTGAGTATAAGAATGCGTACATTACGGTAAAAGAGATGTGAAAATATCAATATAAGTAATTGGTGTGTGGGCACAAAGGTGGTTGCGAAAAGACATACACACACACGAACGCGCCCGCACGCACGCATGAACGTACGCAAATACACACCAACATACCCTTGCACGCACACCCTCACGCACACACACTCACGCACACACACTCACGAACTCACGCACACACGCAGCACGCACACATACGCACACACACCCACACCCCCACACAGACACACGCACACACACACACACACACACACACACACACACACACACACACACACACACACACACACACACACACACACACACACACACACACACACACACACACACACACACACACACACACACACACACACACACACACACACACACACACACACACACACACACACACACACACACACACACACACACACCAACCCATAAAAACTCCGAGTGCTGAACATAAAACTGATACATCAACAGGACAAATATAACAAATTTGACGATGAGAAGACACAAATCAACATAAACTCTGTCATAGAAGATAACAGATAATATCTGGTACAGTAGCTGATAGTTGCCTACACCATCCGCCGGACTACCGAATTAGTTCATGGAACTCAAGGTCAGTGTACAACATAATTAGCGGACGTCTCAATAATGAATAGGTAGGAACAAACACTGACTAACTCATGTCGTCGATATTATTTCCATGGTTGCATGCATACTATTCTCTTCCACAAAGGCTGCTAATTCGACTGTCTCCAAAGGTAAGTTTCCCTTTCTTGGTATAATTCGTATCAGCTTATTATGACATATTTTCAGTAATGTTTAGTTTTACACTGGTAGCTAAACTCTGTGACCAGTTGGAGGCGGACAGTCTGTCAATATCCCCATATCCTTCCTCATTTGTCAGCCTAGTGCTCCAGTTTACATTTAGACTCTTCCTTAGCATTCTGGTGTAACAGTCGTCGACCTTCCTTTCCAGTTGTTTTATGTGGGGCCAGTTATCAACTTTTCACTCATCGTCTGCGGTCTCCTCTTTTCGAGGATGACATAAATCAACCCTTGTGTCGGTACAATGATGTTGTCGGCTGTCCCGCTGGGGCCGCCAGTGTACTCACTCGCTTGTGACGTCGCTGTGTCCTGCTTTCTGCATCGGCTGCCCGCTTCAGTATTGACGGCTTTTGTCGGACAGTCGCACGCCGAGTGGTGCGATCGTGAGCCGTCTCCTCCCATGTTGTTTTATCGAGACCAGCAGTGTCAGTATGTCTCTTGATACAGTCGGTGTATCGTAGCCGTATATCAACCCAAATATATTTACGTGTGTGTGTGTGCGTGCGAGCGCCCGCGTGCGCGTGCGCGTGCGCGTGCGCGTGCGCGTGCGCGTGCGCGTGAGAGTGTTTGTTTCATGTGGACTTGTTCTACGTTTCAGGTGCCATGTTCCATGCCGACACCACCGGTATAATAGTCACCCTAGCCGCGGCGCTGCTACTGCCAGTGTTGACGTAGCTCAAAGTGGAGCTGACCTACATCCGGGTTACACTCCAATTTTTCGCTTCAGTGGACATGCGCCGTCATACAAAGTTGTCATACGAATCTGAACATTTGATACTGAGGCTTATTGAAATGTGAAAAACAAATAGTGACATTGTAACGTAAAGTGTGGATACGTTTACCTAATTGTTTGCTTAGTAAATCGCTGGCACGTCTAAAGAGTAAAGTGCTTTTCATGTGCACAACAATCAGGGACGTGAAATATATTTGTGTATTGTTAGTAGAATCGTTTATTTTGAATGGTGGTATATAAGGTGAAATGACGTTGGATTTCAACCGTCGTTGGATGGTCGGATAAGAACAACACAGTTGTGGAGTGCAGTGGCGCAGTGATTAGAGCATTGCACTCTCAATGGAGAGACCCTTCGAATCCTAAGCTGCCGTTTCGAACCATCAACAAATTCGTTCACTCTACGATGCTCCAGTTCACTCAGCTGTATAAGTACATGCCTGTAGAAATTAGTGGATATTTATTTGTCCACGAGTAGTCTTCGTGCATTAGTTTCAGTGGCTGAATGCTTCTCAGGGAAGTCAAGATGGTGTTGAACTGAACTAGGATTGCACAAAGCGCTTCACTCTTTACACCATGTCAGACCTTGACATGGTGTAAAGAGTGAAGCGCTTTGTGCAATTCTAGACTGGATCCTGCGCTGTATAAAAACTTAACCCATTACCTTTCAACGATAGCTCTACAGCGGAAAGCATTGTTTATATAAACAACTAAATGTACGTGCTTAATTAAATAGATTTATCAATTTCAACTGGATACAAAGACTTGAACTAAGAAACAATTGAACACATTGCCGTAATTGTAATATGCTGCACATGTCACTTACGTAAATATTGTTGGCGAAGCAAAGCTTGACAAAGATCACACGTAAAATAAATAAAAATTAAAAAGTGAAACTCATTTTCTATTTCATTAGTGCAGATATAACATGTTCTAACTTCGGGTGGAGGATAGTTACGTTCACGACGTCCAGTTTCAAATCTGCATGGTGTCACGCCACATCGGAATTTTGCAAGTGCAGGTCGGTTACGTCTATTAATAATTTCCTTAACACAAAGTTCAGTTACACATTTTGTTTTGAACTGTTTATAGGTTCTTAGTTTGTTTCTACTGCCATTCGTGCCGTCTTCTCCGTTTATAATATAAAGCCAGTGCTGCTCATGTAATTCAGACAGACAAACATATGTGCGTTCAATCATATCCTCTACATTAACATGGCCACCTATATTAGTCAGGTTATGTAGAAATAAATCATTATAACGATGGTATATTTCATAACCCCAATTTCGTTTCCCATTTTCGGCCATTCCCATCATCCACAAGAAACACACGTTTTGTCACTCTTGATATATCCATATTGTTTAAACGACACTAGAACCTTGTCATATTTAACCATAGTTGGTGAGTCAGGGTTTTCCTCCCCATTTCACCTTATACAGCTGCAGATGGGGTATGTTTTCTCACACCTAGGACAAATCGACAGGCCCTATTATGTATTGATGAAAAAATATTATTTTGTACCCCACACAGCACATAATTAATAATAGAGAGCACCAGATCATCGTATAGTACTGTAAAACGGTTACATGGCATTCCTCCATTACACTTTCTTTTAACCATTAATAAATTCAAAGTTCCATTCGCTGCAGTAGCGACGATAGCCTTATGATCACGGTGTTCAGTTAAAATCTAGCTTAAATATGTATATTTGTTTACAATGCATATGCTTTGATCCTCTAATACAAAATCGTAAGTAACCTTAAATATCGACGAATTACGAAAATATACAATTTGATTTTTGCCTTTGTTAATAGACATGAACCAGTCATTGCACTACTTCCAGATAACATTTAGCAATGTCTGTAGTTCTACTGCGAATTCGGTCAACAGCACAATATCATCTGCACATGCTAACAATGTAATACTTTCGTCTTCAATTTTAACACTTATTTTCAGTTCAGCTGATAAATCCTTTATAAACATATTGAATATAATAGGGGATGGGACACATCCTTGTTTAAGCAAGCAGTCAACATTGAACAAGTCAGTCTTTAAGCTGTTGACCCTAACACAACATTTGTAATCAACATATAACAATTTCAAAGCATGAAGCATTTTCCTTGTACGTTAAAGTCATTCATTTTTCCCAACGAAAATTTATATCGATACGGTCATGTTATGGAATCTACAAAGCATGCAAACGTTTGCTGTCGGCATTTCTTTCTAGTGTTGATTACGTTTTTAATCGTAGATGTCTGGTCGATACAACTGCGAAATGGTCTAAAAAACATTTTGCACATCACACACAATGTTGTTATCGCCTCTACTTTTCCGTGCCAAACACTAAGTATTATCTATCGAAAAATTAGTGGGAGAGGACTGAACTGGAGTGCCTTTAGTACATTTGGGGAAGAGCGGATATACATTCGTGTTTCGATGACAGCGTCAGAGACGCTAAAATGTATGTCAGGATGAGCCAGGAATTGTCGCAGCGTCCTGGAGACGGGTACGTGAGGACTTCAACTCAGATAAGAAACAAAATGTAACAATTTAAAAAAGAGTACAAACCCCTGCACCGAGTATGCTTCGTGTAGTCGCTACAGATTTAACCCGGGTTAAATTACGCTTCGTGTAGACGATACACAGGTGTATGTATGTATGTATGTATGTATGTATGTATGTATGTATGTATGTATGTATGTATGTATGTATGTATGTATGTATGTATGTAATTATGTAGGTATGTGTGTATGTGTGTATGTGTGTATGTGTGTATGTGTGTATGTGTGTATGTGTGTATGTGTGTATGTATGTATGTATGTATGTATGTATGTATGTATGTATGTATGTATGTATGTATGTATGTATGTATATATGTATGTATGTATGTATGTATGTATGTATGTATGTATGTACGTACGTACGTATGTACGTACGTAAGTGTGTATGTGTGTATGTGTGTATGTGTGTATGTGTGTGTGTATGTGTGTATGTGTGTATGTGTGTATGTGTGTATGTGTGTGTGTGTGTGTGTGTGTGTGTGTGTGTGTGTATGTGTGTGTATGTGTGTATGTAGGTATGTAGGTATGTAGGTATGTAGGTATGTATGTAGGTATGTATGTAGGTATGTATCTATGTATGTATTTATGTGTTCATGACCAATTTCAATCTTGGCTTTAAAAAACCCTCGCAAGGATATATGCTCATCCTGCATCAAGAAAAGGGCATCGATCAGAAACAACACATTCAATGTACAGCAGAAGAGAGAACTTTTTGACCGAGTTGCTCGTGCACAAGGTGCGTGCTAAGATATTTTATTCCTTGGTGAATGATTAGATGGGTAATTCTGTGTTAACCGTGTGCTTCGATTTGATGCAGAGCCAAGTCTTGCCCAAATCGTCCATAGATGAAGCATGCTATGCACGGCAGTTATGGCTATATTTTCTTTGTTTTGTGGTGCACTGTCCAAGCGAACAGAAACGAGATGACGTCATGGTTTACACGTGGGGGAGCATCAACAAGGTAGAGGTGGAAACCAAGTTGCCAGTGCACCAGTTGACTTTTAGGCAAGAGGCTGTCTGTTCCCAACGATGGAATTGAGAGAATCCGCTTCTTCGGCGATTCTTGTGTGGCGAACATGGATCATTGGACTGTCGGTCGCTCGTGGACAGCCTTCGGTTGTTGGACTGTTGCTAGCTTGTGGGCGGACATGGATCATTGGACTGTCGGTCGCTTGTGGACAGCCTTCGGTTGTTGGACTGTTGCTAGCTTGTGGGCGGACATGGATCATTGGACTGTCGGTCGCTCGTGGACAGGCTTCGGTTGTTGGACTGTTTCTCGCCCGTGGACGTGTTTGTTGTATTTGAGTTGTCTTTCTGCATAGTTTCATCTCTGGCAGATAGAATTCGATGGAACATCTATACCAGTTTTCCAGTAGAACAACTTCAACCTTCCAACCGCGATGAAATCTGCATCAGTCCATAAGGTTCCGATCATACGGCCATATGTCTGTGCGCTTGACACAATTGGTAGTAGTTGCCATGGAAGCAGAGCGTAAATATGACTCTAGTATACAAATGCAGAAACTTCAACATTATGACACATTTCAATATCTCATGTGTTTTGGGATGGAACGTATAGTGGACCACGGGTGCCTTATATTGGACCAGTAGTAGGGAACCCGGACTGATTCAATATCGGTCGAAAGCATAATTAACTACCTTGATGTGATTCTCTGAGACTGTACAGTTTTCCGTTTTCTTGCCCCCCATGCATGTTATATAGACTCCCTACGACAGTCTATTATAATCGTGTATAATCTATAATATATAGCCGGTTTTGCACCAAATGTTTAAAGTTGGTTAAATATTACAAAGAGATGGATAACAATCAATGTTATCACCTTTTTCAGGTATCCGCGCTGGCCGTAATTTTTCGCTCTGTGTATAGATGGTATGTTGTGTGAAGCATCCCTTGGGCGTCACTGCGAGCTAAATACTATATATAGGACTCAGAACGGACGGTGGTCCAATTTAGGTACAAGTACAATATAAGTACGCTTCCCCTACGTATAGTAAAATATACTCCGGGAAACCGTCTAGGCCAACGCCAACCGGAATTTCTGCCCAGATGTTGGGGCAAACATCCGGAACATTTGTGCCCGTTTCACATCATATTCCAAGGTTCAAGCAATTGCAAAAGCGTCAAACGGTGGCTCCACATTACGGGTGTTTCATTACGGAATGGAATCGTCGCCGACGCGAATTTTAACTTTGTTTGTCTTCGATTAATTCTGAGTATTTCTACCGGTAATTCACACACTAATGTATCAACGGGGGTGCCCCTGAATGACGCACGTGTCTAAAGTGTGTAGTTTAAATGCATTTAAATCTTATATCCGAATGTAATGCGTAACCCTTTCTAATTTAGCTTTGGATAACTTATTGTTACTAACAAAAACCCGTCAACTGAAAGGATGCCTTGGTACTTGACAGTCGTCATAGCAACATTTACCAAATATTAGAAAACACACAATATCGTTACTATAAACAACATATACTCGTCGTGTGTTCAAGATTAAAAAGGCCGGGGAGAATGTGAAGTTCACGTCCACCAATAGGGCCGAGTTGTGATAGTGTAGAATTACCAACTGATAATCTTAATGCTCTGCTATTTATATGAGGATAGACATGATCATATTGTTTCAGCGTCTACATCGTGCTGCCAAGTACATGTCGCAGGTGCTATTTTCCAGAGGTATTTGCCATGCGCGCGTGATTCATCCGATTGTAAAGTTACGTTTTACGTTCCGAACAACTGAGTTACCGTATAACTGGTGGGAATCTTGACATATTTGGGGTAATACACCAATCCCTGAGGTCGTACATTAATCTGGCGCCCGAAGTTTAAGCTGCTAAGAGGAAAACATTAACACACCCGCATACATACATGCATGTACACACACACACACACACACACACACACACACACACACACACACACACACACACACACACACACACACAACACACACACACACACACACACACACACACACACACACACACACACACACACACACACACACACACACACACACACACACACACACACACACACACACACACACATAATCATACACCACACACACACACACACACACACACACACACACACACACACACACACACATAATCATACACACACACACACACACACACACACACACACACACACACACACACACACACACACACACACACACACACACACACACACACACACACACACACACACACACACACACACACACACACTCACACACACACACACACACACACACACACACACACACACACACACACACACACACACACACGCATACACGCATACGAACACGCACACGCACCCACGTACACACGCACACTTACGGACATACACACGTACACACGCACACTTACGGACATACACACATATGCACACACGACACGACACGACACCACGCACACACACACACACACACACACACACACACACACACACACACACACACACACACACACACACACACACACACACACACACACACACACACACACACACACACACACACACACACACACACACACACACACACACACACACACACACACACACACACACACACAATAGTTATTTTATAAAAACGTAACGTCCATAAAATGTAGCAGCGCTGTACATAAAACAAAATTAATACGTCAGTAGTATAAATTAAACAAATGTGAGTATAAGAATGCGTACATTACGGTAAAAGAGATGTGAAAATATAAATATAAGTAATTGGTGTGTGGGCACAAAGGTGGTTGCGAAAAGACATACACACACACGAACGCGCCCGCACGCACGCATGAACGTACGCAAATACACACCAACATACCCTTGCACGCACACCCTCACGCACACACACTCACGCACACACACTCACGAACTCACGCACACACACACACACACACACACACACACACACACACACACACACACACACACACACACACACACACACACACACACACACACACACACACACACACACACACACACACACACACACACACACACATAATCATACACACACACACACACACACACACACAGAATCACACACACACACACACACACAGAATCACACACACACACACACACACACACACACACACACACACACACACACACACACACACACACACACACACACACACACACACACACACACACACACACACACACACACACACACACACACACACAC
>OZ023216.1:41617503-41629434 GCA_963995525.1 Escarpia spicata
CGACATCGTCAGAAAGCTTGACCGAATGCGACACGTAGCGGCCGGCGGTAAACGTATACTGCCAGGCGTCGTCATTCGCGCGAACCCGTTCATCCGACTTCACTATCGTTTGCGACAGGGCAAGACCTCTCGATCGAATTCGTAGCGGCCGGCGGTAAGCGTCTACTGCCCGGCTTCGTTTTTCAGTTGAACGTATTCAACTGACTTCGCAATCGTTTGCGACCGAGCGATCATTGAACGGACGCGACTCGAGAATTCGCGGCGTTCGACGGCAATCGTCAATTGCCCGGCATCATCACTCGTGCGGCCGAGATACACCGTTCTAATTGTATTCTGAGCTCGGCGTGTTGACTTCAACAAACGTTCGTATATATTCGAGATGGGACTAGCCCAGTGTAAATGTCTATTTTCGATTGAACTTATCTATTATTTGCTGTATTATGATTGGTAGTTATCTGTGGTTTTGAAGTGAGGTATTATTACCCTTGATGTATATATATATATATATATATGTTGTAACATATTACTGTAATGAGCGTCCGCGAGGACTAGCTATATACTGTGTATTTATATTATGGGAGTTATTCTTATATGACACTTGGCGCCTAGTGTTTGGTCGTGTAGTAGTATAATCCACCTTAGAAAGGATTATTGTTTATTATGTTATATTAAGAATTGGTTACGGGATTTCTTTATTCTGTTTATTTTTGTTAATCGAGATATTTACAAAAAGGAAGATATCTTGTAATAAAGTTTATTAAATTTTCCTCGTTCTTTGTTGCTTGTTCACGATAACCGTTCTTTCTGATATGCGTTGACCTTGATAGGTAACAACCCTACTAGACTGAGCCATCTAGTGTACGGAGACCTCGTTAATCCGTGACATAAGTGGGGGCTCGTACGCGGGATTTCGGCGAGGGGGAAATTAAAATAACACCTTCGGTCAACGCTATCAATTGCAGGTAACACGTGACGGCAATTTAGAACATGCCTGAGATCTTGGCTGTGCTCTGGTTACGTGGAGTGTCAGCGTTGTTCCGTGGCTAGAGACGAAACCTACATCTATTCCAGTAGCTGTAGTGTAGGGTAATTCACATGCCCCTTGTCGTTTCTGCCCGGACTTAATTCTGAGTCCCATATTTATCGTTACATGTATAGTGTGTCATTCACGTTTTGAGGCAGTAGACTTGTTTATTGCAGCAGTAAAGGACTATGAATTAATCGTCGAATTAAGGGTAAGTAGGATCTTTGTTATTTTTCAGCTGTATGAGGAAGTTGATTTACTTGTTGCAATTGCCGAGTGGGCATTAGGCAAATTGAAGTCCTACAGAATTCCCGTGTGTCGATAGTTGACACGGCGTGGTTGAAGTCGTATAGTGATTTCATTATTCCAGTTTTATGAGAAGATTGTGTGGAGTGTTGTAGCGTAGCTAACACTTTTGTTGTTTACAGGTGATTTACCTTTTGTATTACTTAAACGTGATATCCGTTTAGTGATTATTTCGTGTGTTGCACTAGTTTGCAAACATGGATCTTGCTCAATTAATTGAGTTAGGCGAGAAGTTAGGGTTAACAGGTCCCGAACTTCAGGCATTTTTCGCGATGAACAAGGAACCGCCAGGGCTGAGCGACAGGCCGCTCGCCAGGCGGAGAAGGAGAGGCTCCAGGCCGATATGGAGAAGGAGAGGCTCCAGGCCGAGGTACGCGCTCGCGAAATGGAGCATGAAGAAAAGATGGCCAGGCTCCACAACGAGGCTACTACCCTAGAGAACCGAGATTCGGTGAGTGATGCTTCAGCCATTACTAAGGGAGTCCGTAGTCCTCCGTTACCCTGTTTTAACGAAGACAGGGATTCGATTGATGCCTATCTCCAGCGCTTTGAAAGATATGCGGAAAACCAGGATTGGGAGCGCGAGAATTACGCTATTTTTCTGAGTGCATTGTTAACCGGTCATGCGCTGGAAGTTTATTCCCGTTCGCCAATTTCCGTGGCCAACGATTATGACCAGTTAAAGCAAGCATTGCTAGGATGGTACCGACTGACTGTAGGCGATTTTCGTAAGAAGTGTTACACCTGTTCTCTAAATTCGACCGAAACAGTATTTTGCTCGTATGGAGCATTATTTGACGCAATGGATTGCTTTGTCAAACATTAATGAGTCTTTCGAGGGTCTGAAGGAACTCATTCTGATAGAGCAATTCTTGTTTATGTGCCCTAGGGAACTGTCCGTGTTTCAGAGAACACAAACCGGTGGGGAAAGAGAATTTGTTAGAGTTGGTGAGAACATTTACAGATGCCCATTCATCATATGGTAAACGGGAAAATCGTAGAGACCGAGTCCGACCAACTCCCGTCCCTTCACCCATCCCGAAAAGTAGATCAGGGGAGGGGAGGTACCCTATTTCTAGCCCTACCCCGCGGACCGTTCCTCCGCCGCGTACACGTTTCCTTTGTAATCGGCCATGTCACATCGCGAGACATTGTACAGTGGGAGTGCATAATAGGAATCCTCCACCGCAAAGGATGAACCCAGTGGTTGGGAATTGTGCAGTTGTGCTAAACCAGAATTCCCCTAGTCACCAATGTCCTGTGGGTGGGCCTGATGTCACGTTGCAATGTGGATGTAAGATCCCCGTAATTGCTAGTGCTTGTGTACAACGTGAAAACAGTTGTAACTTACCGGTTGTAGAGGGGTATGTGGGGGATTCCCAGTGAAAGTACTAGGCGACAGCGGGTGTAACGGAGTCGTTGTACGACGTAGCCTAGTTCCGGAAGATCAGTTAACTGGGAAAACCGAAGTCCTTATGCTGATGGACCGATCCGTCATTAAATTCCCGACTGCCCGGTGCTATGTGATAACTCCCCTTTTCACAGGAGAAATTGAAGCCCTATGTCTAAACAACCCCGTTTATGACTTAGTCATTGGCAACGTTGATGAACAATTTTTTTTTTCACGATAACCGTTCTTTCTCATATGCGTTGACCTTGATATATAAGAACCCTACTAGACTGAGCCATCTAGTGTACGGAGACCTCGCTAATCCGTGACATGTACAAACCCAGACATAAGCACGAACACACGTATGTTCACGCACACCACCCATATCTACGCACGCACGCATGCACGCTCACACGCACCCGCTAACACACCCATCCATACACACACACAAACACACACACTTAGCACACAGACACAAAACACCCACCCCCCACCCCCCCCCACACACACACTTTTCTGTTTTTGTACTTACGAGCCTAACGGGAAGCCACCGTCCAAATCCATTGTGAGTGACCCTTTCGTGGATATCAGCGCAATTTGCATATGGGCGTTAGATCCGGAATTCACTGGAAACCCAGTGTAGATCTTTATCCTGTACGGTGTATCTGAATTCGAAATAAAAAAGTAAGCAAAGTAAGTTCTTATACAGCAACGTATCCAGTCCTCAGTACTGCTTAAAACGCTTTACACTTTACTCCCTGGCACACTTGTTCAAACAAACAACATCTCAACATATCTTGGAAGCATCCATCCACGCTGCAATTAACGCGCAAAGACAATTCGTATACAAATATCCACCACTGTCTATAACCAGATAGTCGTTCATACAGCTGAGTTAACAGGAGCAACGCGGAGTAAACGAATTTACCCAATGTTCAACACGATAGCTCATGTTTCGAATCCCGATTATCTAGTGCTCTAGCCATTGCGTTCCAAATACGATTGATGCTAAACAAATATATGTACATCCCTTCAGTGGACGTGTTAGGGCTTCGTGCTCACGCCTGTTGCGATGTGTGCTATCCCAGTTAAACATCCTGCATACAGTTCATTTCTCAAATAATTTTTGTTTACAAATATTTATTTCCTAACGAAAGCAACTATCTTCTCATGCAAGGTGTAATAAGTTGGAAAGATCAAAAAAGGTTATGTGTGTAAAAGACATTGGCTCAATCTCCCCCCAATACAGTATGTGGAACTTGCGATTTTTACGATCCAACAATTACATTAGCGTATACTTTATTCCCAACGAGGCGCCGTGCTGTAAAGCGAGGTGTTGTAGTGTTTAGATCCCCGGAGCGCGTTTCGTCCACTTCCACGTCCACACGCATGTAAACATATGATGTAGATCTTGTCAATAGTACGTTCAACGTAACCCTAATCCTAACATTCATCTTAGCCCTACCCCTAAACCTAACCGCTTTTGAATATCAGACCAACCATTTGTGGCATGAAACTACCCACTAGAGCATCCGACTCTCAGTCCATACAGTTCGTGTTCGATTCCTTTTGCATCCAGGTGAATTACACAACGTTTCGAGGATACGACTGCTTATTAAATAACTCACTTGACGCGGTGAATAGTCTGGAGAGATAAGTTGCGCTCGACAGCCACTTGTAGCATGGGAACTTCTGGTACAAGGAGGGGAGTGGCAGCCTTCTGACCCAGACGTAGTTGAGGTACCAGCCCTGGGCAACTCCTGTGTCGTCGTGCTTCATCCTCACCTTCAATAAGCACCCCACGCACGGGCACGTGATGGTGAAGTAGTTGCATCTACGTGGGCGATAAACAACGCGATTATAATGACAAATATATAGTCTTAAAAGGATGAAGTCTATTCCTCGTGTTTTATTTATGAATTAATATAATGTTTTTAAGTCTATACTAGCTATGTTGAATGTATACTGTCTGCCAAATTGTGTTTAGTACGCCCGTAACAACATTTGTAATTCGGAAGATACGACCCAGGAGCATGTACAAATAGTAAACAAAACGTCCAGTTTCAAGACAAGCTGTATTGACAATACGGCCGAATGAGGTTGATTTAACTGTACTACCCTTTGATGTTCAGTGACGTCCCATTTTCTCATGTTCAACACAACATACTTCGTGTTACAAATTACCACGCCCTCTAATTCCTGGTAGAGGAACTGTCTCGCTCCCTCTATACTAATTCACACTAAACATTTAATTTCTGCTGTCACCAGTTAGGGAAGTAATGCGAACGTAACAACACAGTGGCGTCCTCTGGTGAAAGGATCACCATTCAGTGTTTCTATGTTTCCCTGATAGGCAGAACAGTAAATAACCATAATTAACTTTGTATTTTAAATGCATCCCCTGTTGGTACGTAAGTCAGACGCTAATGGTATTTTATGAAGCAGGTTAGTAGAAAGATTGGTAAGAAGTTAAATGTTGTGGGCTAATAATTCGATCAGGACATATTCGGGCATGCAGCCAACCTACCGACGAGAGAAAAGGCTGAGAAACATCAAGGCCGCAGGAAATGTGGAAGACCACAACTGAGATTTGATGATTGCGTAAATGGAAATTTTAGAAGGTGGAATATAGAGAGAGAAGGGGGCTGCTGACACGGAGCAATGGATGGCAACGACGAACAACAAAACAATTACACAACTCTGATGGAAGTAATACTTTAACAAATGTTACCTTTTGTATCATTAGTAATATATTCTCACCCCGATAAGGTGACGCCTTTGGTATTCAGCTGCTTCCACCCACAGTTTGCGTCACTCCCGTAGAGTCGAATAGACGCGGTGGCATTGGATGCTCCGTACCGTTGGGAGCCAGTCTTCGTCTTGATGCGGTATTGGCAATCTGTGAGAAGATCACGCCGTGTTGTGTCGTATGTCTATGCATATATGAATAATAAACACTGCTGGTAATTAGGATAATGGGAAGTGTGTTATTGGTAGGTTAACACTTCAATATCGCATCTGTTATCGATGTTTGATTTCAAGCTTCGAATGCATCCATTACATATGCAAACATGTGCTTTAGACGCGGAAATAAAAATCCACCGAAAACATTGTGAAGTGTGTTCTGCGAAGTATGCTATGTTCATAAAAGGCATATATCTCAACGAAATACAAATGTTTGAAACTTGGGAGTTTACACGCACATAACATTACGATAGTGGCGATTTAAAGAAACAACCGACATGTCGCTATATAACTGTTTAAATATTGACATATAAATATTCCCAATCACGATGATCTACCAAAAATGTAAAGGCACGTTGTGTTGTGAAAATGCTACAGGAATGGTTCAAGCACCAACCTGCAGCAGACGGGCCAAATTGGCCAAACAGGAAGCCGATCAACACAAGGCACGCGAGTCGTGGAATAGGCATCTCTTGGCCGGGGAAGTTCTTCGAGGTTGACTGTCTTCAAGTTCGTAGCGTTGTGTAAAGCAACAGTGGGTAGACCCCTGATATATACCCGCTTGATTTGTACTCGGAATTGTCTCCGTAGCGATGTCGTCACATTTTGTTATTATGACAACAAGGTAACGCCAACGAACCAGGCTATCTGGCAAGCCGCCATGTCCAGGCATACCAGTGAATTTTTTAGTCATTGACTTATGTAAGGAGATATTTAAAAGATGTCCTAGTTGAATTTACACACACTCCGCGCACTTACATGAAAACAGGTTTTGTACAACGCTGTAACAAAAGGTATAGCAAGCAACATAAGTTGAGCATAAATGTTTTCTGGAAAATTAGTGGATGTGGGTATGCCTTATGTATTTGTGCCAGTTATTTTAAAGGGAAACGTAAGGAAATGGTAATTTGTCAGCGCAATTGACAATATCACATCTGTGGTTTACCCAGAATGTATTTTTAATGTGGAAGAATCTAGTGAAATGTCACAGGTCCCAGCAGCTGACATATTGAAAAACACCCCGAATGTTTGACCAATAAGCTCCTAGATCTTCCTTGACATTGACACTGTTGTAAGGCACCGAGTGCCCCTGTTTCCGTGACATGTATAGTGAATATGCCAGCTCATGTGTTGGTTAGTGGTATTCCGTTCGATTCAGATTTACACTTGTAACAACTGTTATAATTGCAAACAATGCACTACGCGAACGTAACTTTTTTAGTTGTTACAACGCCAAAAAAACAAAGTCGACGACGCAAATTAGAATAATATTCTCCGTTAGGCAACTGGCAAATTGGGAAGAGTAGGCATTGGTGACGTCAAGTTTTCTATCACAATAGCGTTGTCCTTGCAATTGAAGTTTAAAACGATTATTTTGTTTTCCTTTTAAATATTTGCATGACCTAGTATTAACAATTATTGACACGATGTAGTCGACATATAACAAGTACTGACTAAATATGCAGAAGTATCAGGTTCATAATGCACGTTATAACAGTACATAAATTGTCATCTTTTAACGTGTTATTATATTTTGGTTTTGTTAATGAATGAAATATCTGACCAGTAACATATATTTTGATCGATAAACACATTGGAATTAACAGTGAAGAAACATGGTATACTGGCTCCATTGCTGCGGTCATCTTACCTTTCAAAGGCCCAAATATGCTCACAACGAATATATAAATACCGTGTCCAGGGTGTCGCAGCGCGGTCCCTTGGCGAGCGGTTTTACACTTTCTATTATTTATGGCGTTCTGACATGAACGAATGTGTTTTTACTGTAGGGTGTTCCTAATATCTTACGGTAGGCCTAACTGGTACAACACACGCATTTACGAGACACCTGCTGCGGCGCACGCATGGATCGAAAGTAGTAACATGTACCTACCAACTTTTCCAGAGACCGTGCTGAACCTGAATTTGAGCACCACCGACCCGTCTTCGAGACAGCACACCGCTGAAATTCCGACGAAAAATCTCCAACACCACCCTCTCCCCCGTCTTCCGATGTCAAGATCCGAGACAGCGCTACGATACAGCGCGACATCGGAAGTGTGCTGAACAGCTGATGAATCTAGCGGAATTAAGACAAAGTGGGCAAGTACAGTAACGCATCAATGCATTTTCAACACAGAAATATCCTGGTCATATTTTGTAGTCAGCAGTTATATTTACTTCTTCAAACGAAAACCACATCTTCACCTAGAAACAACCGTAATCCAGTCACAAAATTTGTTAGATCATGCTCTCACAAAACAGACATGTGTTATTAACGCAATACCTATTACAGACTATTATGTTCCACAGATGACTTTCTTTTGAAACCATGCTCAAGTTATTTTCCTTCACTGTCTAAGACAAATATTTGTCTTGTGGCACATAGGAACATAAATGCAAAAAAAATAGCATCGTTTGGTTGCAAAAAGTATTTCCTCGTTCGTTTTTGTATAACCAAAAATGTGAAAAAAGGTGAAACATGGTGCATTTCTTTATATTTAGCAGGCTTTGGGTTTACGAGAATGAAAACAATGGCAGTTTAAGTGACAGCTGCTTGTAACCTAAGAGACTCGCTCGAGACTTGGTCTAAACGCGGTAGAAACGACTGCGACCAGACCGAGTCTCGAACTAGTCTACTTGGTACAGGGGTTACTAAAAAAGTCGTGAAAACCCAGAAAATAAACCCACCACGTGGGATGAAGAGAGAGGGGTGAGAAATTGAGGGAGGGAGGATTGGAGGGAGAGAGGAAGGGAGGAATGGGGGGAGGGAGGGAGTGATAGGGAGACAGATGGAATAGAGTTTGGAGGGTGGGAGATAGAGAAAAGTGATGGAGGTTAGACAGTGAAAGACAGAAAGTGAAGTACGCAATGATGAGTTTCTTGACCAGTAACATATGTTTTGAACGATAAACATATTGGAATTAACTACATTGAAAAACATGGCATACTGGCTCCATTGCTGGGGTCATGTTGACATTCAAAAGCACAAATATGCTCACAACGAATATATATATACCGTCTCCAGCGTGGCGAAGCGCGGTCCCTTTGCAAACGGTTTTACACTTTCTATTATTTATGGAATTCTGACATGAACGAAGTATCTTTTTGCTGTAGGATGTACCTAATATCTTACGGTAATTCGTACAACGTCGTACAACGAAAGCATTTACAAGACAACTGTTTTGTTGCGATGAACTCCCAGACACCGCCTTAACCGCAGAATTTTAGGCGAAAAATCTCCAACAGCACCATCGACCCGTCTTCAAGACAGCGCAACGCTGAAGTTCCGATGACAAATCTCCAGGGGAGGATAATACAAAAGTATGATGATGATGACGAGGAAGATCAAGACAATTAAGGGGTCATCTTTATGATGATGATGATTCTGCTGATGATGATGATTTTAACGATGGTGATGATGATGGTTATGATTATGATGGCGGTGTTGTTGATAATGATAATGATGATGTTAGTATTGGTGAGGAAGATGGTGATTATGAGGATTATAAATGTCTAAAATACGATGATACGGAGGAGGAAGTTTACTCGTGATCTGATGATAATAATTATGAATAAGATGGCGACGACGATGATGATGAAGGTAATACTTATTACGATGATAATGACGACAACAATGACATTCTTAACCTTATCCTCCCTATCACCGTCATCCACATGCTATCCTTATAAATGTTAGAAATCTAGCCAATTAAGGGGTCATTTGAAATAACTTTAGGGAAATATAAACATGCAATGTTAATGAGTGATATTAAACATTATTAGACGCAAATGGTAAGATTAAAATAATAAAATAAGGACCAGCTGAAACAATTTAGGGGTAATCTCAAAACATGAAGTTAAGGATAATATCAATCAGCTACAAGGTTCATCTATAAGATAACGGAAACCACATATTTAAAAATATGACTAAAAGTAAAGGATTATATCAACAATAATATAACGAAATAATTAAATCATTGAAATACCTAATTTAATAATAAAGTAGATGGTCATGTCAACACAGTGTGGGATCGTCTAATAAAATCATGTAGTTTTGTCAAAAAGTTAATTAAATTTAAGTGTCATGTCGTAAAAAGAATGGGTGTTGTTGATGATGTGGCTATGATGATGATGATGATGACGATGATGGTTATGATGACGACGGTGTTGTTGTTGATCGATGATGGTGGTGTTACTAATGATCTAGAAGACGGTGATAATGGGGATGATAAATGATCGTGGTGATTATCAGGAGGACGATAAACACAATGAAGGCGTCATCTTAGTGATGAAGATGATGATTATTATGACGAAGATTATGAAAGACGACGGTTATAATCATTGCAATGATGAGGACAATGACATCCTTAACATCCCCCTCATCATTATGGACATCACCATATTCACCCTTGTAACCTCTAGCCGTGCTGGCATCCAGTCGACCTTCACTAATGTATACTTAAGAGGGATTTTCAGAACGATTTAGCCGCTTGTTTTCTGGGAGAACACATGGAACCCCGTTCACATCACCTCCCAGGTAACGCATTAGCTACATGTCCGCAAACAATACGACCGAAAAAGGCAGTGTGGCTAAGAAGAATGGTGGTCATTAGAAAGGGTCACCTCAACAAATGAGATAATCTACATTAAATTACGGGATTATCTTAATAAATTATAATCAAAGAATATTAAAGCATATTTATAATTAACAAACCCGGTCATTATTTAATGAAATTAAGGGGTCATCTGATACAACTTAGGGGGAATCTCAAAATACAATGTTAATGAGTGATACTATAAGATTATTAAAAACTACAAGGTATTCTCAAAATAATAAAATACGGATCAGCTGAGAACATTAAGGGGTGAACTCATAAAACAAGAAGATAAAGGTATACTCAATCAAATAATAGGTTAACCTAAACGATAACGGAATTATAACCGTCATCGTCATCATCTACGTCATCATCTTCGTTATCCTCCTCATCGTCTTCGTCATCATAGTTATAATAATCATCACAAACATCACTAAGATGACACCTTGATTGTCTTCATCGTCATGCTGATCATCATCATAATTATTTATGATCCTCATTAACACCGTCTTCATCATCATTACCAACATAAACATCATCATGAACAACACCGTCATCATGATCATCGTCATAACCATATGGTCACCAACACCCATTTTTTTTACGAGATGGCCCCTTAATATAAATTGTTTTCGAAAAGACCACATGATTTTATTATATGACCCGCAATGTTTTGATCTGATCACCTAGGTCATTATTAAATTACCTCTTAATGACTCTTTTTAACATTATTCTTTAAATTCTTTAAATTGATTGATACAATCCCAAATACTCTTGGTCGTATTTTTTTATATTTGAGTTCCCGTTATCGTTTAGAAGAACATTGTTGTTAATTGAGATTAACTTAAATTGATGTTTTGAGATTACTTCCTGAGTTGTTTTCACGGATCCTTATTTTACTACTTTTATATTACCCTTTAGCTTCTAATGAAGTTAATGTATCACTCATTAACATTAATTTGGAGATTTCCCTAAGTTATCTGAGATGGCCCCTTATTTGGCTAATAAGGCTAGACTTTATAAGATTAACACGGTGATGACGATGATGATGAGGATAAGGTTAAAGGATGGCATTGTCGTCGTTCTGATCATCGTAATAATTATGACCGTCATCGTCATCGGCGTCGTCATCTTGTTCATAATCATCATCATCTTCTTCGCTAAGATGTCGCCTTCACTGTCTTCATATTCCTCCTCCTTATAATCGTAATTATTGATAATCCGACTTATCGCCGTCTTCTTCATCATTATTAACATCCTTATCATCACCAGCAACATCATCAGCAGAATTATCATCTTCATCACCATCATCATCACTAAGATGACCCCTAAATTGTCATCAACTTCCTCGTCGTCATCATCGTAATTATTCATCATCCACCACATTGCCATCGTCATCATTACTACTAACATCATCACTACTATCACCATCATCAAAGTCTCCATCATTGGCATCATAATCATCTTCATCGTTTTTATTACATTACTTGTAGTTATTACAATACTGGTCGATTATTGCATTCGGGTATTGCTTATCCATTTCCGGATGTTGCAGCCTTGATGGATTGTCTATTGGGAGAGAGAGAGAGAGAGAGAGAGAGAGAGAGAGAGAGAGAGAGAGAGAGAGAGAGAGAGAGAGGGAGAGGGAG
>OZ023216.1:41629634-41642134 GCA_963995525.1 Escarpia spicata
AGAGAGAGAGAGAGAGAGTGTATGTGTGTCAGTGAGAGACAGAAAAAGAGAGAGTGCATGATAAAGATCCAGGGAGCGAAAGAACTTCATATAAATTTTAAGATTGAGAGAGAGAGAGAAAGTCAGACGGAGGAGTGAGTGAAAGAAAGAGTGAGGGGTGGATGAAGGGAGGAAAGAAAGAAGGGAATGAATGCGTGAGGGAGGGAGGGAGGGAGGGAGAGAGTGAGGGAGGGAGGGAGGGAGGGAGGGAGGGAGGAGGGAGGGAGGGAGGGAGGGAGGGAGGGAGGGATGGAGTGAGGGAGGGAGTATGGGACAGAGAGATAGATGGGATAGAAGTTGGAGGGTTGGAGATATAGAAAAAGAGAGGGAGGTTAGAAAGTGAGACAAAAATGAAGTACACAATGATGAATTATCTGACCAGTAAGATATTATGTTTTGAACGACTATTACGTTGGTATTAACTACAGTGAAAAGCATGGCCCAGTGCCTCCATTGCTGCAGTCATCCTGACAGTCAAAGTCCCAAATATGCTTACAACGAAAATATAAATACTATAAATACTTATAATAATTACAATGATGAGGACAAATACATCATTAACATCCCCCTCATAATCATCGACATCCTCACGTTCACCCTTGTAACCGCTAGCCGTGCTGGCATCCAGTCGACCTTCACTGATGTGTACTTAAGAGGGATTCTCAGTTAGCCGCTTGATTTCTGGGAGAACACGTGGAACCCCGTTCACATAACCTCCCAAGTAACGCAGTAGCTGCATGTCGACAAATAATGTGACCGACAATGGCAGTGTGGCTAAGAAGAAGGGTGGTCAATAGAAAGGGTCACGTCAACAAATGACAGGGATAATATACATTAAATTACGGGAATATCTTAATATATTCAAACCATATTAAAGTATATTTATAATTGACAAACCTGGTCATTATTTAATGAAATTAAGGGGTCATCTGAAACAACTTAGGGGGAATATCAAAATACAATGTTAATGAGTGATACTATAAGATTATCAAAAACTACAAGGTAATCTCAAAATAATAAAATACGGATCAGCTGAGAAAATTAAGGGGTGATATCATAAAACAAGAAGATAAAGGTATACTCAATCAACTAATAGGTTAATCTAAATAATAACGGGAACCTAAATGTCTTAAAATATCAACACATAGCGGGGTCTTCAAAACCAAGTGGCCTTTTTGAAATTAAATAATGAGGCTATCTCGTAAAAACAATAGGTCTTCTCAAAACGCTGAAAATCGTTACAAAATGTGTAAGAAGGCATTAACAAATTAACGACCTGATTGTCTCAGCGAACAAAGGGACCATCTCAAAAATTGAAGTTTCTTCTTAACAAAGTTAAGGAATCATATTAAAAAGTGTAACTATTCATTACAAATAAACAAGGTTATCGTAACAATAAATTAAAGGATAGTTTATTAAAATATCGCTCTCTTCTCAAACCAGGTAAGTGATAATGATAATTAAAAAGCCATGATAAGAAAAAATGATCTAGCTGGTCGTACCAAATAAAAAGCTGTCACGCCATGAAATGAAGCCCCACTTCATTTCATTAAGGAAAATACAAACTGGTATGGATTCATAGCAAAACACAAACTTAATGGGTGATCAAAACAAATTATTATATCAAAAAATCTAAGGGGTCGTCTCAGATAAATTAAACAAATATAATACGTAAATTAAGGAATCGTGTTGCAAATTGTAAAGATAATTCAATAAGGTAACTAACCGATCACTTTATAAAAGTTAAGGGTATTCAAATTAACGGGTTACCATAAAACAGAGACGTACGGAGTTATATCAAAATACAAATTTAAAGGGTCATAAAAACTGTTAAAGCTCATCTAAAATTTAACAAGAGGGTCCTCTAAGATAACCCTCATATTTATTCTTTTCGATGTGGTCGCTTTTTATTTTAAATATACCATATATTTTGGGAATTACGCCCTAATGTCGAATATTGTAAATGTCCCTCTACAATTGTATATGTTAATTTATTCGTTTAATTGTGTAGACAACCACGTTAACTGTATATAATGGGTACGTGTGTTGGCTGTAGAATCAGTTTCTTTCTTACGTGGTGCTGTAAAGATACTGATGAAAAGACTGCAAGCTAAAGTCATCATGAGCAGTCCATGCCATCCACAAAGCCAAGTCAAAGTCGAACGGTTGCATCGGCAGTTTAAACCACAAAATCCGTGTGAACTATGATTTTTGAAGAAAAAAAAACTTAATTGGGTCCGCGAGCTACCGTTATACGATGCTATCCTGAACGAGAATCCGAAAGAAGAACTGGGCCGGAAGAGTTCATTTGAGATACATTACGGACGCAAAAGCAAAAACGTAGTTTGTCCTTTGATGGAGAACAGGTCGCCAGTACCGACGGAAACAATCACCGCCGATGATGAGCTAAACTAGTCCGCGCGGCGTGACGAAATGAACCGGTTTAAGAAAAGAAGGGAACGATTTCTAGACGCTGCCCGAAAGGCAAATTGCTAAAATTAATGTTTTACTGTAAACAACATCACGAGCCAGACTCAGGACATTGAGAGAAGACAAGCGAAGCCGCACACTGTACAAAACAACACACAGAGCAAATGCTACAAATTACAAATAACCGTGAAGATGGGGTGGTTTCATTTCAATCAACTGGGTTCGTAGTTCGTTTTCACCTCCAATAACAATTGCCAGTTTGCAGCAATTGCGGACCAGTACAGGGAATTGGTATTCTGCGGTGCGCGTAAACCTCTAGACAAGAAATTACACGATCTTAGGGCACGTCGTCTCGCATCAAAATGGAACACCTCTTCAACATTTCGTTGACAATAACAACCTTAACAATTTCGTGTCAAATATGGAACATAATTGAACATTCGGCGCTCATATCACACACAAAGAGCATCGGAATTCAGTTCTTTTTAATGAAAAAAAAAATTTGTGCATGAAATAACGGTTTAACGTTTTTGAGAAAACCTAATTATTTTATGAGAATAACGTTTTGAGATGATCCAGTATGCGTCGACACGCTTAGTCAGGTCTTTTTGATCAACACTTATATGTTAAGACCACTTATTTTTTAAAGACAGTCAACGTGTTCTTTTTAATGAATTTTTTTATTTCTGGTGACCCTTTTTGAAACAATCCCTTTAGTGAGAGATTACCATTTATTGCCTTCACATGATCCCTTAATTCGCTAAGACGATCATACAATTATTTTTAATGAACACGTCTATTTTTAAAAGATCCATTTATTTATTGAGACAATAAGCTGGTTCATTGTTAATGGCTAGTTATACTTTTTATATGATTCCTTAACTTCCTTAAAAAGATCCTTTAATTTGTTAACTGGTCCCTCAATTTAATGCGACAATCTGCTCGTTGATTTGTTAACGACTTCTTACATATTTTGTATCGATTCTCGGCATTTGGAGAAAACCCATTCTTTTTACGAGATGGCCCCTTCATTTAATTAACTTTATTTCGATAAATAAGACCACATGGGTTTGATGACCCCGCTAGATCATTAATGTACCTCTTAATAGCTCCTTTTAAAAATATATAAAAATATTCTCTAAATTATGTTTTATATGATCCCTTACTTTAGCCATATTATAAAACATTTATGTTCCCTTCATCGTTTAATTAATTGAGATTACCCTTTACTTCATGTTTTCAGATAACACCTTAATTATTTCAGCTGCTGATCCGTATTTTATTATTTTGAAATTACCCGTTCGTTCTTTTAATAATAATAATAATAATAATAATAATAACACAAGTTTATTAGCAACTCAACTGAGTTGGATTCACAGTATACAATAAAATACAACTATACATTGGAACGTCATACAGTACTAATACACTGAAATGTCATACAGTATAAATACCATCCTTTTGCCCTTCATTCGTTATTGGCAGTTGTGTAATCCTCATGGTATAAAGGAGTTACGGTATCTGTTTGTTCGGGTTATTGGCAAAGGGTACACATTACTCTGTCTGAATTCATATTTGATATGCCTTTTGTCAGGCAGCAGATAGTTTAATCTGTGTGTACTAACTTTAATCTTATTGAAATATTTTTGGCAAAGGCAGTCCCGTCTTGCTTTCAATGTCTCCAATTTAACATACCTGAGTATCTCAGCGTAACTTATTGCAGGAAAAATACACTTTAATGCTCTTTTTTGTATCATTTCAATACTGTCAGATAAATATTGTGGCAAGTTAGTGTGCCATACAGGGCATGCATATTCTAAAACAGGTCTCACAACACTGACATATATAGTGACCAGATCATTCTGGCTAATTCCTGCTCGCTTTAACTGATACAACATGTACAATCGTTTCCCGGCCTTTTTCACAATATTTTCGACATGCTTATTCCATGTCAGATCCTGTGAAATTGTAACACCTAGAAGTTTGGCATGGTCTACTTGATCTAAATCTTTTCCATCGATCGTTATATTTGGGATAGTGTTTCGAAAATTGCGGTCTTGTGCAAAACAGATGATCATCTCTTTTGATTTTCCTAAATAAATTTTCATATCATTCTGTTCTGTCCACTTAGCGGCAACGTCAACCGATTCTTGTATAACAGACACACCCTTTCTGTCGCATACTTCGAACAATGTACTGTCATCTATATATTTATATAACGGAACAGGCGTTTCTAAATCATTTATGTAGACTAGAAAACATTTAGGCCCAGACAGTGTTCCTTGTGGTACTCCCCCATTGGGGTGACCAGGATGCGAATATTCATTTCCTATTTTTACTTGTTGAGTTCTGTCCAGTAAAAATGTTGCCATCCATCTTATAATATGTGAAGGCAAACCATACAACTGTAGCTTTTCTAGTAACAAATGATGATTAATAAGGTCAAACGCTTTGCTAAAATCTAGCATTACAACACGGACATAAGAGTCCAATTTATCAGTCGCCTCATACCATGTGTGTATCATTTCGACAAGAACGTCTGTTGTGGAAGTTCCACTAATTCCACCAAATTGCTTAGCATCAATTTCTCCTTCAATTGTGTCATCCACCCATTTCATTATTATTGATTCAAACACCTTAGCAGCTATTGGAGTTAGGGAAATTGGTCTAATGTATTTTTCAATCGACACAGGTAGGTTTGTTTTTGGTAAAGGTATTATGTTGGCCATTTTCCATTCCATAGGGAGTACACCTTCTCTTAGAGACTTGTTAAAGATAGCAGTTAATGGAGGAGCGAGGACGTTTGCGTGATTTCTTAAAGGGAATAAAAACATCTATTGCTTGAATTCATATTAAATTAGATCCTGCTATATATTTCCATGTCCACCAAGCCAAAAAAATCCCCAAAAATCGAAGAATGAGAAATTCCACATTTTATGTTGTACATCCGGACATTTTCGAATATGCATATTTTTGGCGCGCTTTTCGGGATGCCGAGATGTGACGTCAGAGTTGACTCTGCCGATACAGCGACCGCTTGTTTACATTCATTCTCAGCAATATGACAGCAGAGGTGGCTGTGTAATGCGAATATCATCATGGTTCATTGTGCGGCATTCGGTTGTAATGCAAACTCTTCTAAACATAGAGCAACACACCATTTTTTCGGTTCCCTACGGATCCAGTTTTATGAAGAAATGGATCGCAAAAATCAAGCGAGCAAACTTCAAGCCGACGAAACACAGCCGGCTTTGCTCCGCTCATTTTGAGAAAAGCTGTTTTGATCGCGATCCGGAGATGTTGGCAACCCTTGGATATCCTGGTGCTCGAATATCGTTGAAAAGCGATGCAGTCCCAACAATATTCCCGGCAGTGGAAGCTGCATTGATGCCGTCAATCCGCAGAAGACAGGCGTCGGCACGGGCAGGATCGACGGCCGCTTTGCCCGAGTCGAAGGCAAGCGGGTCTCGCAAGCGTTGTTCCAGTGCCGCGGTCGCCGATGCAGGCTCCGCTGCCTCTGTCACTACAGCCGGCTCAGCAACTACACCCATGGCTTCTTTGGGGTACCAGGTTCCTTCGATGAGTGGTGAATTTACGAGGTCTGCTTACCGAAAGCGGCAACGAATCAAGGTAATTCTTACATGTTATATCTACTATTATTATTCTGTAGGTCTAGTATAATGCCTGGACTGGACGGTCTCGTGTGTGTCAAAATAAGTTATTCAACTTATTGTCATTGTATCCCATTGGTTCCAATCATACCACGGAACTCTTCCTAAGTATCTTATATTCTAAATGTTGTAGTTATGCACGATACTACTAAAATAAATCTACATATACTCAGTTTTGTGGAAAATTTGATAGTGTAATCAAATCGATTCAGGTGACTGTTTTTATCATTATCATGGTTACAGGAATGTAAGGCAATAAAACAAAAACGTCAGCAAATTAATTGATGCTAATTTGTTAGTTATGCATTTAATTAATCTATTTACTTTTACATGCAAATAAGAACTAATTATTTTAATTATACTCGTTGCCGAGTCAGGTTAGTCTGTTATAATAAGTTTTTTAAACCGTAAGAAGCAATACTTGGATGTAGAACATTGCAATGTGAATTTGCAGATGGAAGAATAACTATATTTTCAAATGTATTTAACGTTGAATTTGCATAAATTAATTATTATTTTTCATACATAACATTTGTTTTTTAAATTACAATACTTGGACTTTATGAAAGTGCCATGCATTTTGATCAACATCAAATGTATGTACACATAAAGTACCATGCATAAGTTAGATATTTATAAAAAAAAATAAAAAATTAGGAAGTGGTCTGTCTCACTCTCATAGTTGGAACCAGTTGCTGGCAATCTCCTCCTCTGACACATGACTCACTAAAGTCTTATGTCATCAATGACTTGCTGAAGAATTATCCCCCATCAGTATTCTCTGTAGAAACAGTTTATTACAGTGTTTGGCACCTGTCTGCTAATCCAGCTAATTGGACTCCTTTGTTGTGACTCCTCCACTTGACTGAGGAACTAAGTGTAGTGTAGTGAGTCAACTGATCAAAGATCAAATCTAATTAATTACCAGTTGACATTGCACTTTGTAGGTCTTTCCTGCTATGAATAACAAATACACCAGCCACCTCCAGCTGGCCCACTGCATTCTCCCTCCAGTTAAAATAGTTATCTGAACCTGATCTACTGGTAATTAAAGCATGCTAGGTGGAAATGGCAGGAACTGGGTAACATGGATGTGACATGTCGGATATTTATTATTACTATAATTAACCCATGCAATTAACCCATGCCTAACATCACCCTGATCACCATTGCAATTGGTAAACCTTGCAGGTAGATGTGATTAATTATTATTAATATTGAATGGTTACCACATTGAACACCCTGTAGATTACAGTATGTATTCATCAAGTTAATAATCTATTATGTTTAAGTTTTCAAAAGTAATGTTTTCAATAAATATAATTCTTACAGTAGATGCAGCTTTCATAACACACACTATTGTAACACACAAGTACTGTTACATTTGTTACTATAGAATTCTTACAGTAGATGCAGCTTTCATAACACACACTATTGTAACACACAAGTACTGTTACATAACACACACTATTGTAACACACAAGTACTGTTACATTTGTTACTATAGAATTCTTACAGTAGAGAGCAGCTTTCATAACACACACTATTGTAACACACAAGTACTGTTACATTTGTTACTATAGAATTTTTAATATTTCAATAGTAATTTATTGATTTGTATTTTCATAACTCCAGTGCACAGGCCTATGGTGAATTACATTACAGTGTCATATATTGCTATTGCCTAGTTTCCATTTTATTACAGTTGAATATCGAAGACAATGTACATCATGCAATATATCTATTACATTTGAAGGTATTATCATTACATTTTGAATTGGAACTACAGTATGTACCGAGATAAATATTTTGAACAAAAATATAACTATTGTATCTTGTATTATCTACTAACAACGTTTACGGATAGAACATATTTTTCATTTTATGTCTGTATAACATGAATGAATGGAAGACAAAAGAAATGTCACTGCAATTTAATAGATTGCAATCAGTGTAATTACACCTTACTGCTTGGTGCATTGCTAATTACTGGCACAAGTCATGTTGTTTTTTAAACAGAAGCTCAGAAATGTACCAAGGACCATTATTCGGCTCCCACATTATTCATGGGATGGATGTTGGCAATCATAAAACCTGGATAAACTAGTTCAATAGGATACAGAAAGCATAATTAAATTTCTATTTTGATGCGACATATATTAATAAACATGTATATATATTATATGCCAGTTACTATTACATTGTTTCTGTTATTATATTGTGCTTTGTTCAACTTATTGTTACTAATAGGTATTATTATTATTATACCACTCCTGGAGCAGGCTTCCTATTGTGACTATAAAATTGAGTATTGCAGGATTGTTCATGTCTGCAGTCACATATTGTTATGATAGTCACATATTGTTATGATAGTAACTATATCAATGGATAAGGATTCTACTAATGATGTTACAAAATGTCATTAATGAATTTATTTGATTTTTAACTTAATGTTATTAAAAAAATCAAGTAAATTTATCAAATAATAAATACGTTCACATTTTTATGTGGGTTGTTGCCCAGCTACCAAGTGTGAAAATGGTCATTTGTTGTGAAACAATAACAATAAATGCAATGCAAGTTGCAAACCTATCTATTGTATATTTAATAGATGATTAGTTATAACCAAAAATAAAATTTTCACAAGTAATATATTGTCACATTTTCCAGGTAATTGTTTGCATAAAAGTGTAACATAACAAAAGTAACTATGTCTCTGTGTAGATTCTGTAAGCGTGATATCAATTATTTATGATGTTGTTATCATAGAATAAACAATACATACCTTGCAACTTGAAATTAATTTATTAATTTGTATTTTTCACAGCTAGGCAGTCTGTTCACACTTGGAAGCTGGGCAAATGACTAGACAAATGGATGTACTCCTTTCTGACAAGATGGTGAAAGACCGGATTTTGTTTGCTTTTGTCAGAAACCTAGAAAAATTTATTTTTTGGCAAATTTTATAAAGGTCATTTGTTATTTCAGTTATTTGCTGACATTCTGGCAGCAGCTCGAGATAGTCCACCGTCGACCAAGAATGGGTCATCTGAAGATACAGCAACTTAATATGACAGCTCTCGTACGGATTCCTGTGATACAGAGGATTCCACACCTGAGTCAGTCACAGCTTCCACTCCAAAAAGGAGCAGCAAATGCTTTCAGGTTGACATCAGGCCATCAACTCGCACGAGAAGAGTGCAAGCAGTCTGTGCATCAGAGCAGGTTGCTGTGCAGGTGACATCAGCAGTGAGGTCAACGAGTGTGCAGTGCAGTTTGTTGACTGGTCCGATTAGTGACTCGAGAGACTAAAACGGGGAGGAAGTGACATCTGCTGCAGATCCAGAGTATGTTTGCTCTGACAATGAGTCGACTAGTCGTGACAGCAGCAACAGTGACAGCGATGACCATGTCGACCAGTACACTGACACAGAGGAGGGTGTTACAAACAAGACTCCCTTGAGGAAAGATTGCTGCCCTTCCAGGGAGAGGTACTTCTTGGTGGCAGAGTCTTCACTTCGTCATCTTTTCGCACGTTGCCGAAACTGCACTGGCCAAACCAATGTCGTAGTGCAGCAGTTTCTCGGCTCAATGGGAAGTTGCCCTGTAAAGATAATAATTGGTCTGTAGATGTGAAGCTATGCTATTTATTAGCATGTCATAGGTAAAGTGATCAACAAAATGGACTAGATAACTTGTTTATCAATGGGTATTTGCTGAAGCCATATTCTCATCTGCCTGCAGGGGAAGTATTCCCATGGGTGTTGTTTGGCTTATAACCATTGTCTGTGCACCATGTGGTGATTCACATTGTGTTACCAGGTCTACACAGTTACCAACATTTGGAATGATTCATCCCAGTAACACTGTGTTATGAAACTTGCTTGATGAATTTGTAATGATTCAACCCAGTAAAACTGTGTTCTGAAACTTGCTTGATGGATTTGTAATAAATATGTCACACAAAAAATGTGATTAAAAATGCTATGTCCTTATGATTTTTATGGACATAGTCGTAGGGCACATATATACCCACTGGTAGCATCTCACATATAAGACCTCTAAGGTTACACTAAACCCCTAGGTCTAGGACATAACCCTTCAGGCTATAACCCATTACCATAATTATTCAATTGTTCTGCATGTTGTTTTAATGTTTATTTTAGTTTATTTTGATTATATAGTAGCTATATTGTTATGTGTCAGACTCAGAGTAATAAAATTATTGTTCCACATAAATGACATAATCTAGAGCTGTCATTATATATGCCATGATATTATGGTCATCTCGCGAACAACTGTCCAACTAAAAAAGTGTGGGTTTTGTCCAGAGGGGTGATATCGTAAATAGCTATAACGTCCTAAACTCGATCCGCATAAACCAGACAACCATGCTTACGACGTTCGACGGTTCGTAACTTTGTGAAGTTTGTCTTTGACAAGTCTGTTTACAATTACTTCGTCCGATGACCTACTTAGCTACAACCTCTAGCTGATTTGATTGATTTGATTATTTATTCAATATAAAATGTAAGCTTGTACATACATAACATATAAATACAGGGTACATTAAATATAAAGGATGACACAAGAAAGTGCAAGCACTTGTTTCCATTGTGGTTACTCTCTGTACAGCTTTGACACCGCATTTTACTCTCTGTACAGCTTTGACACCGCATTTTATAATATAACGTCGTACTAAAACGATATAATTGTTGTTGTCGACAGTTTTCACACCATATGTGTCATTATAATGAAGTTGAAGCTTACCAGTCGGTGTTGCATGAGCGAACATTGTGACTGTCCGACTCCGCATCATCTTCTTTGCTACGTCGCTGAAACGCTCGGAAAGAGCGGAATTAGACGAATCATCCGCTGTAACCGTTCCCGCTAGTGGCTCAAAATCGTATGATTTCACTTGAAACTCTGCGAAACTCCCACTAGCCATGATGTTACAAGAGAATGGAGAGAACAACAATGGCGATGCATAGATGTCAACAAAGCCGCGAGTCGGCATTGACGTCACGATACCACGTGATCGCCTAGCTCATTAAATTTCAACTTTCTGCGGGAATCTCTACACAGACGGGTTTAAAATAGAATTTTGTCTACAAACGTATTTTTGTGTATTTTTTTTAATGTTGTCAAATGTTACATACAATGTTAATCTTTGTGTACACATGGAAAACGGATTTTAGCTAATGCCTTGTTGTTATTTCCTTTAAGACCCACGCAGGAATGTTATCAGGCCCAGTAGCCTTGTTCACCTTAACATTCTGTAAAGCTTTAAAAGTAGTCATTACATCGATGACATACTGATCTGGCAGTTCCTCGTTTACTGTGAATATTGTGTGATCCTTATTTAAACGAGGTAAATGTTCACTTACAGATACAAAAAACTCGTTCATTCTACTGGCTAGTAACGCGGAATCATCATTCGTTGTTTTGTTAGCAAGACCTTGCATGCATGAATTGTCATTTGTTTTAAGTCCCATTATTTTTTTCATGTTTTTCCACCAATCGTGGGAACCTAATTAATTCATTGCAGCAATTTGTGTTTGATAAAAATTGTACTTAAGTTTCGAAGCGGCGCGGTTAACCTTATTACGCAATATTTTTGCTTGGTTCAAATCACCACTCATGTGAGCGCGCTGTCTTTTACGTACTAATGCTCTAAACCAGCCTGTAACCCATGGTTTATCAGCATATTTCCATGAGGTTGCAAATAACAGTTTTGTAATATAAATACTGATCTGCACATGACTCCAGCCTAAATAGTGGTTCCCATTTAATGGCAGACAAAATAATAATAATGTTATAATATCAGTCATTATCATTGCATTTTGATAACTCTCCTAACTTGTTTGAGATGACCCTTTAATTTGACCAAATAATGAACACGTATATAATTTGTAAATATGTTTTAATGAACCTTGTCTTAAGATAATCCCATAATTTAGTGTAGATTATTGTTTCATTTGTTGAGGTGACTCTTCATAATTAACTCCCATCTTGACAACACTGCCTGGTGGGGTCACATTGTTTGCCGATATCTAATGACTACATTACCTGGAAGATTATGTGAACGGTGTTCCATGTGTTCACCCAGAAAACGAGCGACTGATTCTTTCTGAGAAACCTTTAGTGGACGTCGACTGGGTGCCAAAACGGCTAGCCGTGATAAGGGTGAACATGAGGTTGTCGATGATGACGATGAGGAGGAGGAGGAGGTAAAGGATGTCTTTTGTTGGTGTAATCATCTTCAAAATAATTATAACCGTCATCTTCATCATCTACGTCATCATCGTCGTCATCCTCCTCGTCTTCGTCATTATAGTTATAATAATCATCACAAACATC
>OZ023216.1:41644634-41649634 GCA_963995525.1 Escarpia spicata
TTAGGAGATAAAGAAAAAGAGAGGGAGGTTAGAAATTGAGAGACAGAAAGTGAAGTGTAGGACACAAGCTAGTTAGCGCAGCAGGAACTGCTCATTCTGACGAGTTTCACACGAACTACGAACATGCGATGAGATTTTTTTGACAAGGTCTCACTCGCATGGTCAAGCGCACGTACGCATTCATGTAGCGCACGCATGTTATTACAATTAGGAAACGATATATGCCGACTGTGCTACGCCACAAACTGCTGTCATGTATACACTTAACTGTATGTGTAAATGCTAAAACACAACTAATTTGCAAATTGCGTGCAAGAACACCATATATAGTATGTTTTATTAATCACAGGTATGTTGCCAATTTTCGCCGCCCCTGGTAGATAATAACATTTCACTGAAACGCAATACACTTATTAACTGGACGGAGTTCGGTGTTGCAAACAGGTTAAAAAGTGTTTCGGTGAAAATAAGTTGTTTTCGTAAATAAAACCATTGCACAGAGTAGAACAATTAACAAGGTATCACAACGTTTTTGTCGAGGTCATCTTGACATTAGCTGGGTCTCGCCATACATCTGCTGCAAATCTCGCCGTTTATAAATGTGTTACGTGGGAGAACAGACGAGAAAGATATTGGGAAGATAGCAAACATGCAAACATAAAAACTGTGTAACATAGTTACGTATCAACGTTATGGAAGTCATGATTTCTTTCAGTCATTTGTATGCAATGTTGGTGAAATGTACAACCAGACCACTCAGAAATTACATATATAGGTGAGATTGGGATATCGTGCATGTATGTTTTTTTAAATTCCTCCAGTGGCCAAAATATATAAATCTCATTCAAAGTTTGCACAGATTGAAAATTAATCTGGAAAAGACATACGAGTGTTGGGCAACAAAGCAACAAGCTGCAAATACATATGGAGGGGAAGAAACTAAAAAAAGAGACAGTTCTGTATACCTGGGCGGAGCAGTATGTGGGGATGGCACCTCGCAGACAGAAATTCGCAAGAGAATACAAGCAGGGACGAATGCAAGGAGAAAAGTAGCAGGTTTGATGGGAGAGAGGCACTTACCGCAAAAACTCAAGGGAAAGGTATAGCAATGACAGAGGAACAAAAGGAGGAGGGTACCTATGTGCGAAAACAACTTGGTCAGAAGAATTACGGGGGTAAAGAGAATAGATAAGCGAAGAGTGGAAGAGCTGAGGGAGGATGTTGGTGTGAAATAACCTCACATTTAAATACTCTGTAGTGAAATGAGTCACTGTGTTTACAAAATTATGTGCATTATGTTGCGGCCGATGGTAGCCGTTATTCTATCGATATAATACACATTAATAATTGTATACAAAGTGTGTGCGTGCGTTTATGTGTATGTGTGTGTATTTGTGCGTGTGGCGGTGCTGGTGTGTGTGAGTGAGTGTATGTATGTGTATGTGTGTTCGTGTGAGTGTGTTTGTGTATATGTGTGTGGGTGTGTGGGTGTGTGGGTGTGTGGGTGTGTGGGTGTGTGGGTGTGTGGGTGTTGGGTGTGTGGGTGTGTGTGGTTGTGGGTGTGTGGCTGTGTGGGTATGTGGGTGTGTGGGTGTGGGAGTTTGTGTGTGTGTGTTTGTGAGAGTGTATGTGTGTGGTTGTGTGGGTGTGCGTGTGTGTTTGAGTGTTTGTGTGTTTGTGTGTTTGTGTGTTTGTGTGTTTGTGTGTGTATGTTTGTGTGTTTGAGTGTGTGGGTGTGTGGTCGTGTGTATGTGTCGTGTGTACGTGGTGTGTATGTGGTGTGTGTGTGGTGTGTGTGTGGTATGTGTGTGGCATGCGTGTGTGGTATGAATGTTTGTATGTGTGTGGATGTGTGTGAGTATGTGTGTGTGTGTGTGTGTGTGTGTGTGTGTGTGTGTGTGTGTGTGTGTGTGTGTGTTGTGAGTTTGTGCTTGTGTGTGTGTATGTGGTTGTGTGTGTGATTGTGTGTGTGTGTGTGTGCGTGTGATTGTGTGTGCGTGTGTGCGTATATGTATGTGTGTGTTCGTGTGTTTGTGTGTGTGGGTGGGTGTATGTCTGGTGTGTATGAGTGTGTACAATAAATCAAATCGCCATAGTATATTCTTAGTGCCCTACCATAGATGGAGCCGATTTATGTGTTTCCTTCCTTCATTGAATTAACTTGGTTCAATGTTGTACATCGACGTAATGTTCAGAACATTCTTAATGTACGCAACTTTATATGATTCATTCCATATTAACATCTGATCTATCTTCAAGTGTTCGACATATGCGTTGGTCTGTCAATATGATGTCGATGCCTGGCATCAGCGACGAAACAAAGTGTTCTGCTACAAAGATTGTACATCATACATCAGGCAAGAATACGATGTGCACATGGGGAAGACGAAGGAGCTGCTGAAGTAATTTCGGAAGCCCACGGCAGGATCCGCCAAAAACAGCTGCTAACAGAAATGGTCTTGCTTATGAAAGAAACCCACGTGAAACGGCAGCAGGCCGTAGAAACCATGAAGGGGTGGAAGCGTGATGGCTGGACTGGGTATACTTCCATAAACCAATCTTCGTGAGTAGACTTTGAGATATCCGAATTAAATGCCTGTACAGTTATACTTCCTTTCTACTGTGTTGACTATATGTGTTACTTTATACATTTGTGCAGCGTCATTTCTATCCAGTATGTGTGTACGTGTGTTTGTGCGTGCGTGTGTGCGTATATGAGGTAGACTATTAACAATATTAACAATTACACCTATATTGTGCATAAATCCTCGGACACCTTATACTGGAAAGTTGGAGGTGTTAAAAATTAAAATAGGCTGTTATAACAGTGACTTATAACAAACGTCTTAAGCAATTTAAAACAATTTTTACTTATGATTTGCCATATACAGCAGATCTGTGCCGAAATGACATTTCTTCAAAAGGGGATGCTGCACACGCCATTTTGAAGCTATGTCTAGACTCGACCAATTGACGGACATAGCCATATCAGAGATCACAGGAAAAATGTTTCATGTTTTTTTCCTGTATTTTCATGCAACCATCAATTATTTTGTATACCAGATTCCAAGCTAACATATTATGAACAACAGGGCTTATACTTAATAATTACATTTTTATATGGTGTTTGACTGTAGAAGCGTTGGCTGTATTTTCTCCGGGTTTCCACACATTTTTTTATGGGCTGTAGCAGATACACTTATGGGAATCGGTGAAATGTTTGCACAGTGTTGTGATGCAAACAGAGAATATACATAAACATGATATATTGCAGAAATGTCCATACATACATATTAACGAAACTAATGTGTGGTTATAAAGTGTGCTTGGAGACATCATGACAGTCCAGCAGCTGGAAGCACAAACAGTATTTAAATGCGGAAAGGGAGGAAAGACCATGACGATCGTGCGCACAAAGAAGTGGGTCGGCATGCAATTCCTTATTATTAATAACTCAGTCCCCACCAAAACAAATCCATTCTGACAAGTGTCATCACTGCGTCGTATATATCGTATGATATTAATACATGCGTGCACTTCTTCATCTTCAAATGAATGATGCTGGCTTGGCAAATAGCGCGGGTAAAAAGACGAAAGTGTGGGTATAAAGAATAAACACCATGATCAATATACTCGATGGAACTTTCATGAACTTGTTGGGCACTTCTTCACTGTCCAACTGAATCGTTCTCTGCAAAGTAACTACTGAACGTCACAGAAAATGTCCGAAGAGTGTTCAGAGCTGGATTGATATAACAATATTTTATAATGGTAGTGTCTCTTCCGGTCTAGTTATTTTGTGACTATTTAGTAAATGTTCATAATTAATAGTTTGCCTTAAAGAATCATCACATAAACAACTCGATGCCTGCAGAAGTGCCGAACGGACAGGCTATCTCCGGCTCGTAGTATTTACTACTGGAGACGAAATGGTGGATCAGTTCATCACAGGTGATAGGAACATCAAGATCATTAGCACCTCTATGTCTCCAGGCAGACCATGTATGTGTTACTGTCAGTGTACCACACTGCGTGGATCAGCTACCCAAGGGCCTACTCACAGGTGCTTGGGTTGCTCCAGCAGTGTGTGCTCAATGAGACATTCGTTGAGCCATAGTCCTGAAACTTCATCCAATGTTTCCACAAGTTGGAAGGACTGATGTAAGTGGTGCATTCTTTTCAAATATCAGTTACTCCTTTTGTGTGTGCGTGTATATTTACTGCGCAAGCTAGACGACACCAGACGTGCATAGCAATGACAACGCTACGCAGCGACATTGTAACAAGCGTTAGTAATTTTTACTTTGTATATTTTATTTTGGCACTTCTGACTGTTTAATTTACGTGGGTCTTGACGAATACTATATACTCTACTTGCACACTACATTTGTAGTTATACACTGTCAGAAAAAGTTGGGTGCACCTACACTGTCCAGTATCACAACATCCAACCAAATCTGGCAGTTATACGCTGTACCGTTTGAATGTTTTCTTCATTCTTACAAAACATCGATTTCTAGTTTTTATTTGGACATAGATGTTCCTTTTGTTAACTATCGAAAGCAGTTGCATTATGTTTTAGCAACTTGCCATTGAACGATTCGTATTTACGTTTATAATCGTACATGTTGACAGACACTGAAGTGTCCGTATTGATATTGTTAAAGATTTACGTCAAACTAAATGTATTCTATTTCAGCAGTTGTTTATTGCAATATTTGTTTTAATGAACCTATTTATTCATTGTATTCTTATTCAATAATAACTGTTGATATTAACACACGAGTTTTACTCCATACCGCTTTACGGAACTCTGCATGCAGAGGTTCCAAGCAAACATATTGAAATCTGCTATACGACTATTTCAACTAAACGCCATAAACTAAGCACCATTTAGGTATTTTTTAAACACCTATACTTTTTTTCTGTACTAAACGCCTGGCGTAAATAAATAAACACATGATTCAGCTATACACGCTGTAGACACAACGTGTAAAGAT
>OZ023216.1:41651587-41669087 GCA_963995525.1 Escarpia spicata
CATAAGTAGTTGTGTACAATGAGCAGTCCACCAGTGTAAAAATTGTTTTAAATTGCTTAAGACGTTTGTTATAAGTCACTGTTATAACAGCCTAATTAATTTTTAACACCTCCAACTTTCCAGTATAAGGTGTCTGATGATTTGTGCACAATATAGGTGTAATTGTTAATATTGTTAATAGTCTGCCTCATATACCACACACGTATGCACTTTAATTCGGATATCTCAAAATCTACTTACGAAGATTGGTTTATGGAACTATACCCAGTCCAGCCTTCACGCTTCCGCCCCCCCCCCCCCCCCCCCCTTCATGGTTTCTACGGCCTGCTGCCGTTTCACGTGGGTTTCTTTCATAAGCAAGATCATTTCTGTTAGCAGCTGTTTTTTGGCGGATCCTGCCGTGGGCTTCCGAAATTACTTCAGCAGCTCCTTCGTCTTCCCCATGTGCACATCGTATTCCGACGATTGAAGGGGTTGCCTGTGGCGTCTAATGGGCGACCGCGCCTCGACTTTTAAGATGTATAATCTTTGTAGCAGAACACTTTGTTTCGTCGCTGATGCCAGGCATCGACATCGTATTGATAGACCAACGCATATGTCGAACACGCGAAGACAGATCAGATGTTAATATGGAATTAATCATATAAAGTTCCGTACATTAAGAATGTTCTGAACATTACGTCGTTAATTCAAGTTAATTCCATGATTGAAGGAAACACACAAATCGGCTCCATCTGTGGTAGGGCACTAAGAATATACTATGGCGATTTGATTTATTGTACACACTCATACACACCAGACATACACCCACGCACACACACAAACACACGAACACACACATACACACACGCACACGCACACGCACACGCACACGCACACACACACACACAGGCACACACGCACACACGCACACACGCACACACAATCACACAATCACACAATCACACAATCACACACACACAATCACACACACAACCACATACACCACAGTCATAAACACACACATACACACACTCACATACATCACACACACTCACACAAACACACACAAACACACACACACACTCACACACATCCACACACATACAAACATTCATACACACACACGCACACAAATACCACAACACACATAATGCACATCATTTTGTAAACACAGAGTATTTAAATGTGAGGTTATTTCACACCAACATCCTCCCTCAGCTCTTCCACTCTTCGCTTATCTATTCTCTTTACCCCCGGAATTCTGCTGACCCAGTTGTTTTCGCACATATGTACCCTCTCCTTTTGTTCCACTGTCATTGCTATACCTCTCCTTGAGTTTTTGCGGTATGTGCCTCTCTCTCATCAACTTTTCTCCTTGCATTCGTCCCTGCTTGTATTCTCTTGCGAATTTCTGTCTGCGAGGTGCCATCCGCACATACTGCTCCGCCCAGGTATACAAAACTGTCTCTTTTTTAGTGTCTTCCCCTCCATATGTATTTGCAGCTCTTTGCTTTGTTGCCCAACACTCGTATGTCTTCTCCAGATTCATTTTCAATCTGTGCAAACTTTCAATGATATTTATATATTTTGGCCACTGGAGGAATAAAAAAAAACATACGTGCACGATATTCCAATCTCACCTATATATGTAATTCTGAGTGGTCTGGTTGTACATTTCACCAACCTTGCATATAAATGACTGAAAGAAATCATTGACTTCCATAACGTTGATACGTAACTATGTTACACAGTTTTTATGTTTGCACGTTTGCTATCTTCCCCAATATCCTTCTCGTCTGTTCTCCCACGTAACACATTTCTAAACGGCGAGGTTTGCAGCAGGTGTATGGCGAGACCCAGCTAATGTCAAGATGACCTCGACAAAAACGTTGTGATACCTTCTTAATTGTTCTGCTCTGTGCAAGGGTTTTATTTACGAACACAACTTATTTTCACCGAAACACTTTTTAACCTGTTTGCAACACCGAACTCCGTCCAGTTAATAAGTGTATTGCGTATCAGTGAAATGTTATTATCTACCAGGGCGGTGAAAATTGGCAACTATCAGTGACTAATAAAAAAAAAAATTATATATGTGTTCTTGCACGCAAAGATGCAAGCAATTTGCAAATTATTTGTGTTTTAGCATTTACACATACATTTAAGTGTATACATGACAGCAGTTTGTGGCGTAGCACAGTCGGCATATATAGTTTCCTAATTGCAATAACATGCGTGCGCTACATGAATGCGTACGTGCGCTTGACCATTCGAGTGAGACCTTGTCAAAAAAAATCTCATCGCATGTTTATAGTTCGTGTGAAAAATCGTCAGAATGAGCAGTTCCTGCTGCTCTAACTAGCTTGTGTTCTACACTTCACTTTATGTCTCTCACTTTCCTAACCTCCCTCTCTTTTTCTTTATCTCCTAATCTCCAACTTCCTTACCCTCGGTCTCTTTGAACCTCCCTCCCTCCATTCCTCCCTCCCTCACTAACTCAAGCATTCACTCCCGTCCTTCCGTCTTCCCTCCCTTCGTATATATATATATATCTCTGTCTCTCTTCCACACACTTCTCCCTCTCTCTCTTAGTCTTTCTCTCACGCTCTCTCTCTCTCGTCCATTTTCACGCTTTCGCTTGGCCTTTTTCCCCACTCTCTTGCTCTGTCTCGCGCTCTCTCTCTCTCTCTCTCTCTCTCCTCTCTCTCTCTCTCTCTCTCTCTCTCTCTCTCTCTCTCTCTCTCTCTCTCTCTCTCTCTCTCTCTCTCTCTCTCTCTCTCTCTCTCTCTCTCTCTCTCTCTCTCTCTCTCTCTCTCTCTCTCTCTCTCTCTCTCTCTCTCTCTCTCTCTCTCTCTCTCTCTCTCTCTCTCTCTCTCTCTCTCTCTCTCTCTCTCCTCTCTCTCTCTCTCTCTCTCTCTTCTCTCTCTCTCTCTCTCTCTCTCTCTCTCTCTCTCTCTCTCTCTCTCTCTCTCTCTCTCTCTCTCTCTCTCTCTCTCTCTCTCTCTCTCTCTCTCTCTCTCTCTCTCTCTCTCTCTCTCTCTCTTCTCTCCTCTCTCTCTCTCTCTCTCTCTCTCTAACTATCTGAAGTTGAACTTAGTGATCATTGCATGTGAATAGAGGGTTACAAATAAACTTATTCGTGTTTATAAATTGCCAACAATGCTAACTGACGTGACCAACCAGTGTTGAATGATATCAACTTCTTCTGACGTTCCTACCGCGTTTAGACCACGTCCTCGAACGAGTCTCTTTGGCTACAAGCAGCTTTCACATAAACTTACCATATTTTTAATTCTCCTACACCCAAATCCTGCAAAATATGTCAACCAGTAATGCAATACTCGACCAGTTATGTAATAAAAATTGATGAAGATGATTATGCTGACAATGATGGAGACTATGATGATGGTGATAGTATTGATGACGTTAGTAGTAATGACGAAGTTGGCGATGTGGTGGATGATGAATGATTATGATGATGACGACTAGGAAGATGATGACAATTTAGGGGTCATCTTATTAATGGTGATGGTGATGAAGATGATGATTATGCTGATGATGTTGCTGATGATGATAAGGATGTTAATAATGATGATGAAGACGGCGATAAGTAGGATTATAAATGATTACGATTATTAGGAGGAGGAAGATGAAGACAATGAAGGCGTCAGCTTAGTGACGAAGATGATGATTATGAGTAAGATGACGACGCCGATGACGGTCTTAATTGTTACGATGATCAGGACGACGACAATGACATCCTTAATCTTAACCTCCTCATCATCGTCATCACTGCGTTACCCGTATAAAGGCTAGCCTTACTTGCCAAATAAGAGGTCATCTGAGATAACTTAGGGGAAATCTCCAAATACAATGAGTGGTACATTACCTTCATTAGAAACTAAATGGAAATCTAAAAGTAGTAAAATAAGGATCGAAAACAATTAAATTAAGGGGCCATCTCGTAAAAAAGAATGGGTGTTTGTGACCACATAGTTATGATGTTGATCATGATGACGGTGTTGTTGATCATGATGATTATGCTAGTAATGATGATGATGACGGTGTTAATGATTATCATAAATAATTGTGATGATGATCAGCAAGACGATCTGACAATCAAAGCGTCATCTTAGTGATGTTTGTGATGATTATTATGACTATGATGACGAAGACGATGAGGAGGATTTCGACGATGATGACGTAGATGATGACGATGACGGTTATAATTATTTTGAAGATGATTACACCAACAAAGACATCCTTTACCTCCTCCTCCTCCTCATCGTCATCATCGACAACCTCATGTTCACCCTTATCACGGCTAGCCGTTTTGGCACCCAGTCGACGTCCACTAAAGGTATCTCAGAAAGAATCAGTCGCTCGTTTTCTGGGTGAACACATGGAACACCGTTTACATAACCTTCCAGGTAATGTGGTCATTAGATATCGGCAAACAATGTGACCCCACCAGGCAGTGTTGTTAAGATGGGAGTTAATTATGAAGAGTCACATCAACAAATGAAACAATAATCTACACTAAATTACGAGATTATCTTAAGACAAGGGTCATTAAAACATATTTACAAATTATATACGTGTTCATTATTTTGTCAAATTAAGGGGTCATCTCAAACAAGTTAGGGGAGTTATCAAAATGCAATGATAATGACTGATATTATAACATTATTAAGAACGAACGGGTAATTTCAAAATAATAAAATACGGATCAGCAGCTGAAATAATTAAGGTGTTATCTCAAAACATGAAGTAAAGGGTAATCTCAATCAACTAATAAATTAATCTAAACGATAAAGGGAACATACATGTTTTATAATATGGCTAAATTAAGGGATCATATAAAACATAATTTAGAGAATATTTTTAAATATTTTTAAAAAGGAGTTATTAAGAGGTACATTAGTGATCTAGCGGGGTCATCAAAACCATGTGGTCTTATTTATTGAAATAATGTTAATTAAATGAAGGGGCCATCTCGTAAAAAGAATGGGTCTTCTCCAAACGCCAAGAATCGTTACAAAATATGTAAGAAGTCGTTAACAAATCAACGAGCAGATTGTCGCATTAAATTGAGGGACCAGCTAACAAATTAAAGGATCTTTTTAACAAAGTTAAGGAATCATATAAAAAGTATAACTAGCCATTAACAATGAACCAGCTTATTGTTTCAATAAATAAATGGATCTTTTAAAAATAGACGTGTTCGTTAAAAATAATTGTATGATCATCTTAGCGAATTAAGGGATCATGTGAAGGCAGTAAATGGTAATCTCTCACTAAAGGGATTGTTTCAAAAAGGATCACCAGAAGAAAAAAATTTAATTAAAAGAACACACTGACCGTCTTTAAAAATAAGTGGTCTTAACATATAAGTGTTGATTAAAAAGACCTGACTAAACGTGTCGACGCATACTGGATCATCTCAAAACGTTATTATCATAAAATAATTAGGTTTTCTCAAAACAGTTAAACGGTTATTTCCTGCACACTTTTGTTTTCTCATTAAAAAGAACTGAATTCCGATGCTCTTTGTGTGTGATATAATCGCCGAATGTTCAATTATGTTCCATATTTGACACGAAATTGTTAAAGTTGTTATTGTCAACGAAATTTTGAAGAGGTGTTCCATTTTGATGCGAGACGACGTGACTTAAGGTCGTGTAATTTCTTGTCTAGAGGTTTACGCGGACCGCAGAATACCAATTCCCTGTACTGGTCCGCAATTGCTGGAAACTCGCAAATCGCAATTGTTATTAGGGGTCAGAACGAATTGCGAACCCAGCTGATTGAAATGAATCCAGTCCACCTTCACGGTTATATGGAATGTGTAGTATTTGCTCTGTGTGTTGTTCTGTACAGTGTGTTACTTCGCTCGTCTTCTCTCAATGTCCTGGGTCACGCTCATAACATGGTTCACAGTAAAACATAAATTTTAGCAATTTGCCTCTCGGGCAGCGTATAGAAATCGTTCCCTCCTATTCTTAAACTGGTTCATGTCGTCACGCCGCGCAGAATAGCTTAGCTCATCATCCGCGGTGATTGTTTCCGTCGGTACTGGCGAACTGTTGTCCAACAAAGGAAAAACTACGTTTTTGCTTTTGCGTCCGTAAAGTATCTCAAATGAACTCTTCCGGCCCAGTTCTTCTTTCGGATCCTCGTTCAGGATAGCATCGTATAACGGTAGCTCGCGGACCCAATTAAGTCTTGTTTTCTTAAATCATAGTTGTTCACAAGGATTTCGTTGTTTAAACTGCCGATGCATCCTTTTGATTTTGACTTGGCTTTGTACAATTGATGGACTGCTCATGATGACTTTAGCTTGCAGTTTTTTCATCAGTATCTTTACCGCACAACGTATGTAAGAAACATAGTTTAGACATTTAGTCTGATTCTACAGGCAACACATGTACCCATTATATATAGTAAATATTAATGGACTTTAGTTGCAGGTTAACGTGGTTGTCTACACAATTAAACGAATAAGTTAGCATATACAATTGTAGGGGGACATTTACAATATTCGACATTAGGACGTAATTCCCAAAACTAAAAGGTATATTTAAAATAAAAAGCGACCACATCGAAAATAATAAATATGAGGGTTATCTTAGAGGAACCTCTTGTTAAATTTTAGATGAGCTTTAAAGTTTGTATGGCCCCTTAAATTTATCTTTGGTATAACTCCTTTGTCTCTGTTTTGTGGTAACTCGTTAATTTGATTAACCTTAACTTTTTCATGTGATCGGTTAGTTTCCTTATTGAATTATCCTTACAATTTTCAACACGATTCCTTAATTTATTTATTAAATTTGTTTAATTTATTTGAGACGACCACTTAGATTTGTTGATATAATAATTTGTTTTGATCCCCCGTTATGTTTGTGTTTTGCTATAAATACATACCAGTTTATATTTTCCTTAATGAAATGAAGTGGTGCTTCATTTCATGGCGTGACACCTTTTTATTTTGTACGATCAGCTAGATAATTTATTCTGATCCCTGCTTTTAATTATCATTATCCTTTACCTGTTTTGAGAAGAGAGCGTTATTTTAATAAACTATCCCTTGATTTATTGTTACGATAACCTTGTTTATTTGTAATGAATAGTTACCCTTTTTAATATGATTCCTTAACGTTGTTAAGAAGAACCTTTAATTTTTGAGATTGTCCCTTTGTTCGCTGATACAATCAGGTCGTTAATTTGTTAATGCCTTCTTACACATTTTGTAACGATTCTCAGCGTTTTGAGAAGACTATTGTTTTTGCGATATTATTTAATTTCAAAAAGACCACTTGATTTTCAAGACCCCGCTATGTGTTGATATTTTAAGACATTTATGTTACCGTTGTCGTTTAGATTAACCTGTTAGTTAATTGAGTAGAACTTTATGTTCTTGTCTTAGGAAGTCATCCCTTAATTGTCTCAGCTGATCCGTATTTTATTATTTTGAGATTACCTTGTAGTTTTTAATAATCTTATAGTACCACTCATTAACATTATATTTTGAGATTTGTTTCAGATGACCCCTTAATTTCATTAAATAATGACCAGGTTTGTCAATTATAAATATGCTTTAATATTCTTTGATTATATTAAGATAATCCCGTAATTTAATATAGATTACCCCTGTCATTTGTTGAAGTGACCCTTTTCAATGACCACCATTCTTCTTAGCCACACTGCCATTTCCGGTCCTATTGTTTGTCGACATGTAGCTACTAGGTTACCTGGGAGGTTATGTGAACGGGGTTCCATGTATTCTCCCGGAAATCAAGCGGCTGAATCGTTCTGAGAATTCCTCTTAAGTATCAACCAATCACAATCACAAAACTTTATTGTCCCGTGGGAGGGAAATTCATTTGGAATGTAGCAGCATATTAAGACAAATAAAACAAATGTACATGCAATATAAAAAATGTAAAAATAAAAATAATACAAGTAATAAAAGTTATATCGGTTAAATAAATAAATAAATAAGTTAAATATGTTACAACAGTTTTTAAAAAGTTAAATCATCTCTCAAATCATCTCAGGCTCACTCATTGTCAGACTGGCAGAGATGGAAGGGAACGAAGGTCAGTTACTTATTCATTAGTCTTATTGACGAGGGAACAAAAGAGTTTCGCGTGCGGTTCAATTTGCAGTGAAGGAGTTGAAAGCGGCAGCCAGAAGGAAGTAGTTTATAACACGGAAACAGGGGATGTTCGGGGTCTGAGGAGACGTTCCTTCCCTTTCTCTCTGCCTGTATAGATCTTCTAGAGTGGTCCTGACTGTTCGTGCCAGAGTGTTGCGATGCGATGCAATGCACGGTACTCAGGCCGCCGTACCACACAAGACACCCAAATGTAGTAGAGCTTTCCATGTAGCATCTGTAGAATGTTTGTAGAACATGTGTGCTGACACTGAGTGACCTGAGCTTGCGTAAGAAATACAGCTTTTGCTGGCATTTTCTCTTAATTACCGCTGTGTTTTCACCAAATGTGAGCTTTGTATCAATAATAGTGCCGAGATACTTGTATTCATCTACTCTCCTTACACACTCTCCGTTAATGAATAGTCTCTTGGGAGAAGTAGGATTTTTCCTAAAATCTATTATGAGTTCTTCAGTTTTACGAACGTTCAGGTCTAGGAAATTATTATCACACCACACTGTGAAATCAGCTACAGCGCACGTACACACTTGATGAGAGGTAGGTCGACGATAGCTGTGTCATCGCTGTATTTGATAAAATTGATGCTCTCCTGGCTGCTATGACACTCGTCTGTGTAAAATGTGAACAGAACAGGGGAGATCACCGAACCCTGGGGGGCACCGGTGAAAGTGAAGAGTGAGCTCGAAACAGCACCATTATAGCGCACTACTTGCGTACGCTCAGTAAGAAACTGGTTTACCCACAAGATGATGTGTGGGTTCACATGCATATTGACAAGTTTACTCATCATGATGTGTGGCTGGATGGTGTTGAAAGCCGACGAAAAGTCAATAAAGACTATCCTGGCAAACGATTAGGGCTTTTCCAGGTGAGTATACACATTATGACATAGAGTGAGAACTGCATCATCCACACCTAGATTGTGTTTATACGCAAATTGGAGGAAGTATACATTAGTGAAGGTCGACTGGATGCCAGCACGGCTAGCGGTTACAAGGGTGAACGTGAATATGTATGTCGATGATGATGAAGGAGAGGTTAAAGATGTCATTGTCGTTGTCCCCATAATCGTAATGATTAATTATAACCGTCATCTTTCATAATCTCAGTCATACTGATCGTCATCTCCATCACTAAGACGTCGCCTTCATTGTGTTTATCGTCCTCCTGATAATCACCATCATCGTCATTATCATCATCAGAGCCACATCATCAACAACACCCATTTTTTTACGACATGACACCTTAATTTAACTAACTTTTTTGACAACACTACATGATTTTATTAGATGATCCCACACTGTGTTGATATGACTATCTACTTCATTATTAAATTACCACTTTCAATGATTACATTATTTCTTTATATTATTGTTGATAGTTGTTTAAATCATATTAAAATATATATGTGGTTTCCGTTATCTTATAGATGAACCTTGCAGCTGATTGATATTATCCTTAACTTCAGGTTTTGAAATTACCCTTTAATTGTTTCAGCTGGTCCTTATTTTATTATCTTAATCATACCATTGGCGTATAATAATGTTTAATATCACTCATTAACATTGCATGTTTATATTTCCCTTAAGTTGTTTGAGATAACCCCTTAATTGGCTAGATTTCTAACCTTTATAAGGATAGCACGAGGATGACGATGATAATGAGGATAAGGTTAAGAATGTCATTGTTGTCGTCATTATCATCGTAATATTTATTACCGTCACCATCATCGTCGTCGTCATCTTATTCATAATCATCATCATAACATGAGGAGTAAACTTCCTCCTCCGTATCATCATATTTTATACATTTATAATTCTCATAATCACCATCTTCCTCACCAATACTAACATCATCATTATCATTATCAACAACACCGCCATCATAATCATTATCACAACCATCATCATCACCATCATTAAAATCATCATCTTCCTCCTCATCATCATCGTAATCATTTATTATCTTCCCCTGGAGATTTTTCATCGGAACTTCAACGGTGCTGTTGGAGATTTTTCGCCTAAAATCCAGTGGTTCAGCACGGTGTCTGGGAGTTCACCGCAACAAAACAGTTGTCTTGTAAATGCTTTGGTTGTATGAATTACCGTAATATATTAGGTACATCCTACAGCAAAAAGATACTTCGTTCTTGTCAGAATTCCATAAATAATCGAAAATGTAAAACCGTTCGCCAAGTGACCTCGCTTCGCCACCTTGCAGACGGTATTATATATTCGTTGTGAGCACATTTGTGCTTTTCAATGTCAACATGCTCCAGCAATTGAGCCAGTATACCATGTTTTTCACTGCAGTTAATTCCAATGTGTTCAAAACATATGTTACTGGTCAGTAATTCATCGTTGTATTCTTCATGTTCTGTCTTTCACTGTCTAATCTCTCTTTTTTCTATCTCCCACCCTCCAACCTCTACCCCATATGTCTCTCTGTCACTCCCTCCCTCCCTCTCTCCATTACCCCCTCCAATCCTCCATCCTCCTCACCCCTCTCTCTTCATCCCACGTGGTGGGTTTATTTTCTGGGTTTTCACGACTTTTTGAGTAGCCCCCATACCAAGTCGACTAGTTCGAGACTCGGTCTGATCGCAATTGTTTCTACCGCGTTTAGACCAAGTCTCGAACGAGTCTCTTAGGTTACAAGCAACTGTCACTTAAACTGCCATTGCTTTCATTCTCCTAAACCCAAAGCCTGCTAAATATAAAGAATCGCATCATGTTTCACCTTGTTTTCACATTTTTGGGTCTTCTTATAAGAACGAACGAGAAAATGCATGTTGCAACCAAAGGATGCTAGTTTGTTACATTGATGTTCCTATGTACCACAACACAATTTTTTTTCTTAGACAGTGAGGGAAAATAACTTGAGCAGGTTTAGAAAAGAAAGTCATCTGTGGAACATAATGGTCTCTAATAGGTTTTGTGTTAATAACATATGTCTGTTTCCTAAGAGCATGATCTAGTAAATTGTGTGACTAGATTACGGTTGTAACAACTAAAAAAGTTACGTTCGCGTGGTGCATAGTTTGGTATTTTACCCGTTGTTACAAGTGTAACTCTGAATCCAAAGGAATACAATGAACCAACACGTGAGCTGGCATATTCACTATACATGTCAGGGAAACAGGGGCACTCGATGCCTTACAACAGTGTCATTTTCAAGGAAGATCTAGGAGCTTATTGGTGAAGCATTGGGGGAGTGTCTCAATATATCAGCTGCCGGGAACTGTGAGATATCACTAGATTATTTTACTTTCAAAATAAATGCTCGGTAAACCACATATATGATGTTGTCAATTGCGCTTACAAATGGTTAGACTGCACTAACAACTTAGTGTAGGCCCACACCATTTCCTTTCGTTGTCTTTTACTGGCACAAATACAGACGCTGACCAGGCATAGACACCTCCAACAATAAATTTTCCAGGATATATTTATGCTCAACTTATGTTGCTTTTTATATCTTTTTCCACAGCGTTGTACAAAACCTGTTTTCATGTAAGTGCGCGGAGTGCGTGTAAATTCAACTAGGACAACCATTTTTTTAAATATCGCCTAACATAAGTCAATGACAAAAAAATTAACTGGTTTGCGTGGATATGGCAGCTTGCCAGATAGCCTATTTCGTTGGCGTTACGTCGTTGTCACACTAACAAAATGCGACAACATCGCTACGGAGACATTTCCGAGTGCATATATATATATTCATCAGTATATATATCAGGGGGTCTGCCCACGGTTGCTGTACACAACGCTACGAACTTGAAGAGAGTCGACGAACTTCCTCGGCCAAGAGATGACTATTCCACGACTCGCGTGCCTTGTGTTGATCGGCTTCCAGTTTAGCCAAATTGAACCGTCTGCTGCAGGTTGGTACTTGAACCATTCCTTTTGCATTTTCACAACACAAGTAGTCTTGACGTGCCTTTACATTTTTGGTTGATCATCGTGATTGGGAATATTTATATGTCAATATTTAGACAGTTATATAGAGACACGACGGTTGTTTCTTTAAATCGCCACTCTCGTGATGTTATGTGCGTGTAAACTCCCAAGTTTCAAACATTAGTATTTCGTTGAGATATAATGCAATTTATTAACATGGCATACTTCGCAGAACACACTTCACAATGTATGTTTTTTATTTCCGCGTCTAAAGCTCACGTTCGCATATGTAGTGGATACATTCTAAACATAGAAACCGAACTTCGTTAACATATGCAGCATTGAAGTGTTAATCTAACAATGTCGCACTTCTCATTACCCTAATTATCAGCAGTGTTTATTATTCATATATGCATAGACATACGACACAACAGTGTGATCTTCTCACAGTTTGCCAGTACCGCGTCAAGACGAAGACTGGCTCCCAACCGAACGCAGCAACCAATGCCATCGCGTCTATTCGACTCTACGGGAGTGACGTAAACTGTGGGTGGAAGCAGCTGAATGCCAACGGCAACACCTTATCAGGGTGAGAATATATACTATTGATAGCAAAAAGAACGTTTGCTTAAGTGTTATTTCCATCAGAGTTGTGTAATAGTTGTGTTGTTCATGGTTGATGTCCATTGCTCCGTGACAGCAGCCCCCTCTCTCAATATTCCACCTTCTAAAATTGTCATTTACGCAATCATCCAATCTCGTTTGTGGTCTTCCACATTTCCTGCTTTGATGTTACTCTCTTCTCCCTCGGTAGGTAGGTTGCATGCCCACATCCGTCCTAATCAAATGACTAGCCCACAGCATATAACGTCTTGCCAATCTTCCTCCTATGCTGCTTCATAAAATACCATTAGCGTCTGATGTCCATACCAATAGGCGATGTATTTCAAAAATACAAATGTAGTTATTTATGGTTATTTACTTACGTTTTGTTTACGATGCGTACTTTTCTGCCTGTCAGAGAAACATGGAAACACGGAGTGGTGAGCCTTTCACCAGAGGGCGCCACTGTGGTGTTACGTTCGCATTACTGCCGCAACTGATGACGGTAGAAATTAAACGTTTAGCGGGAATTAGTAGAGAGGGAGCAAGTCCGTTCCTCTAACAGAAATTAGAGGGCGTAGTAATTTGAAAGAGGAAGTCTTCTGTGTTGAACGTGAGAAAATGGGACATCATTGAACATCAAACTGTATTGCAGTTAAATCGGTCTGATTCGGCCGTGTTGCCAATACAGCTTGTATTGAAACTGGACGTTTTGTTTAATATTTGAACACGCGTACCTTCCAAATTACCAACGTTCTTACGGGCGTACTAAACACAAATTGGCGGGCTGTATACCTTCAACATAGTTAGAATAAACTTAAGAACATATTATTAACTCATAAACAAAACACGAGGACAAGCTATTGTGTAATGGCGGCATCAGCTGCTGCCGTGGGTCTGCTGCTCCAAGGGAGTGTGTAAGCGAGTGTGTCATTATGATTGCGTTGTTTATCGCCCACTTAGCTCCAACTTCTTCACCATAACGTGCCCGTGCCTGGGGTGCTTAGTGAAGTTGAGGATGAAGCACAACAACGCAGGAGATGGCCCGGCTTGGTTCCTCAACTACGTCTGGGTCAAAAGGCAACCAACCCCATCCTCCTTCTTTCGGTACCAGAAGTTCCCATGCAACAAGTGGTTGTCGAGCGGAACTTCTCTGAACAGACTATTCACCGCGTCAAGTGAGTTCTTTACTATGTTGTCATGTTGTCGATACGTTGTGTAATTCACCGGGTCCTTACGTATGCAGTCGCATACGTTCGCAGTTCCAAGATACGCTAGGTATTACATCGGAAGAAGGGGAGGGGGTGGGGTGCCATTCAAAAATTGCGGTAAACGTCTGCGGGTCTAGGTGGGCACGTGCCCCCAGACCCCTTGGATCCGCCTATGAGGTAGGCCTAGCTAGGTTCTTATATCGCGGTATCCAGTCCTTAGAACTGTTCAAAGAGCTTTACACTTTTCTCCCTGGCAGACCTGTTCAATCGAACACCTTTCAACTTATCTAGGAAATATTCAGCCACACTGCAATTTCTGCGCAAGGTCTATTCGTGCGCAATATATCCATCACTGTCTATATCCAGGTACTCATTCGTACAGCTGAGTGTACTAGGGCAACGTAGAGATTACGAACTTCTGAAGATTCCAAACAGATGCAAAAGGAATCGAACACGAAATTCTCGACTGAGAGTCGGGTGCTCTAGTGGGTAGCTTCATGCCACAAATGGTTGGCCTGATATTAAAAAGTGTCTAGGTTTAGGGTAAGGGTTAGTTTGAATGTTAGCATTAGGGGTAGGTTGAACTCAGAACTCAGAATCAATTTATTTAACCTGTAAATACGATACATATACAATGAATAACGTAAGGAATATATAAGTTCGGGAAACTCCCATTAAAATATGTAATATTGCTAGCACAGGAGCCACCCCATAAATATGAACAACAACAACATTTACATGTCACAAATCAGAATAGCATATGCCTTGTTTTACAGTTGATAATTACTCAGTGTATCAACATACATACATAATACAAGGACTGATTATATGTACTCGTGTACACATTGACGTACATGGATACTTAGGTTTATAATTCAATACGTATTATGAATTACAAATAAAGCAACTATGAATAAGACAACTGGATTCATAATTTAAAATAAAAAATTTGTTTGTGTATGTTGAAACATTATATAGACTGTGGTTATAAATTGTATTAATGATAACACTTGGTGTATTGTTAACTGTCTCTGCTATGTTGTGTCTAATGCATTTTTTTGGCAAATTCGTGTTTTAATCTGGACATATACATATTATTTCTTTCACATATGCAGTGCTAATGAATATCATAGATGTGTGTGTTTGGAAAAACATAGATGTAGTAGGGTAAAAGATTGTTAATTATTTTAATTGTTGGATTTTATAAATGTCATCCAACTTTAGTAACTAACGTCTTTTAAAAATAGGACTTGTGTGAGCATTGTATTTACTTAAGGATATTATTCGTATTGCTTTTTCTATAATTTGAAAATTCGATGTGCCTGATGACCCCATAAAAGTAAGCCACAATTAATATGAGGGAGAATAAGAGCATTGTGCATAATATATAATGTATTAGGTGGTAAAAAAGTGTTTAAAATTATTTAGTATGTTTATTGTTTTAGATAGTTTATTTGCTATTTTGTTTGTATGAACTGCTAGTTTAAATGGTTATTTATTGTGATGCCTAAAAAATTGAAATCATTTACACATTCAATGTGCGCCCCATCTATTTGTAACACAGGATATTCTACTTTATTTTAGGCATATACAAAATCATAAAATTAGTCTTTTTGGCAATTGGTGACAGTTTGTTAGCTTTTAACAAATTGCTAATCTTTGTTAGTTCTTTGTTAATATTTTCACATCGCAATTGGCCTTCTGAATCGATAAATATGTTTAGTGTACTACTACGGGTGGTGTCGTCAGCATATGTTATGATTTTGAAAAGGTCACTAGAAAATGCTATTTCATTTATATATATATATATAATAAATAAGAGCGGCCCTAAAATTGAACCTTGGGGGACACCAGTGTTGTTGACTATTTCCTTAGACTTAACATTTCAATTTCTACATACTGCTTACGATTTTGTAAAAAAAATTTACAAAGGTCCAGAACCTTGTCATTTAATCCAATCATTTAACTTCTGTACCAATATATTGACACCAATTGTGTCAAATGCTTTTGATAAATCAAAGTATATTTACTAATAGTAACTAGAGTAACTAACTAAGTTCTTGTGTAATTATGTTTATGATTTCGAGTGTAGCAAGCTCAGTAGAATGTTTCTTTCTAAACCCATATTGGCTATTGTAGTATACCGCATTAGAATGGAAGTAATCGTGGATTTGATCAAACATAACCCTTTCAATTTTTGTTTAAATCACTGGCAAGATAGAAATAGGACGATAATTGTTAAAGTCCGAAACATTGCAATTTTTAGTTTGTTAGAGTGACTGCATTGCTAATATTATTTGTTGATCAATTTTAGTGATTGTGTTGAAATACCGTCTTTTCCACAACTTCATTTTGGAGGTAAACGATCAATTTTATTAACAGTAGTTTCCATGTCAGCAAGTGAGCAGTCAAGCAACCGTGTAATGGCTAACACAGCCACAAGTCAATCACAAGACAATCTCCACGGTCCAGTGCCGGTCTTTACAGGCTGCTGGCAATGTAACCACCTGTAGTGTCCATTGGCGGGAAATAATTGTTCAGATCATAACTAAAAGTTATACCAATTTCAAGATAGAATCACTTCGAGATACCTCAAAGTGTCTGCATCCGTTTCATTTTGGGCGATCCACGGAACTCTCTGTTCATTCCCAGGTTCGAACATGAAGTTTAACTACATATTTCGTTGCTTATTCGAGGAGACTCAGTAACGCTGTCGTGAACGCTGTGGCTCGCTACGTTTGAAGATACTAGTGGCAATGTTGACATCATTTGTTTACACGCATGTGGACATGGAAGTGCATGAAACGCGCTGCGACTTTCTAAACACTACACAACCGCGTTTTACAACACATTCTTTAGGAATGAAATATGAGCTATTGCATCGTAAAAATCGCGAGTTCCACGCAATGTATTGGTGGGAGATTGTACCAACGTTTGTTACACACATAACCTTTGTTGACGTTTCCAACTTATTACACCATGCATGAGAAGATAGTTGCTGTCGTTAGGAAATAAATATTTTTTATAAACCAAAAATACTCGTGAAATGACTCTGACTGACTTTTCTAACAGTGCGTAGCTAAAGTTCTCGAAAGCACGTAGTTGTTAGAACTGTATGCAGGATGCATAACAGGGATAACACATATCGCAACAGGCGTGAGCACGAAGCACTAAAACGTCCACTGCAGGCATGTACATATATTTGTTTGGCATCATTCGTATTTGGAGCGCAGTGGCTAGAGCATTAGATCATCTGAATTCAAAACATGAGCTGCCGTACAGAACATTAGAGAAGTTGGTTAACTCCGCGTTATTCCTGTTAACTCAGCTGTATGAACGACTAGCTGGTTACAGACAGTGGTGGATATGTGAGTACCAATTGTGTTTGTACGTTAATTGCAGCGTGGCTGAATGCTTTCAAGAGAAGTCGAGGTGGTGTTTGGTTTAACACATCTGCCAGGGAGTAAAGTGTAAAGCGTTTTAAGCAGTCCTGAGGACTGGATATTGTGCTGTATAATAATTTACCTAGCTTACTTTTTATTTCCGATTCAGGAACACCGTACAGGATAAAGATCTACACTGGGACTCAAACGACTGCCGGAACTAACGCCCAGGTGCAGATTTCGCT
>OZ023216.1:41674087-41791587 GCA_963995525.1 Escarpia spicata
CACGAGCGGCCGACAGTCCAATGATCCACGTCCGCTCATATGCTAGCAACAGCTACATGAGCTGAACTCATCCATAAGCAACAAGCAGAATGGTTTCAGGCATGCCACAACCAACCCAACCCATCCAGGAGAGATCAACAGTCCAACAACGAAAGCCTGTCCACGAGCGAGCAACAGTCCAATGATCCACGCCCATCCACAAGTAGCAGACATAGAGGTTTCAGGTATGTCACAACTAACACAGATCGACTTCGTTTCTTCCGAGCCGTTGTCATTTGTTAAGATTTCGACATGGAGCATACAGAGAGAGACAACGATGGTAATTTAATGGACCTGCGAATGAGAATACGAGAAATGATTTTCGCTGGCGCGCTACGATACAACATAATTGTACATATGCTAGATAACTTTGGCATTTATGAAAACATCGATGAGAGGACGGTGAACGCAGATCTACCTCAGAGACTGTGTTACGATGCGCATCTATCGAGGACAGAATCGCATCGATAGCGAATCTCAGTTAAATGGTTGGGGAGATAGAGATCGTTGCGACGGCACGCTGTATACGACGACTAGTGCATGTCTGCGTTGGAGAGAGTATACTTGAATTTGAGACGGAATTTCAGAAATCTGGTGCAGTTACGGTCAAATACCTAATTCTGAGTGAAGATGTTGTTCATTGTGAAGCATTAGTCCCAAGCACTGGGCAGCTGACTAATCAACAAGTGCTGATTAGAAAAGTCATCACTCCTGTAAAGCTGTCTCCCATCCCAAAACCAGCGATTGCTATAGCCAAGATAAGAACCACCAAGTCGGAAATGATAACCTCCAGATCATATGACAAAAGGTAATGACAAACATGAAAACGTACAAAGGAAGGCGTAACTCCAAATTTACGATGACTCCTTCCTGCCAGCCAAAACTAAACAGCAATCAATGTGACAACGAGTCTTGTTACTGTGTACAATGTGACGAAGAGCGAACATAATCCGTGGTGAAATGTGTAGGCTGTGGGACGTGGTTACACCGAGTTGTGCTGCAGGCCTGCCCTATAACTATCGACGTACTATGTGTCGGTAATGCATCGCATTGGTAATTTGCTGATGAGGGACCATCAATTACTAACTGGTATCTTTTTGCCATTATTAGACACTCCACTGGCCATTATTTCGTTGATTTGTTCGTTTATCCGTGACAGATCCTTTCATGGCAATCAAATGGTTGGTGTATTCGTCTATTCATAACAAAATATAATTGTTTGCCCTCAGTTCAAAACTAAATTTCGTCGAATCAATTTGGCGCCTAATGGTCATATGTAATTTGTATGCTCACTGGACCGCCGTATTTGTCATGATTTATGCATTAAGCCACTACATTTTTCTGATAAGTCTGAAGTGTGTGCTGAACCTTGGTTTCTTTCAAAGCATAAATAATTGACTGATGACCTATGATGAACCAGTAGCATCTATATTGGACCATCTAGTCCAATATTAGGACCACCTCTGTCCAATACATGTCACATATTACTAAAAATGGACCAATCAAGAAAAACGCTTTTTTGCATTTACAAAAATAACAAATACATTGACTCTATTTCCTGCTTGCGCAGAGAGCTTTTAGTATCTCTTGGGCTGATAATAGTCTGCGTTGTCACGTACATAAATGGAGATAGAGGGCTCGGAAGTTAGGGGGCTCAATATCGAAACACTTGCCCTAAATTGGAGCAGTAAGATCTATTCGACAATTACGTAAAACGTCCTCAAATGATCGGCGACCTCAGAACACTGGCAGAAACCACGCGTAAACTTTTGAATGATAAATTACTTAACGTCAGGTGCGTGTCACAAAGTGGTTTGATTACAATTGGTCTAGCTCTAAATTACAGGGTTAATAAATAAACGAGGCAGTAAGTCCATGATATGGTGCTGCCATCTCTCGGGTGCTGGAATGTAAAATTGTTACACTAGGGCCATCTTGCGACCAAAGCACAAGTCATATTATCGTCTGGCTAACAAATTCTATTTTATTAGTATAATTAGTATAATTCTATTTTATTAGTATAATTAGTCACATTTTACGAATAGGAACGTCAAATTTTGTATGAGTAAAAAGGTTTAACATAACTGATAATGTGGTGTTATCTTAAGTCACTTTTAGTGACATTAGGAGAAGTTTGTAGCGTGGATTAAAAAGATTGTTTATCGCGCCGGGCAGGTGCGAGTAAATATTTCATTTTACTAAAATAATGTATTATGAACGTTAAGATATGTTATTATTAACATTGTTACCGTCATGATTCAGGGATTCTGATGATATTCATTTTAGATGTGATTGAAGTAATTATATGGTTTTCACGTGTTGACGTTTGTGTGTCTATTATGCGATAAAGTAAATTTTAAACCAACGAGTTGAACATAGTCTCACGAAGAGATTTGGAAGCGCAGTTTCTGGGATGGTTTAGTTTGTGTTAAGGTTTGCTTTTAACTAGTTGGACTTCCGGCGATTGTCGCCATTAGATTAATTACGGCCATTTTACTGGCAGACGACCGCAGTTGCGTTGCTGCGAGTGTGTATGATCTTGTCTCCAAGACATGGAAACTATATAGCCGTGTTTTGTCGCCCGTGTCTTGAAATTGTAACAATATTTTAAATACAGACAACCTTGTATTATAGTTGCGTTTGGTTACTTGGAAGAATTGCAAGTGCCAACCGTCGTGGTACCACAAGATTGAATCGAGAGCACCAGTTCTTCAATTATCATTCATCGACAAGACATGTTGTTGCTACTGATACAGCAGATTCGGGTCGTCTCGCAACATAGGGTGAAGACTAGGGTCAGTTTCGAAGTTCGCATTCCCCCACTTTACGACCATTCAGATTATCGTTTCGCTATTGATCTTCGCCACGTACATTCTCCACGTGACGCCTATCGACGCACACCGTGTTCCGCCGTAGTGCCGTGTACGTTGGCTCATCACATGACGCCTATCGACGTCCACCGTGTACCGTCGTACCGCCGTATACGTTCGCTCATCGCGTGCCTCACAATTTATATTCGTCGGAAATGCCGGGGTTGAGTGTTGCATCCCCCTGGTATAACCGTGCAATCCGGGTGCGCAAGTGTTCGGTATCCCGATGACTAGTTATAACGGACTTGACGACTCTTTTGTGGGTGAGCAATAACACTTTGTTATTTACTCTTATAACATATGGTTATATATGTATGTTCCTGAACATGGGATACATTACACTGTAACGAGGAAATCCTTTAATAGTTGGCCAACTGTTAATTTGTATTGTTTATCTGGCTTATTATAGTTATTAAATGGGAATTCCCACATTAAACCCCTTTGTGTTGAGTCATATTCCTGTTTTACCCATCCATGTTGCACCTGAGCCTTTGTCACGAGTCAGTTACAATTGGCGCCGCCAATCCATTAGCCAAATTTTTGACAGTGCGAACGCTATATTTTAGAATAAAAGAGGAAAAACGAGATCAAGATACAAGACTGGGGCAAGAAGTGTCTCGAAAGGGCTGGGAAAACTGCACGAACAGCCAAGAATGGGAGAAAATGGAGATCGGACTAGAACCTTTGGGGAAGTAGGCCTATCGTCAACAAGGTGAAACGAACAGGGTAACGTACCTTCCCCCGGAAGGGACCAAGGCGGAAGAACAATACATCACTGACGATACATTTAGTTAAGAACGCAATACAGAAACACTGCCGCCTGTTTGATATATGTAAGAAACCATAAAGAGCATCGAAGCATGAAACAAAACAAATGTTTATGTATTCTCCTAACGTCGTCATTCACCGCGTCGCTTAGGTGACGGAAATGGCGGCAGAGCACCGTTTTAACGGTTTAGTCAAACACTTATCTACTTAAAGTGGTAGGATCCGGCCACAGTTAATGTAGAAGTTTCCACGAATCAGCACCGTTACTTGGTTTTCAGTAAATCGATGATTACCGAATCCTGCGTCTATGCAAACTTAGTGGTGTTAATCGACACCGTTTTGTGTTTAACTTTTATTTGTACAACCAATCGAGCGGCTGATGTATTTCGTCCGTAGACATTTTCTCATTTACGATGTTGTTGCAAGCGAAGTATTAGAGTAACCCCGAGGTAATGCATGCGCATGTATATATGTGCATATGTTTTATATATGGAATTTGCAACAATTGTAATTTCACAATGCTCATTTGGGGAATTACATAATATCACCACTGTCGGTCTTTCCTTAAATTTTTTCCGAACATTGGGGCATTGCCTCTAACATTCTCAACTGCCCCGGTCCTTCTGATTTGCGTAGTGGCCCTAAACACTTCGTAATTTTGTTGATGGCATGTCTAAATCCCACAGCACTGGCTAGTTATTGTTTGTGTATTTTGTGATTCCAACGCGCTATTTGCATTTAGTTGTCCCACGTCAGGAACAAGAGCGACGAAAGCATCGCGGTCCACATGTCCGGAACATAAACTGTTACATTGCAATTTGTCAACTGCCAAATAACTAGATACGATCATATCTAAAGTATTGATGTAGTGTACACAGAATGAGCAAGACTCTTGTCGGTATTTTGATCCAACCTCCGTTTCCGGAGAAGACACATTTAAATACACATAAATTCACAAATGAAAGACACATGTAAAATATCTAGGAAGGTGACTAGCGACAATAAATGCAATGATACGATATAATATGTAACGTTAATAATATACATTATGTCGATCGACAAATTATCAAATTAAAATAAATTGGTTCTATTTTAAAATGATAGCGCATATTGATAAACACTGAACGTGGGAAAACGGGAAATTGTTTAAAGGTTTTGCGGTTAGACTCAGTTATAATGCCAATAAAGCTTGTTTTTAAACCGGATGTTTTGTCTACTTACTTACTTGCCGTATACTTTCTAAATAGTTACTATAGTCTTAAGAGCGTATATAGTTAATTATTTAATTAAAAACTAGGAGCAAACTGCCTACTTTTTATTTTATCACGTAAGTATAAAGTCACAACATCATATCGTAGAAACAAATACGTACAAACGATTGCACCTAGCAAAACAGCAGGTGGGACATGGCGGAAGATTCAACAGCCACTATTAATACCGATATATTAATACGCTAACTTGGAGGCACTGTATGTGTATCTCTTCCCAAGTGCTGAGGTACAGTCTCCTCTTTCTATGTTCATTCACGCCTTTAGACCATTGACCTCTGACCTTCCAACTGGCGATGTATAAGAACGTGCAAAGATCGTTACTTAGAGGCAGTTACTTTTTCAGTGGACAATATAATTGGTAAACCATGCTCCAGTTTGTTGCTCCATGGGTGCGTGTAAAGTAATTAAAATATGTCGTTTTGAAAATATGTAATATGTTGTGTGTATCATCGTCTGGATGGGCATTTAATATTGTACATCAAGCAGGCAATAAGGTAGATATGTGTTGTTTTGTATTATAACTAGTCAAGTTAGAATGTATTTGATATTTTGTCAAGCACAGTTAACCAAGTAAAAATATGTTTTATTTCAAAAACCCTGGTACTTGTATTGAAACAATGTACTTAAGTACAGTACTTTGACTCCAACTCTGGTTCAGATTCACATATTGTGATGAAGTTGAGGAATAAAAGTGACTTATTTTAATCAATAAAGTCCACTTACAACCAAAAACAGAACAGGAGGACATTAATTTATGACTGTTTGGGTGTTTTAGCTTGGCGTTACCTCCTCGTGGTAGCACGACGTGACATACAGTGTCAAATGCATGCAAATAAGGAATAAAAGTAATAATAATAATAAGATAACTTCTATCGCGCCTAAATCCTTGGAAACTAAGCTTAGAGGCGCATCAAGACGCAAGGATTTGTTAATCTCAAAGTCCATATGCAGTATTCCGGTTGTCAACAGATAGGTCAAAGCGCTAGGGAGATATAGTGGATAAGCAAGGTTGTATAGATAAGTTGATGATAACGACGACGGAATTTTTTTATATTTTCAACTGATCTAACACCAAGAGGGTTGATAACTTTAAGATTTTGAGATTGACCAACACTTTTGTTTTGATGCGCCTCTGAGGTTGGTTTCCAAGGATTTAGGCTTAAAGAACGTTATTATTGCAAAGTTCGCAAAGTGCATCAAACCGTGCAGCATTACATATGTGGAAGTAGTAGTTTGGTCGTCACCCTGTGGTTGAGCTTCATTCAACAACATGAATCCCCACTCAAAACCACATGATATATAATGTCAGCGGTTCTTAACCAGTTTTGCTGCGACCCAAATTCTCGTCGCGGTGCTGGCTTGGCAACCCATGCCTTGACAGAGTTAACTTATGTTAAATTATAACATAAATAATGATCCAACAAATACGTACGACGTAAATTACAATAACGAGACGATTGGTTAAACTTGTCTGCTATGTTTCACCAAATCAGTGCCGTTGACTAGCTTAACTAAAAAAAGACTGTGGAGTGAGTCGGGACTTTCATACAATTTTAACAATGTTTGAAGAATATTATACAATAATCACATTCGAATGGAATCCACAGAGCAAAAGAAAAATGGGAGAGAGAGAGATAGAAGATTCCGATGGTTTGGACATGTCTTCCGTATGCCAAACCAACACCTCATAAAATAGCTTTCAAGGAAGACTTTAAAAGACACCGACAATGAGGAAGACCGCAGAAGAGATAGAGTGACCAAGTTAGACAGAGCCCAGAACTCCCGCTTTTGACAGCAGAACGTGTGCTCCAGACATGACGAAATGGAGGGGACGTGACATCCAGGAGGATAGTGAGGGGTCAAACTGGCCTAGGTATTTAAGTCAAGTAAGTCAAACTATATCTTTACTTCATAATTATGGAAATAAGGAGGCAGTGGCGGAACAAGGCAAAGTACTCTTTGGCATAAGAGTACAAAATCCAACAAAGTTGACACATTATAATAGGAATACTGCTATAATACCTAGGAATAGCGCCTTATCATTACTTCAATATCACAGTAGTATTCAGCTACGGAAGTATAGATAGACGGAGACGTAATCGCTCCTGTTCCATGCTTGAGCGAAAGTAGGCGTAATCAGTTTTGAGGAAACCCTTCTCAAATGACGCCACACTCGCTTACATTGTTACTTATATCCTTATAACATAACTATAGCAAAGTAAAACACACACTGCTTTGCCGGCTTATTTTTGTTTCATTAGACAAGTTGTATTCATCATTTTACACGTACGGTAATCGCACTGAGAAGATTCGTTATAGTAGATCGAATTCCGGCGAAGGGCAGATTACGACATAACAAAGGTAAGTTCTTATATACAGCGCAGTTTCCCGTACGCATGACTGATCAAAGCGCTTTACACGTTAATCCCCCGCAGTCCTGTTCAGCCGAACATCATGTAGACTTCTCTGGGAAGCATTCAGCCACGCTGCAATTAATGCGCGAAGACTATTCGCACACAAATATCCATCACTATCTACAGCCAGGTATTCATACGTACAGCTGAGGCATTCACTGGGAATGAGCACTGACCATTATGCTAAGGTGTCAGACAACACATAGTTTCAGTAGTAGGCAGATGTACATTTCACAATGCGGGAAACTAAATGTATAATTGTTATGGAAATAACATATGATAACACGATACCACGATTATTGTAATCCGAGCGAGACTGCGTGATTGCGATCAAACAGTGTCTTGGCGCATGCGCAGTTGATTTGTACATGTACAGTATGTGTTATCAGGTGTTGTACTGTGAGTTTTCGCATAAATATATTGGATAATCTAATATAAAAACGTGATTTTCTCAAACGTTTTTATCGCGTACACCGAAGGTGTGTACACACTCAATTATTATTTGTAAGCCTGTTTGTATATATTCCTGTTGCTAAATATTTTGACACAAGGTTGAGTTTGTGATATTCAAAAATAACCCTTAAAATCGAGGGTGGCATCCGCATACACCTATTTCCTTATCCCCAATGTAATGAATCTAGCAAGTATTCCTGCCATTAAAAATAATGCAGTTAAAAGTATAACATCACAAGTTGGTTAACCTACTATCTGCGGAAAGGCATAATTTCGAAAATTCATCTTTTGACAAAGACCTTGTTTAACCTGCACTCCACAGTTAGAGCACCACTATACCTCTCCCTGCCATATCTAGTATTTACGGGGATACAATACCCTTTCAAACGATATGTAACATACACTAGGGAACATATATAAAGTAGCTACGCAACCACTGTAAATTTAGAACTTTTGTGGAGTGGCATAGATTTGAACGTTCGTCGTTTCATGGTGGACTTGTTTAACTTTTACGCCACACGTACTGCAACAAGTGATAGCTCCCCGTCGTATCCCGTGTGGGGAGACAGCTGGCTTTCCAATGGTATACGACATTGCCATGAATAGATAAGTAAAGTAGATATACGCAACCATTTATATTGTATGACGTTTGCGGGATCACACAATTTCGAGCATTTATCACTTGATGGTGACTCAGGTTGACCGTCGCTCCACACCTACTCTATCAACAGACAGCTCCATGTCATATCGCATTTTGATACGTACATATAAACGAAGGACAGTGTAGTGCAGGATCATTGTAACTATGATTTTCGCGGCATTGCCAAAAAATCGAATATTCATCATTTTACGGTGACTTTGCTTGACATTAACTCTACTCGTATCATATCGTGTACACCCACTCTCAGTACCTTAATTTGACGGGGAAACAACATGCTTTCCAAAGTTATATGGCCTAACAATTTTGTAATTAAGTAAAGTAGATTTGCGACTATCGTAATTTTGAGAAGATTGCGGAAGCGCACAATTTCGAAAATTCATCATTCGACGGTGACCTGGTTTGACCTTCGATTCACGCTTACTGCACCTCTTGGCAGCTCCAAGACACGGCTCTTTGGGGAGCTGTAGCGTTTTCAAAAGGTATAACATTTGTTTGTGTCTGGGGAGGGGCATTTAAACTCCTAAAATAATGTTTTTGTGGTCTAAGATGCTGTCGACAATAAAGAAACTTCGTTCTCACATGGGATAGGCGCCAGCGGTGGTTACAGTAGGTGTTCTGGCATTAGTACTGGACAAGGAGAATGTGGAATCAGATCATATTTTCAGACAAGTCCCATTTTCTGGTTTCATGTGCCGATGACCGTGTATGAGAGTACCGACGACGCGGGGAGCACTAATCGGGTGCTGCAGCTTCGCAGCATGAACTGAGATTCATGACCTGGCTGGCTTTTCTACCCGTGCAAGAACCGAACTAAATATAATCGACGTCAATCTCAATGCCCAGAAATACAAACAGAACATTTTGGATAGTGAATTGGTACTACCCATATGCCGACACATGCATGCATACCTGCTGTAGCATCAAAATGTACATATTCTATCATGACTTGCCTGGAATTAACTGCAAAGACGGTTTCATCCGCGACGTAAACAGCCGACCAAAATCCATCTGCTCGCAGCTACGCTGATTGAAGAATGGACAACCAAGCAACGGTATCATGTACAGACACTCATATGGTCAAAGCTGAATCCCGGCTTTCATTGCTGTTGGAGGGAGTGTAGGGTACATATCTCACCGACCACTTCTTACACACAATAATACAATATTTAAGTTATCATGTTCATATATAATATACGGGATTTTGCCGAGTTTTCTTTCTAATTAACTTGTTTTGTTCTCGTCCGAAGTAGGGTAAATGAGGGTTGTGCGAAGCATTTCTGTTATTTCATATTTTCAGAATCATATTTCATTGCCATTTTTCTAAAGTAGATAGCTCAGTCTAGAACATTAACAGTCGTAGACACAACAGATTGTGTTACGCAACAATTTACAAAGGAGCGCAGGTGCAATCGGTGGAGCGCGGTTATAACTAGCTGATAATTAACTAATTAACTATAATAAAAATTAGACATGGACATTTGGCTCATTGCCGTGTTGGTTATTGTTTCAATCCGGTCATGTGTTATGTTGTTTAGACTAGGCATAAAAACTGCTGTCAGGGGGTAATCAGCATCTGAGAGAGATAGAGGCATGTGTAGATCTTGGAAATATCGTTTGAAATGGCGAATTGCCACCCTGCTGTCTAGAGGTAGACAGGGTAGATGGGGGAAGTTGTAGAGGAAGCAGTAACAAGGTAACGTTCCCATTATAAAACGGTGTGACAGCGGTTCGAGTTCATTAGGGAGCGAACCGAGTGCCACGCCGACTCTACGCAACGGTTCAACGGGACCGGGTGGGGGTGTGCAACGGCGGTGTAACATCGGATCCAGCGTGCGGGCGGCGCTGGACGAGTTGTGCAGCGGCGTGTTGCGGAAACTCGCGTCAAATGAACGAGGCGGAAACGGGCGTCGCCTACAGACGGCGATTGTCGAGACGGGGAGCGATTCTACTTAGCGGGTCGGGCGATCCGGGTCAACGAGACCGGGCGAACGCATGTGACGGCGAACGGAGCGTGGGTGAACAGTGGAGGACACTTCCGGCTGACGGTCGTCGGCGATCTCGTGGCGAGCTAGCCGAGTCGGGCACAGGGACGAATCGGAGCGAGTGTGATGAACGTTCGCTTGACTACAGCGGCGAGACGATATATATAGGGAAGTGACATTTCTATGTTAATTTATTCGAAGTGGTTATTCTTCCGGCAGCCGTAACCCAGATTTGGGGAGCTATTATTCCGTGGTTTGGGCTGCGCATGCGCCGTAAGCCCCATCGTCATAGCATAGCCATAGCCGCGCATGCGTATTTTCGATGCAGTTCACAAAATTAAATGAAGTTAGGAAAGAGTTCATGGGTGTCATCGTCGGTGATAAATTGTCTTCCTTTTAGAAATTTTCCGATAAAATCAAACAAGTTGAAGATGACAGTTTTGTGCAACTGTATTTGCGCTATTCAACAACCATTGACGGTGCCAACCAGCGTACGCCGAACATAGCAGGAAAGGCAAATCCCGATTTGAAGTATACTGGCGTGGGAAATATTCGGTGGAAAACTGCACAAGTCTGAAAGCAAAGGCGCCAGAGCCTCAGCACAGTAAGTCTTATTTAAGTAATTATATTATTTTGAGTGTAATAATCCTGTTAGAGTATACCATGTAGTCAGCCAACAAATCGTTTTAGCCGTTACCCGTTTGAATTTGAATGAAGATGCACGTCATTGTCTGTGCCGAGGCTAAGGCTAAGGCCTAAGCGTAAGCCGTGGCTATGCGTAGACTAACAATAGTCTTGTTTTTGTTTGCCGTATCGTAAAACTTGAATGTCCACGTTATATCGCGTTTCAAACCTTTGGTAAGTTAGTTCACTCTACATTGATCCACTTAGCCCGTTGAGACTCCGTTTCAGCTGTATGAACGAGTATGGATTATTGGTATACCGGATTCTCATCCAACTGAATTTGCACAGTTTGTTGACTACTTGTTTGTCCTATTTCACTTAGCAAATTTTGCATTAACAGTAACACGTAATGATGTAAGTAATTAAGTTGTAAAAAGTGTTATCAATTTATTGACATTCCTATTTTGTTTTCAGCCGGTGCAGCGCGTGATCAGCCAACAATGGGGCTTGACGGTCCAGTTGAAATTCCGGCCCGTGCACATCCATGTAAGTATTGAAAGTGAATATACACGTTCAGTCATGTATAAATATATATTCATGTCAGCAAACTTCATGTTAAAAGTGACATCAACTGATTGTCATTCCTATTTTGTTTTCAGTCGGTGCAGCGCATGATCAGCCAAAGATGAGACCAGGTCGAACTTCCGGAGATTGCATCTTCGTTACCAGAGTCCTTAAAGACTCGTACGTTTGTACCACATTGTATTTGCCGTAGTAGATATATATTTTTGAAATAAAAAAGTAGGTAGTTTAACTCAGAATGCGTTAACAACCTGCCTTTGCCTAAAGTAAAACAAAAGACCGAGTAAGGGGGTTATTAATTATAATGCTAGAAATGTTTTAATATGCTTAAATATACTTGTTATCTTGGCAAGTACAATTGGGAGTTATAAATCACTTGGGAGTTACGGTACGCAAAAGTGAAAATGTCTTGGTTTTTCTCCATGTATAACTATTTATATGTATTTTCACTTGATCTTCCAAGTATCCTTGGTGGGTCTTGTTACTGGTTATTCTAACCTGCCAATTATCACATGTTGACAGGTCTCAGTAATGCCGCCATCAATGAGGAAGAGGGGTCGACCCAAGGTGGCAGAGTTGACCGTCATTGGCTTGTCCAAAAGGATACAAAAGGAAAAACCGGTCATATTCCTCACCAAGCTTCTTATAAAAAGAAAGCATTGTATGACACTGTAGCTGAAATGACAATTTTGGGATAAAAAATTCAAAAAGTGTTTCTATTCATTTTATTCTATACAGTTAATAAACGTCACTTTTATAACATTTATATAAACATAACTCTAAATATTAGTTTATAATAGTTTTTATGTACATTTGTAGTTATGCAAAGCGATGTGGCCGAGACAGCACTACAAACTGGTGGCTTATTGAAAGCTTCGGATGTCTCGAGAACAGAGAGGACTGCTGCATGCCTTGACAGCAACGTCTAAGGGCAATACAGAAGTACTGCGAGACTCCAGCGAGGCACGCTGTGCAGCAGATGGCGGACGCCATGCTGAAGGATGGCGTGTGGTATTGCGCAACGTGCACATTGACATTGGATGATAACGAGGAAGATTTTGTTGCGTGTGATGGCTTAATGTTTAAGTTGGCTTAATCTGCGATGTGTGTTACTATGCGATAGCTGCCTTCATTGGTACACATTTTTCCTGTAAGGCAAAAGTATGATCTTTTATGGTTTGCAAGTTGGAGTAATCTTGTCTATTATTTAGGGTGTTGGTTTGAAGATGTGATTTTAAAGCATGTGATTTTAAAGCATGGGTGGGTTACAGAGACCGGAGCAGAACTCACAATATTTACAGACTAGTCAGTTAACAGAACGTTGCCGAGTGCTGCAAACAACTAGGAAACTAGGAAGTAACTGAGAGACAGTTGTTTTCTATACTGGAAATAGTATAGATTCCGTCGACGTTACTTACTTAAGTCCGAGCGGACCTGAACTTGTAATGCATTGACACTTGAAGTTCCCTGATAGTACTTACTTTTTTTAAACGGGCCATTCTATTATTGTTTTCAAGTATCAATAATTAGCCGGGGATAGCTACGGCTTACATAGCTGTCAATGAGAGCCGATATAAGGTAGAATAAGAGGGTACATTTTATTTGTATCGTTGCTATAAAAGAGTTCCTGGTTATTTATATATGTAATAAAATTCACTCAATTTCCATTGTTCCTTGTTGTGTTGTTCACGATTGCTGCCCTCATTCATAAGCGTTGAAAAAATTCATATCAAACCCTACAAGATTTGAGCAATCTAGTAACGGATACCTCGCCAATCTGTGACACGGTTTCGGTTGGGGTTTATGACCGGGGACCGCTTCGGTTTCTGAATTGCTCTCGACCCAACATATGTTGAAGACAACTACACCTTTTTCTTCTTGCTCTCTTTTTGTCTCTTTTATTTCGCCATCCGGGAAATCCACCGTTGTGTAATTATTAGGATTGATCGCTCAGCGTAACATTCAGATTCAGAATAGTTTATTTTATTTACAAAACTTTCGTCTCTATTTGACTGGTATATATAACGATACGAGCATGGTCGGAGATAATGTATCATGTCAACAACAGTATGAAAAAGATAATTACAGAGTCAAGTCTGCTAGTAACAAATGCGGTTGCGATAGGTTTTGCTACTAAGAGCATGGTGCTACACATGTTTCTTAACGAAAACAACGTATTTTTCTCTATATGTGAAACGTTTTAGAAATTACATATCAATCAACTGTAGATACTACTGAGGAGTGTCAAATAGAATATTAAATTTCTATGAAATTGATCAATTTTTTGGTCAAGGGAGAAATGTAGATATCCCAGTCTCCCCTATATATATAATTACTGAGTGGTCTGGTTGTACATTTTACCAAACTTGTATACAAATGATTGAAAGAAAACTTAATTTCCTTAAGGTTGAGAGATAACTATGCTACACAGTTTTAATGTTTGCATGTTTGCTGTCTTTCCATTGTCCTTCTCGTCTGTTCTCCCACGTAACATATTTCTAAATGGCGAGGTTTGCCGCAGATGTATGGCGAGACCCAGCTAATGTCAAGATGACCTCGACGAAGACGCTGTGAAGCCTTCTTTATCGTATAGCTCTATGCATATGTTTTTTTTAATGAAAACGTAATTTATTTTCACCGAAACACAGTTTAACCTGTTTACAACACCGTTCACAGTCTAACTGATAGGCGTTTTGCATTTCAGTGGAATTGTCATTATCTGCCAGGGGCGGTGAAAAGTGGCAACCTATCTGCAATAAATCAAAATAATATATGATGTTCTTCCACACAAACATGCATGCAATTTGAAAATTATTTGTCACAGCATGACAGCAGTTTGTGGTGTAGGACAGTCGGCATATATCATCATCATCATCATCATCATCATCATCATCATCAGTAGTGTCCTGTGATTGGGCAAAAGCCTCAACATGTCATTTCCAAATCTGCCTATCTTGCGCTATCCCCAGCCAAATGGATTCCTTCCAATACTCGTCTAATTCGTTTCTCCACCGTCTCGCCGGTCTTCCTCTAGATCGTTCCCCTTCGTAAGTTCACCAGGTTGTAATACGCGATGTCGAACTGTCATCTCGTAGTCTGCAGGTGTGCTCTTGTGCTTAGGTCCACTTGTGATTTGTTCTACCACGTCTAAGACCTTTGTCGTTTCTCTTACCCAGATGTTTGTTTTTCTTTCCTGTTATTTGATGTTTAACTTCTTTCCGTCTTTGTTTCTACGGCTACTAACTTGTTCTTTGCCTAGATGGTGAGTGCCCAAGTTTCCGCGCCGTATGTCAACGCTAGAAATACGTATGTGTTGTAGACTTGTTTCTTCAAGCAGGTTCCAAAGTTACCCTAGATGTCGCGGAATTTGGCGAATGATGTCCAGCCGGCGGTGATTCTTCTTTGAAACTCCTTGCCTTGATTTTTGTCTCTGATACTGTATCGCTGTCCCAGATAGACGTACCTTTCAACGTTCTCTGTCTGCGTGGTGTTGATATGTATATTAGTGTGTCATTTTCTAGCATATCTGTTGTTTTCGGTGAAGCGAACATTGCTATTTTTAACCTCTGGTTTCCCTTGTCAGTCTTCGGAATATGCATTCGAGTGTTGCCGTTAACAGCTTGGGCGATATGGTGTCACCCTGCCGTAGTTCACTCTGGGTGTTGGTGTTGTTGCACTTTTTGTGTAGGTGGGTTATCACCGAGCTGTTGGTGTAGATGTCTTTCAGGAATTAGATGTACACGTATTCTATCCCCTGTACTTGAACAGAGGTGAGTATTGCTTCAGTTTACACCGAGTCGAAAGCCTTCTCGTAGTCGAAGAAAGCGATGCAGAGCGGGAAATCATATTCTCGGCACTTTCAGTTGGTTTTCGGCATATATAGTTTCCTAATTTTAATAACATATGCGCGCTAACGTGAGTGCGTGCGTGTGTTTGAGCATGCGAGTGAGGTCTTTGTAAAAAAAATCTTGCCGCATGTTTGTAGTTCTTGTGAAAATCGCCAGAATGAGCTGTTCCTACTTGTTTAACTTGCCGGAGGGGGGTTGGTGTTGAATATCTTTCATCGGAACATCAGTGGGTGCTCTGTCTCGAAGGCGGATCGGGGGTGTTGTTGCAGATTGTTTGCCTGAAATTGAGCGGTTCAGCACGGTCTCTCTGAGAGTTTGTACGTGTATGTTACTACTTTCGATCCACGCGTGCACCGAAACAAACAGTTGTGTCATAAATTCATTTGTTGTACCAATTAGGCCTACCGTTAGACAATAAGCACACCCTACAGAAAGGAAAGACATATCTTTCATGTCAGAATGCCATAAATAATGGAAAGTGTGAAACCGTTCGCCATGGGACCCCGCTGCGCCTCAGTGGAGACAGTGTTTACATATTCAATGTCCCTCATTTGGGCCTTTGAATGTCAAGATGACCGCAGCAAAGGAGCCAGTTTGACTTATTTTTCACTGTAGTTAATTCAAATGTGTTTATTTTTCCATTCAAAACATAGGTTACTGGTCATTTAATTCATTCATTAACAAAAACAAAATATAATAAGACGTGCTTAATCATGTCAATACATGTACCACTATAACGTGTATTATGGACTTGATACATCTGCACATTCAATCAGTAGTTGTTATAAATACTGTCTCGTGTCAACAATTGTTAATACAAGGCCAAGTTAATATGTTAAAGGGAAACAAAAGTAATGATTTTAAACTTAAACTGCACGAACAACGCCATTGCCACAGAAAACCTGACGTCACCAATGCCTACTCTTTCCAATTCGCCAGTTGCCTAGCGGAGAATATTACTCTAATTTGCGTCGTCGAATTTGTTCGAACACGTCAGCTGACAAATTCATCATGTACGTGTCAAGGAAACATGGACATTCGATGCCTCATAGCAGCGTAATTTTGAAAGACGCTCTCTGAGATTATTGGTCAAACATTGGGGAGTGTCTCAACATATCAGTTGCCGGGAACTGTGAGATTACACCAGATTCTTCCACTTTGAAAATAAATTATCGGTAAACCACAAATGTGATATTGTTAATTGTGCTTACAAATGGTTAGATTGCATTAACTCTTTCATGTGTATGCCCACACCATTGCCTTTTGTTTCCGTATAAAATTACAGGTGCCAAATACAGACACTGAGAAGGCATAGACACCTCTACCAATTATACATGAAACATTTAGGCTTTACTTATGTTTATTTTTATTTTGCTATAGCGATGTACAAAGTCTGCTTTCGTGTAAGTGCGTGTAAAGTCAACTAGGATAACCATTTTTAAAACATCCCTTAACATAAATCAGTGACTAAAATAAATCACCTGCTTGCCTAGATATGGCAGCTTGCCAGTCAGCCTGTTTCGTGGGCGTTACCTCGTTGACACAATAACTAAATGTAACGATGTCAACAATTCCGAGTCGTACATCATGCGGGTATATATCACGGGTGTGCCCACGGCTGCTGTCCACAACACTCCGAACTTGAAGAGAGTCAAACTCGAAGAACTTCCCCGGCCAAGAGATGAGTATTCCACGACTCGTGTGCAAAGTGTTGGTGAGCTTCCTGCTTGGCCAAGTGGACTCGTTTTCTTAGGGTCCGATTAATTTCGCTCTTCCAGGTATTTGAACCATTCCTGTAGCATTTTCGCAACAGAGGTATTCTTGTTATGCTTTTACATTTGTCTTAGATCATCCAGATTGGCACTATTTTTATATGTGAATATTTAAACAGTTGTATTTGGCGATACGGCGGTTATGACTTTAAATCGCCACTATCTCAGATCCACGTGTAAAACATTTCCATTTCGTCGAGATATAATACATTTTATTAATGTAGCATACTTCGCAGAACACATTCCTCAATGTATTCCAGTTTTTTTTTAATTCCCACGCCTTTAAAATCACACATTTGCGCATTTCTAAAGTATATATTCGAAGCATTGAAACCAAACATTGATGACAAATTCGGTATTGAAGTGTTATCCCACCAATAACGTATCTCCCATTATCTTCCAGTGTTTATCATTCATATATGCTTAGATATATGACACAACCCCTTCTCTCCATATTCCACCTTCTAAAATTAACATTTACGCAATCATCCAAACTAAGTTGTGGTCATCCACATTTCCTGCCTTGATGTTTCTCCACCTCTTCTCTCCTCGGTAGGTAGGTTGCATGCCCGCATCCGTCCTGGTCAAGTAGCTAACCCACAGCATCAAACGTCTTACAAATCTTCCTGCTAAACTGCTTCGTAAAATACCATTAGCGTCTGATGTACATACCAATAGGCGATGTACTTAAAATAAAAATGTAGTCATTTATGGTTATTTACTTACGTTTTGTTTACGATGCGTATTTCTTTTGTCTGTTACAGCAGAAATTAAATGGGACATCATTGAACATCAAAGGGTATTAAATCATCCTGATTCGGCCGTATTGCCAATGCAGCTTGTTTTGAAACTGGACCTTTTGTTTACTGTTTGAACACGCTCAGGGGTCGTACCTACAAATTACAAACGTTCTAAAGCGTACTAAACACAATTTGGCGGGCAGTATACTTTCAACATAGTTTGTATAGATTTAAGAACCTTATATTAATTCATAAATAAAACACGAGGAATAGACTTCCTCGTTTTAAGACTATCATTATGCTATTATGTAATGGCGACATCAGCAGCCGTTGATTGTTTGCTCCAAGTGAGTGTGTAAGTGACTGTCATTATTATCGCGTTGTTTATCGCCCACGTAGCTCCAACTACTTCACCATCACGTGCCCGTGCCTGGGGTGCTTACTGAGGTTGAGAATGAGGCACAACAACGCAGGAGTTGGCCCGGCCTGGTACCTTAACTACGTCTGGGTCAGAAGGCTGTCATCCTTCTTCGCGTACCAGAAGTTCCCATGCAACAAGTGGCTGTCGAGCGCAACTTCTCTGAACAGACTACTAACCGCGTCAAGTGAGTTCTTTAATAAGTAGTTGTGCTGTCGATACTTTGTTTGTGTAATTCACCGGGACCTTACATATGCGGCCGTACACGTTCTCAGTTCCAAGATACGCTAGGCATTACATCGGAAGACGGGGGAGGGAGGGTGCCGTTCAAAAATTGCGGTAAAAGGTCCGCGGGTTTGCGGGTCTGCGGGTCTAGGTGGTCATGTGCCCCCCATACCCCTGGATCCGGGTGTGAGGTAGGCCTAGCTAGGTTCTTATATCGCGGTATCCAGTCCTTAGAGCTGTTCAAAGCACTTTACACTATACTCCCTGGCAGACCTGTTCAATCGAACACCTTGCAACTTATATACGTCGTATTCAGCCACACTGCAATTTCTGCGCAAAAGCTATTCGTACACAAGATACTCATCACTGTTTGTAGCCAGTTACTCATTCATACAGCTGAGTGTACGAGAGCAACGTAGAGTTAGCGAACTTCCGAATATTCCAAACGGATACAAAAGGAATCACACACGACATGTCTCGAATAAGTGTTAGTTGCTCTAGTGGGTAGCTTCATGCCACAAATGGTTGGTCTGATATTCCAAAGTTGGTAGGTTTAGGGTTAGGGCTAGGTTGAATGTTAGATTTAGGGTTAGGGCTATGTTGAATGTTAGCATTAGGGTTAGGTTGATTGTACTATTGACACGATTTACATCGGGTATATACAAGCATGTGTACGTGGCAGTGCAAAAAACGCTTCACGATGTTCTAAACACTAAGCCACCGCGCTTTACAAAAATTTACGGTGGCGTCCCCTTGCAAATGAAATACACGAAAATGCAGTTGTTAGATTGTAAAAATTGCAAGTTCCACACAATATATTGGTGGGGGGATTGAACCAATGTTTGTTACACACATAAGCTTTTTTCACCTTTCCAACATATTGCACCGTGCATGAGAAGATAGTGGCTGTCTTTAGGAAATAAATATTTCTATCAACAAAAATTACTCGATAAATGACTCGGTATTTTCTAACAATGCTTACATAGCTTGATTGTCTTGAAAACACGTAGTTGTCAGAACCGTACACAGGATGTTTAACCGGGATAACACACATTGCAACAGGTGTGAGCACGAAGCGCCAAAACGTACACTGCAGGCACGTACATATATTTGTTTGGCATCACTTGTATTTGGAGCGCAGTGGCTAGAGCATTAGATAATCTGAATTCGAAACATGAGCTGCCGTGTAGAACATTGGGGAAGTTGGTTCACTACACGTTGCTCCTGTTAACTTTATTGTACGAACGACTATCTGGTTATAGACAGTGGTGGTTATTTGTGTACGAATTGTCTTCGCGCGTTAATTGCAGCGTGGCTGAGTGCTTCCAAGAGAAGTCGAGATGGTGTTTGGTTCAACAAGTCTGCCAGGGAGTAAAATGTAAAACGTATTGAGCAGTTCTGAGGATTGAATACAGTGCTGTATAAGAACTTACCTTGCTTATTGTTTTATTTCCGTTTCAGACACACCATACAGGATAAGGATCTCCACTGGGTCTCAATGGACCGCCGGAACTAACGCCCAGGTGCAGATTTCGCTGATATCCAACACGATAGGGGCTCTCCCAGTGTCTTTGAACTATGGCTTCCCGAGAGACTCGTAAGTACAAAAACAGAACAGTGGGTGTGTGGGTGAGTGGGTGGGTGTGAGGGTGTGTGCGTGCGTGCGTGCGTGGATGTGGGTGGTGTGCGCGTATATACGTGAGTGCGTGTGCATATTTGGGTTTGTATAATAATTGCATATATGAGCGCGTGTGATGTGCGCAATGCGTGTGTGGTGTGTTGTGTGTTCGTGCGTGTGAAGGTGTGCTCCTGTTTGAGATAATCGCATAATTCACATTTCCATCAACAACGCATCTCTCCACTGCTTCAGGACGCGCACCTTCTACCTGAGGTTTCCCAATATCTGTCCGGTGAAGCAGGTTTACATCCGACACAACAATGCAGGAAGTGGACCGAACTGGAAGGTGGACGTCTACAACCGAGCGATGAAGATCAAATACGTCTGTCCGTGCTATTGCTGGATGAGTTCACCTACTCTTTCCAAAATCCTTACCTGTCAGAGAATCTAGTGCTGCATCTCCGTGTCTCGATGTCGACTGCCCACCCGTCACCGACTTGTCGCTGTTGTGGGTTTCGTTTTCCGAGAACATCTGAACAGTTCGTTGTTCCATACATAAAATATCATGTTCATCAATAAAACATTTGTTGAATGCAACAAAAAGTGTTATTTGACTGTATTCCTCTTTTGTGCAATGCTGGTATGCAGTATACTAATAAAGATTATCCAGTAGAATTGCAAAGAAATAAATTTTACAAATTTACATTATTACAGTAAATTCTGAAAATTCGTGCAAACGTTTTATCTTAATCAAGTCATCAACTGAATTATTGATCATCGTCAGCGTCTGCAAAAGTATACCATAAATATAATTAAATAAAAATACCATGAATACCAACAAAAAAAATTATTGAGTAGAATGTGCGATATTTTAATATAATCGAGCTTGTGTGTGTGTGCGTGTGCATGGGCGTACGCGTTTTACGTGTGCGTGTGCGTGTGTACTTCACTTTGTGTCTCTCACTTTCTAACCTCCCTCTCTTTTTCTCTACCGCGCACCCTCCTCTGTCCCTCTTTCTCTCCGTCCTTCCCCCTCTCTCCCTCCCTCACTCCCTCACTCACTTACGCATTCACTCTCTATCTAGTTCCGGGCGTTTGCTCCAATATCTGGGCAGAAATTCCGCGTGGCGTCACATTTACATAGACACAGACGCAGACTGACCTAGAGGGTTTCCGGAAGTATATTTAATATACCGTAGATCTCACTCGACCGAAACGGCGCTCCTCAAGGTACAAAGCGATATCCTCGAGTCTCTGGATAATGGTTGTGTCACAGTGTTGGTCATGCTCGATCTGTCGGCTGCGTTCGACACTCTCGATCACGAAATTCTGTTGAATCGTTTTGAGAACTTATTCGGAATCTCCGGAGCTGCTCTCGGCTGGATAGCATCGTATCTCCACGACCGTTACCAGGTAGTGGTCATAGATGGCGAGCACTCCAATCCAGTTCTCCTGGAACATGGTGTACCACAAGGCTCGGTACTCGGCCCAAAGAAATACACCATGTACTCAAAACCACTAGGAGCCATTATCCGTCGATATGGACTGTGTTATCACTTCTATGCGGATGACACCCAGTTGTACATCTCGTTCAAGCCGAAGGACGGTGCAGCCCAAACAGAATCCCTGGAACTCATTGAGAGGTGCCTCACGGACATTGAAAGATGGATGCACGCAAACATGCTAAAACTGAATAGTGAAAAGACTGAGGTTGTGTTGTTCAAATCCAAGCACAATGCCAAGCAGATGGAAAACGTTACTGTGAGTGTTGGCGACACTGACATTACATCAGTGAACAGTGTGAAAAACTTGGGTGTTATCTTCGACTCTGCCATGAACATGGAGCAACATTTGAACAGTGTCTGTAGGTCTGGATATTATCACCTCCGCAACATTGGGCACATTAGGCGTTATCTCACAAATGATGCCACTCAATCACTAGTCAATGGGCTTGTAACATCACGTCTAGACTATTGTAACGCTCTGCTCAGTGGACTGCACCAGACATCAATTAACAAGTTACAACGTGTACAGAACACCGCGGCACGGATTGTAACAAGAACATCACGCAACAGCCACATCACACCAGTGTTGAAAAATCTGCACTGGTTACCTGTTAACTATCGTGTGCAATTTAAAATCCTGATGCACACATATAAAGCCCTACATGGACAGGCTCCAGGATATATATCGGACATGCTGAAATTGTATCAACCAAGAAGAATGCTACGATCCATGGATTCAGTGACACTAGAAGTTCCAAGGGCTAGAACAGTTACATACGGCGACAGAAGATTTCAGTGTTCAGCAGCCAAGTTGTGGAATGCGCTACCGGCTCACATTCGTGAAGCAAAAACACTGAACACTTTCAAGAAGCTGCTAAAAACACATTTGTTCCTAGCTGTTTTTGGTGCTTAACTCTTTCTAGTCAGTTTTTCTTACATTTTAAAACAATATATATATATATATATATATATATATATATATATATATATATATATATATATATATTCATTTTATTATACCCAGTCTTCTAAAAAAAAAATTTTTTTTTTATCATGCCATGTTTTTATGCTTTGTTTTTACTCTCTATGATTATTCTATTGATTGTGTACAGCGCTTTTGAGCAGGCTTTTATGTATGAAAAGAGCGCTTTATAAGTTCGGTATAATAAATAAATAAATAAATAACTATATTATTTTAATACACGTAAACGGTTTCCGGAAGTATTTTTACTACACTTAAATTTGGGCAGTTTGGTCTCTTCGACTATTTTGTAAAACGTCTTCAACTGATCGGCGACGTCGGAACAGTCGCAGAAACTTTTAAATGATAAATACTTAACGTCAGGCGGACCCTAAAATTTAGAATAAATGAGGAAAAACGAGAATAAGATGGTAAGAACGGGTCACGAGGTGTAGTGGGTAACCGCATAAACAGCCAAGAATGGAAGAAAATGGAAATCGGTATATAATCTAATGGGGAATTAGGTCTATCGTCAACAGGTTGGAACGAATAGGGTTAGAATAGAATAGAGCCTTCCCCCTAAAGGGACCAAGGCGAAAGAACAAGACATTGTTGACGAGCCATTTAGTTAAGAACGCAATACAGAAACACTGTCGCCTGTCTGATCGAAGTAAGAGACCGGAAAAACCGTCGAAGCATAAAACAAAACAAATGTTTATGTCTTCTCCTAACGTCGTCATTCACCTCGTCGCTCATGTGACGGTCATGGCGGCAGAGCACCGTTTTAACGGTTTAGTCAAACACGTATCTACTTAAAGAAGTAGGATTCGTTGACAGTTGATGTGGAAGTCTCCACGAATCAGAACCACTACTAGATTTTCAGTAATTCGCCGAACGCGGTCTCCTGCGTCTATGCTAACTTACTGCTGTTAAGATTGTGTTTAAACTGGATGTTTTGTTTACTTACTTACTTGCAGCATACCTTAGACATAGTTATTGTTGTCTTAAGAGCGTAGACAATGAATTAATTATTTAATTACAAACTAGTAACAAACTGCCTCCTTTTTATTTTGTCACGTACGCATAATGTCACAACATCAAATCGTAGAACCAATGCGCACAAACCATTGCACCTAGCGAAACAGCAGGTAAGGCATGGCGGAAAATTATTCAAAAACCATTATTAATATCAATGTATTAATACGCTAACTTGGAGGCCCTGTATATGTATCTCTTCCCAAGTGCCGAGGTACAGTCTCCTCTTTCTATGTTGTTCTAGTCTGGTGCTCCTTGGGTGGGTGTAAAATAGTTTAAAATATGTCGGTTTGAAAATATTGTTTGTGTATCATCGTCTGGATGGGCATTTAATGTTGTACATCACACCGGTAATCAGGTAGAATAGTATAATTTTGTTTTCTAAATAGTCAAGTTAGTAAAGTACTTATAATTTATGAAGTACATTTAACCAGGTAATAGTTTTTATCTCAAAATCCCTGGTACTTGTACTGAAACAATGTACTTAAGTACAGTACTTTGACCCCAACCCCGCTTCACAGATTGTGATGTAGTTACGTACTAAAAGTGACTTATTTTAATCAATCAAGGCCACGTACAGCCAGAAACACAATGCTGTAGGTCAAAAAGAATCATACACGTTTTCAGCGAACCACGTTTTAAGCTTGAGTTCTTCTGTTGTGTCTTGTCAGAGTGTTGCTGCTATGTGGGTGCTTATTTAAAGATCTGCTATGTGTCGTATTCAGCACAAAACGGTAGACGAGTTTACATCAAAACCGGATATATCCATTTTTCATTTATCACTCAAATCCTGACATGCTCTAACACTGATAACAACATACATATGTGTATTATATAGAACAAACTGGATCCGTCAGAACATTAAATTTAAAACCAAGAATTTCTAAATTAGCCTATGAGGACGTCAAGTTGGGTCACGTGACTGCTGGCTGTTCAACAACAAAAAGTGGAACTTAAAAAATTGGAATTTGTAGATAATAAAACAATTTGTACGGAAGATAATTTCATCCAAATATTGTAGCTCACCATCGCAACCAAATTTAGATAAAATAACTTCATAATATTCCAATTGTTTCCCTTTAATTATATAATTTGAACAACAGTGCATAACAAATGTTTGTAAAGTCAAATCTTCAGTAGTAATGTTGACCATGTTGATTACACACGAATGAATGTCTGTTTCTTACAACGTTGAAGTCAGCATTTCATTTAGCAGGGTTTACCATTATGAGAACTGCTAGTAGTATGGAACCACTAACTAACTCTGTGTCAAATGAGGGAAATTGTTTAGGCCAAATAAGAGGAGAGGTAGTTTTGGTTTTTACGATGTTATAAATGTGACTTTTGTTAAATGATAACATAAATAATGATACAACAAATACGCACTATATAAAATATAATAATGAGTCGACGGATTCAACTTTTTTGCTGGACAAAGAGCTATGCGTCACCAAAGCAGCACCGTTCACTAATTTGTTAACATAAAATAGAACATCCATTTCAACTCGAAAACAATGACTGTGGACTGAGTCGAGACTTTCGTACGATATCCACAATGTTTAAGGATATAATACACTAGTCACAAGAGAGCATCCGAATGGAACCCACAGAGCAAAGCAAAAACAGGAAGACAGACAAACAGCTGGAGGTGATCCACAACCACGGAACTGATGACGTATAAAACCACCTCGATTGAAATAAAGAAGACACCAAATAACAGAGTGCTTTGGAGGAGCATTGTTTCGGTGTTGTGCTCTTCACAGAGCGAAGAGGATTAAGTAAGTAACGCAATATGTTGACTTCATGCTTACGATAACAAGGAGACAGTGGCGCAACGAGGCAAAGTGCTGTTTGGGACAAGAGTACACAATTACAGAACCAACAAAGAGACAATGTAATATGAATAAGATTATAACAGTTTGGGATAACGCCTTATCATTACTTCACTATTCACGGTAGCATTCAGATACGGAAATATTGATAGGCACACGTGCAGTCGCTCCTGTCCATTGCTTCAGCGAAAGTAGGTGTGATCGGCTATGAAGAAACTCCTCTCACATGACGCCAGACTCGCGTACATATTGAGACATATCCTTATGACATTATATGAGCCAAGCAAAGAAACGTAAATTGTGCTTTGCTGGTTTATAGTTGTTTTATTTAACAAGTTATGTCCGTCATTTTAACGTAAAGTTGTTTTATTTAACAAGTTATGTCCATCATTTTAACGTTAAGGTAATCGCACTGAGAAGAATTCGTTATGCTGAGTCATCAAATTCCGAAGAAGGGCAGATTACAGCATACACTAGAAATTATGTAAAGGTGACAGACAGCAGTTATTTTCATTATTCGGTAGGTGTACAATGCGGAAAGCGGAAAACCAACATTATAACTTGCATGGTAATACGAGATGGTAACACGATACCACGACTATTACAACTGGCACCATATTGCGCGTTTGCATTCTATCAGTGAGATAACACTGCTGGTCTCAGACGCTGCCGACCATAAAGACACTTCATTCTTACACCGGATAGGCGGCAGAGGGCGCAACGGTGGGTGTTCTATCATCAGTACTGGACACAGAATGTGGAACCCTATTATCTTTTCAGACGAGTCCCGTTTTCTGTTTTCCAATGCCGATGACCATGTATGCAGTACCGACGACGCGGGGAGCAATACTCGGATGCAGCAGTTGTGCAGCACGAACTGAGCGTCTTAGCCTGGCTGGCTTATCTACCAGTGTAAGGACCGAATTAATCATAATCGACGTCAATCTCAATGCCCAGAGATACAGAGATGAAGTTTTGGATACTGGTACCATTCGTGTGCCGACAGCCTGACACCCGAGTCTGCGCTTTTCTCAACTGGACATTGCCCGATCTCGTGTCGCACGGATTGTGCATGCATACCTGCAGTAGATCCTAGAATCAACATGTTCATATTCTATTATGACCTGCCTTTTGCTCGGACATGTCGTCCTTCGAACATGTTTGGGATTAACCGCAGAGACGGCTTCATCCGCGACAAAAACAGCCGACCAACATCCATCAATTCACAGCTACGCTGATTGAAGAACGAATAACTAAGCCACGCTATCGACTACAAAACTCATACGGCCAAGGCTAAGCATAATCCGGGCTTCCATTGCTGCCGGGGGAGTGAAGGGCACACGCCTCACGGAACAATGCTTACACACAGTAATACAATATTAAAGTTATCATGTTTGTTGTATAGTCTTTGTGCTTTTCTTAGCAACGCGTCAAACGTAACCGATTAATCTATATAAGCCACGTAAGGGCAAGACACGATTTGTTCAACAGTATAATTGTAAGAGGGTGTCACGGATTAGCGAGGTCTCCGTACACTAGATGGCTCAGTCTAGTAGGGTTCTTATATATCAAGGTCAACGCATATGAGAAAGAACGGTTTTCGTGAACAAGCGACAAAGAACGAGGAAAATTTTATAAACTTTATTACAAGATATCTTTCTTTTGGTAAATATCTCGATTAACAAAATAAACAGAATAAAGAAATCCCGTAATCAAATCTTAATAGAACATAATAAACAATAACACTGAGTCTTTCGATTATCAAATTCCACTTCCTTTCTAAGGTGGATTATACCGCTACACGATCATACACTAGGCGCCAAGTGTTATCTAAGAATAACTTCCATAATATAAATACACAGTATAAGCTAGTCATCTTGGGTTCTCATTACAGTAATCTGTTACAACACACACACATATATACATATATATGTGAATACTTCAAGGGTAATAATACCTCACTTCAAAAACACATATAACTACCAATCATAATACAGCAAATAATAGATGCATTCAATCAGAAAATAGACATTTATACTGGGCTAGTCCCATCTCGAATATATACGAACATTCGTTGAAGTCGAGACGCCTAGCTCAGAACACAATTAGAACGGTGTATCTCGGTCGCACGAGTGATGATGCCGGGCACTTGACGATTGCCGTCGTACGCCGCGAATTCTCGAGTCGCGTCCGTTCAATGATCGCACGATCGCAAACGATTGCGAAGTCAGTTGAATACGTTCAACTGGAAGACGAAGCAGGGCAGTAGACGCTTACCGCCGGCCGCTACGAATTCGATCGAGAGGTCTTGCCCTGTCGCAAACGATCGAGAAGTCGGATGAACGGGTTCGCGCGAATGACGACGCCTGGCAGTATACGTTTAGCGCCGGCCGCTGCGAGTCGTATTCGGTCAATCTTTCTGACGTTGTCGCTGTGAGACCGCTGTTCGAGGATGGCCCGTGCTGGGTGAGTGCGTCGCGATTATCGCTCATCGACGCAAATACGTTGGGGCCAACCGGAACGTTGTCTCAATATACCGCTGACGTGGCGGCATGGCTTCTTCGAAGCTCGATCAAACAGTCACTCTGGACACTGAATATTACACACACACAAAAGCTTGGGAACGTAACCCACGTTAACGATTCCCACCACGCTTTACGACTTGACTAGCCATTCTCTTGGCAGCAGGGCAACCTGTCTCGTTCAACCCTGGATCTGTCCCAGTCCTTCGCCAGCGCTCAGATGGCGACATGCGTACAATAAACGTTTATATAAGCGGACCTAATTACACATGACAGGTTTCCATCATTTCTATTGGCTAAAGCAATATACAATTCAAACTAAACATTGTGAAACACCCTCTAAGGTTACAGTGAAACCACCTGCTGGCAATGCTAGCAACAGAATACCACGCCCCACTGAGCGCATCTGCAACCGAGTTGCCGTAATTACGTAACCAAGGCGGTTGGTCAACAATATGTCTATCTACTGGCTTGACCTTCCTCATTTCCCAAATTAAACCTCAGGCAAGTAGATTTAACCATCTAAAAATAGCAGAAATGCTACAGAGGGTGATGTCTTCATTGTCCGTAGGGCGGCAGCACATATAAAGTAATTATCACAACATATCCATTCTTAAAATAAAACAGTTGTGTAAATTATTCTCTGTTAATACTACGCCAATGTATGTTGGTCAGAACAGAACAGAACAGAAGTGGATTTATTTATCCAGACTGTAAATCCAATAATAATATGACAAATTATAAAATAAAAAGGTGTACAATGAGGATGATGGAGACTCCCACTAAGACTTGAAAATAAGTCGCTTCCGTGGGAGCCACACATAGTATAATTATAGTTCAGTTTCTGTTGAAAGAAAAAAAACATGTTGTCTATTATCTAAGACATAAGCAGTTACATAAAATAAGATACATCGTCAGAGAAAAAACCAAGATATATTATTTTATTATAAGATGTGTGTTAATAGAATGTGGTGCGGTAAGCAGTATTTTATGGTGTTTGGGTCTGGGTGACATCATTGTGGTTGATTGCGTGTATACAATAACATGCAGGCATAACAGTTAATGTTTGTGCACACGTTGTTGTAGTTTTGAATGAAATGGTTCTTAGCGTAATTTTAAAAACCATATAAACTGTGTGCATACAGTTTAACTATCACACTAAGGGAAGTGTTGTTAATTGTGTTTGGTAAACTGTATTTAAGATGAATGATTTCTACCGTAAATGTATATTTTGTGTTGGTTGCATGTATTGTGACCGTGAATCATGGTATTTGCAGCTATTTTCTAACTTAGAAGATGAGCAGGTAATTTGTTATGTATAAATTTATAGTAAAAATTTTATTCTTGAAGGGCTAAAATATCATTTACTTTCAGTAAGTTTAATTTTTTGAATAACGGGTCAGTGTGAACATATAAATGACTCAAAGTTATTATGCGTATAGCCCTTTTCTGATTAATTCTTTGAGAGTGGTACCCCATGTTGTTAAACAGTAAGTTATGTGTGGTACTAATAACGTATTATACAATATAATTTTTATTCTCATTGGCAGAATTTGTTTAAGTCTATTTAGTAGACCGATTATTCTGGAACATTTGTTTGATACATTTTCAGAATGTTTTTTTTAGTTTAGAGGTGTATCCAAAGTTAATCCCAGGAAATGAACACTGCCAACTTTTGTAATTATACTATTATTGATTTTAGGAATAGGTGTGTTAAATGTTTTATTGTGTGTGTGGAAAACCATGAATTTAGATTTAGTTACGTTAAGAGAAAGTGTGTTTATTTCTAGTCATTCATTAATTTTCTGGAGTTCTTCATTAATCAATGTTTCAGCATCATCGGTGTGTGGGATTGTGAAATTGCTCATTGTACTCAACAAAGTAGTGTCGTCTGCATAGGATATACAATTGAACATTTGGCTCGCTTGAGAAAAGTAATTAATATAAATAATAAACAGAATTGGTCCAAGAATGGAGCATTGGGGTACTCCGGTTTCTATAGATAATATATCAGATTTTATATCATTAATTTCTACATATTGTGTTCTATTTGATAGATAACTTTCATAACGTTTCAGAGACACCCATTCAATGCCGTAATGTTTTAATTTACAAAGTAATGTATTGTGGTCTAAGGTATCAAATGCTTTAGAGAGATCAAGAAATATGCTGACAGGTACCTCATTATTATCCATGTAGGTTGTTATTCGGTCTACAATGTCTAATGCAGCATATTCCGTCGAATGACCAGAACGAAAGCAATACTGTGATTGAGAAAAAAGGTTGTTACTTTCTAAATAGGAAGACAGTTGATTACCCATATTTTTTTCTCCAATACTTTAAATATAGCAGGCAGGAGTGAAATTGGTTTATAGTTGTTGATTATTGATGGGTCACCGTTTTTAAATAACAGAATAACTTTGGCCACCTTTACTTTTTAAGAGAATAGTCCCGTATTAAAAACTTGATTTATAAGTAGCGTTAAAGATTTTATTATCTTAGGTGCGATTTGTTTTAGCAAATTGGTTTAAAAGAAATCAGACCCGGTACTATTTTTAGACGGAAGGTTGTCTATTGTTTTTGTACAATTAGTTCGTCAACGTTGTTAAGTACAAATTTGCAGTTAAAATGTTTATCAAAGTAATGCCTAAAATCTTTGTCACCTAAATATGTTATGTTATTAACCAGTTTTCTGCCGATATTTGTAAAGAAGGTGATAAATGCGTTAGCTATATCTAGCGTGTTTGTAGTTTCTATATTATTTATACTGAATGATTCGGGAAAACTATTCTTCTTGTTTGTTCTTGAAATAATTTCATTTATAGTTTTCCACGTGTTTCTGATATCAGATTTATATTCAGCGAAAGTTGACGCAAAATAAAGTTGTTTGGATTCACGTAAGCTTCTCTTTAATACGGTACCATAAGTTATTAAGGTAATACCCATAATTTCGTACTCCCTTGAATTGGGATTTGTAAATTTCATTCTCTTATATAATTTATCTCGAAACTTTATGGATTTTAGCAGACCCGTGATAATCCATTTAGATTTTGTGTGTTTGTATTTATTAAACTTAACTAATTTATTTACCATATGCTTGTTCTTGGCCATTTTAATTACTTCGAATATAATGTCGTAGCTTAGATTAGGGTCTGTCTTCAAATTTGTGTCAAGTAAGTTGTACAAATCAGACGAATTAATGTCATTTATTATATTTTGTGTGGCTTTATCGTTTATTGTGTTAATTTTAATCCATCTAGGGTTTGGTGGATTTACTAACGAAATTCCTGAGAGAATAAAGCAAGGGAGGTGATCGTATATCTTATTTATCAATATACCAGATGTAGTTATGGATATAGAACTCTGACTTTTACAGAATATATTGTTAATTAATGTGCCATTTGAGCGTGACAATCTTGCGGGAAGTGTAATTTGTGGAAATAAACTGTGAGATATCAACAGATCGAATAATTCATTGCAAATTGGTATTTCGTTTATCTTGAGGAGATTAAGATTGAAGTCTCCGGCAATGCTAATGTTTGTGTTCGATTGTTCTGTTGACAAGATAAGTGTGGTGAATTCATTAATAAATTGCCTAACATGTTCTCTTATCATACTTGGAGGTCTGTATGTGTTGCCAATAGTAATTGGTTTTAATAAACCACCTCCAGTTACATTAATAATTAGTCATTCCCAATGTTCGTATGTATTTATGTTTAGTTTTACTATAACTTACTCTTATGTATATATGTTGTCAATATATGTGATTAAGCCACCATTGTTAAAGCTACTCTTTCCTTGAGCAATACAAGCGTACCCAGGTAGTTGTATATTTGCTAAGTCGGTTATGTTGGATATCCAACATTCCTGTAGACAAATTATACTAAATTTATAATTTATGTCCTGTAGTGAGCTGACAAATGAAACTAGTTCATCAAATTTAGAATGTATAGATTGAATGTTTAAGCCGAGTATTGACAATTGTCCATGTTTATCATCAGCAAGTATCTTAAAGTGATCTATGTCGTAATATGATCAATGTTTTATGACTTGCAGTTCATTATTATCAATATTTAATGTGTTAATTAAATTGTTGTTGTCAATACCACCCAAGTGTGAAAGAAAACTGCGATCAAACTGTTTTGTCATTAATTGGTAGATTAAGAAGTTTGAAAAACCAATATGTACACTTGCAAGGTCCAGTGTATAACGAGGGTATTTGCACCAAAGAGGCAATAAATAATGTCTTGGTGAACGCTAATCGAATAATATAATTTTGAGTAGTTGCATCATTGTGTTTGTTTGTATGTTTTGTTAGACAATGTTCAACAAATAAATTAAAATAATATGACGATGGACATGTATCAGTACAGCACACATAGTCAACAAGAAGGAACAGAAACAAATAATATGACGATGGACATGTATCAGTACCGTACACATAGTCAACAAGAAGAAACAGAAACAAATAATATGACGATGGACATGTATCAGTACAGTACACATAGTCAACAAGAAGGAACAGAAACAAATAATATGACGATGGACATGTATCAGTACAGTACACATAGTCAACAAAAAGGAACAGAAACAAATAATATGACGATGGACATGTATCAGTACAGTACACATAGTCAACAAGAAGGAACAGAAACAAATAATATGACGATGGACATGTATCAGTACAGTACACATAGTCAACAAGAAGGAACAGAAACAAATAATATGACGATGGACATGTATCAGTACAGTACACATAGTCAACAAGAAGGAACAGAAACAAATAATATGACGATGGACATGTATCAGTACAGTACACATAGTCAACAAGAAGGAACAGAAACAAATAATATGACGATGGACATGTATCAGTACAGTACACATAGTCAACAAGAAGGAACAGAAACAAATAATATGACGATGGACATGTATCAGTACAGTACACATAGTCAACAAGAAGGAACAGAAACAAATAATATGACGATGGACATGTATCAGTACAGTACACATAGTCAACAAGAAGGAACAGAAACAAATAATATGACGATGGACATGTATCAGTACAGTACACATAGTCAACAAGAAGAAACAGAAACAAATAATATGACGATGGACATGTATCAGTACAGTACACATAGTCAACAAAAAGGAACAGAAACAAATAATATGACGATGGACATGTATCAGTACAGTACACATAGTCAACAAGAAGAAACAGAAACAAATAATATGACGATGGACATGTATCAGTACAGTACACATAGTCAACAAAAAGGAACAGAAACAAATAATATGACGATGGACATGTATCAGTACAGCACACATAGTCAACAAGAAGAAACAGAAACAAATAATATGACGATGGACATGTATCAGTACAGTACACATAGTCAACAAGAAGAAACAAAAACAAATAATATGACGATGGACATGTATCAGTACAGTACACATAGTCAACAAGAAGGAACAGAAACAAATAATATGACGATGGACATGTATCAGTACAGTACACATAGTCAACAAGAAGAAACAGAAACAAATAATATGACGATGGACATGTATCAGTACAGTACACATAGTCAACAAGAAGAAACAGAAACAAATAATATGACGATGGACATGTATCAATACAGTACACATAGTCAACAAGAAGGAACAGAAACAAATAATATGACGATGGACATGTATCAGTACAGTACACATAGTCAACAAGAAGGAACAGAAACAAATAATATGACGATGGACATGTATCAGTACAGTACACATAGTCAACAAGAAGGAACAGAAACAAATAATATGACGATGGACATGTATCAGTACAATACACATAGTCAACAAGAAGGAACAGAAACAAATAATATGACGATGGACATGTATCAGTACAGTACACATAGTCAACAAGAAGGAACAGAAACAAATAATATGACGATGGACATGTATCAGTACAGTACACATAGTCAACAAGAAGAAACAGAAACAAATAATATGACGATGGACATGTATCAGTACAGTACACATAGTCAACAAGAAGGAACAGAAACAAATAATATGACGATGGACATGTATCAGTACAGTACACATAGTCAACAAGAAGGAACATAAACAAATAATATGACGATGGACATGTATCAGTACAGTACACATAGTCAACAAGAAGAAACATAAACAAATAATATGACGATGGACATGTATCAGTACTGTACACATTGTCACCAAGAAGAAACATAAACAAATAAAACGTAAATGGCTTTGCTGGCTGCATAAATTGATATTACCATGCCATAGCTCACAACAACGAAATGAGATATAATAGCTTAAACCACTGTACAGTAATACACTAGATGAGAGATTACAAAATAAACAAAGGAGTTACCTACGAAATATACATAAGCATTGCATAGTTACATTAATTATAAGATTGCTCATAACAAAGTGGAACCGTATTTGAGGCAATTTTTTTATATAATTATATGCCCTAGAACAACAATGTGTGCTAGGCTTACGTAGACAAGGCATTAAAAGTATTAACTGAAAGGTATCATCTTTAGTAAACCAAAAATTACAGGCATGCCATCCATTATTGAACCACATAGAAAAAGACATATACCATTAGCAAGCAATTCATGATCCATTTAAACAGTAGGTGTACAATGTTTGTGTAACATTGCAAAATTAGATTATATTACAGAATATTTATGTCAGAACGACATTAGACAATGTGTTAGCCTGTTCATATTGATATGAATTAATAATATATATATATATATATATACATACATACATATACATACTTATATATATATACATATATTCGTAGTCACATACATATACACTTACATAAATATACATACATACACATATAAATATACATTACATGATTATGACATATAAAGTAATTACAGTTGTTCATAACATACTAAAAGCGTATAAGGTTAATTATCGGTAACTCGATGTTACACTAAACACTGTATTTGCAAGAAAACAAAACAAAACAAAACAAAACAATACAAAACAAAAAATTAAAAAGATGAATGAAAGGTTAAGTCTGGCTACTGAGTAGAGACAGAAACGACGGCATCATGCCACGTAACTACATGTGATAGACACAAGTAGTTTGGCAAAGTCTACTGGTATGTCAGAATGTAGTTTGAGCTTGTGATTTCGCGGATCACGTTATGATTGTCTTTGATAATAATCTTGCCGCTGGCCGTCCAACAGTCATTGATCTGTTTTGCCTTTTTAAGTTTTCTGGTTTCAAACGCTAGTTTGGAGCGCTTTGACGTGAGATCTTCGTTGAGGTAGATGCGATTTTCAATAGCGCAGGTTCTGTTGTAATCTTTGAGACCGCCCCTGGCGCGAAACACAACATATCTTCAGTGCTCACTGCGAAAGCGAACAATGGTCGTTCTGGGTTTCGCCTGCCCGGTGACAGGTCGGCCAAGTCTATGGCAGCGTTCCAGATCACCGAGCTTAATGGGAGAGTTGGCGTGCATTTTGTTGTTGATAGTATCGATGACCTTTTCTTCCAAGTTTTCACCACGCAAGTCATCGCAAATGCCACTGATCCGGAGATTATGTCGCCGAGTGTACTGCTGCAGCGAATCCAATTCAACCTCCAGAGTTATCACCCTTTTCTCAAGATGTTCGATTTTGTTGCACTTGTCAGACAATTGTTTGGTGAGAGTGACAATTTGTTTGTTAAGTGTGTCAATCTTCAGGACTAAATCATGTGAAAACAGAACCTCTTTCAGTTGTTTGGCAATTCTCTCATCTTGCAATAAGGATAGCATTTGCGAAACCAAGTTGCTGTCAGTGTCAGCTGAGCCAGCACTGGCGGCTGGCTCAAAGTCCGATTTGCTGTCTTTTCTTCTGAGCATGGCGGCGATTGTACGTGCACGTGTGTGAAGCAATGCTACAAGGCTTGGTCGTGGTCGATATTAGAGGTGTTCGATATTGCAGGTGAAAATTCCTACCATTAACGAACTGCACAGCGACAATTTTCGTTGAGGTGTTGTTAATTCTTCTGCTAGTTTTATAGTGTCTGTAGTATAATCTACATTCGTCACCTTCGGCAGGACCTTTCTAGCACTTGGCTAACGACGCCATAGCTATGCACGCGATAGTATGAACGGTGTATCATTGTTCTCATCCAAACACCTTGTTTACGCCTGCAACTTGGTCCATAGTCACAAGTCTTCTTAAACACATCAATATATATGAACATGTGACACTGAGAAATTAAATTACATGTAATTAATAACATAATGTCACAGATCACTAAAAACTGTGAAATACATATCATGAAACACTAGAGATCAAGAGGGTTTGATGGGCACACAGATCTACACGCCTTCGTCTTGTATGTAGCGTCAATAACACAGGCTGGTGATCCTGAAACGTGGCTCGGCTCAATTGCCCTGCTCGGTTCGTCACAAGTATTCAGTTCACAGTTAACTGTGTGTTCTCCATTGATGTTCTTATCATCGTGACGTCTATCTGGGTGTCGGAAGGTTTATCCAGTCGTCCTGATGTGTCGTCTATTTCTACGGTACTCAGCCCCAGACTTGGTGGTGATGTGTACGACATCGGTTCTCGACTCTTCTGTTTCACTATGGCTGGTTCCCATTTCTTTGTCACGTGATCCTGCACTCTCACACTTTGACCTTCAAGGTATGTGCACGATCGTCGTACTATCGTCGCCATTGGTCGCTTCTGCGAAAACATGCTTTATCTTTACCGTCGTGGTCACGATGGGTAAATTTGACTGTACCTTTCTGCCAAATAACAGTTCTGCAGTTGATGTCAGTCTTGTTTCAATGGGAGTCGTGCAAAGACACAGTAGCGCAATGGCTGGATCATATTTCGCTTCATAGGCTTTTTGCATGGTTTTCTTTGCTCTGCTTAGCTCAGCCTACCCGTTGCACTGTGGATATCTGGGGCTGCTCGTATCATGCTTGAAGTCATATTCAGCTTCGAATGTGCGGAATTCGGCTGAATCATATTGTCTGGCATTGTCAATGATGAAGACGTATGGAATGCAAAACTCAGAGAATATAAGTCTCAACTTACTTACGATACCACCACATGTGGTTAAGCTTAGCTTTCGGAAGATGGGATACGAGTTGTAATAATATACAACAAGTAGATATTCGTCTCCTTTTCATTGGAACATGTCTGAACAAAAAAATTTCCATGGATGTGCTGCATCAATAGGGATCAGTTCTTCCTTCTGCTGTTATGTCTGGTTGTGTTGGCATACATCACATTTCTTGATCATGTTTTCAATGTCTGCACTGATGTCACCCCAGTACATAGTGTCACGTGCTCGTAGTCGGCATTTTTCGATGCCTTTGTGTCCCGTGTGTATTTTTATCAATACCTCGGCTTGCATGTTCTTAGGTATGATTACACGGTTTCCTTTCAGAAGCACCCCGTTGAATACCACAATCTCGTCTCTGGAGTTCCAAAAGGACGCAATGTCTTCCGGACACTGGTTTCGATATTGTGGCCATCCGTCTGCCACAATCCCTGCTAGAACTTGAAGTGTTTTATTTAACTTTGTCATGTCCTTGATCTTTTCGAGTCGTGACTCGGAAACACCAATTATGTCGTGAATGGTCACATTGATATCTGGTATTTCATATCCGTGGATAGGTAGATATGGAAGTCCATATGTCGAGTGCGATGTCGTTGTGTGTGCAACGTAGCGTGAAGCATCTTTACTGCTTTACTTTTGCACAACCATATGCGCTCAAAACAACCCTGGACTTCTGTAGAATGATTGCCCTACCTTTTGTGTCCTTTTGGTCAGGGAATGGGCGTTTTAGTTGTCGTAGTGGCATCGTTGTGCTTAGGATATGGTCGATTTAAGGTACCATCGCATCCTCTGTCTCAAGCACTGGTGATCAAAGGGCAAAGGGTGGCAAGAGCGTCCACTTTTAAGAATCTTGGTACTGTTGTTGATGACAATCTTACGTTCTCTAACAATGCAGAGTATGTATACAAAAAGGCACATCAACGAATGTTTTGCTCCGGAAATTAAGGAGCTTTAATGTCAGCGCAGAGGTTCTGTAGATGGTGTACACGTCATTGATTGAAAGTGTGCTCTCTTTTAACGTAGTGTCATGGTATGGAAATTTAACTGCCAAGAACAAAGCAAAGCTGGCTCAGGTGGTCAACCGGGCGGGCACCATTGTTGGCATGAATCAACGGTAACTATGTGATATCTATCTGCAGGTTTTGAGAAGGAAAGCTGTCCAGATTCACCATGGTACCAGTCACCCACTTAGTTCTTCTTTTGAAACTCCGCTGTCTGGGCGGCGGCTCAGAATGCGCATTGCACACAAAAACTGCTACAAGAAATCTGTGTTCCTTCAGCCATAAAGCTACTGAATTCTAAGCCTGAACTTGCGGTTGCATTACCATGGAGACTGAGACTGAAACTGAATGTACTGACTGTACTTCCAAACATATATCATGTGTATACAATGTTTATATGTGTATATGTCCTAACACGGTGTGAACCCAAAGGAATATTTCCATACTATGGAAACCATTTTATGAACAATATACGTTTTTCAATTCAATTTCAATTCAATTTCGTTCACCTCTGCTCCGCTGTCGATCTTGCATTTCACAAGTAGTTCTGTAGTTTGTCCCTTCATCTTTATGTTCGCAAACTCTTGGGATTTGCTTCCTTCTTTGTATATGGACTCAACTATATATATGTATGTGTCGCTAGGGGGCGTGGCATAATGTTTACTTTTCAAAATTTATCGTTCGTTTAATGTTCAATTATAGCATACTAATTATTTTGAATAGATTACTTTTAATATTATGTAACTTGTAATGCGCTACAGAATCAAGAATTCAACCACGAGCTAAGTATATTTAAATTATAAGCATATTTTAACAAGTTTTGGTCCAGTCATATTCAACTTAATCAAACCGGCGTTAAAGCCGTTATGATTATCGCTCACTTTCGCCGGTCGGCAATGTTCAGTTTTTTGTTTGTTTAAATGTTGTCGTTTGTACCAATTATACTGTTAAATGATGAAGTTACAAAACATGCTGCCTGTGAGTTTTTTCAATTTACCTTTTAGATTACTATTGGCATTTTATATTATTACAATAAATACGGTATTTAAAAAGGAATCATTGTGCAGTTAATTGCCATTGAGACTTTTGAGTGATTGATACTACAGTCAGTTTCTGCCTATCTAAGACTAATGCTACGGCTGACTGAGTGAATTATAATAAATATAAATAGTTCTTCCTCCCTTAATAGGCCTGTAAGTCTCAATTTAGTTACCGGAGTTGGCCCCGGTTCAACATTTTCTAATTAAATAAAGTAGGCTTTATTGTTAAAATTGAGACTCTACTGATCTTGTAAATATTATTTAGTTGTTACTTACGGTAGTTACGCCGTAGGCTTAGCCTTAGCTCTGGGTTTAACATTCTTTACTATTTATTATCTATATGATATAAAATGATATGGTTTTGGTCTATTATTTTCTACTAAATATGATAATAATCTAACATAATTATGTCACCATTATTCCTATTTGGTGTTTTCTGCTTGTCTTGTTCTGTTGTTGTAAGGGACATCGATTTTGTTTTATGCAAACCATTGAGATCTAATCATTTTAATGTGCTTTTCCCTAATCACAATAAAATTCATCATTCTATTTCAATGTTGCATAGTCTGCCATGTCTTCATGTTTGTTATAATAGAAAGTTACTGCCAATCCCCCGCTCTACGCCTACATTGAAATTAGCAATACTTGTATTACTAGCAGGAGATGTAAGTCTCAATCCTGGGCCATCTGTTAGACGAAACATTCGGGTGGCCACTACAAACGTTCGATCTGTACGAGATAAGACAGCCTCACTTTGTGATTTATTAATTTCAAAGAAAATAAACATTCTAGCTGTAACTGAGACCTGGCTTAGACCAAATGATACACATGCATGCATTGCTGACGTTTCCCCTTCTGGTTACACCTTTCACCATCGACCACGTTTAGTCGGCCGTGGAGGTGGTGTTGGCTTTTTTATATCACAGCAGTTCAAAGTTAAACTACATTCTAACCCTGAATACTCTAGTTTTGAGTCCATCTTTGCTGAAATTTCAGATTCTTCTTTCTCCGCACACTTTGTTTGTATCTATCGCCCTCCAGGACATCCGGCCAATTTCTTTGAAGACTTTCAGGATATGTTGGAAAATCTGGCAGTCATTCACTCAGAATTTTACATTCTTGGTGATTTTAATCTATATTTGGATATACCTTCTTCAACTACAACTACGTTTGATGATATTCTGGCATCAATTGATTTGAAACAACATGTTACCTTTTCGACGCATATACATGGCCATTGGCTTGACCTCTTGATAACCCGTTCAACTTGTAATAATATCCAAGCACCTACTGTTTCAGATGGGTTATCAGACCACCATACTGTCATTGCCAATATTAATGGTTCTATAGCCCCTTTACAATCGAAACACAATGTGTCTTACAGAGCCATTCATAGGATTGACATTACAGCTTTAATGGCTGATATCCTTATATCTGACCTTATCACAGATCCAAAAAAACATATATCTGACTTATATAAACAGTACTGTCAAGTACTCAATGCACTACTTGACAAACATGCACCTATAAAATCCAAATGGGTGTCAGAAAGGCCACCGGCTCCATGGATGACTTCCGAAATTATACTATCTAAAAGGCGTCGTCGTTATTTAGAGCGTGTATGGCGCAAATCACGCTCGCCATTAGATAGATCGCATTATTCTAAGCAATGTCACCTCTGTAACAGACAAATGGCTAAAGCTAAATCAGATTATTTTACAGATATGGTCATAAATAAGTATGATAATCCGCGTCAGTTATGGAACTGCATCAATAACATTCTACACAGACGGCCTACTCCATCGTTACCTGATCATATGTCAATTAAGTCTCTATGTGATTCGTTCTCTAGTCACTTCAAGAATAAAATCAGTATCATTCGTTCTGCTTTCCCACGTCATAATATAAGTAATGTCAGTGTGGACTTTCCACAAGTAAATTCTCAACTTGTATCATTTGAACCTGCAACAGTTGATGAAGTTAGGAAAATAATTATGTCCTCCCCAAATAAATCTTGTGCACTTGATCCATTTCCAACAATACTGCTAAAAGCATGTCTCGATACACTAATTGGACCTATAAAAAATATTATAAATGCATCACTTTGCTCTGGCTGTTTTCCTGATGATTTTAAATACGCCCATGTCACACCACTTCTTAAGAAGTCATCTCTGCCTAAGCAAGACCTAAACAGTTATAGACCTATTTCTAATCTCAGCTTCATTTCCAAAATACTAGAAAAGGTTGTAGCAAGTCGTCTAAGATCTCACATTAGCACAAATGTCTTAACTATTGTGTCACAATCAGCATATAAGCAGTTTCATTCAACAGAGACTACCCTTTTAAAGGTTCATAATGACAGTACCTTGAACATTAATAATGGTAAAGTGACTGCACTTACCTTACTAGATCTCTCTGCCGCGTTTGACACGATTGATCACAGCATTCTCATTGAACGCCTATTAAAGTGGTACGGCATATCTGGCACAGCTCTAAGCTGGTTTTCTTCGTATCTAACTGATAGATACCAAACTATAAAGATTGGGAACTGCTTTTCAGCTGCACTGCCGGCTTTATTTGGTGTTCCCCAGGGTTCTGTTCTTGGGCCTTTGCTTTTTACTCTTTACACCACGCCACTAAGCTCTGTTATACAAAAACATAACTTAGATCATCATCTTTATGCTGATGATACTCAGATCTACATTTCGTTGGCTACCCCGGATACAAATCGCTCCCTTAACCAACTTAGTGATTGCCTTCAAGATATCTTCCATTGGATGCCTGACAGGAAGTTGAAATTAAATGCAAATAAAACTGAATTGATCATTATTGGTACTCGAATGCAGCGTTGTAAACTGGATGGTTTTTTCACTACGCGTATTTTGAATCAGTACATCACGCCAGCAACCTCGGTGCGGAATCTAGGAGTAATCTTTGATAGAAACTTCAATTTCCGACAACATATATCTCAAACATGTCGCTGCTGTTTTTATCATATTCGTGATCTTCGCCGTATTCGCCGGTATATGTCATTTTCTGTTGCTAAGACTATTGCAACAGCGCTTGTTAGCAGCAGAATTGACTATTGCAATTCCCTCCTTTATAATATCGCTAGCAAGGATATCACAAAACTTCAGCGTGTCCAAACTTGTCTAGCAAGAGTAGTTACAAGATCTCCTCGTTTTTCTCGCTCTGTGCCACTTTTGAAGTCTTTACATTGGCTTCCTGTACGATATCGTATAATTTTTAAGATCTGTACCATTACATATCAGGCACTGTCCAATAAGCAACCATCTTATTTGCATTTATTGCTTACTCCTGTAAGAAAATCTATCCAGCTTCGATCATCTAGTTCTGACCTACTTTTTGTTCCTAGAGTCAACACTAACATTGGAACTAGGGCTTTTTCTGTTGCTGCACCAACTCTTTGGAATATGCTTCCTCTTAGTGTTAGATCAGTTGAAAATATTACAAAATTCCGTCGTCATTTAAAAACGTATCTTTACAACCTTGCTTATCCACCTTAGCTCCCTAGCTCCTTGACCCATCTGTTGACAACTGGAAAACTACTTATGTACTTTGAGATTGACCAACCCTTTTGTTTTGATGCGCCTCTGAGCTTGGTTTCCAAGGATTTAGGCGCAATAGAAGTTATATTATTATTATATTATTATTATTATTAAGTTTGGCAAGCGGTGTCGCTTTGATTGTGTCTAGTACAAAGTTGTCATCGTCTTTGTCACTGTTACCGTTGCCATGAACAGTGTGCACATTCATCCTTCCATAGTAAGCTCTGTTGCTCTTCGACCTGTTCTGGGGTTGGTGTTGATGTCTTGCTCCGTTATCTTGGTCACGCTTTTTCTTCAGACATACACAAGCCCAGCGTGCCTTGTCATTACAGTATCGACCTGTAGAATATGCTGCTGGACATTTGTCGTTTCGCATATGTTTCTTTCCGCATCTGTAGCAGCCATGGATATCAGTTGTCTTTTCCATGTTCTTGTAGGTGGGTATTTTGCGTAGAGACTGTATCTGTCTGGTTCCCTGGATGTCATCTATATGTCTTTCCGTACTCTCATGAGCTCTTACTACAGCCAGTGCACGGTCAAGTGTTGTGTCTTTGTCTTTGCCTATACATTTCCAACGTATATCGTCGTTTTGTATTCCAGCGATCAGTGTGTCCATCAGATGTACTGTCGTGTTAATATACTCGCAGTCATTGGCGATGATACGCGCTCGCGTCATGAATGAGTCTACCGTTTCACTTGGTTCCTCTTTTAGGGCTCCGAGATCAAATCTCGAAACGCGAAATCTTTGGCTTCGCATAATCTTCAAATCCTTTCCAATGGGGTGCCAGTAGTTACTTGTCAGCCATTGCAAGTCCCCATCCATCACAGTTGTCTCTTCCGTCTTCGCCAACCCGTAGCATTAGGTATTATACTTTGACTTCTTCCTTTTTTTCAGCAAGGGGCCCGTTGAATATGCAATCACAGCTTCGCCTGAATTTTCTTAGGGCTTCTGGTAGATTGTTGGAACTCCACTCTATTGTCGATATGGGTACACCCGTTAGTTCGATCATGTTTTGTTTGTCAGTCGTATCGTAGATGTATCACGAAAGGACCGAAAACAACATTATTTCTTCTGCTTATTACATCTGTATTATCACTCATTGTCTCGTGGTCGTCGACTTTTTGGTTTGTATTTCCTTTTCAGGCGTTATAACGTTGTTATTTTACCGTGTGCGTGGTTGTTGACCTTTCTGACACCATGTCGTATGGTCTTTGTGCTGTTCACAGCAACGCGTCAAACGTAACCAATCAATGTATATAAACCACGCAACGACAAGACACGATTTGTTCAACAGTATAATTGTAAGAAGGTTGTGTCTTCATTATCCGTATGGCGGCAGCACTCATAAAGTAAGTATCACAACATCTCCCTTCTTAAAATAAAACAGTTGTGTACATTATTCTCTGTTGATACTATGCCAATGTCTTTTGGTCCATAATCTCAAGTCTGTGTAATGATCACGATTTATCGCTCAATGTAACATTCATATTCATAATAGTTTATTTGACTTACAAGAAAAACGTTCATCTCTTTTTGACTGGTAGGTATAATGATACGAGTATGTTCGAAGATAATGCATCGTGTCCCCACTTTAATATCCTTGGAATGCCAACGAGCCCAGTCCACAGATGCTTAGATTTTAAACAGCAAACTGTACAGCCTGTAGAAGCAACCGTTATATATTTGGGACTACATTTGTCATGAAGGTGTACAAACTATACACCTTGTAGACACAAGTTTTAAACACGTGTAGTTTTTAAACGTGTTTAGGCGCGTAATTGTCAACAACGGCTGTTTGACTTTGGTAGCTCTGCACACGACGGTTATATATTTGGGACTACATTTGTCATGAAGGTGTACAAACTATACACCTTGTAGACATAACCTTTAAACACGTGTAGTTTCTAAACGTGTTTAGGCGCGTAATTGTCAACAACGGCTGTTTGACTTTGGTAGCTCTGTACACGACGGCACACGACGGCACACGACGGCACACGACGGCACACGACGGCACACGACGGCACACGACGGCACACGACGGCACACGACGGCACACGACGGCACACGACGGCACACGACGGCACCCGACGGCACGCGTGCGTGGATGCGTGCGTGGGTTTGAGCATGCGAGTGAGACCTTTGTAAACAAAATCTAACCGCATGTTTGTAGTTCGAGTGAAATTCGTTAGAATGAGCTGTTCCTGCTGGTCTAACTTGCAAGCATCCTACATTTTGTACTTCCCTTTCTGTCTCTCACTTTCTAACCTCCCTCTCTTTTTATATCTCCCTATCTCCAACTAGCTTCCACTCTGTCTCTCTGTCTCTCTGTCTCTCTGTCTCTCTGTCTCTCTGTCTCTCTGTCTCTCTGTCTCCCTGTCTCCCTGTCTCCCTGTCTCCCTGTCTCCCTGTCTCCCTGTCTCCCTGTCTCCCTGTCTCCCTGTCTCCCTGTCTCCCTGTCTCCCTGTCTCCCTGTCTCTCTGTCTCTCTCTCTCTCTGTATCTCTGTCTCTCTGTCTCTCTGTCTCTCTGTCTCTCTGTCTCTCTTGTTGTACCAATTAGGCCTACCGTAAGATATTAGGTGCACCCTACAGTTAAAAAGATATTTCATTCATGTCAAAATGCCATAAACAATGGAAAGTGTGAAACCGTTTTGCAAGCTTCGCCACCCTGGAGACGGTATTATATATTTGTTGTGAGCATATTTTGGCCTTTGAATGTCAAGTTGACCGCAGCAATAGAGGCAATATGCCAATTTTTTTACCGTAATTAATTATAATGTGTTTATCGTTCAAAACGTATGTTACTGGTCAGATAATTAAAACATTAACACAAGCAAACAATAACACACTGTAAAAACAGATGCTTAGATTTTAAACAGCAAACTGTACAACCTGTAGAAACAACAGTTATATATTTGGGACTACATTTGTCATGAAGGTATACAAACTATACACCTTGTAGACACAACTTTTAAACACGTGTAGTCTTTAAACGTGTTTAGGCGCGTAATTGTCAACAACGGCTGTTATATATATATACATATATATATATATATATACACGTGTATACATGACAGCAGTTTGTGGCGTAGCACACTCGGGAGATATAGTTTCTTAATTTTAATAACACGTGTGCGCGTGAGTGCGTGCGTGCGTGCGTGCGTGCGTGCGTTTGAGCATGCTAGTGAGACATTTATCAAGATCAAACCGCATGTTTGTAGTTCGAGTGAAAATCGTCAGAATGAGCTGTTCCTGCTGGTCTAACTTGCAAGCATCCTACATTTTGTACTTCACTTTCTGTCTCTCACTTTCTAACCTCCCTCTCTTTATCTCTATCTCCAACTACCTTCCCCTCTGTCTCTCTGTCTCTCCCTCCCTGTGTTTTAATTCCGCGAGATTCATCAGCTGTTCAGCACGCTTCCCATGTCGAGGTGTATCGTCGCGCTGTCTCGGATCTTGCCGTCGGAAGACGGTTCGGGGATTCTGTTGGAGATTTTCGCCTGAAATTCAGCAGTTCAGCACGGTCTCTGGGATAAATGGTAGGTATGTGTTACTACCTTCGATCCACGCGTGCACCGCAACAAAATTGTTGTCTCGTAAATGCGTTTGTTGTACCAATTAGGCCTACCTTAAGTTATTAGGTACACCCTACAGTAAAAAAGCTATTTCGTACATGTCAGAATGCCATAAATAATAGAAAGTATAAAACCTCTCGCCAAGGAACCGCGCTGCGTTGTGGGCATATATGGATCTTTGAATGTAAAGATGACCGCAACAATGGAGCCAGTATACCATGTGTTTTACTGTGGTTAATTCCAATCGTTACTGGACAGGTAATTAATCCATTAACAAATACAAGATATAACACACTGTACAAAAAGATGGTTACATTTTAAACACCAAACTGTACACATATTTGGGACTACATTTGTCATGAAGGTGTTGTAAAACTGGGTATTCGCGGATGAGTTGAGAGAGTTGTGCTCGTTGGCAATGGTGCCGAGGTTGATGATTATGATGTTCTGATGTACTGGTGCTCCTTTCGACGGGTGAGAATTTCCCGATGTCTGTCAACGAAGCTACATAAATACAACAAGGTAGGTAGTCTGTGAGTGTGCGTGTGTGCGTGTGTGCGTGTGTGCGTGTGTGCGTGTGTGCGTGTGTGCGTGTGTGCGTGTGTGCGTGTGTGCGTGCGTGCGTGCGAGCGTGTGCGCGTGTGTATGGGCTTGCGAATTCGTGTGTACATGTGTTAAAACAGTAATTATATTACAATGAAATGATGCACAGTCTGTATGAACGAGCTTCCGAACTGTTGTTGTTCGTCAATATTTCGATATATAGCATGCAGAAAGAAACAACGATGGCAATTTAATGGACCTGCAAATGAGAATACAGTGAATGACTTCCGCTACCGCGCTACGACCCAATATGATTGCACATATGCTAGACAAGTTTGACGTTTATGAAAACATTGATGAGAGAACGGTGAACGCAGATCTACCTCTGAGACTGAGTTACTCGTCTATCGAGGACAGAATCGCATCGATGGCGAAACCCAGTGAGATGGTTGAGGAGATAGAGATGGTTGCGACGGCACGCTGTCTACGACGATCAGTGCCTGTCTGCGCTGGAGAGAGTGTACTTGAATTTGTGACGGAATTTCAGGAGTCTGGTGCAGTTACAGTCAATTACCTAAATCGTAGTGACGATGCTGATCATTGTGATTGAAGCATTAGACCAAAGCCCAGCTGCACCAGCTGACTGATCAACCACAGCTGGGTAGAAAGGTTATCACTCCTGCAATGCTGTCTCCCGTCCCAAAACCTGCGATTTATAGGGCCAAGAGAAGAACCACCAATATATAAAACTACAATGAAACAAAACGCACAAAAGTAGGCCTAATCTAACAGTTGGCAAGATAAACAACAAATAACAGATTTAGTTAAGATACAAAAAAAAAAAACGGTAGCTTTTTCCTGCAGGCCAAAACAACAATCAAAGTGACAACGACTCTTAGTGCTGTACTATTTTGTAAAGAGCGAAAAACACACCATTGTGAAATGTGTACACTGTGGGACATGGACACACTTGAGTTGTGCTGGAGGCATGTCCCATAACTAGCGATGTGACAAGTGTCGGTAAAAGATCGCATTGGTAGTTCGGTGATCAGGAACCATCAGTTACTGACTGGTATCTTTCTGCCATTATTAGACACGCTACTGGTCATGTGTGTATTCGTGACAAAACATTATTGTTTATTCTCAGTTCAAAATTAAATTACGTCGAATCTAATTGGCGCTTGGTCGTCACATGTCATTTTTATGCTCACTGGGCGCCGTAGTTTTCGATCTATGCATTAAGCCACTACCTTTTTATAAGTATGAAGTGTGTTTTGAACCTTGGTTTCTTTCAAAGCATCAATAACTTATTGATGACCTATACTGAACCAGAAGCACCTATATTGGACTACCTGGTCCAATATCAGGACCACTGTAGTCCAATATAATATGTCACATATTACTAAAATTGGACCAATTGATAAAAACACTTTTTTTGGAACAATAACAAAACAAATTGACTCTATTTCCTGCTTGCACAGAGAGCGTGTAGTAACTCGCGACCTTTAATAGTCCTCTGTATCACGTACAGCAATGGGGAAAGAGGGCTCGGAAGTTAGGGGTTTCAATATCGATACACTTCCAATAATAATCATAACGTGACAAGGCGCTGGTGGCGCCTACTCCATTATCAGAGCAAGTGGATTAGCTGCAGCTAATGTAGCTAATGCAGCCCCCTACGAATTATCGTTGATTAAGCGCATCGGCTCTGTGAGTCCACGACAAAGGTTTACCAGTTTATATGTGTGATATAGTTTACTTCCTTTTTTATAAACTAGGGCGACCAACTTTTGAAATACACAGATGCAATTTGTATATGGACATTGCCAACATTTCTAAACGACAGGAAGTGGATTCGAACGCTGATGCTCTCGGAAATATGAACATAACAATGATTGACACGTAGCTCTGATCAGGATTGGCAAAGGAAACCTTAACTGTCCATCTCCCTTTTTCGGTGAATTGCAGATCAGATTCAAAGACAGTGCTGTAAACCGTCGCAGATAGTGTTACAAAAACAATTGCTACCATCGGCCGCAACAAAATGCACATAATTGTGTAAACACAGTGATTCATTTGACTAAAGTGTATATTTGTACACGGTTAGTGTTTGCTTTGATATGTTAGGTGTGAACCAGCGGAGCAGAACACCCGGTCGAGTAAATGCCAGACGGCAACAAAACGTCGTCAACAAAACGTCGTCAACACAATGATTCATACGTATTTTTTAAAAGAGTTGAGTTGTACTCGTTTACAGACTTTGCTTTGGCGCAGCAGGCGTGAACCAGTGGGGCGGAACGACCAGTACCACAAGTGCGAAGCGGCGTCAGCGCAAAACAGCACCTTCGACACACAGAGAGACGTTGACAAGCCAATAGCATCAGCACCAGCAGCCGTAGGTAGAGTCAGAAACAACATATTTTTTTAAAGGCATCTCACTAAAAATGAAATCCAGATTATACTACCTATAGCAATCTATGGTGCATAAACCTGGACACTACGATCGCAAGAGACGCAGTCTCGACGTTTTAGAGATGGTTTGCTTGCGGGCTATCAGAGGTGTTACTAGGGCAGACAGACTATGAAATAGCCAGATCAGAGAAGAGATATTGACCCCTGAATCCATATAAGATGTCATCAGACATAGAACACTCCGATTGTTTGGATATGTCTGCTGTATGCCAAACGAAAACCGTATAAACATAGCTTTTAAGGAAGAATTTAAAGGACATAGAAAACGAGGAAGGCCGCAGAAGAGGTGGAATAACTAAGTAAGACAGGACACTGTACTCCCGCTTTTAACAGCAGAGCGATGCACACTAGACAGGACGAAATTACATCAAGAAGGATAGCGAGGGATCAAACAGGCCATTTAAGTTAAGTAAGTCAAGCTGTATGTTAATTTCACATTGATGTTAATAAGGAGGCAGTGGCGTAACGAGGCAAAGTGCTCTTTGGGGCAAGAGTACAAAATCCAAAAAAGATGACACAATGTAATAGGAACACGGTTATGATACCTAGGAATAACGCCTAATCGTTACTTTAATGTCACAGTAGTATTCAGCTACGGAAATATTGATAGACGCATGTTATGTCTTCCGCAATTTCTTTATTCGACACGCCAGCACAGCCCGGGAGCTGTCCTTATTCCACAGCCATGGGTAGCATTCATAATTCTCTACAATACAAATACTCTGCACCCCTCCCTTTCAAATGTTCTTCCCTTGGAACATTTTAACATCCTGGTTGCGCTACACCACATCTACGATATGACAACCGTTAACACAGTCCACCGAGGTGCCCCCCAGCCGTGCATGCTGCTATAAAAATCTAGCCTTGTTCTTGGGAGAGTTCCTCGTTCCTTATACCCTTGTTTAGGGAACTTCTGTGTAATGTTGGGCCTTTTCTAGGAGAACATATAAAAACAGACCTTTGATCTAGGGAGCCGCAGTAGAAAAAGACCCTTGAAGACGGCACATCCACAGTACTGCTAGTATAGGCAGTGTTTCTCTCCCCCGGGCACAGTCCATGGATTCAGCGTCCTTTGTTCCATGTTTTTCCTTAAGAACATTTAGACACTCTGGCTACGCCACTCCACATCTATGGCATACCAAGACACAATCCACGGATTCAGCGTCCATTATTTAGTGCATTGCCAACAATTACATTTTAGAAGGCATTAACCATTAATTTATATGTCCGTAATTAAACTGGACACCGTCTTTCAAACGTCACAGATTCAGCTTCTCTGGAGGCTTCCAGTTTCTTGTGGACCTTCTCACTTGTTGTTCCTCTGCCATCCATATATGCGCTGGACTTGCCGGTCTCACGGGATAGTTCACTGCCTTCCTTGTTTGCACTGAACTTGGCTGTCTGCCTTCTTCTGCTTCTGTTGTTGGTCCAGTCGATTCGTCAACTACTGGTACCTCCACCGTACCCGTAGGTACCATGGCGACGTCAGAAGCCCTGATTTGGTCGATGTGTCTCCGTCATATACATCCCGTCTTCCACGCGCACTGCATACGATATGGTAACCCTCTTCTCTTGGATGGTGCCGGTTACCCTCTTTTGGTCGTTAACAGCTACTCTGTACCCAGCTTCAAATTATATGTGTTGCCCTTTCTTCTCCTCTACTGTCTTGGCCTGGCGGTTCTTCACCGTCTTCCTCGTGTTTCGTCGTATGGCATCTAATTTTTTGTCTCAGCGCTCGACCCATCAGTAACATTGCCGGAGATTCACATTTTGTGGCATATGGTGCGTTTCTGTAGGCAAACATAAATCTGGCCAGGTGACGTTTCACAGCAACCGAGTCACCTCTCGCTGATCTCATGGCTTGTTTAAATGTCTGAACAAAGCGTTCCACCTGCCCGTTGGTAGCTGAGTGGTAGAGTCTGATGTTGATTGCTTTCATGAAGTTTCGGAAAACTTCGGTTGTGTATTGACTTCCGTTGTCAATGTGCAAGTGTACTGGAAGATCTTACCTTGCAAACACATCTCGTAATAGTTCCACGGTTCTTTCTGATGATGCTGAGGCTGTTGGTAGTACCTCAGGCCATTTGCTATGCGCGTCGACCGCTATTAGGAACATCCGTCCCATAAACGATCCAGCGTAAACTACATGAATACGCTGCCATGGCTTTGCAGGCCATTCCCACGGGTGAAGTGGCACGGTAGGCTTTTCAAACTGGACTCTCTGGCAGCCTTAACATTTCCGTGCCAAAGATTCTATATTTCTATCTATCCCAGGCCATCTGACATAGCTTGAGCCAGTCCCTTCATGTTTACAACACCGACATGTACATCGTGTAACCTCTGCAGGATTTGACTGAACAACGTCTTTGGCACTAGGATGCGTGTTCCCCATATAACGCATCCGTGGAATACACTTAGCTGTTTGCGCTTGGCAAATAATGGTTCAAGTTCGTCTGGATTTATTGCAGGCCAAGACGTGTCAGGGTGCTGTTGGATATTTTTCGCCTTAAATTCAGCGGTTTAGTGCGGTCTCTTGGAGAATTGGTAGGTGTATGTTACTACCTTCAATCCACTCTTGCACCGCAACAAAACTGTTGTCTCGTAAATTCGTTTGTAGTACCAATTAGGCCTACCGTAAGATATTAGGTTCAAACTACAAGAAAAGATATTTCGCTCATGTCAGAATGTCATAAATAATGGAAAGTGTGAAACCGTTCGCCAAGGGACCGCGCTGCGCCACCATGGTGACGGTATTTATGTATCCGTTGTCAGTTGTTTGAGGCGTTGAATGTCAAAGATGACCGAGCAATGGAGGCAGTATGCCATATTTTTCACTGTTGTTAATTTCAATGTGTTTATCTGGTTTCCATAGCCCTTTTGTTTCCTCCGCCGACAAACCAACCGTTGTGTTATGATCAGGATTGATCGCTCAACGAAACATTCATATTCAGAATAGTTTATTTGACTTACAAGAAAAACCTCCGTCTCTTATTTGACTAGTATAGCGATCCGAGCATGTTCGGGTGTCATGCCTCATGTCCCCACTTTACTATCCTTTGAATGAGATCGAGCGCAGTCCATCTGATCGTCGTATCTCCTATATTACTTTGGCAACTCTGCACACAACGGATCTCCTCTTCAGTCGGTCGATGAGGAATCGATGGTCAGATCCGGTCGAACATACGATCCACGTCGATTTTCTGATTTACCTTGACTAAGTGATGCGTTCTAGCTGTCATCTATCCGCCTCACCTCAGCTCAACTAATAAAGGTCGACATCAAAGGCGTTCATTAAATATAAATGATAAATCAATCAAAAATATAATGTTATGATATTAAAAGTAATATAATAAATAAAATAAAATAATATTCAAAAATAGTATAAGATCAGTATTATAAAATGTCCAGGAAATGTCCACATGTCCACATGATGTCTTATTCTAAGTATACTTTAAAGAGGTGGGTTTCCAAGGTTGTTTTCAATGTGTTGATTGCTGTAGTAACTCTAACATTGTTTGGAAGCGCATTCCAGATCTTAGCTGCGGATACTATAATCGATCGTGCTCCCAACGCGTTTTTCGATTTGTGATCTACTAGGAGAAACTGATTTGCAGAACGCAGATTTTCACGGGATGGCACATACTGCTTGACAAGGTTGCACAAGTAGGTAGGAGAGACACGGTGGATTGTCTTGAATACAAGTGTGGAGATTTTGTAGATGATTCTCTGTTCGATAGGCGGCCAGTGTATTTGCTTGAGGATCGGTGTTATGTGTATGCACTTCCTGGAAAGCGTGACCAGTCTGGCAGTAGTGTTTTATAGTCGCTGGAGTCGTTGTAGTTGTGGTTTGTTGAGGTCGTGAAGCAGATCACTGCCCATGGCCAGTCTAGAAGTAATGAGAACGTGCGTAAGTAGTTCCGCAACAGGCTGATAAGGCCTATGTTACGAATAGACAGACAGACGGCTCTGAATACAGCGGCGATATGTTTATCCATGGAAAAGTTCTGATCAAAGATAACCCCGAGATTCCTGACGCTGTCCGAAGGAGTAACACTGGTGTCGCACACATCTGTGTGGTGCTAACCTTTCATCTCGATAGATTTTCTTATAAGAGTAACCAATGAATATACATAAATTCAGGTTTACTTACAGGAGTAAGCAGTGAATATAAAGGCAGTAAATTTAAATATGCCGGTTACTTGCATACAAGTGCCCGGTACGTAATAGTAATAGATGCGGTTTCGGACAGGAAGCCAAAGAAGAGACCTAAGAAAACCGCGGAGATCGAGTTACAACTCTTACTTAACAATTTTGTACACCTTGTAATTTCGTGATATCATTAAGAGCAATATTATGATCAAGGTAATTACAAAGTCAAGTCTGGTATTAACAACTGCAGTTGCGATAGTTCTTGGTACTATGAACATGGTGCTATACATGTTTGTTTTTAACGAAAACAACGTATTTTTCACTATACGTGATACGTTTTAGAAATTACATATCAACCAACTATAGAAACTATTGGGGAATTTAAAATAGCATATTCCATTTTAATGAAATTTGTATATTTTGACCACTGGATGAATTATAAAAAAATGTACGTGCACAATATCCCACCCTCCCCTATATATGACATTACTGACTGGTCTGGTTGTACATTTTACCAAACTTGCATACAAATGGCGGAAAGAAAGTATAACTTCCATAACGTTGATACGTAACTATGTTACACAGTTTTAATGTTTGCATGTTTGCTATCTTCCCAATATTCTTCTCGTCTGTTCTCCCACGTAACACTTTTCTAAACGGCGAGGTTTGCAGCAGTAATATTATATGCAATGTTCTTGCACGCAAAGATGCATGCAATTTGCAAATTATTTGTGTTTTAGTATTTATAAATATATTTCAGTGTATACGTGACAGCAGCTTGTGGCGTATCACAGTCGGCATATATAGTTTCCTTATTTTAAAAACATGTGTGTGCGTGCGTGCGTTTGATTATTATCAGAATTAGATGTTCCTGCTGGTCTACCTTGCAATTTTCCTACACTTTGTACTTTCTGTTTCTTGCTTTCTAGCCTCTCTCTCTTTTAATATATCACCCACCGTCCAACTTCCTTCCCTCTCTCTCTCTTTCTGTCTGTCTCTATCCCTCCCTACCTCCCTCCCTCCCTCCCTTACTCCCTCCCTTCCTTCCTCATTCACTCACGCATTCACTTCTTCCTTCCCTCGTCCCTCTATTCCTCCACCCTCTCTTTCTTTATTTCACTCACTCCTCCGTCGGCTTCTGTCTCTCTCTCTCTTTCGCTCTCTTAATATTTATCTCACGCTCTCTCTCTCTCTCTCTCTTTCTTTCTCACGCTCTCGCTCTCTCTCTCTCTCTCTCTCTCTCTCTCTCTCCTCACATCTCCCTCACATTCTCCTCACATTCTCCCTCACATTCTCCCTCACATTCTCTCTCACATCACTCTCTCTCTCTCTCTCTCTCTCTCTCTCTCTCACTCTCTCTCTCACTCTCACTCTCACTCTCACTCTCACTCTCTCTCGCTCTCGCTCTCTCTCTCTCTCTCTCTCTCTCTCTCTCTCTCTCTCTCTCTCTCTCTCTCTCTCTCTCTCTCTCTCTCTCTATCTCTCTCTCTCTCTCTCTCTCTCTCTCTCTCTCTCTCTCTCTCTCTCTCTCTCTCTCTCTCTCTCTCTCTCTCTTCTCTCTCTCTCTCTCTCTCTCTCTCTCTCTCTCTCTCTCTCTCCCTCTCTCTCTCTCTCTCTCTCTCTCTCTCTCACTCTCTCTCTCTCTCTCTCATATTTTTGCTTTATTCACCTCAGTTATCATTGCACGTGAAAAGAGGGTTATCTCAGTTGTCATTGCACGTCAATTGAGGGTTACAAATAATATTGTTCGTGCTTAATGATTTCACTTCAACAAAACAGTTGTCTGTATCGTAAATGCGTTTGCTGTACCAATTAGGCCTACCGCAAGATATTAGGTGCAACTTACAGAAAAAATATTTCGTTCATGTCAGAATAACATAAAGTATGGAAAGTGTAAAACCGTTCGTCACAGGACCCCACTGCGCCACCGTGGATACGGTATTGATATATCCGTTGTCAGTTGTTTGGAATGTCAAAGATGACAGCAGCAATGGAGGCAGTATGCCATGTGTTTCACTGTAGTTAATTACAATGTGTTTATCGTTCAAAACCTTTGTTATGGTCAGGTAATTCTGTAATTAACAAAAGGAAAATATAAAAAGACGTGTTAAAGCATAATAAATTAAGTACTGCTATAACGTGAATTATGAATCTGATACATCTGCATATTCAATCAGTACTTGTTATACATAGTATGTCATGTCAACTATTCTTAGTACAAGGCCAAGCAAATATGTTAAAGTTAAAAAAGTAATCATTTAAAACAACTTCAATTGCAAGTCAGCGCCATTGTGATAGAAAGCTTGACGTCACCAATGCCTGCTCTTCCCAATTCGCCAGTTGCTTATTAGAGAATATTACTGTAATTTGCATCAACTAAAAAAGTTACGCTCGCGTGTTGCATTGTTTGGAATTATAACAGTTGTTATAAGTGTAACTCTGGATCCAAAGGAACACAATGAACCAACACATGAGCTGACATATTCACTATGCATATCACGGAAACAGAGGCACTCGATGCCTTACAACAGTGTCATTGTCAACGAAACACAAGTAGCTTACTGGTCAAACATTGGGTGAGTGTCTCAATATGTCGCGAACTGTGAGATTTCACTAGATTCTTCCACTTTGAAATAATAAATTCTAGGTAAACCGAAAATGTGAAATTGTTGATTATGCTTAGAAATTATCAGATTGCATAAACTCTTTCACGTGTAGGCCCACACCATTGCCTTTTGTTTCCCTTTAAAATTACTGGTGCAAATACAGACCCTGAGAAGGCATAGACACCTCCAGCAATTTTGCTACAGCGATGTACAAAACCTGTTTTCGTGTAAGTGCGCGGAGTGCACGTACATTCAACTAGGACAACCAGTTTTAAATATATCTCTTATCATAAGTCAATGACTAAAAAATTCACTGGTTTGTCTGGACATGGCAGCTTGCCAGTTAGCATATTTTGTCGGCGTTACCTTGTCACAATAACGAAATGTGACGATGTAGCTACGGAGACAATTCCGAGTGTAAATCAAGCGGGTATATATATCAGGGGTCTGCCCACGGTTTCTGTACACAACGCTACGAACGTGAAGAGTGTCAACTTCGAAGAACGTCCCCGGCCAAGAGATGACTATTCCACAACTCGCGTGCCTTGCGTTGATCGGCTTCCTGTTTGGCCAAATTGACCCGTCTGCTGCAGGTTGGTACTTCAGCCATTCCTTTCGCATTTTCACAACACAATTAATATTGTTGTGCCTTTACATTTTTGGTAGATCATTAATTGTGATTGGGAATATAGATATGTCAATATTTAAACAGTTATATAGCGACACGGCAGTTGTTTCTTTAAATTGCCACTATCTTTTTGTTATGTGCGTGTAAACTCACAAGTTTCAAACATTTGTATTTCGTCTAGATATTATACACTTTATTAGCATAGCATACTTCGCAGGAAACATTTCAAAATGTATTCAAGGTTTTTTTAATTTCCGCTTCTAAACCACACGTTTGCATTTCTGATGGATACATTCGAAGCATTGAAATCAAACATCGATAACAGATGTGGTATTGAAGTGTTAACCTACCAATAACACACTTCCCATTATCCTAATTATGAACAGTGTTTATTATTCATATATGCGTAGACATACGACACAACACAGCGTGATCTTCTCACAGTTTGCCAGTACCGCGTCAAGACGAGGACTGGCTCCATACCGGGCGCAGGAACCAATGCCATCGCGTCTATTAGACTCTACGGGAGTGACGCAAACTGTGGGTGGAGGCAACTGAATGGCAACGGTGCCACCTTATCAAGGTGAGAATATATTACTAATGATACCAAAAGTAACAATTTATAAAGTGTTATTTCCATCAGAGTTGTGTAATTGTTTTGTTGTTCAATGTTGCCATCCATTGCTCCGTGTCAGCAGCCCCCATCTCAACATTCCACCTTCTAAAAGTTCCATTTACGCAATCATCCAATCTCAGTTGTGGTCTTCCACATTTCCTGCTGCCTTGATATTTCTCAACCACTTCCCTCCTCGGTAGGTAGGTTGCAGCATCTAACGTCTTACCAATCTTTCTGCTAAGCTGCTTGATAAAATACCAATAGCGTCAGATGTCCATACGAATTAGCGATGTATTTCAAAAATATAAATGTAGTTATTTATGGTTATTTATTTACTTTTTGTTTACGATGCGTATTATTCTGCCTGTCAGAGAAACATGGAAACACTGAGTGGTGAGCCTTTCGCCAGAGGGCGCCCCTGTGGTATTACGTTCGCATTACTGCCGCAACTGGTGACAGTAGAAATTAAAGGTTTAGTGGGAATTAGAATGTATACGGAGCGAGTCAGTTCCTCTAACAGGAATTAGAGGGCGCAGTAATTTGTAACAGGAAGTCTGCTGTGTTGAACGTGAGAAAATGTGACATCACTGAACATCAAAGGGTATTGCAGTTAAATCAGCCTGATTCGGCCGTATTGCCAATACAGCTTGTCTTGAAACTGGACGTTTTGTTTACTATTTAAACACGCTCCGGGGTCGTACCTTCCAAATTACAAACGTTGTTACGGGCGTACTAAACACAATTTGGCGGGCAGTATACATCCGTTGGTCTGTTGCCCCAAGGGAGTGTGTAAACGATTATGGCATTATTATCGCGTTGTTTATCGCCCACGTAGCTCCAACTACTTCACCATAACGTGCCCGTGCCTGGGGTGCTTACTGAAGTTGAGGATGAAGCACAACAACGCAGGAGTTGGCCCGGCCTGGTTCCTCAACTACGTCTGGGTCAGAAGGCTGCCATCCTTCTTTGCGTACCAGAAGTTCCCATGCAACAAGTGGCTGTCGAGCGCAACTTCTCTGAACAGACAACTAACCGCGTCAAGTGAGTTCTTTAATAAGTAGTCGTGTTGTTGATACGTTGTGTTATTCACCGGGACCTTCAACGTGCGGTCGGATACGTTCTCAGTTCCAAGATACGCTAGGCATCACATCGAAAGATGGGAGGGGGTTGAGGGGGTGCCGATCATAAAAATTGCAGTAAAAGGTATGCGGGTCTAGGTGGGCACGTGCCCCCCCCCCCCCCCCAGACCCCCTGGATCCGTATATGAGGTAGGCCTTGGTAGGTACTTATATCGCGGTATCCAGTCCTTTGGATTGTTCAAAGCTTTTTACACTTTACTCCCTGGCAGACCTGTTCAATCGAACCCCTTTCAACTTATCTAAGAATTATTCAGCCACACTGCAATTTCTGCGCAAAAACTATTCGTACACACGATACCCGTCACTGTCTGTAGCCAGTTACTCAATCATACAGCTGAGTGTACGAGAGCAACGTCGATTTAACGAACTTCCGAAGATTCCAAGCGGATCTCGACTGAGATTTCGATGCACTAGTGGGTAGCTTCATTCCACAAATGGTTGGTCTAATATTCCAAAGTTTTTATGTTTAGGGTTTGGGCTAGGTTGAATGTTAGATTTATGGTTAGGGATAGGTTGAAAGTTAACATTAGGGTTAGGTTGAAGGTATTTACATTAGGAATTTGCATGCATGTGTACGTGGAAATGCATGAAACGTGTTCTGAGGTGCTATATACTACGCTACTGCGCTTTAAAACACTTTACGGTAGCATGTACATATGTTTGTTTTGTATCACTCGTATTTGGAGCGCAGTACTAGAGCATTAGATAATCTGGATTCGAAACATGAGCGGTCGTGTAGAACATTGGGGAAGTTCGTTCACTACACATTGCTCCTGTTAACTTAGTTGTATGAACGACTATCTGGTTATAGACAGTAGTGGTTATTTGTGTACGAATTGCCTTCGCGCGTCAATTGCAGCGTGGCTGAGTGCATCCGAGAGAAGTCGAGATGGTGTTTGGTTCAACAAATCTGTCAGGTAGAAAGTGTAAAGCGTTTTGAGCAGTACTGAGGATTGGATACTGTGCTGTATAATAACTTACCTTGCTTATTTTTTTATTTCCGTTTTAGACACACCGTACAGGATAAGGATCTCCACTGGGTCTCAATGGACCGCCGGAACTAACGCCCAGGTGCAGATTTCGCTGATATCCAACACGATAGGGGCTCTCCCAGTGTCTTTGAACGGTGGCTTCCCGAGAGACTCGTAAGTACAAAAACAGAACAGTGTGTGTGTGTGTGTGTGTGTGTGTGTGTGTGTGTGTGTGTGTGTGTGTGTGTGTGTGTGTGTGTGTGTGTGTGTGTGTGTGTGTGTGTGTGTGTGTGTGTGTGTGTGTGTGTGTGTGTGTGTGTGTGTGTGTGTGTGTGCGTGCGTGCGTGTGTGGATGTGGGTGGTGTGCGCGAATATAGGTGAGTGATTGCGCATATCTGTGTTGGTATAATAATAGTATATATGCGCGCGTGTGATGCGCATAGTGCGTGTGTAGTGTGTTCGTGCGTGTGAAGACGTGCTCCTGTTTGAGATAATCAACAACGCATCTCTCCACTGCTTCAGGACGCGCACCTTCTACCGGAGGTTTCCCAATATCTGTCCGGTGAAGCAGGTTTACATCCGACACAATAATGCAGGAAGTGGACCGAGCTGGTTCCTAAAGACGGTCTACGTCTACAACAGAGCAATGAAGATCAACTACGTCTGTCCGTGCTATTGCTGGATGATTTCACCCAATCTTTCCAAAATCCTTACCTGCCAGAGAATCTAGTGTTGTATCTCCGTGTCTCGATGTCGACTGCGCACCCGTTGCCAACTTGTCGCTGTTGTGGGTTTCGTTTTAGGAAAACATCTGAACAGTTCGTTGTTCCATAAATAAAATATCATGTTCATCAATAAAACATTTGTTGAATGCAACAAAAAGTGTTATTTGACTGTATTCCTCTTTTGTGTAATGCTTGTATGCACTATACTAATAAAGAATATCCAGTAAAATTGCAAAGAAATAAATGTTAATAATTTACATTATTACAGTAAATTCTGAAAATTCGTGCAAACGTTTTATTTTAATCAAGTCATGAAACAAAAAGTGTTATTTGACTTTATTCCTCAGTAATACTGGTATACAATGTACTAATAAGGAATGTCCAGTCAAATTGCAAAGAAATGAATTATAATAATTTATATTATTACAGTAAATTCTGAAAATTCGTGCAAACGTTTTATCTTAATCAAGTCTTCAACTGAATTAATGATCATCATCAGCGTCTGCAAAAATACTATAAATATAATTAAAAAATAAATATATATATAGTGAAATTTTTTTTTATTGAGTACAATACGCAATATTTTAATGTAATCGAGTTTGTGTGTGTGTGTGCATGTGCGTGCGCGTATGCGTACGCCTTCGTGTGTGTGCGCGAGTGCGTGTGCGTGTGCGTTCGCGTGTGCGTGTGCGTGTGCGTGTGTACTTCACTTTGTGTCTCTCACTTTCTAACCTCCCTCTCGTTTTCTCTACCGCGCACCCTCCTCTGTCCCTCTGTCTCTCCGTCCTTCCCACTCCCTCCCTCCCTCCCTCCCTCCCTCCCTCCCTCCCTCCCTCCCTCCCTCCCTCCCTCCCTCCCTACCTCCCTCCCTCACTCCCTCCCTCCCTCCCTCCCTCCCTCCCTCTCTCCCTCCCTCTCTCCCTCCCTCCCTCCCTCCCTCCCGCGCTCCCTCACTCACTCCGACACTCACTTACGCATTCACTTATTCACTCACAGTTCAACATATACATGGAAAACATCATGCAACAGGCATTAAGTGACTTCAGCACCTCAGTATCCATCAGAGGAAGACATCTACGCAACCTACGCTTCATGGATGACATCGAACGTATGGGTGGCAATCTATAGCGACTGTCAACTAACAAAGCATCCCGTCAGTTGACGAGCTTTTTAGTAACAATAAGAAGTCCTAAGATAAATTAGAAGGGGATACGCATTGCATTTGGATATAAAATTTAAACATATTTTAATACACACTTCACACACTTGCTTTATTCATGGGCACCCCGGTTGTTACGGTTGAGGTATTGGGTGAATTAGCCCTAGAACTTCTCAGACTAAGTCGAAGGCAAAGACAGTTCAACATCACGTCGGCGGCGTTTCCATTCTGTAATGAACCACCCGTAATGTGGCGCCACCGGTTGCTGCGCCCACGAGAGCGGTATCGCGGTTATGTAGGCGCCGTGAGGTGGAGTAACCGTTAGAAACTTTTGCAACTGCGTGAACCTTGAATTATTATGTGAAACGGGCAACAATGTTCTATAGTTCTACCTAGTTAAGGGCGTTTGCCCGAACACCTGGGCAGACATTCCGGGTGGCGTCACATTCACATAGACACAGACGCAGACTGACATAAACGGTTTCCGGAAGTATGTTTACTATACGTGAAAGGTTTCCGGAAGTATGTTTACTACACGTAAATTTTACCAGCTTCGTCTTTTCAAGTATTTCGTAAAACGAATGATAATTACTTAACGTCAGGTGCGGACCCTAACATTTAGAATCAAAGAGGAAAAACATATATATATATACCTACTTCCCTGGTGGGGAAGTAGGTATATTGCCAACAGGGTGGAGCGAACAGGGAAAGGTACTTCCCCCGGAAGGGACCAAGGAGGAAGAACAAGACATTGCTGACGAGCCATTTAGTTAAGAACGCAACACAGAAACACTGTCGCCTGTTTGATCGATGTAAGAGACCGTAAAGAGAAACATTGTCGCCTGTTTAACCTATGTAAGAGACCGTAAAGAGAAACACTGACGCCTGTTTGAGCGACGTAAGATACCGTAAAAAGAAACACTGTCGCCTGTTTGAGCGATGTCAGAGACCGTAAAGACAAACACTGTTGCCTGTTTGATCGATGTCAGAGACCGTAAAGAGAAACACTGTCTCCTGTTTGACCTATGAAAGAGACCGTAAAGAGAAACACTCACGCCTGTTTGAGCGATGTCAGAGACCGTAAAGAAAAACACTGTCGCCTGTTTGATCGATGTCAGAGACCGTAAAGAGAAACACTGTCGCCTGTTTGACCGATGTAAGAGACCGTAAAGAGAAACACTGACGCCTGTTTGACCGATGTAAGAGACCGTCAAGAGAAACACTGTCGCCTGTTTGATCGATGTCAGAGACCGTAAACAGAAACACTGTCGCCTGTTCGACCGATGTACGTGACCGTAAAGATAAATACTGTCGCCTGTTTGACCGATGTAAGAGCCCTTAAAGAGAAACACTGTCGCCTGTTTGACCGATGTAAGAGACCGTAAAGAGAAACACTGTCGCCTGTTTGACCGATGTAAGAGACCGTAAAGAGAAGCACTGTCGCCTGTCTGATCGATGTAAGAAACCGTAAAGAGAAACACTGTCGCCTGTTTGACCTATGAAAGAGACCGTAAAGAGAAACACTGACGCCTGTTTGAGCGATGTCAGAGACCTTAAAGAAAAACACTGTCGCCTGTTTGATCGATGTCAGAGACCGTAAAGAGAAACACTGACGCCTGTTTGACCGATGTAAGAGACCGTAAAGAGAAACACTGTCGCCTGTTTGATCGATGTCAGAGACCGTAAACAGAAACACTGTCGCCTGTTTGACCGATGTACGAGACCGTAAAGATAAATACTGTCGCCTGTTTGACCGATGTAAGAGACCGTAAAGAGAAACACTGTTGCCTGTTTGACCGATGTAAGAGACCTTAAAGAGAAACACTGTCGCCTGTTTGACCGATGTAAGAGACCGTAAAGGGAAACACTGTCGCCTGTTTGAACGATGTAAGAGTCCGTAAAGAGAAACACTGTCGCCTGTTTGACCGATGTAAGAGACCGTAAAGAGAAACACTGTCGCCTGTTTGACCGATGTAAGAAACCGTAAAGAGAAACACTGTCGCCTGTTTGATCGATGTCAGAGACCGTAAACAGAAACACTGTCGCCTGTTTGACCGATGTACGAGACCGTAAAGATAAATACTGTCGCCTGTTTGACCGATGTAAGAGACCGTAAAGAGAAACACTGTCGCCTGTTTGACCGATGTAAGAGATCGTAAAGAGAAACACTGTCGTCTGTTTGACCGATGTAAGAGACCGTAAAGAGAAGCACAGTCGCCTGTCTGATCGATGTAAGAAACCGTAAAGAGAAACACTGTCGCCTGTTTGACCTATGAAAGAGACCGTAAAGAGAAACACTGACGCCTGTTTGAGCGATGTCAGAGACCGTAAAGAGAAACACTGTCGCCTGTTTGATCGATGTCAGAGACCGTAAAGAGAAACACTGTCGCCTGTTTGACCGATGTAAGAGACCGTAAAGAGAAACACTGACGCCTGTTTGACCGATGTAAGAGAACGTAAAGAGAAACACTGTCGCCTGTTTGACCGATATACGAGACCGTAAAGATAAATACTGTCGCCTGTTTGACCGATGTAAGAGACCGTAAAGAGAAACACTGTTGCCTGTTTGACCGATGTAAGAGACCGTAAAAAGAAACACTGTCGCCTGTTTGATCGATATCAGAGACCGTAAACAGAAACACTGTCGCCTGTTCGACCGATGTACGTGACCGTAAAGATAAATACTGTCGACTGTTTGACCGATGTAAGAGACCGTAAAGAGAAACACTGTCGCCTGTTTGACCGATGTAAGAGACCGTAAAGAGAAACACTGTCGCCTGTTTGACCGATGTAAGAGACCGTAAAGAGAAGCACTGTCGCCTGTCTGATCGATGTAAGAAACCGTAAAGAGAAACACTGTCGCCTGTTTGACCTATGAAAGAGCCCGTAAAGAGAAACACTGACGCCTGTTTGAGCGATGTCAGAGACCTTAAAGAAAAACACTGTCGCCTGTTTGATCGATGTCAGAGACCGTAAAGAGAAACACTGACGCCTGTTTGACCGATGTAAGAGACCGTAAAGAGAAACACTGTCGCCTGTTTCATCGATGTCAGAGACCGTAAACAGAAACACTGTCGCCTGTTTGACCGATGTACGAGACCGTAAAGATAAATACTGTCGCCTGTTTGACCGATGTAAGAGACCGTAAAGAGAAACACTGTTGCCTGTTTGACCGATGTAAGAGACCTTAAAGAGAAACACTGTCGCCTGTTTGACCGATGTAAGAGACCGTAAAGGGAAACACTGTCGCCTGTTTGAACGATGTAAGAGTCCGTAAAGAGAAACACTGTCGCCTGTTTGACCGATGTAAGAGACCCTAAAGAGAAACACTGTCGCCTGTTTGACCGATGTAAGAAACCGTAAAGAGAAACACTGTCGCCTGTTTGATCGATGTCAGAGACCGTAAACAGAAACACTGTCGCCTGTTTGACCGATGTACGAGACCGTAAAGATAAATACTGTCGCCTGTTTGACCGATGTAAGAGACCGTAAAGAGAAACACTGTCGCCTGTTTGACCGATGTAAGAGATCGTAAAGAGAAACACTGTCGTCTGTTTGACCGATGTAAGAGACCGTAAAGAGAAGCACTGTCGCCTGTCTGATCGATGTAAGAAACCGTAAAGAGAAACACTGTCGCCTGTTTGACCTATGAAAGAGACCGTAAAGAGAAACACTGACGCCTGTTTGAGCGATGTCAGAGACCTTAAAGAAAAACACTCTCGCCTGTTTGATCGATGTCAGAGACCGTAAAGAGAAACACTGACGCCTGTTTGACCGATGTAAGAGACCTTAAAGAGAAACACTGACGCCTGTTTGACCGATGTAAGAGACCGTAAAGGGAAACACTGTCGCCTGTTTGAACGATGTAAGAGTCCGTAAAGAGAAACACTGTCGCCTGTTTGACCGATGTAAGAGACCGTAAAGAGAAACACTGTTGCCTGTTTGACCGATGTAAGAGACCGTAAAAAGAAACACTGTCGCCTGTTTGATCGATGTCAGAGACCGTAAACAGAAACACTGTCGCCTGTTCGACCGATGTACGTGACCGTAAAGATAAATACTGTCGCCTGTTTGACCGATGTAAGAGACCGTAAAGAGAAACACTGTCGCCTGTTTGACCGATGTAAGAGACCGTAAAGAGAAACACTGTCGCCTGTTTGACCGATGTAAGAGACCGTAAAGAGAAGCACTGTCGCCTGTCTGATCGATGTAAGAAACCGTAAAGAGAAACACTGTCGCCTGTTTGACCTATGAAAGAGCCCGTAAAGAGAAACACTGACGCCTGTTTGAGCGATGTCAGAGACCTTAAAGAAAAACACTGTCGCCTGTTTGATCGATGTCAGAGACCGTAAAGAGAAACACTGACGCCTGTTTGACCGATGTAAGAGACCGTAAAGAGAAACACTGTCGCCTGTTTGATCGATGTCAGAGACCGTAAACAGAAACACTGTCGCCTGTTTGACCGATGTACGAGACCGTAAAGATAAATACTGTCGCCTGTTTGACCGATGTAAGAGACCGTAAAGAGAAACACTGTTGCCTGTTTGACCGATGTAAGAGACCTTAAAGAGAAACACTGTCGCCTGTTTGACCGATGTAAGAGACCGTAAAGGGAAACACTGTCGCCTGTTTGAACGATGTAAGAGTCCGTAAAGAGAAACACTGTCGCCTGTTTGACCGATGTAAGAGACCCTAAAGAGAAACACTGTCGCCTGTTTGACCGATGTAAGAAACCGTAAAGAGAAACACTGTCGCCTGTTTGATCGATGTCAGAGACCGTAAACAGAAACACTGTCGCCTGTTTGACCGATGTACGAGACCGTAAAGATAAATACTGTCGCCTGTTTGACCGATGTAAGAGACCGTAAAGAGAAACACTGTCGCCTGTTTGACCGATGTAAGAGATCGTAAAGAGAAACACTGTCGTCTGTTTGACCGATGTAAGAGACCGTAAAGAGAAGCACAGTCGCCTGTCTGATCGATGTAAGAAACCGTAAAGAGAAACACTGTCGCCTGTTTGACCTATGAAAGAGACCGTAAAGAGAAACACTGACGCCTGTTTGAGCGATGTCAGAGACCGTAAAGAGAAACACTGTCGCCTGTTTGATCGATGTCAGAGACCATAAAGAGAAACACTGTCGCCTGTTTGACCGATGTAAGAGACCGTAAAGAGAAACACTGACGCCTGTTTGACCGATGTAAGAGACCGTAAAGAGAAACACTGTCGCCTGTTTGACCGATGTACGAGACCGTAAAGATAAATACTGTCGCCTGTTTGACCGATGTAAGAGACCGTAAAGAGAAACACTGTTGCCTGTTTGACCGATGTAAGAGACCGTAAAAAGAAACACTGTCGCCTGTTTGATCGATGTCAGAGACCGTAAACAGAAACACTGTCGCCTGTTCGACCGATGTACGTGACCGTAAAGATAAATACTGTCGCCTGTTTGACCGATGTAAGAGACCGTAAAGAGAGACACTGTCGCCTGTTTGACCGATGTAAGAGACCGTAAAGAGAAACACTGTCGCCTGTTTGACCGATGTAAGAGACCGTAAAGAGAAGCACTGTCGCCTGTCTGATCGATGTAAGAAACCGTAAAGAGAAACACTGTCGCCTGTTTGACCTATGAAAGAGACCGTAAAGAGAAACACTGACGCCTGTTTGAGCGATGTCAGAGACCTTAAAGAAAAACACTGTCGCCTGTTTGATCGATGTCAGAGACCGTAAAGAGAAACACTGACGCCTGTTTGACCGATGTAAGAGACCGTAAAGAGAAACACTGTCGCCTGTTTGATCGATGTCAGAGACCGTAAACAGAAACACTGTCGCCTGTTTGACCGATGTACGAGACCGTAAAGATAAATACTGTCGCCTGTTTGACCGATGTAAGAGACCGTAAAGAGAAACACTGTTGCCTGTTTGACCGATGTAAGAGACCTTAAAGAGAAACACTGTCGCCTGTTTGACCGATGTAAGAGACCGTAAAGGGAAACACTGTCGCCTGTTTGAACGATGTAAGAGTCCGTAAAGAGAAACACTGTCGCCTGTTTGACCGATGTAAGAGACCCTAAAGAGAAACACTGTCGCCTGTTTGACCGATGTAAGAAACCGTAAAGAGAAACACTGTCGCCTGTTTGATCGATGTCAGAGACCGTAAACAGAAACACTGTCGCCTGTTTGACCGATGTACGAGACCGTAAAGATAAATACTGTCGCCTGTTTGACCGATGTAAGAGACCGTAAAGAGAAACACTGTCGCCTGTTTGACCGATGTAAGAGATCGTAAAGAGAAACACTGTCGTCTGTTTGACCGATGTAAGAGACCGTAAAGAGAAGCACTGTCGCCTGTCTGATCGATGTAAGAAACCGTAAAGAGAAACACTGTCGCCTGTTTGACCTATGAAAGAGACCGTAAAGAGAAACACTGACGCCTGTTTGAGCGATGTCAGAGACCTTAAAGAAAAACACTCTCGCCTGTTTGATCGATGTCAGAGACCGTAAAGAGAAACACTGACGCCTGTTTGACCGATGTAAGAGACCTTAAAGAGAAACACTGACGCCTGTTTGACCGATGTAAGAGACCGTAAAGGGAAACACTGTCGCCTGTTTGAACGATGTAAGAGTCCGTAAAGAGAAACACTGTCGCCTGTTTGACCGATGTAAGAGACCGTAAAGAGAAACACTGTTGCCTGTTTGACCGATGTAAGAGACCGTAAAAAGAAACACTGTCGCCTGTTTGATCGATGTCAGAGACCGTAAACAGAAACACTGTCGCCTGTTCGACCGATGTACGTGACCGTAAAGATAAATACTGTCGCCTGTTTGACCGATGTAAGAGACCGTAAAGAGAAACAATGTCGCCTGTTTGACCGATGTAAGAGACCGTAAAGAGAAACACTGTCGCCTGTTTGACCGATGTAAGAGACCGTAAAGAGAAGCACTGTCGCCTGTCTGATCGATGTAAGAAACCGTAAAGAGAAACACTGTCGCCTGTTTGACCTATGAAAGAGCCCGTAAAGAGAAACACTGACGCCTGTTTGAGCGATGTCAGAGACCTTAAAGAAAAACACTGTCGCCTGTTTGATCGATGTCAGAGACCGTAAAGAGAAACACTGACGCCTGTTTGACCGATGTAAGAGACCGTAAAGAGAAACACTGTCGCCTGTTTGATCGATGTCAGAGACCGTAAACAGAAACACTGTCGCCTGTTTGACCGATGTACGAGACCGTAAAGATAAATACTGTCGCCTGTTTGACCGATGTAAGAGACCGTAAAGAGAAACACTGTTGCCTGTTTGACCGATGTAAGAGACCTTAAAGCGAAACACTGTCGCCTGTTTGACCGATGTAAGAGACCGTAAAGGGAAACACTGTCGCCTGTTTGAACGATGTAAGAGTCCGTAAAGAGAAACACTGTCGCCTGTTTGACCGATGTAAGAGACCCTAAAGAGAAACACTGTCGCCTGTTTGACCGATGTAAGAAACCGTAAAGAGAAACACTGTCGCCTGTTTGATCGATGTCAGAGACCGTAAACAGAAACACTGTCGCCTGTTTGACCGATGTACGAGACCGTAAAGATAAATACTGTCGCCTGTTTGACCGATGTAAGAGACCGTAAAGAGAAACACTGTCGCCTGTTTGACCGATGTAAGAGATCGTAAAGAGAAACACTGTCGTCTGTTTGACCGATGTAAGAGACCGTAAAGAGAAGCACAGTCGCCTGTCTGATCGATGTAAGAAACCGTAAAGAGAAACACTGTCGCCTGTTTGACCTATGAAAGAGACCGTAAAGAGAAACACTGACGCCTGTTTGAGCGATGTCAGAGACCGTAAAGAGAAACACTGTCGCCTGTTTGATCGATGTCAGAGACCATAAAGAGAAACACTGTCGCCTGTTTGACCGATGTAAGAGACCGTAAAGAGAAACACTGACGCCTGTTTGACCGATGTAAGAGACCGTAAAGAGAAACACTGTCGCCTGTTTGACCGATGTACGAGACCGTAAAGATAAATACTGTCGCCTGTTTGACCGATGTAAGAGACCGTAAAGAGAAACACTGTTGCCTGTTTGACCGATGTAAGAGACCGTAAAAAGAAACACTGTCGCCTGTTTGATCGATGTCAGAGACCGTAAACAGAAACACTGTCGCCTGTTCGACCGATGTACGTGACCGTAAAGATAAATACTGTCGCCTGTTTGACCGATGTAAGAGACCGTAAAGAGAGACACTGTCGCCTGTTTGACCGATGTAAGAGACCGTAAAGAGAAACACTGTCGCCTGTTTGACCGATGTAAGAGACCGTAAAGAGAAGCACTGTCGCCTGTCTGATCGATGTAAGAAACCGTAAAGAGAAACACTGTCGCCTGTTTGACCTATGAAAGAGACCGTAAAGAGAAACACTGACGCCTGTTTGAGCGATGTCAGAGACCTTAAAGAAAAACACTGTCGCCTGTTTGATCGATGTCAGAGACCGTAAAGAGAAACACTGACGCCTGTTTGACCGATGTAAGAGACCGTAAAGAGAAACACTGTCGCCTGTTTGATCGATGTCAGAGACCGTAAACAGAAACACTGTCGCCTGTTTGACCGATGTACGAGACCGTAAAGATAAATACTGTCGCCTGTTTGACCGATGTAAGAGACCGTAAAGAGAAACACTGTTGCCTGTTTGACCGATGTAAGAGACCGTAAAGAGAAACACTGTCGCCTGTTTGACCGATGTAAGAGACCGTAAAGGGAAACACTGTCGCCTGTTTGAACGATGTAAGAGTCCGTAAAGAGAAACACTGTCGCCTGTTTGACCGATGTAAGAGACCGTAAAGAGAAACACTGTCGCCTGTTTGACCGATGTAAGAAACCGTAAAGAGAAACACTGTCGCCTGTTTGATCGATGTCAGAGACCGTAAACAGAAACACTGTCGCCTGTTTGACCGATGTACGAGACCGTAAAGATAAATACTGTCGCCTGTTTGACCGATGTAAGAGACCGTAAAGAGAAACACTGTCGCCTGTTTGACCGATGTAAGAGATCGTAAAGAGAAACACTGTCGTCTGTTTGACCGATGTAAGAGACCGTAAAGAGAAGCACAGTCGCCTGTCTGATCGATGTAAGAAACCGTAAAGAGAAACACTGTCGCCTGTTTGACCTATGAAAGAGACCGTAAAGAGAAACACTGACGCCTGTTTGAGCGATGTCATAGACCGTAAAGAGAAACACTGTCGCCTGTTTGATCGATGTCAGAGACCATAAAGAGAAACACTGTCGCCTGTTTGACCGATGTAAGAGACCGTAAAGAGAAACACTGACGCCTGTTTGACCGATGTAAGAGACCGTAAAGAGAAACACTGTCGCCTGTTTGACCGATGTACGAGACCGTAAAGATAAATACTGTCGCCTGTTTGACCGATGTAAGAGACCGTAAAGAGAAACACTGTTGCCTGTTTGACCGATGTAAGAGACCGTAAAAAGAAACACTGTCGCCTGTTTGATCGATGTCAGAGACCGTAAACAGAAACACTGTCGCCTGTTCGACCGATGTACGTGACCGTAAAGATAAATACTGTCGCCTGTTTGACCGATGTAAGAGACCGTAAAGAGAAACACTGTCGCCTGTTTGACCGATGTAAGAGACCGTAAAGAGAAACACTGTCGCCTGTTTGACCGATGTAAGAGACCGTAAAGAGAAGCACTGTCGCCTGTCTGATCGATGTAAGAAACCGTAAAGAGAAACACTGTCGCCTGTTTGACCTATGAAAGAGACCGTAAAGAGAAACACTGACGCCTGTTTGAGCGATGTCAGAGACCTTAAAGAAAAACACTGTCGCCTGTTTGATCGATGTCAGAGACCGTAAAGAGAAACACTGACGCCTGTTTGACCGATGTAAGAGACCGTAAAGAGAAACACTGTCGCCTGTTTGATCGATGTCAGAGACCGTAAACAGAAACACTGTCGCCTGTTTGACCGATGTACGAGACCGTAAAGATAAATACTGTCGCCTGTTTGACTGATGTAAGAGACCGTAAAGAGAAACACTGTTGCCTGTTTGACCGATGTAAGAGACCGTAAAAAGAAACACTGTCGCCTGTTTGACCGATGTAAGAGACCGTAAAGGGAAACACTGTCGCCTGTTTGAACGATGTAAGAGTCCGTAAAGAGAAACACTGTCGCCTGTTTGACCGATGTAAGAGACCGTAAACAGAAACACTGTCGCCTGTTTGACCGATGTAAGAAACCGTAAAGAGAAACACTGTCGCCTGTTTGATCGATGTCAGAGACCGTAAACAGAAACACTGTCGCCTGTTTGACCGATGTAAGAGACCGTAAAGGGAAACACTGTCGCCTGTTTGAACGATGTAAGAGTCCGTAAAGAGAAACACTGTCGCCTGTTTGACCGATGTAAGAGACCGTAAAGAGAAACACTGTTGCCTGTTTGACCGATGTAAGAGACCGTAAAAAGAAACACTGTCGCCTGTTTGACCGATGTAAGAGACCGTAAAGAGAAACACTGACGCCTGTTTGAGCGATGTCAGAGACCGTAAAGAGAAACACTGTCGCCTGTTTGATCGATGTCAGAGACCGTAAACAGAAACACTGTCGCCTGTTTGACCGATGTACGAGACCGTAAAGATAAATACTGTCGCCTGTTTGACCGATGTAAGAGACCGTAAAGAGAAACACTGTTGCCTGTTTGACCGATGTAAGAGACCGTAAAGAGAAACACTGTCGCCTGTTTGAAAGATGTAAGAGTCCGTAAAGAGAAACACTGTCGCCTGTTTGACCGATGTAAGAGACCGTAAAGAGAAACACTGTCGCCTGTTTGATCGATGTCAGAGACCGTAAACAGAAACACTGTCGCCTGTTTGACCGATGTACGAGACCATAAAGATAAATACTGTCGCCTGTTTGACCGATGTAAGAGACCGTAAAGAGAAACACTGTCGCCTGTTTGACCGATGTAAGAGATCGTAAAGAGAAACACTGTCGCCTGTTTGACCGATGTAAGAGACCGTAAAGAGAAGCACAGTCGCCTGTCTGATCGATGTAAGAAACCGTAAAGAGAAACACTGTCGCCTGTTTGACCTATGAAAGAGACCGTAAAGAGAAACACTGACGCCTGTTTGAGCGATGTCAGAGACCGTAAAGAGAAACACTGTCGCCTGTTTGATCGATGTCAGAGACCGTAAAGAGAAACACTGTCGCCTGTTTGACCGGTGTACGAGACCGTAAAGATAAATACTGTCGCCTGTTTGACCGATGTAAGAGACCGTAAAGAGAAACACTGTTGCCTGTTTGACCGATGTAAGAGACCGTAAAAAGAAACACTGTCGCCTGTTTGACCGATGTAAGAGACCGTAAAGAGAAACACTGTCGCCTGTTTGACCGATGTAAGAGTCCGTAAAGAGAAACACTGTCGCCTGTTTGACCGATGTAAGAGACCGTAAAAAGAAACACTGTCGCCTGTTTGACCGATGTAAGAAACCGTAAAGAGAAACACTGTCGCCTGTTTGACCGATGTACGAGACCGTAAAGATAAATACTGTCGCCTGTTTGACCGATGTAAGAGACCGTAAAGAGAAACACTGTCGCCTGTTTGACCGATGTAAGAGATCGTAAAGAGAAACACTGTCGTCTGTTTGACCGATGTAAGAGACCGTAAAGAGAAGCACTGTCGCCTGTCTGATCGATGTAAGAAACCGTAAAGAGAAACACTGTCGCCTGTTTGACCTATGAAAGAGACCGTAAAGAGAAACACTGACGCCTGTTTGAGCGATGTCAGAGACCTTAAAGAAAAACACTCTCGCCTGTTTGATCGATGTCAGAGACCGTAAAGAGAAACACTGACGCCTGTTTGACCGATGTAAGAGACCTTAAAGAGAAACACTGACGCCTGTTTGACCGATGTAAGAGACCGTAAAGGGAAACACTGTCGCCTGTTTGAACGATGTAAGAGTCCGTAAAGAGAAACACTGTCGCCTGTTTGACCGATGTAAGAGACCGTAAAGAGAAACACTGTTGCCTGTTTGACCGATGTAAGAGACCGTAAAAAGAAACACTGTCGCCTGTTTGATCGATGTCAGAGACCGTAAACAGAAACACTGTCGCCTGTTCGACCGATGTACGTGACCGTAAAGATAAATACTGTCGCCTGTTTGACCGATGTAAGAGACCGTAAAGAGAAACACTGTCGCCTGTTTGACCGATGTAAGAGACCGTAAAGAGAAACACTGTCGCGTGTTTGACCGATGTAAGAGACCGTAAAGAGAAGCACTGTCGCCTGTCTGATCGATGTAAGAAACCGTAAAGAGAAACACTGTCGCCTGTTTGACCTATGAAAGAGCCCGTAAAGAGAAACACTGACGCCTGTTTGAGCGATGTCAGAGACCTTAAAGAAAAACACTGTCGCCTGTTTGATCGATGTCAGAGACCGTAAAGAGAAACACTGACGCCTGTTTGACCGATGTAAGAGACCGTAAAGAGAAACACTGTCGCCTGTTTGATCGATGTCAGAGACCGTAAACAGAAACACTGTCGCCTGTTTGACCGATGTACGAGACCGTAAAGATAAATACTGTCGCCTGTTTGACCGATGTAAGAGACCGTAAAGAGAAACACTGTTGCCTGTTTGACCGATGTAAGAGACCTTAAAGAGAAACACTGTCGCCTGTTTGACCGATGTAAGAGACCGTAAAGGGAAACACTGTCGCCTGTTTGAACGATGTAAGAGTCCGTAAAGAGAAACACTGTCGCCTGTTTGACCGATGTAAGAGACCCTAAAGAGAAACACTGTCGCCTGTTTGACCGATGTAAGAAACCGAAAAGAGAAACACTGTCGCCTGTTTGATCGATGTCAGAGACCGTAAACAGAAACACTGTCGCCTGTTTGACCGATGTACGAGACCGTAAAGATAAATACTGTCGCCTGTTTGACCGATGTAAGAGACCTTAAAGAGAAACACTGTCGCCTGTTTGAACGATGTAAGAGATCGTAAAGAGAAACACTGTCGCCTGTTTGACCTATGAAAGAGACCGTAAAGAGAAGCACAGTCGCCTGTCTGATCGATGTAAGAAACCGTAAAGAGAAACACTGTCGCCTGTTTGACCTATGAAAGAGACCGTAAAGAGAAACACTGACGCCTGTTTGAGCGATGTCAGAGACCGTAAAGAGAAACACTGTCGCCTGTTTGATCGAAGTCAGAGACCATAAAGAGAAACACTGTCGCCTGTTTGACCGATGTAAGAGACCGTAAAGAGAAACACTGACGCCTGTTTGACCGATGTAAGAGACCGTAAAGAGAAACACTGTCGCCTGTTTGACCGATGTACGAGACCGTAAAGATAAATACTGTCGCCTGTTTGACCGATGTAAGAGACCGTAAAGAGAAACACTGTTGCCTGTTTGACCGATGTAAGAGACCATAAAAAGAAATACTGTCGCCTGTTTGATCGATGTCAGAGACCGTAAAAAGAAACACTGTCGCCTGTTCGACCGATGTACGTGACCGTAAAGAGAAACACTGTTGCCTGTTTGACCGATGTAAGAGACCGTAAAGAGAAACACTGTCGCCTGTTTGAAAGATGTAAGAGTCCGTAAAGAGAAACACTGTCGCCTGTTTGACCGATGTAAGAGACCGTAAAGAGAAACACTGTCGCCTGTTTGATCGATGTCAGAGACCGTAAACAGAAACACTGTCGCCTGTTTGACCGATGTACGAGACCATAAAGATAAATACTGTCGCCTGTTTGACCGATGTAAGAGACCGTAAAGAGAAACACTGTCGCCTGTTTGACCGATGTAAGAGATCGTAAAGAGAAACACTGTCGCCTGTTTGACCGATGTAAGAGACCGTAAAGAGAAGCACAGTCGCCTGTCTGATCGATGTAAGAAACCGTAAAGAGAAACACTGTCGCCTGTTTGACCTATGAAAGAGACCGTAAAGAGAAACACTGACGCCTGTTTGAGCGATGTCAGAGACCGTAAAGAGAAACACTGTCGCCTGTTTGATCGATGTCAGAGACCGTAAAGAGAAACACTGTCGCCTGTTTGACCGGTGTACGAGACCGTAAAGATAAATACTGTCGCCTGTTTGACCGATGTAAGAGACCGTAAAGAGAAACACTGTTGCCTGTTTGACCGATGTAAGAGACCGTAAAAAGAAACACTGTCGCCTGTTTGACCGATGTAAGAGACCGTAAAGAGAAACACTGTCGCCTGTTTGATCGATGTCAGAGACCGTAAACAGAAACACTGTCGCCTGTTTGACCGATGTACGAGACCGTAAAGATAAATACTGTCGCCTGTTTGACCGATGTAAGAGACCGTAAAGAGAAACACTGTTGCCTGTTTGACCGATGTAAGAGACCTTAAAGAGAAACACTGTCGCCTGTTTGACCGATGTAAGAGACCGTAAAGGGAAACACTGTCGCCTGTTTGAACGATGTAAGAGTCCGTAAAGAGAAACACTGTCGCCTGTTTGACCGATGTAAGAGACCGTAAAGAGAAACACTGTCGCCTGTTTGACCGATGTAAGAAACCGTAAAGAGAAACACTGTCGCCTGTTTGATCGATGTCAGAGACCGTAAACAGAAACACTGTCGCCTGTTTGACCGATGTACGAGACCGTAAAGATAAATACTGTCGCCTGTTTGACCGATGTAAGAGACCGTAAAGAGAAACACTGTCGCCTGTTTGACCGATGTAAGAGATCGTAAAGAGAAACACTGTCGTCTGTTTGACCGATGTAAGAGACCGTAAAGAGAAGCACAGTCGCCTGTCTGATCGATGTAAGAAACCGTAAAGAGAAACACTGTCGCCTGTTTGACCTATGAAAGAGACCGTAAAGAGAAACACTGACGCCTGTTTGAGCGATGTCAGAGACCGTAAAGAGAAACACTGTCGCCTGTTTGATCGATGTCAGAGACCGTAAAGAGAAACACTGTCGCCTGTTTGACCGATGTAAGAGACCGTAAAGAGAAACACTGACGCCTGTTTGACCGATGTAAGAGAACGTAAAGAGAAACACTGTCGCCTGTTTGACCGATATACGAGACCGTAAAGATAAATACTGTCGCCTGTTTGACCGATGTAAGAGACCGTAAAGAGAAACACTGTTGCCTGTTTGACCGATGTAAGAGACCGTAAAAAGAAACACTGTCGCCTGTTTGATCGATATCAGAGACCGTAAACAGAAACACTGTCGCCTGTTCGACCGATGTACGTGACCGTAAAGATAAATACTGTCGACTGTTTGACCGATGTAAGAGACCGTAAAGAGAAACACTGTCGCCTGTTTGACCGATGTAAGAGACCGTAAAGAGAAACACTGTCGCCTGTTTGACCGATGTAAGAGACCGTAAAGAGAAGCACTGTCGCCTGTCTGATCGATGTAAGAAACCGTAAAGAGAAACACTGTCGCCTGTTTGACCTATGAAAGAGCCCGTAAAGAGAAACACTGACGCCTGTTTGAGCGATGTCAGAGACCTTAAAGAAAAACACTGTCGCCTGTTTGATCGATGTCAGAGACCGTAAAGAGAAACACTGACGCCTGTTTGACCGATGTAAGAGACCGTAAAGAGAAACACTGTCGCCTGTTTCATCGATGTCAGAGACCGTAAACAGAAACACTGTCGCCTGTTTGACCGATGTACGAGACCGTAAAGATAAATACTGTCGCCTGTTTGACCGATGTAAGAGACCGTAAAGAGAAACACTGTTGCCTGTTTGACCGATGTAAGAGACCTTAAAGAGAAACACTGTCGCCTGTTTGACCGATGTAAGAGACCGTAAAGGGAAACACTGTCGCCTGTTTGAACGATGTAAGAGTCCGTAAAGAGAAACACTGTCGCCTGTTTGACCGATGTAAGAGACCCTAAAGAGAAACACTGTCGCCTGTTTGACCGATGTAAGAAACCGTAAAGAGAAACACTGTCGCCTGTTTGATCGATGTCAGAGACCGTAAACAGAAACACTGTCGCCTGTTTGACCGATGTACGAGACCGTAAAGATAAATACTGTCGCCTGTTTGACCGATGTAAGAGACCGTAAAGAGAAACACTGTCGCCTGTTTGACCGATGTAAGAGATCGTAAAGAGAAACACTGTCGTCTGTTTGACCGATGTAAGAGACCGTAAAGAGAAGCACTGTCGCCTGTCTGATCGATGTAAGAAACCGTAAAGAGAAACACTGTCGCCTGTTTGACCTATGAAAGAGACCGTAAAGAGAAACACTGACGCCTGTTTGAGCGATGTCAGAGACCTTAAAGAAAAACACTCTCGCCTGTTTGATCGATGTCAGAGACCGTAAAGAGAAACACTGACGCCTGTTTGACCGATGTAAGAGACCTTAAAGAGAAACACTGACGCCTGTTTGACCGATGTAAGAGACCGTAAAGGGAAACACTGTCGCCTGTTTGAACGATGTAAGAGTCCGTAAAGAGAAACACTGTCGCCTGTTTGACCGATGTAAGAGACCGTAAAGAGAAACACTGTTGCCTGTTTGACCGATGTAAGAGACCGTAAAAAGAAACACTGTCGCCTGTTTGATCGATGTCAGAGACCGTAAACAGAAACACTGTCGCCTGTTCGACCGATGTACGTGACCGTAAAGATAAATACTGTCGCCTGTTTGACCGATGTAAGAGACCGTAAAGAGAAACACTGTCGCCTGTTTGACCGATGTAAGAGACCGTAAAGAGAAACACTGTCGCCTGTTTGACCGATGTAAGAGACCGTAAAGAGAAGCACTGTCGCCTGTCTGATCGATGTAAGAAACCGTAAAGAGAAACACTGTCGCCTGTTTGACCTATGAAAGAGCCCGTAAAGAGAAACACTGACGCCTGTTTGAGCGATGTCAGAGACCTTAAAGAAAAACACTGTCGCCTGTTTGATCGATGTCAGAGACCGTAAAGAGAAACACTGACGCCTGTTTGACCGATGTAAGAGACCGTAAAGAGAAACACTGTCGCCTGTTTGATCGATGTCAGAGACCGTAAACAGAAACACTGTCGCCTGTTTGACCGATGTACGAGACCGTAAAGATAAATACTGTCGCCTGTTTGACCGATGTAAGAGACCGTAAAGAGAAACACTGTTGCCTGTTTGACCGATGTAAGAGACCTTAAAGAGAAACACTGTCGCCTGTTTGACCGATGTAAGAGACCGTAAAGGGAAACACTGTCGCCTGTTTGAACGATGTAAGAGTCCGTAAAGAGAAACACTGTCGCCTGTTTGACCGATGTAAGAGACCCTAAAGAGAAACACTGTCGCCTGTTTGACCGATGTAAGAAACCGTAAAGAGAAACACTGTCGCCTGTTTGATCGATGTCAGAGACCGTAAACAGAAACACTGTCGCCTGTTTGACCGATGTACGAGACCGTAAAGATAAATACTGTCGCCTGTTTGACCGATGTAAGAGACCGTAAAGAGAAACACTGTCGCCTGTTTGACCGATGTAAGAGATCGTAAAGAGAAACACTGTCGTCTGTTTGACCGATGTAAGAGACCGTAAAGAGAAGCACAGTCGCCTGTCTGATCGATGTAAGAAACCGTAAAGAGAAACACTGTCGCCTGTTTGACCTATGAAAGAGACCGTAAAGAGAAACACTGACGCCTGTTTGAGCGATGTCAGAGACCGTAAAGAGAAACACTGTCGCCTGTTTGATCGATGTCAGAGACCATAAAGAGAAACACTGTCGCCTGTTTGACCGATGTAAGAGACCGTAAAGAGAAACACTGACGCCTGTTTGACCGATGTAAGAGACCGTAAAGAGAAACACTGTCGCCTGTTTGACCGATGTACGAGACCGTAAAGATAAATACTGTCGCCTGTTTGACCGATGTAAGAGACCGTAAAGAGAAACACTGTTGCCTGTTTGACCGATGTAAGAGACCGTAAAAAGAAACACTGTCGCCTGTTTGATCGATGTCAGAGACCGTAAACAGAAACACTGTCGCCTGTTCGACCGATGTACGTGACCGTAAAGATAAATACTGTCGCCTGTTTGACCGATGTAAGAGACCGTAAAGAGAGACACTGTCGCCTGTTTGACCGATGTAAGAGACCGTAAAGAGAAACACTGTCGCCTGTTTGACCGATGTAAGAGACCGTAAAGAGAAGCACTGTCGCCTGTCTGATCGATGTAAGAAACCGTAAAGAGAAACACTGTCGCCTGTTTGACCTATGAAAGAGACCGTAAAGAGAAACACTGACGCCTGTTTGAGCGATGTCAGAGACCTTAAAGAAAAACACTGTCGCCTGTTTGATCGATGTCAGAGACCGTAAAGAGAAACACTGACGCCTGTTTGACCGATGTAAGAGACCGTAAAGAGAAACACTGTCGCCTGTTTGATCGATGTCAGAGACCGTAAACAGAAACACTGTCGCCTGTTTGACCGATGTACGAGACCGTAAAGATAAATACTGTCGCCTGTTTGACCGATGTAAGAGACCGTAAAGAGAAACACTGTTGCCTGTTTGACCGATGTAAGAGACCTTAAAGAGAAACACTGTCGCCTGTTTGACCGATGTAAGAGACCGTAAAGGGAAACACTGTCGCCTGTTTGAACGATGTAAGAGTCCGTAAAGAGAAACACTGTCGCCTGTTTGACCGATGTAAGAGACCCTAAAGAGAAACACTGTCGCCTGTTTGACCGATGTAAGAAACCGTAAAGAGAAACACTGTCGCCTGTTTGATCGATGTCAGAGACCGTAAACAGAAACACTGTCGCCTGTTTGACCGATGTACGAGACCGTAAAGATAAATACTGTCGCCTGTTTGACCGATGTAAGAGACCGTAAAGAGAAACACTGTCGCCTGTTTGACCGATGTAAGAGATCGTAAAGAGAAACACTGTCGTCTGTTTGACCGATGTAAGAGACCGTAAAGAGAAGCACTGTCGCCTGTCTGATCGATGTAAGAAACCGTAAAGAGAAACACTGTCGCCTGTTTGACCTATGAAAGAGACCGTAAAGAGAAACACTGACGCCTGTTTGAGCGATGTCAGAGACCTTAAAGAAAAACACTCTCGCCTGTTTGATCGATGTCAGAGACCGTAAAGAGAAACACTGACGCCTGTTTGACCGATGTAAGAGACCTTAAAGAGAAACACTGACGCCTGTTTGACCGATGTAAGAGACCGTAAAGGGAAACACTGTCGCCTGTTTGAACGATGTAAGAGTCCGTAAAGAGAAACACTGTCGCCTGTTTGACCGATGTAAGAGACCGTAAAGAGAAACACTGTTGCCTGTTTGACCGATGTAAGAGACCGTAAAAAGAAACACTGTCGCCTGTTTGATCGATGTCAGAGACCGTAAACAGAAACACTGTCGCCTGTTCGACCGATGTACGTGACCGTAAAGATAAATACTGTCGCCTGTTTGACCGATGTAAGAGACCGTAAAGAGAAACAATGTCGCCTGTTTGACCGATGTAAGAGACCGTAAAGAGAAACACTGTCGCCTGTTTGACCGATGTAAGAGACCGTAAAGAGAAGCACTGTCGCCTGTCTGATCGATGTAAGAAACCGTAAAGAGAAACACTGTCGCCTGTTTGACCTATGAAAGAGCCCGTAAAGAGAAACACTGACGCCTGTTTGAGCGATGTCAGAGACCTTAAAGAAAAACACTGTCGCCTGTTTGATCGATGTCAGAGACCGTAAAGAGAAACACTGACGCCTGTTTGACCGATGTAAGAGACCGTAAAGAGAAACACTGTCGCCTGTTTGATCGATGTCAGAGACCGTAAACAGAAACACTGTCGCCTGTTTGACCGATGTACGAGACCGTAAAGATAAATACTGTCGCCTGTTTGACCGATGTAAGAGACCGTAAAGAGAAACACTGTTGCCTGTTTGACCGATGTAAGAGACCTTAAAGCGAAACACTGTCGCCTGTTTGACCGATGTAAGAGACCGTAAAGGGAAACACTGTCGCCTGTTTGAACGATGTAAGAGTCCGTAAAGAGAAACACTGTCGCCTGTTTGACCGATGTAAGAGACCCTAAAGAGAAACACTGTCGCCTGTTTGACCGATGTAAGAAACCGTAAAGAGAAACACTGTCGCCTGTTTGATCGATGTCAGAGACCGTAAACAGAAACACTGTCGCCTGTTTGACCGATGTACGAGACCGTAAAGATAAATACTGTCGCCTGTTTGACCGATGTAAGAGACCGTAAAGAGAAACACTGTCGCCTGTTTGACCGATGTAAGAGATCGTAAAGAGAAACACTGTCGTCTGTTTGACCGATGTAAGAGACCGTAAAGAGAAGCACAGTCGCCTGTCTGATCGATGTAAGAAACCGTAAAGAGAAACACTGTCGCCTGTTTGACCTATGAAAGAGACCGTAAAGAGAAACACTGACGCCTGTTTGAGCGATGTCAGAGACCGTAAAGAGAAACACTGTCGCCTGTTTGATCGATGTCAGAGACCATAAAGAGAAACACTGTCGCCTGTTTGACCGATGTAAGAGACCGTAAAGAGAAACACTGACGCCTGTTTGACCGATGTAAGAGACCGTAAAGAGAAACACTGTCGCCTGTTTGACCGATGTACGAGACCGTAAAGATAAATACTGTCGCCTGTTTGACCGATGTAAGAGACCGTAAAGAGAAACACTGTTGCCTGTTTGACCGATGTAAGAGACCGTAAAAAGAAACACTGTCGCCTGTTTGATCGATGTCAGAGACCGTAAACAGAAACACTGTCGCCTGTTCGACCGATGTACGTGACCGTAAAGATAAATACTGTCGCCTGTTTGACCGATGTAAGAGACCGTAAAGAGAGACACTGTCGCCTGTTTGACCGATGTAAGAGACCGTAAAGAGAAACACTGTCGCCTGTTTGACCGATGTAAGAGACCGTAAAGAGAAGCACTGTCGCCTGTCTGATCGATGTAAGAAACCGTAAAGAGAAACACTGTCGCCTGTTTGACCTATGAAAGAGACCGTAAAGAGAAACACTGACGCCTGTTTGAGCGATGTCAGAGACCTTAAAGAAAAACACTGTCGCCTGTTTGATCGATGTCAGAGACCGTAAAGAGAAACACTGACGCCTGTTTGACCGATGTAAGAGACCGTAAAGAGAAACACTGTCGCCTGTTTGATCGATGTCAGAGACCGTAAACAGAAACACTGTCGCCTGTTTGACCGATGTACGAGACCGTAAAGATAAATACTGTCGCCTGTTTGACCGATGTAAGAGACCGTAAAGAGAAACACTGTTGCCTGTTTGACCGATGTAAGAGACCGTAAAGAGAAACACTGTCGCCTGTTTGACCGATGTAAGAGACCGTAAAGGGAAACACTGTCGCCTGTTTGAACGATGTAAGAGTCCGTAAAGAGAAACACTGTCGCCTGTTTGACCGATGTAAGAGACCGTAAAGAGAAACACTGTCGCCTGTTTGACCGATGTAAGAAACCGTAAAGAGAAACACTGTCGCCTGTTTGATCGATGTCAGAGACCGTAAACAGAAACACTGTCGCCTGTTTGACCGATGTACGAGACCGTAAAGATAAATACTGTCGCCTGTTTGACCGATGTAAGAGACCGTAAAGAGAAACACTGTCGCCTGTTTGACCGATGTAAGAGATCGTAAAGAGAAACACTGTCGTCTGTTTGACCGATGTAAGAGACCGTAAAGAGAAGCACAGTCGCCTGTCTGATCGATGTAAGAAACCGTAAAGAGAAACACTGTCGCCTGTTTGACCTATGAAAGAGACCGTAAAGAGAAACACTGACGCCTGTTTGAGCGATGTCATAGACCGTAAAGAGAAACACTGTCGCCTGTTTGATCGATGTCAGAGACCATAAAGAGAAACACTGTCGCCTGTTTGACCGATGTAAGAGACCGTAAAGAGAAACACTGACGCCTGTTTGACCGATGTAAGAGACCGTAAAGAGAAACACTGTCGCCTGTTTGACCGATGTACGAGACCGTAAAGATAAATACTGTCGCCTGTTTGACCGATGTAAGAGACCGTAAAGAGAAACACTGTTGCCTGTTTGACCGATGTAAGAGACCGTAAAAAGAAACACTGTCGCCTGTTTGATCGATGTCAGAGACCGTAAACAGAAACACTGTCGCCTGTTCGACCGATGTACGTGACCGTAAAGATAAATACTGTCGCCTGTTTGACCGATGTAAGAGACCGTAAAGAGAAACACTGTCGCCTGTTTGACCGATGTAAGAGACCGTAAAGAGAAACACTGTCGCCTGTTTGACCGATGTAAGAGACCGTAAAGAGAAGCACTGTCGCCTGTCTGATCGATGTAAGAAACCGTAAAGAGAAACACTGTCGCCTGTTTGACCTATGAAAGAGACCGTAAAGAGAAACACTGACGCCTGTTTGAGCGATGTCAGAGACCTTAAAGAAAAACACTGTCGCCTGTTTGATCGATGTCAGAGACCGTAAAGAGAAACACTGACGCCTGTTTGACCGATGTAAGAGACCGTAAAGAGAAACACTGTCGCCTGTTTGATCGATGTCAGAGACCGTAAACAGAAACACTGTCGCCTGTTTGACCGATGTACGAGACCGTAAAGATAAATACTGTCGCCTGTTTGACTGATGTAAGAGACCGTAAAGAGAAACACTGTTGCCTGTTTGACCGATGTAAGAGACCGTAAAAAGAAACACTGTCGCCTGTTTGACCGATGTAAGAGACCGTAAAGGGAAACACTGTCGCCTGTTTGAACGATGTAAGAGTCCGTAAAGAGAAACACTGTCGCCTGTTTGACCGATGTAAGAGACCGTAAACAGAAACACTGTCGCCTGTTTGACCGATGTAAGAAACCGTAAAGAGAAACACTGTCGCCTGTTTGATTGATGTCAGAGACCGTAAACAGAAACACTGTCGCCTGTTTGACCGATGTAAGAGACCGTAAAGAGAAACACTGACGCCTGTTTGAGCGATGTCAGAGACCGTAAAGAGAAACACTGTCGCCTGTTTGATCGATGTCAGAGACCGTAAACAGAAACACTGTCGCCTGTTTGACCGATGTACGAGACCGTAAAGATAAATACTGTCGCCTGTTTGACCGATGTAAGAGACCGTAAAGAGAAACACTGTTGCCTGTTTGACCGATGTAAGAGACCGTAAAGAGAAACACTGTCGCCTGTTTGAAAGATGTAAGAGTCCGTAAAGAGAAACACTGTCGCCTGTTTGACCGATGTAAGAGACCGTAAAGAGAAACACTGTCGCCTGTTTGATCGATGTCAGAGACCGTAAACAGAAACACTGTCGCCTGTTTGACCGATGTACGAGACCATAAAGATAAATACTGTCGCCTGTTTGACCGATGTAAGAGACCGTAAAGAGAAACACTGTCGCCTGTTTGACCGATGTAAGAGATCGTAAAGAGAAACACTGTCGCCTGTTTGACCGATGTAAGAGACCGTAAAGAGAAGCACAGTCGCCTGTCTGATCGATGTAAGAAACCGTAAAGAGAAACACTGTCGCCTGTTTGACCTATGAAAGAGACCGTAAAGAGAAACACTGACGCCTGTTTGAGCGATGTCAGAGACCGTAAAGAGAAACACTGTCGCCTGTTTGATCGATGTCAGAGACCGTAAAGAGAAACACTGTCGCCTGTTTGACCGGTGTACGAGACCGTAAAGATAAATACTGTCGCCTGTTTGACCGATGTAAGAGACCGTAAAGAGAAACACTGTTGCCTGTTTGACCGATGTAAGAGACCGTAAAAAGAAACACTGTCGCCTGTTTGACCGATGTAAGAGACCGTAAAGAGAAACACTGTCGCCTGTTTGACCGATGTAAGAGTCCGTAAAGAGAAACACTGTCGCCTGTTTGACCGATGTAAGAGACCGTAAAAAGAAACACTGTCGCCTGTTTGACCGATGTAAGAAACCGTAAAGAGAAACACTGTCGCCTGTTTGACCGATGTACGAGACCGTAAAGATAAATACTGTCGCCTGTTTGACCGATGTAAGAGACCGTAAAGAGAAACACTGTCGCCTGTTTGACCGATGTAAGAGATCGTAAAGAGAAACACTGTCGTCTGTTTGACCGATGTAAGAGACCGTAAAGAGAAGCACTGTCGCCTGTCTGATCGATGTAAGAAACCGTAAAGAGAAACACTGTCGCCTGTTTGACCTATGAAAGAGACCGTAAAGAGAAACACTGACGCCTGTTTGAGCGATGTCAGAGACCTTAAAGAAAAACACTCTCGCCTGTTTGATCGATGTCAGAGACCGTAAAGAGAAACACTGACGCCTGTTTGACCGATGTAAGAGACCTTAAAGAGAAACACTGACGCCTGTTTGACCGATGTAAGAGACCGTAAAGGGAAACACTGTCGCCTGTTTGAACGATGTAAGAGTCCGTAAAGAGAAACACTGTCGCCTGTTTGACCGATGTAAGAGACCGTAAAGAGAAACACTGTTGCCTGTTTGACCGATGTAAGAGACCGTAAAAAGAAACACTGTCGCCTGTTTGATCGATGTCAGAGACCGTAAACAGAAACACTGTCGCCTGTTCGACCGATGTACGTGACCGTAAAGATAAATACTGTCGCCTGTTTGACCGATGTAAGAGACCGTAAAGAGAAACACTGTCGCCTGTTTGACCGATGTAAGAGACCGTAAAGAGAAACACTGTCGCGTGTTTGACCGATGTAAGAGACCGTAAAGAGAAGCACTGTCGCCTGTCTGATCGATGTAAGAAACCGTAAAGAGAAACACTGTCGCCTGTTTGACCTATGAAAGAGCCCGTAAAGAGAAACACTGACGCCTGTTTGAGCGATGTCAGAGACCTTAAAGAAAAACACTGTCGCCTGTTTGATCGATGTCAGAGACCGTAAAGAGAAACACTGACGCCTGTTTGACCGATGTAAGAGACCGTAAAGAGAAACACTGTCGCCTGTTTGATCGATGTCAGAGACCGTAAACAGAAACACTGTCGCCTGTTTGACCGATGTACGAGACCGTAAAGATAAATACTGTCGCCTGTTTGACCGATGTAAGAGACCGTAAAGAGAAACACTGTTGCCTGTTTGACCGATGTAAGAGACCTTAAAGAGAAACACTGTCGCCTGTTTGACCGATGTAAGAGACCGTAAAGGGAAACACTGTCGCCTGTTTGAACGATGTAAGAGTCCGTAAAGAGAAACACTGTCGCCTGTTTGACCGATGTAAGAGACCCTAAAGAGAAACACTGTCGCCTGTTTGACCGATGTAAGAAACCGAAAAGAGAAACACTGTCGCCTGTTTGATCGATGTCAGAGACCGTAAACAGAAACACTGTCGCCTGTTTGACCGATGTACGAGACCGTAAAGATAAATACTGTCGCCTGTTTGACCGATGTAAGAGACCGTAAAGAGAAACACTGTCGCCTGTTTGAACGATGTAAGAGATCGTAAAGAGAAACACTGTCGCCTGTTTGACCTATGAAAGAGACCGTAAAGAGAAGCACAGTCGCCTGTCTGATCGATGTAAGAAACCGTAAAGAGAAACACTGTCGCCTGTTTGACCTATGAAAGAGACCGTAAAGAGAAACACTGACGCCTGTTTGAGCGATGTCAGAGACCGTAAAGAGAAACACTGTCGCCTGTTTGATCGATGTCAGAGACCATAAAGAGAAACACTGTCGCCTGTTTGACCGATGTAAGAGACCGTAAAGAGAAACACTGACGCCTGTTTGACCGATGTAAGAGACCGTAAAGAGAAACACTGTCGCCTGTTTGACCGATGTACGAGACCGTAAAGATAAATACTGTCGCCTGTTTGACCGATGTAAGAGACCGTAAAGAGAAACACTGTTGCCTGTTTGACCGATGTAAGAGACCGTAAAAAGAAATACTGTCGCCTGTTTGATCGATGTCAGAGACCGTAAACAGAAACACTGTCGCCTGTTCGACCGATGTACGTGACCGTAAAGAGAAACACTGTTGCCTGTTTGACCGATGTAAGAGACCGTAAAGAGAAACACTGTCGCCTGTTTGAAAGATGTAAGAGTCCGTAAAGAGAAACACTGTCGCCTGTTTGACCGATGTAAGAGACCGTAAAGAGAAACACTGTCGCCTGTTTGATCGATGTCAGAGACCGTAAACAGAAACACTGTCGCCTGTTTGACCGATGTACGAGACCATAAAGATAAATACTGTCGCCTGTTTGACCGATGTAAGAGACCGTAAAGAGAAACACTGTCGCCTGTTTGACCGATGTAAGAGATCGTAAAGAGAAACACTGTCGCCTGTTTGACCGATGTAAGAGACCGTAAAGAGAAGCACAGTCGCCTGTCTGATCGATGTAAGAAACCGTAAAGAGAAACACTGTCGCCTGTTTGACCTATGAAAGAGACCGTAAAGAGAAACACTGACGCCTGTTTGAGCGATGTCAGAGACCGTAAAGAGAAACACTGTCGCCTGTTTGATCGATGTCAGAGACCGTAAAGAGAAACACTGTCGCCTGTTTGACCGGTGTACGAGACCGTAAAGATAAATACTGTCGCCTGTTTGACCGATGTAAGAGACCGTAAAGAGAAACACTGTTGCCTGTTTGACCGATGTAAGAGACCGTAAAAAGAAACACTGTCGCCTGTTTGACCGATGTAAGAGACCGTAAAGAGAAACACTGTCGCCTGTTTGACCGATGTAAGAGTCCGTAAAGAGAAACACTGTCGCCTGTTTGACCGATGTAAGAGACCGTAAAAAGAAACACTGTCGCCTGTTTGACCGATGTAAGAAACCGTAAAGAGAAACACTGTCGCCTGTTTGACCGATGTACGAGACCGTAAAGATAAATACTGTCGCCTGTTTGACCGATGTAAGAGACCGTAAAGAGAAACACTGTCGCCTGTTTGACCGATGTAAGAGATCGTAAAGAGAAACACTGTCGTCTGTTTGACCGATGTAAGAGACCGTAAAGAGAAGCACTGTCGCCTGTCTGATCGATGTAAGAAACCGTAAAGAGAAACACTGTCGCCTGTTTGACCTATGAAAGAGACCGTAAAGAGAAACACTGACGCCTGTTTGAGCGATGTCAGAGACCTTAAAGAAAAACACTCTCGCCTGTTTGATCGATGTCAGAGACCGTAAAGAGAAACACTGACGCCTGTTTGACCGATGTAAGAGACCTTAAAGAGAAACACTGACGCCTGTTTGACCGATGTAAGAGACCGTAAAGGGAAACACTGTCGCCTGTTTGAACGATGTAAGAGTCCGTAAAGAGAAACACTGTCGCCTGTTTGACCGATGTAAGAGACCGTAAAGAGAAACACTGTTGCCTGTTTGACCGATGTAAGAGACCGTAAAAAGAAACACTGTCGCCTGTTTGATCGATGTCAGAGACCGTAAACAGAAACACTGTCGCCTGTTCGACCGATGTACGTGACCGTAAAGATAAATACTGTCGCCTGTTTGACCGATGTAAGAGACCGTAAAGAGAAACACTGTCGCCTGTTTGACCGATGTAAGAGACCGTAAAGAGAAACACTGTCGCGTGTTTGACCGATGTAAGAGACCGTAAAGAGAAGCACTGTCGCCTGTCTGATCGATGTAAGAAACCGTAAAGAGAAACACTGTCGCCTGTTTGACCTATGAAAGAGCCCGTAAAGAGAAACACTGACGCCTGTTTGAGCGATGTCAGAGACCTTAAAGAAAAACACTGTCGCCTGTTTGATCGATGTCAGAGACCGTAAAGAGAAACACTGACGCCTGTTTGACCGATGTAAGAGACCGTAAAGAGAAACACTGTCGCCTGTTTGATCGATGTCAGAGACCGTAAACAGAAACACTGTCGCCTGTTTGACCGATGTACGAGACCGTAAAGATAAATACTGTCGCCTGTTTGACCGATGTAAGAGACCGTAAAGAGAAACACTGTTGCCTGTTTGACCGATGTAAGAGACCTTAAAGAGAAACACTGTCGCCTGTTTGACCGATGTAAGAGACCGTAAAGGGAAACACTGTCGCCTGTTTGAACGATGTAAGAGTCCGTAAAGAGAAACACTGTCGCCTGTTTGACCGATGTAAGAGACCCTAAAGAGAAACACTGTCGCCTGTTTGACCGATGTAAGAAACCGAAAAGAGAAACACTGTCGCCTGTTTGATCGATGTCAGAGACCGTAAACAGAAACACTGTCGCCTGTTTGACCGATGTACGAGACCGTAAAGATAAATACTGTCGCCTGTTTGACCGATGTAAGAGACCGTAAAGAGAAACACTGTCGCCTGTTTGAACGATGTAAGAGATCGTAAAGAGAAACACTGTCGTCTGTTTGACCGATGTAAGAGACCGTAAAGAGAAGCACAGTCGCCTGTCTGATCGATGTAAGAAACCGTAAAGAGAAACACTGTCGCCTGTTTGACCTATGAAAGAGACCGTAAAGAGAAACACTGACGCCTGTTTGAGCGATGTCAGAGACCGTAAAGAGAAACACTGTCGCCTGTTTGATCGATGTCAGAGACCATAAAGAGAAACACTGTCGCCTGTTTGACCGATGTAAGAGACCGTAAAGAGAAACACTGACGCCTGTTTGACCGATGTAAGAGACCGTAAAGAGAAACACTGTCGCCTGTTTGACCGATGTACGAGACCGTAAAGATAAATACTGTCGCCTGTTTGACCGATGTAAGAGACCGTAAAGAGAAACACTGTTGCCTGTTTGACCGATGTAAGAGACCGTAAAAAGAAATACTGTCGCCTGTTTGATCGATGTCAGAGACCGTAAACAGAAACACTGTCGCCTGTTCGACCGATGTACGTGACCGTAAAGATAAATACTGTCGCCTGTTTGACCGATGTAAGAGACCGTAAAGAGAAACACTGTCGCCTGTTTGACCGATGTAAGAGACCGTAAAGAGAAACACTGTCGCCTGTTTGACCGATGTAAGAGACCGTAAAGAGAAGCACTGTCGCCTGTCTGATCGATGTAAGAAACCGTAAAGAGAAACACTGTCGCCTGTTTGACCTATGAAAGAGACCGTAAAGAGAAACACTGACGCCTGTTTGAGCGATGTCAGAGACCTTAAAGAAAAACACTGTCGCCTGTTTGATCGATGTCAGAGACCGTAAAGAGAAACACTGACGCCTGTTTGACCGATGTAAGAGACCGTAAAGAGAAACACTGTCGCCTGTATGATCTATGTCAGAGACCGTAAACAGAAACACTGTCGCCTGTTTGACCGATGTACGAGACCGTAAAGATAAATACTGTCGCCTGTTTGACCGATGTAAGAGACCGTAAAGAGAAACACTGTTGCCTGTTTGACCGATGTAAGAGACCGTAAAGCGAAACACTGTCGCCTGTTTGACCGATGTAAGAGACCGTAAAGGGAAACACTGTCGCCTGTTTGAACGATGTAAGAGTCCGTAAAGAGAAACACTGTCGCCTGTTTGACCGATGTAAGAGACCGTAAAGAGAAACACTGTCGCCTGTTTGACCGATGTAAGAAACCGTAAAGAGAAACACTGTCGCCTGTTTGATCGATGTCAGAGACCGTAAACAGAAACACTGTCGCCTGTTTGACCGATGTAAGAGACCGTAAAGGGAAACACTGTCGCCTGTTTGAACGATGTAAGAGTCCGTAAAGAGAAACACTGTCGCCTGTTTGACCGATGTAAGAGACCGTAAAGAGAAACACTGTTGCCTGTTTGACCGATGTAAGAGACCGTAAAAAGAAACACTGTCGCCTGTTTGACCGATGTAAGAGATCGTAAAGAGAAACACTGTCGCCTGTTTGACCGATGTAAGAGACCGTAAAGAGAAGCACAGTCGCCTGTCTGATCGATGTAAGAAACCGTAAAGAGAAACACTGTCGCCTGTTTGACCTATGAAAGAGACCGTAAAGAGAAACACTGACGCCTGTTTGAGCGATGTCAGAGACCGTAAAGAGAAACACTGTCGCCTGTTTGATCGATGTCAGAGACCGTAAACAGAAACACTGTCGCCTGTTTGACCGATGTACGAGACCGTAAAGATAAATACTGTCGCCTGTTTGACCGATGTAAGAGACCGTAAAGAGAAACACTGTTGCCTGTTTGACCGATGTAAGAGACCGTAAAGAGAAACACTGTCGCCTGTTTGAAAGATGTAAGAGTCCGTAAAGAGAAACACTGTCGCCTGTTTGACCGATGTAAGAGACCGTAAAGAGAAACACTGTCGCCTGTTTGACCGATGTAAGAAACCGTAAAGAGAAACACTGTCGCCTGTTTGATCGATGTCAGAGACCGTAAACAGAAACACTGTCGCCTGTTTGACCGATGTACGAGACCGTAAAGATAAATACTGTCGCCTGTTTGACCGATGTAAGAGACCGTAAAGAGAAACACTGTCGCCTGTTTGACCGATGTAAGAGATCGTAAAGAGAAACACTGTCGCCTGTTTGACCGATGTAAGAGACCGTAAAGAGAAGCACAGTCGCCTGTCTGATCGATGTAAGAAACCGTAAAGAGAAACACTGTCGCCTGTTTGACCTATGAAAGAGACCGTAAAGAGAAACACTGACGCCTGTTTGAGCGATGTCAGAGACCGTAAAGAGAAACACTGTCGCCTGTTTGATCGATGTCAGAGACCGTAAAGAGAAACACTGTCGCCTGTTTGACCGATGTACGAGACCGTAAAGATAAATACTGTCGCCTGTTTGACCGATGTAAGAGACCGTAAAGAGAAACACTGTTGCCTGTTTGACCGATGTAAGAGACCGTAAAAAGAAACACTGTCGCCTGTTTGACCGATGTAAGAGACCGTAAAGAGAAACACTGTCGCCTGTTTGACCGATGTAAGAAACCGTAAAGAGAAACACTGTCGCCTGTTTGACCGATGTAAGAGACCGTAAAGAGAAACACTGTTGCCTGTTTGACCGATGTAAGAAACCGTAAAGAGAAACACTGTCGCCTGTTTGACTGATGTAAGAGTCCGTAATGTGAAACAATGTCGCCTGTTTGACCGATGTAAGAGACCTAAAGAGAAACACTGTCGCCTGTTTGACCGATGTAAGACACCGTAAAGAGAAACACTGTCGCCTGTCTGACCGATGTAAGAGACCGTAAAGAGAAACACTGTCGCCTGTCTGACCGATGTAAGAGACCGTAAAGAGAAACACTGTCGCCTGTCTGAACGATGTAAGAGACCGTAAAGAGAAACACTGTCGCCTGCCTGATCGATGTAAGAGACCGTAAAGAGAAACACTGTCGCCTGTCCGATCGATATAAGAAACCGTAAAGAGAAACATTGTCGCCTGTCTGACCGATGTAAGAGTCCATAAAGAGAAACACTGTCGCCTGTTTGACCGATGTAATAGACCGTAAAGAGAAACACTGTCGCCTGCCTGATCGATGTAAGAGACCGTAAAGAGAAACACTGTCGCCTGTCCGATCGATGTAAGAAACCGTAAAGAGAAACACTGTCGCCTGTTTGACCGATGTAAGAGACCGTAAACAGAAACACTGTCGCCTGTTTGACCGATGTAAGAGACCGTAAAGAGAAACACTGTCACCTGCCTGATCGAAGTAAGAGACTGTAAAGAGAAACACTGTCGCCTGTCCGATCGATGTAAGAAACCGTAAAGAGAAACAATGTCGCCTGTTTGACCGATGTAAGAGACCGTAAAGAGAAACACTGTCGCCTGTTTGACCGATGTAAGAGACCGTAAAGAGAAACACTATCGCCTGTTTGACCGATGTAAGAGACCGTAAAGAGAAACACTGTAGCCTGTCTGATCGATGTAAGAGACCGTAAAGAGAAACACTGTCGCCTGTCTGACCGATGTAAGACACCGTAAATTGAAACATTGTCGCCTGTCTGACCGATGAAAGAGACCGTAAAGAGAAACACTGTCGCCTGTTTGACCGATGTAAGAGACCGTAAAGAGAAACACTGTCGCCTGCCTGATCGATGTAAGAGACCGTAAAGAGAAACACTGTCGCCTGTCCGATCGATATAAGAAACCGTAAAGAGAAACACTGTCGCCTGTTTGACCGATGTAAGAGACCGTAAAGAGAAACACTGTCGCCTGTTTGACCGATGTAAGAGACCGTAAAGAGAAACACTATCGCCTGCCTGATCGATGTAAGAGACCGTAAAGAGAAACACTGTCGCCTGTCCGATCGATGTAAGAAACCGTAAAGAGAAACACTGTCGCCTGTTTGACCGATGTAAGAGACCGTAAAGAGAAACACTGTCGCCTTTTGACCGATTCAAGAGACCGTAAAGAGAAACACTATCGCCTGTTTGTCCGATGTAAGAGACCGTAAAGAGAAACACTGTAGCCTGTCTGATCGATGTAAGAGACCGTAAAGAGAAACACTGTCGCCTGTCTGACCGATGTAAGACACCGTAAATTGAAACATTGTCGCCTGTCTGACCGATGAAAGAGACCGTAAAGAGAAACACTGTCGCCTGTTTGACCGATGTAAGAGACCGTAAAGAGAAACACTGTCGCCTGCCTGATCGATGTAAGAGACCGTAAAGAGAAACACTGTCGCCTGCCTGATCGATGTAAGAGACCGTAAAGAGAAACACTGACGCCTGTTTGACCGATGTAAGAGACCGTAAAGAGAAACACTGTCGCCTGTTTGAGCGATGTCAGAGACCTTAAAGAAAAACACTGTCGCCTGTTTGATCGATGTCAGAGACCGTAAAGAGAAACACTGACGCCTGTTTGACCGATGTAAGAGACCGTAAAGAGAAACACTGTCGCCTGTTTGATCGATGTCAGAGACCGTAAACAGAAACACTGTCGCCTGTTTGACCGATGTACGAGACCGTAAAGATAAATACTGTCGCCTGTTTGACCGATGTAAGAGACCGTAAAGAGAAACACTGTTGCCTGTTTGACCGATGTAAGAGACCTTAAAGAGAAACACTGTCGCCTGTTTGACCGATGTAAGAGACCGTAAAGGGAAACACTGTCGCCTGTTTGAACGATGTAAGAGTCCGTAAAGAGAAACACTGTCGCCTGTTTGACCGATGTAAGAGACCCTAAAGAGAAACACTGTCGCCTGTTTGACCGATGTAAGAAACCGAAAAGAGAAACACTGTCGCCTGTTTGATCGATGTCAGAGACCGTAAACAGAAACACTGTCGCCTGTTTGACCGATGTACGAGACCGTAAAGATAAATACTGTCGCCTGTTTGACCGATGTAAGAGACCGTAAAGAGAAACACTGTCGCCTGTTTGAACGATGTAAGAGATCGTAAAGAGAAACACTGTCGTCTGTTTGACCGATGTAAGAGACCGTAAAGAGAAGCACAGTCGCCTGTCTGATCGATGTAAGAAACCGTAAAGAGAAACACTGTCGCCTGTTTGACCTATGAAAGAGACCGTAAAGAGAAACACTGACGCCTGTTTGAGCGATGTCAGAGACCGTAAAGAGAAACACTGTCGCCTGTTTGATCGATGTCAGAGACCATAAAGAGAAACACTGTCGCCTGTTTGACCGATGTAAGAGACCGTAAAGAGAAACACTGACGCCTGTTTGACCGATGTAAGAGACCGTAAAGAGAAACACTGTCGCCTGTTTGACCGATGTACGAGACCGTAAAGATAAATACTGTCGCCTGTTTGACCGATGTAAGAGACCGTAAAGAGAAACACTGTTGCCTGTTTGACCGATGTAAGAGACCGTAAAAAGAAATACTGTCGCCTGTTTGATCGATGTCAGAGACCGTAAACAGAAACACTGTCGCCTGTTCGACCGATGTACGTGACCGTAAAGATAAATACTGTCGCCTGTTTGACCGATGTAAGAGACCGTAAAGAGAAACACTGTCGCCTGTTTGACCGATGTAAGAGACCGTAAAGAGAAACACTGTCGCCTGTTTGACCGATGTAAGAGACCGTAAAGAGAAGCACTGTCGCCTGTCTGATCGATGTAAGAAACCGTAAAGAGAAACACTGTCGCCTGTTTGACCTATGAAAGAGACCGTAAAGAGAAACACTGACGCCTGTTTGAGCGATGTCAGAGACCTTAAAGAAAAACACTGTCGCCTGTTTGATCGATGTCAGAGACCGTAAAGAGAAACACTGACGCCTGTTTGACCGATGTAAGAGACCGTAAAGAGAAACACTGTCGCCTGTATGATCTATGTCAGAGACCGTAAACAGAAACACTGTCGCCTGTTTGACCGATGTACGAGACCGTAAAGATAAATACTGTCGCCTGTTTGACCGATGTAAGAGACCGTAAAGAGAAACACTGTTGCCTGTTTGACCGATGTAAGAGACCGTAAAGCGAAACACTGTCGCCTGTTTGACCGATGTAAGAGACCGTAAAGGGAAACACTGTCGCCTGTTTGAACGATGTAAGAGTCCGTAAAGAGAAACACTGTCGCCTGTTTGACCGATGTAAGAGACCGTAAAGAGAAACACTGTCGCCTGTTTGACCGATGTAAGAAACCGTAAAGAGAAACACTGTCGCCTGTTTGATCGATGTCAGAGACCGTAAACAGAAACACTGTCGCCTGTTTGACCGATGTAAGAGACCGTAAAGGGAAACACTGTCGCCTGTTTGAACGATGTAAGAGTCCGTAAAGAGAAACACTGTCGCCTGTTTGACCGATGTAAGAGACCCTAAAGAGAAACACTGTCGCCTGTTTGACCGATGTAAGAAACCGAAAAGAGAAACACTGTCGCCTGTTTGATCGATGTCAGAGACCGTAAACAGAAACACTGTCGCCTGTTTGACCGATGTACGAGACCGTAAAGATAAATACTGTCGCCTGTTTGACCGATGTAAGAGACCGTAAAGAGAAACACTGTCGCCTGTTTGAACGATGTAAGAGATCGTAAAGAGAAACACTGTCGTCTGTTTGACCGATGTAAGAGACCGTAAAGAGAAGCACAGTCGCCTGTCTGATCGATGTAAGAAACCGTAAAGAGAAACACTGTCGCCTGTTTGACCTATGAAAGAGACCGTAAAGAGAAACACTGACGCCTGTTTGAGCGATGTCAGAGACCGTAAAGAGAAACACTGTCGCCTGTTTGATCGATGTCAGAGACCATAAAGAGAAACACTGTCGCCTGTTTGACCGATGTAAGAGACCGTAAAGAGAAACACTGACGCCTGTTTGACCGATGTAAGAGACCGTAAAGAGAAACACTGTCGCCTGTTTGACCGATGTACGAGACCGTAAAGATAAATACTGTCGCCTGTTTGACCGATGTAAGAGACCGTAAAGAGAAACACTGTTGCCTGTTTGACCGATGTAAGAGACCGTAAAAAGAAATACTGTCGCCTGTTTGATCGATGTCAGAGACCGTAAACAGAAACACTGTCGCCTGTTCGACCGATGTACGTGACCGTAAAGATAAATACTGTCGCCTGTTTGACCGATGTAAGAGACCGTAAAGAGAAACACTGTCGCCTGTTTGACCGATGTAAGAGACCGTAAAGAGAAACACTGTCGCCTGTTTGACCGATGTAAGAGACCGTAAAGAGAAGCACTGTCGCCTGTCTGATCGATGTAAGAAACCGTAAAGAGAAACACTGTCGCCTGTTTGACCTATGAAAGAGACCGTAAAGAGAAACACTGACGCCTGTTTGAGCGATGTCAGAGACCTTAAAGAAAAACACTGTCGCCTGTTTGATCGATGTCAGAGACCGTAAAGAGAAACACTGACGCCTGTTTGACCGATGTAAGAGACCGTAAAGAGAAACACTGTCGCCTGTATGATCTATGTCAGAGACCGTAAACAGAAACACTGTCGCCTGTTTGACCGATGTACGAGACCGTAAAGATAAATACTGTCGCCTGTTTGACCGATGTAAGAGACCGTAAAGAGAAACACTGTTGCCTGTTTGACCGATGTAAGAGACCGTAAAGCGAAACACTGTCGCCTGTTTGACCGATGTAAGAGACCGTAAAGGGAAACACTGTCGCCTGTTTGAACGATGTAAGAGTCCGTAAAGAGAAACACTGTTGCCTGTTTGACCGATGTAAGAGACCGTAAAGAGAAACACTGTCGCCTGTTTGACCGATGTAAGAAACCGTAAAGAGAAACACTGTCGCCTGTTTGATCGATGTCAGAGACCGTAAACAGAAACACTGTCGCCTGTTTGACCGATGTAAGAGACCGTAAAGGGAAACACTGTCGCCTGTTTGAACGATGTAAGAGTCCGTAAAGAGAAACACTGTCGCCTGTTTGACCGATGTAAGAGACCGTAAAGAGAAACACTGTCGCCTGTTTGACCGATGTAAGAGACCGTAAAAAGAAACACTGTCGCCTGTTTGACCGATGTAAGAGATCGTAAAGAGAAACACTGTCGCCTGTTTGACCGATGTAAGAGACCGTAAAGAGAAGCACAGTCGCCTGTCTGATCGATGTAAGAAACCGTAAAGAGAAACACTGTCGCCTGTTTGACCTATGAAAGAGACCGTAAAGAGAAACACTGACGCCTGTTTGAGCGATGTCAGAGACCGTAAAGAGAAACACTGTCGCCTGTTTGATCGATGTCAGAGACCGTAAACAGAAACACTGTCGCCTGTTTGACCGATGTACGAGACCGTAAAGATAAATACTGTCGCCTGTTTGACCGATGTAAGAGACCGTAAAGAGAAACACTGTTGCCTGTTTGACCGATGTAAGAGACCGTAAAGAGAAACACTGTCGCCTGTTTGAAAGATGTAAGAGTCCGTAAAGAGAAACACTGTCGCCTGTTTGACCGATGTAAGAGACCGTAAAGAGAAACACTGTCGCCTGTTTGACCGATGTAAGAAACCGTAAAGAGAAACACTGTCGCCTGTTTGATCGATGTCAGAGACCGTAAACAGAAACACTGTCGCCTGTTTGACCGATGTACGAGACCGTAAAGATAAATACTGTCGCCTGTTTGACCGATGTAAGAGACCGTAAAGAGAAACACTGTCGCCTGTTTGACCGATGTAAGAGATCGTAAAGAGAAACACTGTCGCCTGTTTGACCGATGTAAGAGACCGTAAAGAGAAGCACAGTCGCCTGTCTGATCGATGTAAGAAACCGTAAAGAGAAACACTGTCGCCTGTTTGACCTATGAAAGAGACCGTAAAGAGAAACACTGACGCCTGTTTGAGCGATGTCAGAGACCGTAAAGAGAAACACTGTCGCCTGTTTGATCGATGTCAGAGACCGTAAAGAGAAACACTGTCGCCTGTTTGACCGATGTACGAGACCGTAAAGATAAATACTGTCGCCTGTTTGACCGATGTAAGAGACCGTAAAGAGAAACACTGTTGCCTGTTTGACCGATGTAAGAGACCGTAAAAAGAAACACTGTCGCCTGTTTGACCGATGTAAGAGACCGTAAAGAGAAACACTGTCGCCTGTTTGACCGATGTAAGAAACCGTAAAGAGAAACACTGTCGCCTGTTTGACCGATGTAAGAGACCGTAAAGAGAAACACTGTTGCCTGTTTGACCGATGTAAGAAACCGTAAAGAGAAACACTGTCGCCTGTTTGACTGATGTAAGAGTCCGTAATGTGAAACAATGTCGCCTGTTTGACCGATGTAAGAGACCTAAAGAGAAACACTGTCGCCTGTTTGACCGATGTAAGACACCGTAAAGAGAAACACTGTCGCCTGTCTGACCGATGTAAGAGACCGTAAAGAGAAACACTGTCGCCTGTCTGACCGATGTAAGAGACCGTAAAGAGAAACACTGTCGCCTGTCTGAACGATGTAAGAGACCGTAAAGAGAAACACTGTCGCCTGCCTGATCGATGTAAGAGACCGTAAAGAGAAACACTGTCGCCTGTCCGATCGATATAAGAAACCGTAAAGAGAAACATTGTCGCCTGTCTGACCGATGTAAGAGTCCATAAAGAGAAACACTGTCGCCTGTTTGACCGATGTAATAGACCGTAAAGAGAAACACTGTCGCCTGCCTGATCGATGTAAGAGACCGTAAAGAGAAACACTGTCGCCTGTCCGATCGATGTAAGAAACCGTAAAGAGAAACACTGTCGCCTGTTTGACCGATGTAAGAGACCGTAAACAGAAACACTGTCGCCTGTTTGACCGATGTAAGAGACCGTAAAGAGAAACACTGTCACCTGCCTGATCGAAGTAAGAGACTGTAAAGAGAAACACTGTCGCCTGTCCGATCGATGTAAGAAACCGTAAAGAGAAACAATGTCGCCTGTTTGACCGATGTAAGAGACCGTAAAGAGAAACACTGTCGCCTGTTTGACCGATGTAAGAGACCGTAAAGAGAAACACTATCGCCTGTTTGACCGATGTAAGAGACCGTAAAGAGAAACACTGTAGCCTGTCTGATCGATGTAAGAGACCGTAAAGAGAAACACTGTCGCCTGTCTGACCGATGTAAGACACCGTAAATTGAAACATTGTCGCCTGTCTGACCGATGAAAGAGACCGTAAAGAGAAACACTGTCGCCTGTTTGACCGATGTAAGAGACCGTAAAGAGAAACACTGTCGCCTGCCTGATCGATGTAAGAGACCGTAAAGAGAAACACTGTCGCCTGTCCGATCGATATAAGAAACCGTAAAGAGAAACACTGTCGCCTGTTTGACCGATGTAAGAGACCGTAAAGAGAAACACTGTCGCCTGTTTGACCGATGTAAGAGACCGTAAAGAGAAACACTATCGCCTGCCTGATCGATGTAAGAGACCGTAAAGAGAAACACTGTCGCCTGTCCGATCGATGTAAGAAACCGTAAAGAGAAACACTGTCGCCTGTTTGACCGATGTAAGAGACCGTAAAGAGAAACACTGTCGCCTTTTGACCGATTCAAGAGACCGTAAAGAGAAACACTATCGCCTGTTTGTCCGATGTAAGAGACCGTAAAGAGAAACACTGTAGCCTGTCTGATCGATGTAAGAGACCGTAAAGAGAAACACTGTCGCCTGTCTGACCGATGTAAGACACCGTAAATTGAAACATTGTCGCCTGTCTGACCGATGAAAGAGACCGTAAAGAGAAACACTGTCGCCTGTTTGACCGATGTAAGAGACCGTAAAGAGAAACACTGTCGCCTGCCTGATCGATGTAAGAGACCGTAAAGAGAAACACTGTCGCCTGCCTGATCGATGTAAGAGACCGTAAAGAGAAACACTGTCGCCTGTCCGATCGATGTAAGAAACCGTAAAGAGAAACACTGTCGCCTGTTTGACCGATGTAAGAGACCGTAAAGAGAAACACTGTCGCCTGTTTGACCGATGTAAGAGACCGTAAAGAGAAACACTATCGCCTGCCTGATCGATGTAAGAGACCGTAAAGAGAAACACTGTCGCCTGTCCGATCGATGTAAGAAACCGTAAAGAGAAACACTGTCGCCTGTTTGACCGATGTAATAGACCGTAAAGAGAAACACTGTCGCCTGTTTGACCGATGCAAGAGACCGTAAAGAGAAACACTATCGCCTGTTTGTCCGATGTAAGAGACCGGAAAGAGAAACACTGTAGCCTGTCCGATCGATGTAAGAGACCGTAAAGACCGTCGAAGAATGAAACAAAACAAATGTGTATGTCTTCTCCTAACGTCGTCATTCACCGCGTCGCTTAGGTGACGGTCATTGCGACAGTATTGTTGTCTTAAGAGCGTAGATAATTAATTATTATTTTTATTTCAACACTTACGTATAAGGTCTCAACATCATATCGTAGAACCAATGCGCCCAAATCATTGCACCAAGCAAAACAGCAGGTGGGGCATCGCTGAAGATTCAACAACTGCTATTAATATCGGTATATTAATACGCTAACTTGGAGGCACTGTGTGTGTATCTCTTCCCAAGTGCCGAGGGACCGTCTCCTCTTTCTATGTTCATTCACGCCTTTAGACCATTGTCGATGTATAAAAATCTGCAAAGATCGTTATTTAGAGTCGTTTCCTTTTTCATTGGACAAGTTAAGTGGCAAACCATGTTCCAGTTTGGTTCTCCATGGGTGGGTGTAAAGTAGTTAAAAATATGTCGATTTAAAAAAATATATAATATTATTTGTGTATCATCGTATGGATGGGTATTAAATGTTGTACATCGCACAGGTAATAAGGTAGAGTAATATTATTTTGTTTGCTAAACAGTCAAGTTAGAATGTACTTTATATTTTCTGAAATACAGTTAACCAGGTAATAATTTTATCTCAAAATCCCTGGTACTTGTACTGAAACAATGTATTTAAGTAAAGTACTTTGACCCCCAACCCTGGTTCAGACTTGTGATTTATGGATTGTGATGCAGTTAAGTAATAGAAAATTACTTATTTTAATCAACAAAGGTCACGTACAGCCAGAAACACAATAGGAGGACATGCTTTTATTATTATTTTCAGGGTTTGAGTTTTGTGTGGTCCCCGCGTGGTAGCATGACGTGACATACAGTGTCTAATGCATGCATCAGGGCGTGAGAACTAGTGACAAGAAGGATTAGTCGAACCATCTCTGAGTGTGGACATTGTAGGCAAGTAAACTCACTGCAATGTTACCATGTTTGCTCTAGGTCAAAAAGAAGCAAACAGTTTTTAATTTGAGTTCTTCTTTTGTGTCGTATCAGAGTGTTGTTGTTGTCGGTGCATACTTAAAGATCTGCTATGTGTCGCAGAGAGAGAAAGAGAGAGAGGGAGAGAGGGGGAGAGAGAGAGAGAGAGGGAGGGAGGGAGAGAGAGAGAGAGAGAGAGAGAGAGAGAGAGAGAGAGAGAGAGAGAGAGAGAGAGAGAGAGAGAGAGAGAGAGAGAGAGAGAGAGAGAGAGAGAGAGAGAGAGAGAGAGAGAGAGAGAGAGAGAGAGAGAGAGAGAGAGAGAGAGAGAGAGAGAGAGAGAGAGAGAGAGAGAGAGAGAGAGAGAGAGAGAGAGAGAGAGAGAGAGAGAGAGAGAGAGAGAGAGAGAGAGAGAGAGAAAGAGAGAGCACATACACTAGGAGGCTCTTAAAGAAAGATGTGCCATGGGTTTGGGATGTAGACCACCAGAAGAGCTTTGACGAGCTAAAGAATGTCATATCTGCGAGCCATGTTTACGGTACTACGATCCTACTGCACCAGCTCACATAGAAGTTGACGAATCACAAAAAGGACTGGGGTTAGCACTTGTCCAGAAGCAGAGACCTGTAGCTTTCGTGTGGTCCATCAGATGACGGGTGAGGGGGGTGCTGTTAAAATAAATTGGACAGTGGGCCCATTGTAAAAGGTGCAGACCTTTTATAATGGGCCCACTGTCCAAAGCGTGTCTAGATGGTAAGGTATCCACCACTGTCTGTAGCCAGTTACTCATTCATACAGCTTAGTGTAGTAGAGCAACGTAGAGTTAACGAAATTCCAAACGGATACAAAAGGAATGAAACACGAAATTTCTCGACTCAAAGATTTAATGTTAGCATTAAGCTTAGGTTGTGGGTACTACTAACAGGATTCGGATGCTCTAGTGGGTATCTTCACGCCTAAGATGGTTGGTCTGATATTCCAAAGTGGATAGGTTTAAGGTTTGGGTTAGGTTGAATGTTAGCATTAGGGCTAGGTTGAAGGTACTATTGACAAGATTTACGTCAGGTGTTTACATGCATGTGGGCGCGTGTGGGCGTGCATGTGGGTGGTTTGCATGTGAGTGGTGTGCGTGAATATACGTGAGTGCATGCGTATGTCTGGGTGTGTACAATAAATGTATATCTGCGCTCGTTTGATGCGTGCAGTGCTTGTGGTGTGGTGTGTGTGTTCGTGCGTGTGAATATGTGCTCGTGTTTGAGATACTCGCATTATTCACATTTTCGTCAACAACGAATCTCTCCACTGCTTCAGGACGCGTACATTCTAACGGACGATTGTCAATATCTGTCCGGTGAAGCAGGTTCGTATCGGACACAACAGTGCTGGTAGTGGACCGGCCTGGTACCTAAGGAGGGTTTACGTCTACAACCGAGCCATGAATATCAATTATCGCTGTGTGTGCAATTGCTGGATGATTTCACATAATCTTTCCCAAACCCTTACCTGCCGGAGAATATAATGCTCTATCTCCGTGTCTCGATGTCAACTGCGCATCCATCGCCGACTTCTCGCTGGGGTTTCGTTTTCCGAGAACATCTGAACAGTTTGTTGTTCCGTAATTAAAGTATCATGTTCATCAATAAAACATTGGTTGAATGCAAAAAAAGTGTTACTTGAATATATTCCTCTTGTGTACTACAGGTATGCAATATGATAGTAAGGATTGTCCAGTGCGTTTCCAAAGAAATAAATTATAATAATGTATATTATTACAGTAAATTCTGAAACGTCGTGCAATACGTCTCATCTTAAACAAGTCTTCAACTGAATTACTGATCAACTTCATTGTCTACAAAAGCATACCATAAATGTAATGACATTTAAAATTGAGTAGAGTGTGCGATATGTTATTGTAATTGAGCTTGTGTGTGCGTGCGTGTCTGCGTGCGTGCGTGCGTGCGTGCGTGTGTATGTATGCGTGTGTGTGCGTGCGTGCTTGCATGTGTGTGTGTGTGTATGTGTGTGTGTGTGTGTGTGTGTGTGTGTGTGTGTGTGTGTGTGTGTGTGTGTGTGTGTGTGTGTGTGTGTGTGTGTGTGTGTGTGTGTGTGTGTGTGTGTGTGTGTGTGTGTGTGTGTGTGTGTGTGTGTGTGTGTGTGTGTGTGTGTGTGTGTGTGTGTGTGTGTGTGTGTGTGTGTGTGTGTGTGTGTGTGTGTGTGTGTGTGTGTGTGTGTGTGTGTGTGTGTGTGTGTGTGTGTGTGTGTGTGTGTGTGTGTGTGTGTGTGTGTGTGTGTGTGTGTGTGTGTGCGTGTGTACTCTGTCTATAATTGATAGGTGTATTGCGTTTCAGTGGAATTATTATTTTCTACTAGGGGCGGTGTAAAGTGGCAATCTGCGATAATAAAAATAATATATCTGATGTTCTTGTACACAAAGATGCAGGCAATTTGCTAATTATTTGTGTTTTAGCATTTATAAATATATTGAAGTGTATACACGACCGCAGTTTGTGGCGTAGCACAAGCGTCATATATAGTTCGCATGCCTGTGTCTTATGTAATTAAATTTAATATCCCTAATTAATCTGATTACCTGTTCTTAATAATATCATCAACTGGAGTGGAGCCTGAGTTAGTTTATGTACATAACAGTCATAAGTGAAAAAATGTATGAGTGAGAAAATGGCATTCCGTTTATTTAATACAGTAATCATGGGCATGGAATGCCGAAGAGCCCCTACACGGGGGTGACAATCACAGTTGGTTACAAGTGCCATAGTAGGGGCGTAATTACCAAGTTTGCGGTTGTACAATTTGCTTTATTACATGCTTATATGTTTTCATGCTGATTTCATCGTGTCCGTATGAAGTTTTACTTTTGCACCCAGACGCAATTTCGAGTACTTCTTGCTCAGTAACTATTTGTTGAAGATATCCTTCCCATGATCATTGAAGTATTCTGCCCGGGTGAACAAAAACAATTAACATAAGATACCATTTCATGATACTATAGCAGTCAAAGAAATAATACCCAGAAGGTATTCAATATGTCTAACAAACAGTAATGTGTTTGCCCAAAATGGCGTGATATATAAACATTTAATTTCTACTTTCATGAATTTTCTTTGTCTGGTGAACCTTTCGCCAGAGGGCACCACTCTGGTGTTACGTTCGCTTTACTGCCACAACTGGTGACAGTAGAAATTAAATGTTTAGTGCGAATTAGTATCTAGAGGGAGCGAGTCAGTTCCTCTACCAGGAATTAGAGAGGGTAGTGACATGAAGTCTGCTGTGTTGAACGTGAGAAAATGGGACATCATTGAACATCAAAGGGTATTTCAATTAAATCAGCCTGATTCGGCCGTATTGCCAATACAGCTTGTCTTGAAACTGGACGTTTTGTTTACTATTTGAACACGCTCCGGGGTCGTACCTTCCAAATTGCAAACGTTGTTACGTGGATACAAAACACAATTTGGCGGGCAGAATACATTCAACATAGTTAGTATAGACTTAAGAACATTATATTAATTCATAAATAAAACACGAAGAATAGACTTCCTCCTGTTAAGACTATCATTATGCTATTATGTAATGGCGACATCAGCTGCCGTTGGTTGGCTGCTCCGAAGGAGTGTGTAAGCGAGTGTGTCATTATTATCGCGTTGTTTATCGCCCACGTAGCTCCAACTATTTTACCATCACGTGGGTGTTCTCTCCTGGCGTTTACGGGTACATCTCAACATTGTTGGTTTACATCGGAACATAGCATAATATAACATAACATAATGCAATCTTGATTAGGTTCTTTCTACAACTTGCTCTCGTAGGTAAGCATTTCAGAGAATGATGATATCGGCTGGCAAGTGATGGGTGGGTGGACGGAATACTCCGTCTAGTTTTAAAAAGGTAAGTTCTTATATAGCGCAGTATCAAGTCCTCAGGATTGCTCAAAGCGCTTTACACTCTACTACCTGGCAGACCTGTTCAATCGAACACCATCTCAACTTCTCTGGGAACCATTCAGCCACGCTGCAATGAATGCGCGAAGACTATTCGTATACGAATATACACCACTATCTATAGCCAGGTACTCATCCATACAGCTGAGTGAACTGAAGCACTGTAGAGTAAACGAGCAGGCCCAAGGTTCGAAACAGCCGCACAGGATTCGAACCCGCGTTCTCTCAGTCGAGAGTCCGGAGTTCTTACCGCTGTGCTACTGCGCTCCACAAATGAGTTTATAGGTGTATTGCGTTTCGATGGAATTGTTATTATCTACGACAGGCGGAGAAATGTAACAACATTTCTGCGATAAAGAAACTATTATATGTGATGTTCTTGCACGCAGAGATGCATGCAATTTGCGCAAAGTATTTGTGTTTTAGCATTTATACATATATTTAAGTGTATACATGACAGCAGTTTGTGGCGCAGCACAGTCGGCATGTATAGTTTCCTAATTTTTTTAACATTTGGCGCGTGCTTGAGTGCGTGCGTGCGTGCGTGTGTGCGTGCGTTTGAGCATGCGAGTGAGACATGTGTAAACAAATATAACCGCATGTTTGTAGTTTGTGTGAAAATCGTCAGGATAAGCTGTTCATGCTGGTCTAGCTTGCACGTGTACTGCGGTGTCTGCACATTGCATACTTAACTTTCTATCTCTCTCTTTCTAACCTCTCTTTCTCTATCTCCATCTCTCCCTCCCTCCGTCCCTGTCTCCCTCTCTCTCGCTCCTTCCCTCCCTCCCATGGACACTCGATGTCTTACAGAAGTGTCATTGTCAAAGAAGTTCTAGGGGGGTGTCTCAATATGTCAGTTGCCGGGAACTGTGAAAGTTCACTAGATTCTTCCACTTTTAAAATAAACTCTGGGTGAACCACAAATGTTATATTGTTAATTGTACTTACAGATAGTTACGTTGTATTATCTCGTTAGTGTGTGTGCCCATATCCATGGCTTTTTGTTTCCCTTTATACTTACAGATAGTTACATTGTATTAACTTTTTCGTGCCTATGCCCAAACCATGGCTTTTTTCCATGTATTATCGGTGCAAATACATACGCTGAGAAGGCACAGACAACTCCATCAATTTTCCATAAAACATTTACGCTCAACTTATGTACTTTTTATATAGCGATATATAAAATGTGTTTTCATGTAAGTGCGCGGCGTGCATGTAAAGTCAACTAGGACAACCTTTTTTAAATATCTCCTAATATTAATCACTGGGCATGACAGCTTGCCAGTCAGCCTGTTTCGTGGGCGTTACCTCGTTGTCACAATAAATAAATGTCATGATGTATACAATGCCGAGTCGTACATCATGCGAGTATATATCAGCGGATCTGCCCACGGCTGCTGCACACAACGCTACGAACTTGAAGAGAGTCAAACTCGAAGTTCTTCCCCGGCTAAGAGATGACTACTCCACGACTCGCGTGCCCAGCGTTGGTCAGCTTCCTGCTTGGCCAAGTGGACTCATTGTCTTGGGCTCATCCAGGTATCTGAACCATTTCTTTCGCATTTTCACAAAACATGTAATCTTGGTATTCCTTTACATTTGTGGTAGATTATCGTGATTGGCACTACTTATATGCGAATATTTAAACAGTTGGGATTAGCGATACGGCGGTTGTGTCTTTAAATCGCCACGATCGGATTGTTACGTGCACTCAGTGCCTAGTTTCAAAGATTAGTATTTCGTCAATATATAATTCATTTTATTAATGTAGCGTACTTCGCAGAACACATTCCACAATGTATTCCAGTGTTTTATTCCCGCGCCTTTATAATGTATATATTCGAAACATTGAAATCAAACATCGACAACAAATGCGTTATTGAACCGTTATCACACCCATATCACACTTCCCATTATCCTAATTATGAGCAGTGTTTATCGTAAATATATGCATAGATATATGACACGACACACAATGATCTTCTTACTGCTTGCCAGTACCGCACCAAGACGAGGACTGGCATCCTAACGGGCGCAGCAACCAATGCCATCGCGTCTATTCGACTCTACAGAAAAGACTCAAACTGTGGTTGGAAACAACTGTATACCAACCAACACTTTATCGGGGTGAGGATATATTACTAATGAGTAACGGTTGCGAAAGTGTTATTTCCATCAGAGTTGTGCAATTGTTTTGTTATTCAATGTTGACATCCATTGCTCCGTGTCAGCAGCTTACTCTCTCCATATTCCACCTTCTAAAATTTCCATTTACGCAATCTTGCCATCCTAGTTATAGTCTTCTACATTTCCTCCGGCCTTGATGTTTCTCAGCCACTTCTCTCCTCGGTAGGTAGGATGCATGCCCGCATCCGTCTTGATCAACTAGCTAGCCCACAGCATCTAACGTCTTACCAATCTTCCTGCTAAGCTGCTTCATAAAATACTATTATAATCTCATGTGCATACCATTTGGGAATGTATTTCAACAAATACAAGTGTAATTATTAATGGTTATTTATTTACATTTTGTCTACGATGCGTACTTTTCTGCCTGTCAGAGAAACATGGAAACACTGAGTGGTGAGCCTTTCGCCAGAGGGCGCCACTGGGGTGTTACGTTCGCAGTACTGCCGAAACTGTTGACAGCAGAAATTAAATGTTTAGTGGGAATTAGTGTAAAGGGAGCCAGTCAGTTCCTCTATCAGGAATAAGCGGGCGTACTAATGTGTAACAGGAAGTCTGCTGTGTTGAACGTGAGAAAATGGGACGTCATTGAACACCAAATGGTATTGCAGTTTAATCAGCCTGATTCGGCCGTATTGCAAAGTTTTGAACACGCTCCAGAGTCCAACCTTTGATATTGCAAACGTTGTTGCGGGCTTACAACTACTTCACCTTCGCGTGCCCATGCCTGGGGTGCCTACTGAGGTTGAGGACGAAGCACAACAACGCGGGAGTTAACCCGGCCTGGTACCTCAATTACGTCGGGGTCAGGAGGCTGCCATCCCCCACACCGTACCAGAAGTTGCATTGCAATATGTGGTTGCTGAGCGCAACATCTCTTACCAGACTACTCACCGCATCACGTGAGTTCTTTGATAAGTAGTCGTATTGTCGATACGTTGTTTGATTCACCGGGACCTTACATATGTGGTCATTAAGAAATAAATATTTTTTATAAACAACAATTACTCGATAACTGACTCGGTCGTTTTCCTAACAATGCTAAGCTAAATGTCGCAAAAACACGCAGTTTTCAGAACTGTATTCAGATGCGTCTTATCCTTTAATTAGGATAAGACGCATCGCAAAAAAACATGAGCACGAACCGCTAAACGTCCAATGCAGTCATGTACATATATTTCTTTGATATCACTCGTATCTGGAGCGTAATGGCTAGAGCATTCTTCTAATTCTAATTCTAATTATGTACGTCGTAAGGAGCCACTGTTGGCTATGGTTTACGACGGGGTGGGTGCGTATGGTGTTATTGAGTGTTTGAGCCGCAGGATAGGAGACTGAAATCGTTTATGGTCTCAGCCTGGACCTGCGACTCGTTTAGTTTATTCCAGTCTACTATTGTCTTTACAAAGTATGAGTTTTTGAATTGGTCGGTGTGGGATGCAGGTACTATATAGCACCTGGTGTTATTGGTTGTTAGGTGTTGTACAAAGTTTGAGGATACGTGATCTGGAAAATGTTTGGGTTGGATGCGTCTTTTATTTGTTTTTTGGGGCCGAAAGTATGTTTCTGCGGGGATGGCTGGGATAGATCCCCCAGCTATTTTGTACATGTATTTCAGTCGTAGATCCCGACGTCTGCTTTGTAAGGTATTGAGTTTTAGGTCTGTTAATATGTTTGTCATTGATCCTTCTTGTCTGGAGTGGTAGTCGCCGGTAATGAAGCGAGCAGCACGGTGTTGTATGCGTTCCAGTTTATTTATGTCCCCCTGATGGTATGGGTCCCACACTATGGCTCCGTACTCTAAAGCAGCGCGCACAAGGGCAATATATGCGGTCCGTTTGTTGTTTATAGGACAGTGTCGTATGTTACGTCTTAGGAAACCAAGTGTTGAGTTTGCTTTTTTAGTTGTTGTTGCGATGTGGGAGTGCCATTTAAGGTCGTCGGAGATAGAGATACCAAGATAGGGATTGCAGTTTACACGTTCTAGGGTGATGTTATTTAAGGTATAGAAATAGTCAGTTTTATGTTTTACGCTGAGGATGTAGCATTTGTTTGTATTGAAGTTCATGCCCCAGTCTTTTGCCCATGTTTGGAGTTGTTTTAGGTCGTGTTGTAGTGCAATGTGATCGTTGAATGTTTTGATTTCTCTATATAGTAGGCAGTCATCTGCAAATAGGCGGACTTTAGATTTTACTGATGCTGGTAGGTCGTTTATATGACAGAGGAATAGTAGGGGGGCAAGTACAGTGCCTTGTGGGACGCCGGATTTGACGGGTACTTCTCTCGAGGTTTCGCCGTCTAGAACAACTTTCATAGATCTGTCAGTGAGGAAATTTTCTAGCCAATTGAGCGTGGTTCCGGTTATGCCATAGTGGGATAGTTTATGGAGGAGTTTTGTGTGGGGGACTGTGTCGAAAGCCTTGCTAAAGTCTAATATTGCTATGTCTACTTGAGTTCCCGAGTCGAAAGAAGAGAATAGGTCATGCGTGGTGGTTAGGAGTTGTGTTTCGCAGGAGAAGCCTGCTCTGAAGCCATGGTTTAGGTGTGTTAGGATGTTGTGCTCTTCTAGGTAGGTCATGATGTGGCGGTAGATTATGTGTTCGAGAATTTTGCATGGGACCGATGTCAGGGAGATGGGGCGGTAGTTTTCTGGTAGGTGCTTATCTCCTTTTTTAAATACGGGTGACACATTTGCTGTGCGCCAGTCTGACGGTAGGTTGCCTGTGTCTATGGATCTCTGGAAGATGTCTCGGAGTGCAGGGGATAGGGTGTCGGCACAGTTCTTAAGGACAGCATTGGGGATCTGGTCAGGGCCACATGTTTTATGTGGTTTAATGGACTTGAGTAATTTACATACTCCGGTGGTGTCAATTTTAATGTCACATATATTGGGGTGTTGTGGGGGATCAAGGTGTGGGGGCGCGGATCTGTCTTCTTTCGTGAAGACACTCTGGAACTGGTCCAAGAGGATCTCAGCCTTTTCCTTACTGTTACACACCAGTGATCCATTCTTTTTCAGGGGAGCTACTCCGATGTTGTCTTGTTTTCTACTTTTGATATAGCGCCAGAATGGCTTTGAGTTGTTTGTTTGGAGGCCTGTGGTGATGGTGTTATTAATAAAGTCCCATTCTGCTTTACGCAAAGTTTGTCTACATGTTTTCTGTATGAATTTGTAATTTTCCCAGTTGTTTGTTTTCTTAGCTTTATTGTACAGTCTTCTCTTTCGCTTTAGTAGTCTTTGTAGCTTTCTGTTTAGCCATGGGAGATTGCATCGACTGGAGCTGAGCTTTGATGGGATATGTTTGTTGATAGATTTCGCTAGTGCGTTTTTGAAGATTGTCCAAAGGGTTTCTGTGCACGCACCTAATGTGTATTGAGTCTTTATAGCATTAGACAGGGTGATGAAATCAGCATTTAGGTTGTCCCAGTCAGCGCGAGTAAATTGGTGAATTTTTCTTCGTTGTTTGTTTTGGTGTTGGACTCTTACATCAAAGTCTGTGACGATGATGTCGTGGTCTGATATCCCTGGCACAGAAGCAGAGTTTGTCACTACAGTGGGATTTGTTGTAAAGATTAGGTCTAGTAGTTTGCCCTCTCTAGTTGGGCTAGTGTGGATTTGTGTAAGCTGCGCACTTTCTGTTGTGTCAATGAGGGCTTGTTGGACGGATCGCTCTGGTGCGCACGTTTTCACAGTGCTTGTTTCCCATAATACATCGGGACAGTTGAAATCTCCACAGAGGATTATTTGTTTTTGCTTCGAGTTTGTTGTGATCTTTGTCAGGGATTTATTTAGTTCACGTATGGTTTTGTCGCAGCGTTGCGGCATGTAGAATGAGCCTATTAGTAGGTTCTTTTTGTTTTGGAGTTGTACTTTGACCCACATGATTTCGCAGTCGCTATTCAGGTCTGGTTCAGTAGAGGATATGAGGTCTTTTCGTACTAGCACAAAGACACCGCCTCCTACTGCGTTGCGGTCTTTCCTGTAGGTGGTGTAGTTATCTGGGAACACTTCATTGGACTTTATGTTGTTACTAAGCCAGGACTCACAGCCACAGATAACGTCTGGTTTTATGTAGGTTATGGATGCTTCCAGGTCGGCTCTTTTGTTAATTATGCTACGACAGTTTATGGTCATGACGCGTAGGTTTTTTTTCTGTGGAAGATCAAATACTGATGAACTTCCTCTGGAGTTTGTCGATTTTGCTTTTTTTGAAGGGTGTGAGGAGCTATTGGGTCTTCTTGCTGCTTTGTCTGATATTTGTTGGTTCGACTTGGGGCTGCTGGTGAAGAGGGGGTTGAAGGTCGGGGAGAGCGATTCAAGGGTAATATTCTCATTTGCAATGGGTTCATAGAAACTTGGGGAAATTTCGAAGCTTCTGAATGTGAAGCTTGATACATTAAGTGTTTGACACTTACAGCATAACCACTGTACGTTTGAGCGTTGCAACAAGCTGTAGTCTTTAGTGCACATTTCTAGGCATGACCGGTGGTACCATATGCTGCATTCATCGCAGCATACGGCTTCTTCATTGGGTGACCATGACACAGCAAGCTCACAGAAGCCGCAGGGATATATGGGGAGTTGTCTTGGGCCTGGGTTTGTTTGTATGTCGCCTGAGAGGAAGAGGGCGAGTATTGTCAGCGTCTTGTTACTTTTTGGTTTGGGCCACATCAGATGGGATGAGTTGAAGGAATGGCGTGAGAACGCATGTATTCCGTTTATTGAGTCAGTTTCAGAAGCATCGAAGGATTGTGTAAGGAATCGATTTGTGGCTAATATGAATAAGAGCACGAACAGGAACCCTTGGAACATTGTTGTGATTGTGATTGGTGCGCAGGTGAGTGTCAAAAGAGTGGTATAACCAGTGTCAGTATATGGTGACTGTTAATAATTGGAAATAGGATTGAAGTGGTGTGCTAAAGATCCAAGTTGAATAGGCTGCGGCGCTATTTCAAAATTACCAGTAATTTTAGGAGTGCATGAGTATCAAGACGTTGGTGTGGTGCGAATGAAAATGTAGGTCTTCGCCCTAGCTGGGCCCCAGGGCGATACTGGGAAGACGTCTTGACGGAGAGCCTGTTAGTAGAAAGTTTATTGTTGTGGTTACTGTTTTCCTTCTGTTAATAATGGCAGCCTGTGATCAAAGTGGATCTCTACAATTGCGTACGATGGAACGATTGCGGTTTACGTTATGTTGATATGGGAATAGTCGTGGTAGCGTAGCCGTAGTGGGCCCGTAGGCCGTAGCCGCCTAGGCGTAGCGTTATCGTTGCTAGGGGACGAGATTACATACGTAGTGCTTGTTGGCCGACTTGGTTATATTTATTGCTTAGGAATAATGTTTAGTTTAAAATATGGTTTGGAAGTGACTATCTTGAGCGTGCTTGGTGGAATTTAGTGGCACTTAGCTGTTTAGTAGACCGGTTCGTGGCTCCTTCGGTGTTGATTTGTAATCCAAGATGGCGTATTTTGGCGGGAAGTCTGCGGAGGTGACCACTTGTTTAAAGTTGTTTATTTTGAATCTAACATACACTTTACGTTGGTAATTTATGCCTATTTAGATTTAGTGAGACTTTAGTGTCGTATACTGGAGTCTATAGTATTTGATTGAGAACGTAATTTTGAATTTCGAATAAAGTTTTAGAGCCGATGTTGAGAACTTGTTTTGTATTATCACGCATGCGCACCTTCTCTAGATAATCTGTATTCGCAACATGAGCCTCGTGTAGAACATTGGGGAAGTTCGTTCACTCCACGTTGCTCCTGTTAACTCAGCTGTATGAATGACTATTTGGTTACAGACAGTGGTGGATATGTATGTGCGACTTGTCTTCGCGTGTTAATTGGAACGTGGCTGGATGTTTCGAAGAGAGGTCGAGGCGGTGTTTGGTCGAACAAATCTGCCATGTAGTAAAGTGTAAAGCGTTTTGAGCAGTCTTGAGGACTGGATACTGTGCTGAATAAGAACTTACTTTGCTTTATTTTTTATTTTTTAAATTAAGATACACCGTACAGGATGAAAATTTACACTGGGTTTCAAACGGCTGCCGGAACTAACCGCCAAGTGAATATTGCGCTGATATCCACGAAAGGGTCTCTCAAACTGACGTTGAACGATGGCTTCCCGGCAGGCTCGTAAGTACAAACACAGAACAGTGTGTGTGTGTATGTATATGTGTGTGTGTGTGTGTGTGTGTGTGGTGCGTGTGCGTGTGTGTGTGTGTGTGTGTGTGTGTGTGTGTGTGTGTGTGTGTGTGTGTGTGTGTGTGTGTGTGTGTGTGTGTGTGTGTGTTGTGTGTGTGTGTGGTGTGTGGTGTGTGTGGTGTGTGGTGTGTGTGGTGTGTGTGGTGTGTGTGGTGTGTGTGGTGTGTGTGGTGTGTGTGGTGTGTGTGGTGTGTGTGGTGTGTGTGGTGTATGTGTATGTGTGTGTGTGCATGTATGTTTGTGTTTGAGTGTGAGTGTATGGGTGTGTGGATGGGTGTGTTGGCGGGTGTGTGGGTGTGTGGGTGTGTGGGTGTGTGGGTGTGTGGGTGTGTGGGTGTGTGGGTGTGTGTGTGTGTGGGTGTGTGGGTGTGTGGGTGTGTGGGTGTGTGGGTGTGTGGGTGTGTGGGTGTGTGGGTGTGTGGGTGTGTTTGTGAGTGAGTCGGCTCACACTCGCGGGGAATCTCGCCATGTATCAGGCCCTATTACCTAGCGTCAGGTGCGGACTCTAAAATTTAGAATAAAAACAAAAAAATGAGATGTAGTGGTAAGAACGACTCAAGAGGTGTAGTTGACATAACGGCCAAGAATGGGAGAAAATGGAAATCGGAGTAGAATCTACAGGGGAAATAGGTCTAACGACAACAGGGTGGAATGGACAGGGTTACATACCTTCCCCTGAAGGGACCAAAGCGGAAAAAAAAGACACTGTTGGCGAGCCGTTTAGTTAACAACGCAATACAGAAACATTGTCGCCTGTTTGATCGATGTAAGACACCATAAAAAAAAACATTGTCGCCTGTTTGATCGATGTGAGACACCATAAAAAGAAACACTGTCGCCTGTTTAATCGAAGTAAGACACCTTAAAAAGAAAAACTGTCGCCTGTTTGATTGATGTAAGACACCGTAAAAAGAAACATTGTCGCCTGTTTGATCGATGTAAGACACCATAAAAAGAAACACTGCCGTCTGTTTGATCGATGTAAGACACCGTAAAAAGAAACACTGTCGCCTGTTTAATCGAAGTAAGACACCTTAAAAAGAAAAACTGTCGCCTGTTTGATTGATGTAAGACACCGTAAAAAGAAATATTGTCGCCTGTTTGATCGATGTAAGACACCATAAAAAGAAACACTGCCGCCTGTTTGATCGATGTAAGACACCATAAAAAGAAACACTGTCGCCTGTTTAATCGAAGTAAGACACCTTAAAAAGAAACACTGTCGCCTGTTTAATCGAAGTAAGACACCTTAAAAAGAAAAACTGTCGCCTGTTTGATTGATGTAAGACACCGTAAAAAGAAACATTGTCGCCTGTTTGATCGATGTAAGACACCATAAAAAGAAACACTGCCGCCTGTTTGATCGATGTAAGACACCATAAAAAGAAACACTGTCGCCTGTTTAATCGAAGTAAGACACCTTAAAAAGAAAAACTGTCGCCTGTTTGATTGATGTAAGACACCGTAAAAAGAAACATTGTCGCCTGTTTGATCGATGTAAGACACCATAAAAAGAAACACTGCCGCCTGTTTGATCGAAGTAAGAGACCGTAAAAAGAAAAACTGTCGCCTGTTTGATTGATTTAAGACACCGTAAAAAGAAACACTGTCGCCTGTTTGAATGATGTAAGACACAGTAAAAAGAAATACTGTCGCCTGTTTGATCGATGGAAGAAACCGTAAAGAGCGAAGTACTACAATAACCCCGAGGTAATGCATGCGCATATATATATAACTGTAATTTCACAATGTTGAAAGGGGAATTACATAATATCACCATACTCGGTCTTTCCTTTTTGTTTTAATTAAAACTGGGGTATTGGGGCTTTGCTTCTAAAATTCTGAACTGCCCCGGTCCTTCTGATTTGCTTATTGCCCCTAAACACTTCGTACTTTTGTTGATGGTATGTCTAAATTCCACATGACGAGTTATTTTTTTTGTATTTTGTGATTCTAATGCGCTATTTACATTTAATTGTCCCGCCTCAGGAACAATAGCGACAAAGGCAACGCTGTCCACTGTCAAACATGTCCGGAACACAAACTGTTAGATCCTGCAGCTGCAATTGGTCAACGGCCAAATAACTAGATACGGTCATACGTAAATAATTTATGTAGTGTACACAGAATGAGTCACACTCTTGTCGGTATTTGGATCCAACCTCCGTTTCCGGAGAAGACACATTTAAATACACGTAAATTTACAAATGAAAGACACAGGCCGTTGACCAATACGCTAACTTGGAGGCACTGTATGTGTATCTCTTCCCAAGTGCCGAGGTACAGTCTCCTCTTTCTATGTTCATTCACGCTTTTAGATCATTCACCTCTGACCTGCCAACTGGCGATGTATAAAAACTTGCAAAGGTCGTTATTTCGAGTAATTTACTTTTGCAGTGGACAAATTAAGTGAGTGATAAACCATGTTCCTGTTTGTTGCGCCATAGTTTTTATCTCAAAATCCCTGGTACTTCTACCAAAACAATATACTTAAATACAGTACATCGACCCCAACCCTGGGTCAGACATGTGATTCATAGATTGTGATGCAGTTAAGAAATAAAAGTCATTTATTTTCAACAAAACATGTTTTAGCATGGCGTTACCCCCGCGTGGTAGCATAACGTGACACACAGTGTCTAATATGTGCATCAGTGCGTGAGAGCTAGTGACAAAAAGGACTAGTCGAACCTTCTCTGCGACAGAGTGTGAACGTCGCAGAAAAGTAAACTCACCACAGCCATGTTACCATGTTTGCTGTAGGACAAAAAGAGTAAAACAAGTTTTCAGCAAACCAAGTTTTAAACTTGAGTTCTTCTGTGTGTGGTGTCAGAGTGTTGGTCCTATGTGGGTGCTCATTTATAGGTCTGCTGTGTGTCGTATTCAGCATAAAACAGTAGAAGATTTGATCTTCAAAACTGGATATGTTTGCTGTAGTGCAAAAAGAGTAAAACAATTTTTCATCGAACCAAGTTTTAAACTTGAGTTCTTCTGTGTGTGGTGTCAGAGTGTTGGTCCTATGTGGGTGCTCATTTATAGGTCTGCTATGTGTCGTATTCAGCAAAAACAGTAGAAGATTTGACCTTCAAAACTGTATATATACATTTTAGTGTTATCAAACAAATCCAGACATATTCTAACACTGATAGCAATAGACATATATGTGTATGACACAAAACAAGTTGGATCCGTCAGAATGTTTTATTTAAAACCACGCATTTAAAACATTAGCCAATCAGGACGTCAAGTTTGGTCAAGTGACTGCTATGTGTTCAAGAACAAAAAGTGCACATTAAAACATTGGAATTGTTAGATAATAAAAAATGTGTACTGAAGTTA
>OZ023216.1:41796587-41861338 GCA_963995525.1 Escarpia spicata
CGCAATCATCCCATTTCAATTGCTCAACCTCTTCTCTCCTCGGTAGATAGTTTGCTTGCCCGCATCCGTGCTGATCAAGTGGCTAGCCCACAACATTTAACGTCTTACCAATCTTATCTTTTTACACCAAAGACTTGAGGTGTACATTAAAAAAAAACAGAGTTTGAAAGGTATTACTGTTGCATATAACAACAGTTTTAGAATTTTACACAATTTGTCATCACGCTGTAGTGCAAGTTTAATGTTTGCTACAAACAGTGTTAAATCGTTTATTGAACGTATGCATTCATGCATATAGAGCTTATTATATCGTCTTCAGCAGTCTGAAAATCCACTTTTTGTTAATTATTTTATACTGATATACATTTGAGAAGTTCTATGTTTAAATACTGGGCTACCCAATTGTATACTTATAGTTGAACGCACATTATATATATATATATATATATATATATATATATATGCTTTTTATTAACCATCTATATTTTTTATTCCATATGTGTCTATCTTTGTATTTTATTTATTTATGTATTTATTTTTTATTTACTTGTATTGTATGTATACATATGGACTTTTGTCTGAAATAAACATTATTATTGTTAGTATTACAGCTACTGAGAAATCATCTTGTCAGTGCTGTGGGTTGGGGGTGAATTGTTCCAAAAAGGTATGTCCTCAAATGTTATGAAAGCCAGGTTTATAGCAGTCACCACAAAGGCCAACACAGTGGTCGACTCCTGACCGACCAATGACTCAGGGTGATTGATGGTGTTGATTCATGAGCTGTTTAGTACCTGGGTATTTACAAGGCTGGAAAACTTACTGTCAGAAAATGACACATATTTTAACAGTACACATGCAGTCATCATGAATCTGCTTTTGATTCCTTGCAGTGCATTATATTCAGATATATACATCAGTAGTTGACTTGTAACTTATTCTATTATTGCTTGAAAAGAAAGCATATTATTGGAATGATCACTAGAAGTGGTTAATCACCCAGATTGCTGATACCTCAAGTGAGTTTAGTGGTTTTCTAAGTCCACATCGTTGAATGATTTTAAGGGTTAGCTGTTACAGTGAGGTCAGGGAGCTTTGGCAGGTCATTGGAAATTGTTAGGTTGGTGAAGTGTTCAGAATCTCATTGATAAGGATGAAAGTAAAAGTAATGTGTAAGGATGAAACCTTAATTAGATCATAATACACAAAAGGGGGGCAGCTGCAGGAAAAAAGGCAGTTAAATAAGTTAGTCTTTAATCGGGACTATTTACTGTTGTTACAAAATGACAGTTATTGTTAGGATTAAAACACATTGGACCATGGACAGAAAGTAGAAATGAATTTGTTTGTACTAAAATGTTGGCATAAGTATTACCACCAGCTTTGCACCCCTAATGGAGTAACAAGGCTTACAGGGGTGAGGGTGAATCTTAAACTGGTTCCTACAGACCATTTTATTTCTGCTGTCAGTATTTCACCAATTGCATGTAGTCGGTAATTTTTTCCTGGTAAATCGAATATATTGTGATGTTGCATCAGGGGTCACAGACGAAGTGACGCATATATATTTACATGTAGTGAAAACACCAAGACACACCGTAGATAATGTAGTTCTATTAATGAGGAAATCAATAGTGTTCCATTATTGGATGTTCTGTTGAGTGTGCATTGCTGTCACTAAATGCGCGTTTGTTGACTCGAGTAAACATACTGTACCAATACACTGCGGTCCCTGTCCATCCACAGTCATCTACCTAGACCCCTGTAGCTATGACATTGCTATCATATACACACAGAAATAAAACAAAATTGTGCAAGTCTTGAGTTAATCCAAATTTGCCTTTTAGCACGCGGATGGCTTGTAGGGAAGCCCTTTACGTCAATCACAGCCATTGTTGGCCAATTTACTTTAGTCAATGACAAACCAGTGTTATTTGAGCCATTTATTTAATTAGAATTGATCCATTCAATTTGTTTCATTACCAAGCCTTTAGCCAGAACTATTTTTTACCAGTATTGAATTAATCAAGAGTATACCCGTTAACATGCAGACGGGTTGCATGGAAGTCATTCACAGCAATCACAGCAATTATTGGCCAACTTAGTTTTTCAATTGATAAACCAGTGTCATATGAGCCATTTATTTAATTAATACTGATCCCCATTAAAATGTGTTTTACTACCAGTTAATAGTCATTAACATGGGCCCCTAGACTTGGAACTATTAGTTAAGTTAGTGCCCAGCTGCCCTCTCTAAATTCCAACTGTCTTATCAGTTGTAATGACCCATCTTGGCCAGTCATCTGACGGTCTTGAAGATGGGCAGGTGGGTCTCTGGTTAAGCCTCTGTTGCTGGGCATATCTTATACCTGATCGGGAAACAGCTTTAGGTACCAGAGAGGGGGATGCCTGGAGCAAGAATCAGTGGGTTAGAAATCTGTTAAGACCACCAGTCTGTGAATCCACGACAGACAACATACATGTGACATTTGCATCTTCTCTCGAATCTTTTAATTCCCCTGGCATGCTGTAGTCACCACGGACTGTCTGCAGTAGGAACAGCTAAACTACTTTGAAGGTAACGCTACCCATGGTTAATTACCTTGGGGGTAAACATTATGTTTGCCTTGAATGCATGAGTGATGGGTAGTCCACAGGACAGCTAAACATAAGGTAGTTGGGATTTTCTTGGGAATTCCCTGTTATTTGAACACATATGCACACATACTAGCTGATTCATTCACTTCAGAATCTGTTTGAATGCTTGTTTATATATCTTTAGCACTCCTGGCTTGCATTGGCATTGTTATTAAACAAGAAGTGTGATAATTTATTATTCATCATCGTCATCATCATTGTGCAGCCGTAGTTTCCCGTGGTTGGGCGAAGGCCTCAGCATGTCGTTTCCAAATCTGCCTGTCTTGCGCTATCCTCTGCCAGATGGTGCCCTTCCAGTACTCGTCTAGTTCATCTCTCCACAATCTCGCCGGTCTTCCTATAGATTGTTTCCCTTCATAAGGTCTCCAGGTTGTGATACGCGATGTCCATCGGTTATCTCGTAGTCTGCTGATGTGCCCTGCCTAGGTCCACTTCTGTTTTCTGATTTGTTCTATCACGTCTATGACCTTTGTCTTCTCTTTTACCCAGATGTTTGTTTTTCTCTCCCGATATGTGATGTTTAACATACTTCTTTCCATCTTTGTTTGTGCAGCTGCCAGCTTGTTCTTTGCCTGGATGGTGAGTGCCCATGTTTCTACGCCGTATGTCATTGCTGGAAGTACGCATGAGTTGTAGACTTGTCTCTTCAAGCAGGTTCCAACGTTACCCTTGAAGATGTCGCAGTGTTTGGCGAATGCTGTCCAACCAGCGGTGATTCTGTATCGCTGTCCCAGATAGATGTAGCTTTCAACGTTCTCTATCTGCATGGTGTTGATATATATATATTGGTGTGTCATTTTTTAGCATCAATTCTATTTTCGAAATGTTCCACTTCAGACCTTGTTTTTCACTTTAATCAGCTAGCTCCTGCAGCATTTTTTTGTACTTCTTGCATTGTAGTAGCACATATGAGTATGTTGTCGGCGAAGTGAAGATGACTGAGATATTCTTCATCTATCCTCAAGCCTCTGGTTTCCCTGGTCAGTCTTTGGAATATGCTTTCGATTGTTGCCAGAAACAGCTTGGGCGGTGTGGTATCACCCTGTCATACTCCTCTCTTGATGTTGTCTTGTTGCTCTTTTTGTGTAGGTGGACTGTCAGTCTGTCACTGAGCTGTTGGTGTAGATGTCTTTCAGGAGTTCGATGTACACGTCTTCTATCCCCTGTTTTTGACGGGAGATCAGTATTGCTTGAGTTTGCACTGAGTCGAAAGACTTCTCGTAATCGACGAAAGCGATGCAGAGTGGGATGTTATATTCTCGGCATTTCTTTTTCAGTTGATTTACGACGACGTGTATGTGATCTGTCGGTGAATATCTGCTTCTGAATCCTGCTTGCTCTCGTGGTTGGTTTTCTTCGAGTACCTTGTCTAGCCTATTCGTTAGTATCTTTGTGAGTAATTTGTAGATGTTTGATAACATACATATCGGTCTGTAGTTCTTTATATCTTTCTTATATCCCTTCTTGAAGATTAACACCATCTTTGCGTACTTCTATGCGGTGGGTATTCGTCTTTCTGATAAGCATTTAGTATACAGCTTAGCCAGTGTCTTCGAGATGGTATCTTCTCCTGCTTTTAATGTTTCAGTGTTTACATGGTCGTTGCCTGATGTCTTCCCATTCTTTCGTGTCAGTGTGAACTATGGTACTCTGTTCACTGTCGTATAGCTCAGTGTAGAATTCATCTATTCGTTCCATTTTCATATCTTAGTCTTGTATTTCTCTACACTGGTTGTCTAGAAGTGTAATCAGTCTGTCTCGGCCTAGTGCCTGTGTTCTTCTGGCTTTCTTCAGGCTCTTTGATGGCATAATCGTTTCTTGTATGATCTCTTGTTTGTATTTCCTGGTGTCCTCCTTCACTTTCTTTTTGATGGTCTTGCATATTTCTGCATACCGGTACTCAATTTTTTTTTATGGTCTCCGTTATCCACCATTTCTAATCGTTTCTTCATGAGTGCTCATGTAGGTGACAATATTCTCATCCAAATCTCGTCTTCGGCGTCCTCGCCATCCCTCACCATCACACGCAACGCGAAGAAATTCCTCGCCACACCCTGCTCACCGTGCGTTCGACATACCATAGGCCCGTCTTTGTTTTTCTGATACATTTTTCGCCGACAACGGGAGCATCCCAAATACGTACACTTCTCTTTGTACGATACAGCGTCGATCATAACGGGCGTCTTAATTTTATACACGCCATTATTAGCACACTGCAGATTCCTCAGACTCACCAATGTAGCCCGTGTTGACGCCTCGCCGCATTCTCTTTCGAGCGACGCGCTCCGCGATACGACCGGCTGGTCCGCCGCCGCCTCGACCCTCCCCAAGGCCTCTTGGACGCCTCACTTACGACCTGCTACCAGCGGCGGCGCGATGACCACCACGGGTCTCTTAGGCGCCCCCGTTGTTGCCGCTGCCGCTGCTGCTGCTGCTGCCGTAGCTTGCTGCTGTTGGCCGCCGACCGCCTTCGAACCCTGACTCTGTTTGCGGATCGCCTTAAGCTTTTTCGGTGTCTCATTATCAGCCATTATCGCGGGAGAACGTCTGCTGCTGAAACGATACGTTAGAACACTGGCGTTATACAACATAGCATTTTCTCAACCGTTTTATACACGTTACAACATATGGCGCATGCGCACTTAACACATACGCCGCATAACTGCCTAGTCTACAGTTCTCTTACAAAATAACGCGCATGCGTACTTAACACATACGACGCATAACTGCCTAGTCTACCTAGGTATTTGCTTTAGGAAAAAAACTAAGCGGTCATGTCAGCACATTCATCGTCAAATGTGTCTTTACATCGAATTTCTCTAATATCACTACACCACACGATTCCCGAGCCCTAACTAATCATATACAACGCTTACTTTCATGCTTTTAGCTTTTCGTTTATTGTTTTTGAAATGGCATTGTTCTCTGTTCACATTCCGATCACGATAAGCCGTCCACTCAGTGTCATGCGCCGCCGCCACTGTTTGACGGCGCATTCCACCGTTTGCTCATTTCATGCACGATTATGGAGTCGAATACATACAATGCCTCGTACAATACAGCGGTAAGCCTGCTTTTACGCATGCATGCGTACATGCATGTATTATTGGTTCTCAATTTTGTTTTAAACAGTTGTACGCACACCCACCATACTCATGTATTGTGGTTTATTTCACAGAGTCCAACTGCCTACAAGATCGGCCCCTGTCAGCAGCTCAAAAGCCGGTATGCTCGGTCGCTCCCATATCACGGAGTCCTCGCCCAATCACGCCACCACCACCAGCTATCAGCCACGACGCTGATGATTTCGAGGACGACACCAGCCTCGTGTCTCCGTTCTTAAGAAGAGGAAGCGATGGATCGTGGTACACGCCTATCCCACGGACCGAACTATATCCGCGACGCGGTTTTCACGCGCCGATTCACTATAGGGCGGGCGTTGGACGCGGACATAACCAGTATCACGGAGCGCCACCGTGATTCTTAAGCAAGCCGCCTACACATTCTAGCAGTCTATAATAAAATAATATCTCTACTACTCATGCCGCTTCCACTCGTCTGTATCCACTGCGTAAACATCCCACGCCACCACCCGGCCGCCTTACCTATTCGGGGGCCGCTGAACGTTAGCATATTTATGCATTGGTTTCGTTTTGATCGCACCTCTAGATTTTAAACGCACAACGCATTCCGTCTCACCGCTAGCCGCTGAATATTTATGCATTGGTTTCGTTTTGATCGCACTGCTAGATTTTAAACGCACAGCGCATAATAGCCAGCTAGGCGGCCGCGCTAGGTTCATAGTCCACTTCAGCTGCAGCGCCGGTCCCTTATCGCAGCAACGCTGCTAACATAGGGTACGGCGGGGCATCCTCACAGGGCTGACGGGTCTAGTCTGCACACAGTGGTTTTATCGCGGTTATATACCCGCACAATAAACGCATTATTGCTTACGTAAGCACACGCTAGGTACGGCGTTGATCGCTAGGGATAATACTAAAATGATCACTGAGCTCACCGCTAGGTGGCACCTCAAATGTACTTAGAGGGGGTAATCCATCACGTTTTTTATAAGTAGGTTCCCGAAAACGTTTAGTGTCACTAAAGCCATTGATCTTTTTTATAAGTAGGTTCCCGAAAACGTTTAGGGGTAATAAAAACGTTTTTTATTAGTAACGATTTGCCCAAAGGTCACCAAAGGTGATGTGCACGGGCCCGAATAGTCCCTGTATACGACTGTGGGTATTTCTGCGTTTGTAATCATTGTATATATGCGCGCGTGTGGTGCGTGTTCTTCTTTGTGATTGTTTGCTCTTCTTTGAGATACTCGCGTTAATCACATTTCCATCAAAACGCATCTCTCCACTGCTTCAGGACGCGGACCATCTTCCTGAAGGCTCCCAGTATCTTTCCGTTGACGCAGGTTTCCATCAGACACAACAATGCTGGTAGTGGACCGGACTGGTACATAAAGAGGATCTACGTCTACAACCTAGCCATGAAGATCGACTACGAATGCTTGTGCAATTGCTGGATAAGGTCACCCAATCTTTACAAAGCCGTTACCTGCAACGAAATATAGTGCTATATCTAAATGTCTCGATGTCGACTGCGCACCTATCACCGACTTGTCGCTATTGTGGGTTTCGTTTTCCGAGAACATCTGAATAGTTCGTTGTTCCATAACTAAAATATCATATTCATCAATAAAACATTTGTTGAATGCAACAAAAAGTGTTATTTTACTGTATTACTCTTGTGTGTAATACTGGTATGCAATATAACAGTAAAATGTGTACTGTGCGGTTGGAGAAAAAAAAAAATCATAATTTTTATTATTACAGTAAATTCTAAAAACTTGTGCAATACTTCTCATCCTAAAGAGTGTTCAACTAAATTACTGATCATCGTCAGCATCTACAAAAGAATACCATAATTATAAAGAAATTTTAAATTGAGTAGAGTGTGCGATATGGTATTGTTTTATAGCTCGCGTGGCAAATACTTCGGGAAAACAGCCCCTGCGTCATGTACTTGGCTGCATGACGTAGACGCTGACACAATGTGCTCATGTCTATGCTCATGCAAATAGCACTGCAATTATTTGATAATTCTAGACTATCACGTTGGACGTAAACTTCACATTATCTCCGACCTTCGTAATTTTGAACACACGACGAGTATCTGGTGTTTATGTAATGATACAGCGTGTTTTGTAACATTTCAAAAATTTTGTATCATGACTGTCAATTACCACAGCATCCCGTCAAGGCTATAAGACTTAAACTCGGATATAAGACTTAAATACATTTAAACTGCACAATTCAAACAAGTACCTCATTCATGGGCACTCCCTTTGTTACAGCATTGTGCGAATTACCCGAAGAACTAACCAGAATCAGTCGAAGACAAAGGAAGTTCACAGACGAGTCGACGTTTCCATTCTGTAATGAACCACCCCTAATGTGGCGCCACCGGTTGCTGCACCCACGAGAGCAGTGTTGCGATTATCTAGGCGCCGTTAGGTGGAGCCACCGTTTGATTATCTTGCAACTGTTTGAACCTTGAAATATGATGTGAAACGGGCAATAATGTTCTATCTTTCTACCTAGTTCCGGATGTTTTTCCCCAACATCTGAACAGAATGTCCGGGTGGCGTCACATTCACATAGACACAGACCGGCCTAGACGGTTTCCCGAATTATATTTTACCAGTTTTTGTTTTACCGGTAGTTTACCAAGCAAAACCAAAGTAGGCCTATCTCAATCTGTATTGCTGTAATAATTTTCATAATATCGATTTAGATCCTGGTAACTGCTTAAATAATCTTACATTCACAATAACGTAGAAACCAGCTCCGAATGCGTGTAGTAACTACAGCGATCATCAGTAAGTTCAACACTGCCGGCTTACTTATGTTAGCTGGTCGATAATACAATTTGGACAAAAATATTCTGCATCTGAAGGTCCCATTGTAGACGTTGTGTGTGAGGGCATCACAGAAGCCAATCGAGGTTATCAACGTGACCCTTAGGGGGTGCACAGCGCAAATGTATAAAATAAGTATTTTTAAATTGTTTACACAGCAGTGTTAGAACACGTGTGAAAGTTTGATAGCCGTTGATAGAAACCCACTGCTTCCCAACTGCAGACAAAAATGCGTTGGGTGTGGGCAGGTTGAAAGTGGCGTCTATGAGAGAGTTCCATTCGATGATGGTCTTTACAAAGAATGCGCCTCTCTATCGGTGAGTCTTGGATGGGGATACTTTGAAGCAGCGGCTGTTGTAACTGGTTTGCACAATGTTGTTAGTTATGTATCCCTCTAGGTGGTTGGTAAGATCCTATGTTTGTCTCTGTTGGGTGGTGTGAGGAAGGCGTCCGCCTGTAGTGGTGGAACCAGGCCTTCTGCTACTTTATAAAACATAGTTAGCCTGAGTTGCCTGCGTCATTCTTCCAAGGGTGTGATTGAGAATGTAATTAATAATCATTGTAATAGCATGCTATTAATATGATATCGATTTCGTTGCAATGCCAAAATTACTATTAAATATTGTTAATATAATTACCCAAGTAATATCTACTTATGGCATATCCTTTGAACAAACAAGACGTTTTAGGCACTTTTCGTTACTGACGCCCTTTCTAGCGACTCCGATTACATCAGTTGCGCCACCTGTCGCACTTGTCAAACACTAAATTTACGAGAGGGACCATTGGGCCACCGTCTGTTCTGAGTCCTATATATAGTAATTAGCTCGCAGTGATGCTTCACACAACATACCATCTATACACAGAGCGAAAAATTACAGCCAGCGCGCATACCCGCAAAAAGGAGGTACACATTTATTTTTATCCATTTCGATGTTATATTTAACCAACTTTAAAGACGTTATGCAAAGCCGGTTATATAGTAGATTGTACACAATTACAATAGATGGTCATAGGAAGTCTATATAACGTGCATGAGGGGAATGAAGACGGAAAACCATGCAGTCTCTGTGAATGTCATCGAGGAAATTAAATATGCCTTCGACCGATTTCGGATCAGTCCGTGTGCTCTATGTTGGACCACTGGTCCAATATAAAGTACCCGTGGTCCACTAAACGTACCATCCCAACACACATGATATATTGAAATGTGTCATAATTTTGAAGTTTCTTGATGTGTATATTAGACTCCTACTTATGGCTCGAGGCCTTGTTGAGTGAGAGGGGAGGCCTACATTTTTAAACACGGAGAAGGGGTTATAAATATGGGACTAAAATCCCCCTTAGCAAAAGATAAATTTGAGAATTAGTGTCACTAAAATTGTCATATTATTTCTTCCTCCACACAGAACGCTCCGTCTCCAACCCTTTGATCGGGTTTTATACAAATCTCTGATGACCTATTACAATTAGGAATGTGACAGTTGGCTGAGGACCAAAAAACAACAGTCACCATCTCCTCAGTCTGCCGCATCTTCGGAAGGGCATTCGTACGCTCTGGTTCCATGGCAACTACTGTCAATGCTTTCAAGCGCACATAAATCTGGCCTTGTGACCGGAACATATGGACCGATGCAGATTTAGCCGCGGCTGGAAGGTTTGAGTTGTTCTACTTGGAAACCGGTATAGATGTTCCATCGAATTCTGCCAGAGATGCTACTATGCAGTGTGACACCCGTCAATTACAACAAACACGTCCACGAGCGAGCAGCAGTCCAACAACCGAAACTTGTCTACGAGCGAGCAACAATACATTGATCCATGCTCATCCACAAGCAACAGGCAATTACGGTCAAATACCTAATTCTGAGTGAAGATACTGGTCATTGTGAAGCATTAGTCCCAAGCACTGGGCAGCTGACTAATCAACCAGTGCTGGATAGAAAAGTCATCACTCCTGTAAAGTTGTCTCCCATCCCCAAACCAGCGATTTCTAAGGCCAAGATAAGAACCACCAAGTCGGAAATGATAACCTCCAGATCATATGACAAAATGTAATGACAAACATGAAAACGCACAAAGGTAGGCTTAACTCAACAGTTACGGCGACTCCTTCCTGCCAGCCAAGACGAAAAAAGCAATCAATGTGACAACGAGTCTTGTTACTGTGTACAATGTGACGAAGAGCGAAAATAATCCGTGGTGAAATGTGTACGCTGTGGGACGTGGTTACACCGAGTTGTGCTGCATGCCTGCCCTATAACTATTGATGTGCCAAGTGTCGGTAAGAGATCGCATTAGTAATTTGCTGATGAGGGATCTTCAATTACTAACGTGTATCTTTTTGTCATTATTAGACACTCTACTGACCATTATTTCGTTGATTTGTTCGTTTATCCGTGACAGATCCTACCATGGCTATAACATGGTTGGTGTATTCGTGTATTCATATCAAAATATAATTCAAAATCAGTTCAAAACTAAATTATGTCGAACCAATTTGCCGCTTAATGGTCATATGTCATTTGTATGCTCACTGGACCGCCGCATTGTTCGTGATGCATTAAGCCACTACCTTTTTCTCATACGTCTGAAGTGTGTGCTGAACCTTGGTTTCTTTCAAAGCATCAATAATTGACTGATGACCTACGATGAACCAGTAACACCTATATTGGACCAGTATCACCTATATTGGACCAGTAGCACCTATATTGGACCAGTAGCACCTATATTGGACCAGTAGCACCTATATTGGACCAGTAACACCTATATTGGACCAGTAGCACCTATATTGGACCAGTAGCACCTATAATGGACCAGTAACACCTATATTGGACCAGTAGCACCTATATTGGACCATCTGGCCAATATTGGGACCACTATAATCCAATGTATGTCACATATTACAAAAAAATGGACCAATCAAGAAAAACGCTTTTTGGCATTTTGTTTTCAAAAAATAACAAATACATTGACTCTATTTCCTGTTTGCGCAGAGAGCTTGTAGTATATCGTGGCCTGACCCTTAATAGTCATCGGTTTCACGTACATAAATGGAGATAGAGGGTTCGGAAATTAGGGAGTTCAATATCGGTACACTTCCCGTAAATTGGAGCAGTTACAATGTAGATATATTCGATTATTACGTAAAACATCTTCAAATGATCGTCGACCCCGGAACAGTCGCAGAAACCACGCGTAAACATTTGAATTATAAATTACTTAACGTCAGGTGCGTGTCACAAAGTGGTTTGAGTAGAATTGGTCAGGCCTAACATGATAGGGTTACTGAATAAACGAGGCAGTAAGTTCATTGTATGGTGCTACCATCCATCGGGTGCTGGAACGCAACATTTTTACACTAGGACCATCTTGCGACCAAAGCACAAGTCATATTATCGGCTGGTTAACACATTCTATTTTATTAGTTGTTATACTAATTTTATGAGTAGAAAAGTCACATTTTTAGAACGGGTTTAACCTAACTGATAATGTGGTGTTATCGTAAGACATTGTTATTGGCATTAGGAGAAGTTAGTAGCGTGGATTAGGAAGGCTGTTTATCACGTCGAGCAGGTAGGTGCGAGTAAATGTTTCAGACCTCATGTCTGAATCGGATAATTATATAATTTTACTAAAATAATGTATTAAGTTGTGAACGTTAAGATATGTTATTATTAGCATTGTTGCCGTCATGATTCAGGGATTCTGATGATATTCATTTTATATGTGATTGAAGTAATTAGATGGTTTTCACGTGTTGACGTTTGTGTGTCTATTATGCAATACAGTTTATTTTAAACCAACGAGTTAAACAGAGTCTGACGAAGAGATTTTGAAGCGCAGTTTCTGGGATGGTTTAGTTTGTGTTAAGTTTTGCTTTTGGCTAGTTGAATTTCCGGCGATTGTCGCCATTAGATTAATTACGGCCAATTTACTGGCATACGACCGTAGTTGCATTGCTGTGAGTGTGTACGATCTTGTCTCCAAGACATAGGACCTATATAGACGTGTTTTGTCGCCCGTGTCTTGACATTGTAACTTGATAAATATATAATACAGACCACGTTGTAGTATAGTTGCGTTTGGTTATTGCAAATTGCAAGTGCCAACCGTCGTGGTACCACAAGATTTAATCGAGAGCACCAGTTCTTCAATTATCATTAATCGACAGATTATTGCTACTGATACAGCAGATTCGGGTCGTCTCGCAACATAGGGTGAAGACTAGGGGTCACTTTCGAAGTTCGCATTCCCCCACTTTACGACCATTCAGATTATCGTTTCGGTCTTCGCCACGTACATTCTCCACGTAACGGTTTTCGACGCACACCGTGGTCGGCCGTAGTGCCGTATACGTTCGCTCATCAAGTGACGCCTATCGACGCCCACCGACTACTGTCGTACACCCGTATACGTTTCTATCATAACGTGACGCCTGACGACGACCTCTGTGTACCGTCGTACACCCGTATACATTTCGTTCATCACGTGACGCCTAACGACGCCCACCGTGTATCGTCGTACCGCAGTATACGTTCGCTCATCGGGTGACGTGTGCTTAGTAGGCAGTTGTATACGCCTCGCAATTTATATTCGTCGGAAATGCCGGGGTTGAGTGTTGCATCCCCCCGGCATAACCGTGCAATCCGGGTGCGCAAGTGTTCGATATCCCGATGACTAGTTATAACGGACTTCGCGACTCTCTTTGTGGGTGAGCAATAACACTGTTATTTACTGCTTATAACATATGGTTATATATGTATATTCCTGAACATGTGATACTTTATACTGTAACGAGGGGCTGGGAAAACAGCACGAACAGCCAAGATTGGGAGAAAATGGAGATCGGACTAGAACATAGCGGGAAAGTAGGCCTGTGAAACGAACAGGTTAACGTACCTTCTCCCCGGAGGGACCAAGGCGGAAGAACAAGACATTGTTGACGAGCCATTTAGTTAAGAACGCAAAAAAAAAAAACTGTCGCCTGTTTGATCGAAGTAAGAGACCGTAAAGAGCGTCGAAGCATGAAGCATAACGTCGTCATTCAGTTAGGTGACGGTCATGGCGGCAGAACACCGTTTTAACGGTTTAGTCAAACACGCATCTACATAAAGTGGTATAATCAGGATACAGTTGATGTTTCCACGAATCAGATTGACTACTTGATTTTTAGTAAGTTGTCGCCTACGCTAACTTAACGGACTTAATCGACACCGTTTGTGTTTAACTTTTATGTCTACAACCGATCGAGCGGCAGGTGTATTTCGTCCGCAGACTTTGTTCATTTACGATGCAAGCGAAATACTTCAGCAACCCCGAGGTAATGCATGCGCATTTATATGTGCACATGTTTTATATATGGAATTTGCATCAACTGTAATTTCACAGTGTTCATAGGGGAATTACAGAATATCACCATTATCGGTCATTCCTGTATTTTTTTCTCAACACTGGGACATTGGGACATTGCCTGTAATATTCTGAATTGCCCGGGTCCTTCTGATTTGCTTAGTGGCCCTAAATTCTTCGTAATTGTTTTGATGGCACGTCTACATTCCACAGGTCTGACGAGTTATTGTTTGTGTATTTTGTGATTCCAGTGCGCTATTTACATTTAAATGTCCACCTCAGGAACAAGAGCGACGAAAACAACGCGGTCCACGGTCAAATATGTTCGGAAAATAAACTGTTAGATTGCAATTGGTCAACGGCCAAATAACTAGATCCGATCTTATGCAAAGTATTTATGTAGTGTACACAAAATGAGTCAGACTCTTATCGCTATTTTGATATAATCCTTTTCCGGAGAAGACACATTTAAATACACGTAAATTCACAAATGAAAGAAACGGGTAAATGTCTAGGAAGGTGACTAACGACAATAAATGCAATGATACGATATGTTATATATGACAGCGCATACTGATAAACACTGAACAATGAAAAAGGGGAAATTGTGGAACATCAAAAGTATGGCGGTTAGCTAAGCCCGACTCGTTATATTGCGAATAAAACTTGTTTTTAAATTGCATTATACCTTCAACGTAGTTATTATAGCGTTAAGGGCGTTTGCAATTAATTAATTAATTAATTAATTAAAACATTATGAACAAACTGCCTCCTCAAAGCAGCAGGTGGGGCATCGCTGAAGATTCAACAACCACTATTAATATATGTATATTAATACGCTAACTTGGAGGCAATGTGTATCTATACTGCCGGGTGTTCGTTTTCTTGCAGTGAGTATAGACATCGTACTTGACATGGTGGGCAAGTTGGAGAGTCCTAATGTGGCTCTCGTCCACCAGATGCCCTACCTCACAGACCAGCAATGTCTGGTAGCTTCCTTCGAGAAGGTCAGTCTACAGTGGCGCCCTCTCTCAGCCAGCGTATGCGTGGTCTTTGACGTGCGTGGCAAGAATGCAGGAATTAACGAATTAGAACACACACACACACACACACACACTTAGAGTTATTAACTTTTTCAGTGGATAAATTAAATGTTAAACGTCATAAGTGCGTGTAAAGTAGTTAAAATATGTCGATTCGAAAATATGTAATATTGTGTGTGTGTCATGACCTGGATGGGCATTTAGTGTTGTACATCTCACAGGCAATAAGGTAGAGAGGTGTTGTTTTGTAGTCTAAATAGTCAAATTATAATGTACTTGATATGTTGTCAAGTACATTTAACTAAGTAATACTTTTTATCTCAAAACCCCTGGTACTTGTACTGAAACAATGGACTTAAGTACAGTACTTTGACATCAAACCTGGTTCAGACTTGTGATTCACACATTGTGATGCAGTTAAGGAATTAAAAAAACTTCTTTTAATCAAGAAAGGCCGAGTGCAGCCAGGAACAGAATACGAGGACATGAATTTATTATTATTATTATGGGTGTTTTAGCTTAGCGTTACCCCCGCGTGGTAACAAGACGTGACATCCCGTGTCTAATGCGTGAGAACTAGGGACAAGAGGGACTAGTCGAACCTTCTCTGTGACGGAGTGTGAACATCGCAGACGAGTAAACTCACAGCAATGTTACCATGCTTGCTGTAGGACAAAAAGAGTCAAACAAGTTGTCAGCGAACCAAGTGTTAAACTAGAGTTTTGCTGTGTGTCGTGTCTGAGTGTTGGTCGTAAAACAAGACGGATCCATCAGAATATGTTAGTCAAAAACCAAGCATTTAAAAATTATCCAGTGTGGATGTTAACTTGGGCTATGTGACAGCTAGTTCTTCAAGAGCAAAACGTGCAACTTAATACACTGGAATTAGTAGATAATAAATATATTTGTGTGTACATAAGTTAATTTCATTATAATATTGCAGCTCACCATCGCACTAAAGTTTGATTAAAACAATTTCATAATAGTCCAATTGTTTCTTTTAATTAGTTAATTTGAACAACAGAGGATATAATATGGTTTGTAAAGTCAACTATTCAGTAGTAATGTTGATCATGTTGATTACTCATGAGTAAATGTATGTTTATCACAATACGGAAGTCAGCATTTCATTTAGCCGGGTTTGCCTTGATGTCAACTGCTAGTAATATCGAACCAGTAACTAACTATTTGTCTAATGATGGAAATTGTTTAGGTTAAACCAGAGCTAGTACATACTGCAGTGGTTCTTATAATACGTTGTAAATGAGGCATGCCTGCCAGTGTTTGCATGATGGCCAATGTGTATGTATGTAACCACTCTTCAACATGTGTTCTACTGGCCTATTATCCACGAGGAGATTGAAAAATACACTTATTATTTACAGTTCTGTAAAAATATTCATCAAAAAAGTAGACATCTTAATATTAATATGTCGTTCATTTATAGTTTGAAACAAACTTTATTATGTACTAAGCTACCTCTTATTATGGAAGACTTTCAACAAAATTAAATAAACTAGTGCATATATTCAACATAAGACCTACTTTTGTATTCATAGTTTTGGATTGTGATAGATTTTTGTAATCGTCAAGAGAATAATTGCAAAGAGTAAGAAGGATAGAATGTGTGTTTTCTTGAATATGAATTTCCACTTAATCTCCACTTAAAACAACATAATATCTAATGTCAACGGTTCTTAACCAGTTTTGCAGCTACGTTTTTTTGTGTGATACGGGACAATGAAGGTGCACCACATATTCTAACTTTTTCTGACAGTGTATAACTACAAATGTAGTGTGCACGTAGAGTGTATTGTATTCGTCACGATCCACGTAACTTAAACAGTCAGAAGTGCCACAATTAAACATACAAAGTACAAATTAGTAACGCTTGTTGCACTGTCGCTGCGTAGCGTTGTCATTGTTATGCACGTCTGGTGTCGTTTGGCTTGCGTAGTGAATATACACGCATATACAAATGGAGTAAGTGGTATTTGAACAGAATGCACCACTTACATCAGTCGTTCGAGTTTGTCCAAAAATTGGATGACGTTTCGGGATTTTGGCATAACGAATGGCTCATTGTGCGCACACTGCTGGAGCAACCCAAGCACCCGTGAGTAGGCCCTTGGGTAGCTGATCCACGCAGTGTGGTACACTGAGAGTAACACATACAAGGTCTGCCTGAAAGATATATAGGTGCAAACGATCTTGATGTTCCATCGAGTATATTAATCATATATGTTGTCTTCTTTATACCCACAGTTTCGTCTTTCTACCCACACTATTTGCCAAGCCAACATCATTCAATTGAAGATGAAGAAGTGCACGCATGTATTGATATCATACGATATATGTATATATGTTTATATATATATATATACATATATTTATATATATTTATATATATATATATGACATAGTGATGATACTTGTACGGATGAATTGGGGTTTTTTGGGGGCTGAGTTATTAATAATAATTAATTGCATGCCGATCCACTTCTTTGTGTATCACGATCATCATGGTCTTTCCTCCTTTTCCGCATTTAAATCATGTTTGTTCTTCCAGCTGCTGGAATGCCATGGTGTCTCCAAGCACACCCTATAATCACACATTACTGTAGTTCCATTAATATGTCTGTATGGACGTTTCTGCAATATATCATGTTAATGTATGTTCTCTTTTTGGATCATAACACTGTGCAAACATTTAACCGATTCCTATAACTTTACCTCTTACAGCCTGTAAATAAATATGTGGTAACCCGGAACAAAAATAGAGCCAACGCTTCTACAATCAAACATCAGATAAAATGTAATTACTATGTATAAGACCTGTTGTCGATAATATGTTAGCTTGGAATCTGGTATACATCAAAAATGACGTTTAAAGAAAATATAGGAAAAAGCATGAATAATAATCAATAGATGGTACAATAATAGAAAATTTTATTTCCTGTGATCTCCTGCATTGCTCTGTCCTTCAGTTCGTCGAGTCTAGACATAGCTTCAAGTAGGGTGTGCAGCATCCACTTTTATGAATTTGAACACACCACTCATACACACACACACACACACACACACACACACACACACACACACACACACAAATACACAAACACACACACGCATCCACACACATAAACACACACACACCCCACACACCACATACACGCCACAGATACACACAGTCACACACACACCCCACACATAAACACACACACACACACACACACACACACACACACACACACACACACACACACACACACACACAACAACAACAACAACACACACACACACACACACAAACACACACACTCACTCACAGTCACACTCACACTCACACAAACACACACACACACATACACACACTCACCACACACACTCATACACACTCACTCACACCAACACCCCCACACACAAAAACACACACTGATTGTTTGGAAAACAATCATTAATCTATATTATATCGATAGAATAATGGCTACCATCGGCCGCAACAAAATGCACATCATTTTGTAAACACTGTGATTCATTTAACTACAGTGTATTTAAATGTGAGGTTATTTCACACCAACATCCTCCCTCTGCTCCTCCACTCTTCACTGATCTATCCCTCCAGATCTCTCTTCACGCAGTCCTCCTATCGCCCTCGTCTTCTTTGTCCCTCCATCCTCCGGGCTTCTGCTTTCTTTGCCAACCGTTCTTTTCCCATTTGCTCCACATGTCCTGACCACTTCAACCGAATTCACCTTCTTCAAACTTTCTTTCACTTCAACCACCTCCCTCCTCCCCCCGCTTTTCCACTCTTCGCATATTTATTATCTTTACCCCCGTAATTCTCCTGACCCAGTTGTTTTCGCACAACTGTACCCTCTCCTGATTTTTCTCTGTCTTTGCCATAGTTTCTAGACCATACATGTAGGCTGTCAGTCGTGTGCATAGTACCTTTCCCTTGAGTTTTCGCGATATGTACCTGTCTCCTATCACACCTTCTACTTTTCTCCATGCATTCTCTCCTGTGTGCAAATTTATGTGTCTGAGGAGCTATCCCCACATACCGCTCCGTCCAGGTATACAAAACTGTCTCTTTGTTTTAGTTTCTTCCCCTCCAGATGTATTCCCAGCTATTTGCTTTGTTGTCCAACGCACCGCTGTCTTCTCCAAATTCATTTCAGTGCATGTTTGCTGAAGATATCCTTTATCTCTATCAGTTGATCCTCTAAATCCGCTTCCCCGTCCGCTATCGCCGCTAGATTGTCTGCATACAATAGTTATATAACTTATTATATGTTTTACAATTTACATGAAAATTTGTCAAACCCTATAGTTTCATAATGATAATATATGCAATGTTTTGTTTGGTTTCGTTGGAGAAATGCAGTCGTTAATGTATATTTTGTAAAACTGACTTTGCTGTCATAAGGAGAAAACAGTTTGATCGAATATCATTGTTTGATTTGTCATAGCTGACTGTAGATTGTTGTCCGGTGTGGTGTTGTATATATTGGAAAAATGTATTTATGTTATGACAAAATCATGTCCATTCGTACATTTGTGGCGTTGACCATTCCGTATTAGTGGAATCACATATTTTAAAATCGTTGTGACGTGACTACATTTAATAGAAGATCACAGCAAACCTTGTTTATTCTTAGCTCCCTGGCAAATGCATCCATCTATTGATGACTTCAATACTGTTTATCGATTTGGACCAACACTTATGTCTAGGTGACCCTCTGAGTTTGGTTTTCAAGGATTTACGCTCAAACGAAGTTTCCGTATCATTATTATTGCAAGTTCACAAAGTCCATGAAACCGTGCAGCATTACATATGTGCGAGTAGTGGTCTGCTCGTTACCCTGTGGATGAGCTTCAATCAACAATATGAATTCCAACTTAAAACCACATGATATATAATGTCAGCTGTACGTAACCAGTTTCGCTGCGACCCAAATTCTGGTCACGGTGCTGGCTTGGCAACGCATGCCTTCACAGAGGTAACTTATATTAAATGATAACATAAATAATGGTCCAACAAATACGCACTACATAAATTACAAAAAGAAGATAAATGTGTATGCTGGACATAAAGCTATTCGTCACCTAATCAACGCCGTTCATTAGTTTGTCTACATAAAAAGAGGACACCCATTTCAATTCGAAATAAAGACTGCGGGATGAGCGGGACTCTCGTACGAATTTGACGATGTTTGAAAGATACAATCTAATAGCCACAAGAGAAACATTTGAATGGAATCCACATAGCAAAGGAAAAACGGGAGAGAGAGAGAGAGAGAGAGAGAGAGAGAGAGAGAGAGAGAGAGAGAGAGAGAGAGAGAGAGAGAGAGAGAGAGAGAGAGAGAGAGAGAGAGAGAGAGAGAGAGAGAGAGAGAGAGAGAGAGAGAGAGAGAGAGAGAGAGAGAGAGAGAGAGAGAGAGAGAGAGAGAGAGAGAGAGAGAGACAGACTTTGACAGGCGAATAGCCTTAGCATCAGCAGCAATTGGTAGCGTCAGAAACAACATAACGTTAAACAACAAATAAGAATGAAAGCCACTCTATGTGGAGCCCTTATTCTGCATATAACAATCTATGGTGCAGGAACCTGGAACCTACGATCGCAAGAGGCACAGTCTCTTGAAGTGTTTTTAGATGCTTTGCCTGCGGGCTATCGTAGGTGTTACTAGGACAGACAGACTACGAAATACCCAGATCAGAGAGGAGACATTCACCCCTGAATCCATCTCAGGTGTCATCAGACATAGAAGACCCCGGTTCTTTGAACATGTCTGCCGTATGCCAAACGAAAATCTCATAAAATATCTTTCAAGGAAGGCCACAGAAGAGGTGGAGTGACCAAGTTACACGTAAGGTAATGGCATTGAGAAGAATTCGTTAAACTGGATCGAATTTCGATGAAGGGTAGATTACGGCATAACAAATGTAAGTTCGTACATATAACGCAGTATCCTGTACTCAGGACTGCCCAAAGCCCTTTACACGTTATTCCCCCGCAGACCTGTTCAGTCGAACACAATCTCCACTTCTCTGGGAAGCAACGAATCATGCTGCAATTAATGCGCGAAGACTATTCGCCACAAATATCCATCACTATCTATAGCGAGGTACTCATTCGTATAGCTGAGGCATGCACTGGGAATAAACGCAGATCATTATGCAAAGGCGACAGACAACAATTAGTTTCATTGTTAGGCATATGTACACTCCACAATGCGGGAAACTAACGTTGTAATTGTTATTGCAATAACAGATAATAACACGATACCACGACTATTGTAACTGGAGCGAGACTGCGTGGTTGTGATCAATCAGTGAGATATCGCATCCGCAATGCTGTACTCAGATGCTGTCGACCATAAAGAGACTTCGTTCTCACACCGGCTAGGCGGCAAATGGGGTTACAGTGCTGTTGCATTAGTACTGAACACCGAGATTGTGGAACCCTATTATCTTTTCAGCCGAATCCCGTTTTGTGGTTTCCAGTGCCGATGACTGTGTTTGAGAGAACCGACGACGCGGGGAGCAGTACTCGGGCGGAGCAGTGGTGCAGCACGAACTGAGCGTCGTGGTCTATGCTGGTACATCTACCAGTGTAAGGATCGAACTAATCATAATCGACGTCAATCGCAATGCCTAGATATACAGAGGTAACGTTTTGGATACTGAACTGGTACCATTCATGTGCCGACACCCGAATCTGAAGAAGGAGAAGACATTGCCGATCTCATGTCGCATAGGATTGTGCATGCATACCTGCAGTAGCAAGAACATGTACACACTCTATCATGACCTACCTTTAGCCAGGATTTGTCTTCACTAGAGCACGCCTGGGATTATTTGCAAAGACGGCTTCATCCGCGACGAAAACAGCTGACCAACATCCATTCATTCACAGCTACGTTGATTGAAGAATGGAGAACCAGGCCACTGCATCAATTACAGACATTCATACGACCAATGATAAGCATAATCCTTCTAAACGTGTGTTACGAGTCGTCTGTTTGATCTGACACCATCGTACTTTACGCAACTTGTGTTGCTGCAATTCAATTTTTCTAATAATAAATCGGTTCCACAATTATTGTACTGGTCAAATCAACACGCAACTCGGATTTTGTTGAGTTGCGGGTATAGTAAATTGCACGACTGATCAGCTTTTAATCGGTCAAACAGACGACACGCAACAAACGTTTAGCAGTGTACATTCAGTATACTGATTAGGAATGATCGCTTAACGTAACATTCAGATTCGGAATAGTTTATTTGACTTACAAGAAAGGCAATCGTTCACCTTTGACTGGTATGTATAACGATACGAGCATGTTCGGAGATAATAGATCGTGTCCTCACTTTAATATCCTTGGAATAAGATCGAGCGCAGTCCACCTGGTCGCCGTTTCTCGTGTTTGACTTTGGTAACTCTGTATACGACGGCACACAACGAACGTCCTCACCAGTCGGTTGATGATGATGGAACGGATGGTCATGTCGGGTCGACCATGCGCTCCATATTAGTTAAATATCTGAATTTCTTATTTACCTTGACTAAATGATGCGTTCTAGCTATCATCTCTCCGCCTCACCTCAGCAACTCACCTTATAATCACCTTATAAACGTCGGCATCAACGGCTTTTCCGTCGCCATCCGTTTTATCCATATCACACTTCTTTCCGTCATGATGCCTGCCCATTTCTTCGCTAAACACCTTGCCGTGTGTTGCTACCACTATGACGGCGTTTTCTCGCTCCTCCTCGCAGGCTCCTCCTCGCAGAAGCGAACAAGAACACCGTGCTTGGTCGCGCAAATGTTCACTCCGGGCATATACGGGTACATCTCAACATCGTTGGTCTACACTTCTTTCAGTATTCGCAAATCACCATGCCATGTATTGTTGCCTCTTCGACGGCGTTTGCTCACTCTTCCTCGCAGAATCGAGGAAACAAAACCGTGTTTGGTCGCGCAAATGTTCACTCCCGGCGTTTACAGGTACATATGAACATTACTGGTGTAAGTCAGAACATAACACGTAACATAACACAATCGTTATTGCATTTAGGGAAGACTTATTTCCACAACTGCACTCATAGACAAGAATTTCAGAGAATGATCACGTAGATGGACACGTGATGGGTGAATCGATGGAATATGAAGGATGTGAGTGATGAATGAACAAGTGATGAGTGGATGGATGGAATATGAGGGGTTTGAGTGATGAATGAACGAGTGGTCGAAAAAGGAAGGTTCGAAAAGGCAAGATTCGAAAAAGGCAAGAACTGGAGATGATCGGTGCTGGATAGGTTTTCTTACCGGAGTAAGCAATGAATATAAATATGCAGGTTGCTTGCATACAAATGTCTGGTAAGTAATAGTATAGCTACTGTTTCAGCCAAAGCAGATATCTAAGAAGGCATTGAGTAAGAAAACCGCGGAGACCGAGTCAAAATTTATAAACAATTTTGTAAACTTTGACATGTCCTGATGTCCTTAAGAGCAACTTAGTTTTGTTATCGAAAGCAATGTATTTTTCACTGGAAGCCAAAGCAGAGAACTAGGAAGGCACATTGAATAAAACAACCGCATAGATCGATTCATATATCTTGCATAAAAATTTGTGTACACCATCTAATTTCCTGATATCATTAACAGCAACATTATGATCAAGGTAATTATAAAGTAAAATCTGCTAGTAAAAAGTGCAGTTGTGGTAGTTTTTGTTAATATGAACAATTTTAACGAAAAAAATAACAGTAACAATTGCTAAACAATTTTGTAAACGATGACATTTTTTTTAACGAAAACAACGCTTTTTTTTCACTTTACGTGATACAGTTTAGAAATTACATATAAAACAACTATAGAGTCTACTCAGTAGTTTATATTTAATATTCCTTTTTTATGAAATTTATATATTTTGGCCACTGGAGGAATTAAGAAAAACATACGTGCATGATATCCCACTCTCCCCGATATATGTCTTTACTGAGTGGTTTGGTTGTACATTTTACCAAACTTGCGTACAAATGGCTGACAGAAAGCATAACTTCCATAACGTTGATACGTAACTATGTTACACAGTTTTAATGTTTGCATGTTTGCTATCTACCCAATATCATTCTCGTCTGTTTTCCCACGTAACACATTTCTAAACGGCGAGATTTGCAGGAGATGTATGGCGAGACCCAGCTAATGTCAAGATGACCTCAACAAAGACGCTGTGATGCCTTCTTTATTGTATTGCTCTGAGCAAAGGCTTTTATTTATGAAAACAACTTATTTTCACCGAAACACTATTAAAAACCTGTTTACAACACCGTACTCCGTCTAGTTGATAGGTGTTTTGCGTTTCAGTGGAATTGTTATTATCTACCAGGGGCGGTGAAAAATTGTAACCTACCTGCCATAAGTAAAAATAATAATACCAATGATGTTCTTGCACGCAAAGATGCATGCAATTTGCAAATTATTTGTGTTTTAGCATTTATAAATATATTTAAGTGTACACATGACAGCAGTTTGTGGCGTAGCACTGTCGGCATATATAGTTTCCTAATTTTAATAACATTTTGCGCGTGCCGTGCATGAGTGCGTGCTTGCGTTTGAGCATGAGAGTGAGGCATTTGTAAAAAATATCACCGCATGTTTGTAGTTCCTGAAAAATCGTCACAATCAGCATTTCCTGTTGGTCTGACTTGCATGTGTCCTACATTGTGTACTTCACTTTCTGTCTCTCACTGTATAAACTCCCTCTCTTTTTCTCTATCTCCCACCCTCCAAATTCCTTCCCCTCGGTCTCTCTGTCTCTCCCTGCCTCCCTGCCTCCACCCTCCCTCCATTCCTCGCTTCCACCCTCCCTCCCCCAATCACTCACGCATTCAATCCCTCCTTCCTTCTTCCCTCCCTTCCTCCTCCCCTCTTTCTTTTTTCACTCACTCCTTCGTCTGCGTTTGTCTGTCTCTCTGTTTTAATCTTTCTCTCACGATCTCTCTCCCTCTTTCTCTGTCTGTCTGTCTCTCTCTCTCTCTCTCTCTCTCTCTCTCTCTCTCTCTCTCTCTCTCTCTCTCTCTCTCTCTCTCTCTCTCTCTCTCTCTCTCTCTCTCTCTCTCTCTCTCTCTCTCTCTCTCTCTCTCTCTCTCTCTCTCTCTCTCTCTCTCTCTCTCTCTCTCTCTCTCTGTCTCTCTGTCAATCTCTCTCCCCCCCTCTCTCTCTCTCTCTCTCACACACACACAAACACACACACGCTCCCTCTCTCTCTCTCTCTCTCTCTCTCAATCTCTCTCCCTCTTTCTCTCTCTCTCTCTCTCTCTCTCTCTCTCTCTCTCTCTCTCTATATATATATATATATATATATATATATATATATATATATATATATATATACATCTCTCTCTCTATATATATATATAGATATATATATATATCTCTCTCTATATATATAGATATATATATATATCTCTCTCTCACTGTGTCTGTCTCTCTCTGTCTCTCTCTCACTCTCACTCTCTCACTCTCTCACTCTCTCGTACTCTCTCACTCTCTTATACTCTCTCACTATGTCTCTCTCTCTCTCATTCACTCTATCTCAATATATATATCTATCTATGTATGCATCTATCTATCTATCTCTCTGTCTCTCTCTCTATCTCTCTCTCTCTCTCTCTCTCACTCTCTCACTCTCTCACTCTCTCACTCTCTCACTCTCTCGTACTCTCTCACTCTCTTATACTCTCTCACTATGTCTCTCTCTCATTCACTCTATCTCAATCTATCTATCTCTATCATTCTCTCTCTCTCTCTTTCCTTCTCTCTCTCTCTCTCTCTCTCTCTCTCTCTCTCGTTCACTCTGTCTTTCTCTCTCTCCCTATCTCTCTCTTTCCGTCTCCCTCACATATCGTCGCTTCGTTGACCTTAGTTGCCATTCCATGTGAATAGAGGGTTACAAATAAACTTTTTCGTGTTTATTGATTGTCAACAATGCTAATTTACATAACCAACCAGTGTTAAATTATATCAACAAAAGTTCTTCTGCTGTTTATTTTCAATTTAATTACGACCAATTGATGTGACATCTAAATGGATCTTTTACCATTCAACATGGCGCTGCACATGCTGTCCCATGTGGTGGGATTATTTTATGGGTTTTCTTTCCCCTAAATAAATGTCTTCGTGACGTTTTGAGTAGTCCGCAAACCAAGGAGACTCTTTCGAGCGGCGGTCTGGTCGCAATGGTTTCTACCGCGTTTAGACTACGTCTCTTTGGTTAGAAGCAGCTTTCACTTAAACTCCCTATAGTTTTCATTCTCCTAGACCCAAAGCCTGCCAAATATAAAGAGTTGCTTCATGTTTCACCAGTTTTTCTGGTCTTCATATATGAACGAACGAGAAAATGCATTTTGCAACCAAAGGATGCTAGTTTTTTGACATTGATGTTCTTAGTGCTACAAGACAAATTTCTTGCTTAGACAGTGAGGGAAAATAACTTACGTGTGGTTTTGACAAGACAGTCATCTGTGGAACCTAATGGTTTCTATTAGGTCTTGTGTTATATAAAATATGTCTGTTTTACGAGAGCATAAAATTTGCTTATGACAAATCTCATAAGCAGATTTTAAGACTAGATTACGGTTGTTTCTAGGTGAAAACGTGGTTTTCGTTTGTAGAAGTAAATATCACTGACAAATACAAAAGATGACCAGGATATTTCTGTTTAAATAGCATTGGTGCATTACTGTACTTGCCAACTTTTAATTCCGGGAGATTCTTCAGCTGTTCAGCACGTTTCCCATATCACGTTTTATTGTAGCGCTCTCTCGGATCTTGACATCGGAAGACAGGGAGAGGATGGTGTTGGAGGCTTTTCGTGGGATCTTCAGCGGTGCGCTCTCTCGAAGACGGGTCGGGGATGCTGTAGGAGATTGTTCGCCTGAATATCAGCCGTTCTGCACGGTCTCTGGGGAAGTTGGAAGGTATATTTATGTTCTTCGATCCATACATGCATCGCAGCAAAACAGTTGTCTCGTAAATGCGTTTGTTGTACCAATTAGACCTACCGTGAGATATTAGGTACACCCTACAAAAAAGAAAAGTTCGGTCATATCAGAATGATATACATAATAGAAAGTGTAAAAAAAACGCTCGCCAAGGGACCGCGCTGCGCAACCCTGGAGACGGTATTTATATATCCGTTCTCAGCATATTGGGTTTTTAAATGTCAACATGACCGCAGCAATGGAGCCAGTATGCCATGTTTTTACTGTAGTTAATTACAATGTGTTTCTCGTTCAAAACATATGTTACTGGTCAAGTAATTCATCATTGTGTACTTCATTTTCTGTCTCACACTTTCTGACCTCCCTCTCTTTTTTAAGTAAATCCTACCAGCCATGCTACCTTTCTCTCTGTCTCTCCCTCCAACCCTTCCCTCCCTCCCTTCCACAATTAATCACGCATTCATTCCCTCCCTCCGTCTTCCCTACCTTTTTCACCTCCCCCTCTCTCTCTCTCTCTCTCTCTTTCTTTCACTCACTATTCCGTCTGCCTTTGTCTTTGTACCCCCATCATTTATCTCTTTTTTAAGCCTTCTCTCACGCTCTCTCTATCTCGTTCTTTCACCATTCTCTCGCTCTCGCTCTGTCTCCCTCTCTCTCCTCTCTCTCTCTCTCTCACTCTCTCTCTCTCTCTCTCTCTCCCTCTCTCTCTCTCTCTCTCTCTCTCTGTCAATCTCTCTCCTCTCTCTCTCTCTCTCTCTCTCTCTCTCTCTCTCTCTCTCTCTCTCTCTCCCTCTCAATCTCTCTCTCTCTCAATCTCTCTCCCTCTTTCTCTCTCTCTCTCTCTCTCTCTCTCTCTCTCTATCTCTCTCTCTCTCTCTCTATCTATCTCTCTCTCTCACTGTGTGTGTGTCTCTCTCTCTCACTCTCTCTCTCATCTTCTCTCCCTCTCTGACTCTCTTCCTATCTCTTTCTTGCTCTCTCTCTCTCTCCCTCCTATGTGTTTGCTTGGTTCTCAGTTGCCATTCACATGAAAAGAAGGTTACAAATAATTGTTTCGTGCTAGTTGATTGCTGAACAAGCTAAATTACATAACCAATATGTGGTGGGTTTATTTTCTGGGTTTTACTTCATCTAAATAAATGTCTTCGCGACTTTCATAGTAGCCCGTATACCAAGGAGATTCCTTTGCGACGCAGTCTGGTCGCAATCTTTTCTACCGCGTTTCGACCTCGCCTAGAAAGAATCTCTTTGGCTACAAGCAACATTCACTTAATGTTTTCATTCTCTTTGACCCAAAGCCTGAAAAATATAAAGAGTTGCTTCAAGTTTCGTCTGATTTCATATCTTTGGGTCTTCATATATGAACGGACGAGAACATGCATTTTGCAATCAAAGGTTGCTAGTTTCTTGACATTGATGTTCTTATGTGCAACCAAATAATTTTTGAGAACATGCATTTTGCAACCAAACGTTGCTAGTTTCTTGACATTCATGTTCTTATGTGCAACAAAATAATTGTTTTCTTAGATAGTGGGAGAAAATAACTTGCGAGTTTTATTCACATGACAGTCATCTGTGGAATATAATGATCTCTAATATGTCTTGAGTTAATAATATATGCTGTGACTAGATTACGGTTGTTTGTAGGTGAAGACGTTGTCGTCATTGGTAGAAGTACATATCACTGTTGACTACAAAAGTTTCTGTACTTGTCAACTTTGTTTTAATTCCGAAAAGATTCATTAGATTTTCAGCATGCTTGTAACAACCAGTAATGTACTAATCGACCACTTATATATTAATCGAGCAATAATGTAATAACAACGACCAGTAATGTAATAATCGTCCAATAATGCAATAACGACCAGTTATGTTATAAAAAACGATGAAGATGATTATGACGACGATGATGGAGATTGTGATGATGGTGATAGTAGTGATCATGTTAGTAATAATGATGAAGATGGCAATGTGGTGGGTGGTGAATGATTATGATGGGCGCTGACGACTAGGAAGATAATGACAATTTAGGGGTCATCGTAGTGATGATGATGGTGACGAAGTCGATGATTCTGCTCATGATATTGCTGATGATTAGGATAAGGATGTTAGTAATGGTGATGAAGACGGCGATAAGTAGGATTATAAATGATTACGATTATAAGGAGGAGGAAGATGAAGACAATGAAGGCGCCATCTTAGTGAAGAAGATGATGATGATTATGAATAAGATTACGACGACGATGGCGATGACGGTTATAATTATTACGATGATCAGGACCACGACAATGACATCCTTAACCTTATCCTCCTCATCATCGTCATCACCGTGTTACCCTTATAAAGGCTAGCCTTACTAGCCAAATAAGAGGTCATCTAACATCACTTAGGGGAAATCTCAAAATGCAATGTTAATGAGTGATACATTATCATGATTAGAAGCTAAAGGGTAATTTAAAAATAGTTAAACGAGGATCTGCGGAAACAAATTCAGGAGGTAATCTCAAAACATGAAGTTAAGTGTAATCTCAATCAACAACAATGTTCATCTAAACGGCAACATCACCAAGAGTAAGGGATTGTCTCAATCAATTTAAAGAATTTAAGGAATAATTATAAAATTATTATAATAACGATTATTTTAAACCAAGGCGTTGATTACTCTGACGAAGTTTCTAGAGATTCGGAAGCGCAGATTCTGGGATGATTCTGTTTGCTTTTGGCTAATTAGACTTCCGGCCATTGGTTGCCATTATAATATTTAAGAGAATTACGGCTATTTTACTGGCAAACGACCGTAGTTGCATTGCTGTGAGTGTGTATGATCTTGTCTCCAACACATGGGACCTATATAGACGTGTTTTGTCGCCCGTTACTTGAAATTGTAACGTCATCAATATTTTAAATACATACAACCTTGTAATGTGGTTGCGTTTGGTTACCTGGAAAAATGGCAAGTACCAACCTAATGGCACCACAAGATGGAACCGAGAGCAACAGTTCTTCAATTATTATTCATCGACAAGATTGGTTCTTGCTGCCGATATAGCAGATTCGGGTCGTCTCGCAGCATACCGTGAAGACTAGGGTTTAGTTTCGCAGTTCGCATTCCCCCACTTCACGACCATTCAGATTATTGTTTCGATATTCATCTTCGCCACGTATAGTCTCCACGTGACGCCTATCGACGCCCACCGTATACCGCCGTATAAGTTCGCTCATCGTGTGACGCCTACCGACGCCTACCGACGCCCACCATGCACCGTCGCGCCGCCGTATACGCTCACTCATCGCGTGACGCCCATCTACACCCACCGAGTACCGTCGTACCCCTGTGTACGTTTCGATCATCACGTGACGCCTAACGACGCCCTCTGTGTACCGTCGTACACCCGTATACATTTCGTTCATCACGTGACGTCTAACGACGCCCACCGTGTACCATCGTACCGCACTATGCGTCCGCTCATTGCGTGACGTGTTTTTAGTAGGCAGTTGTATACGCCTCGCAATTTATATTCGTCGGAAATGCCGGGGTTGAGTGTTGCATCCCCCTTGGCAGAACCCTGCAATACGGGTGCGCAAGCGTTTGGTATCCCGATGACTAGTTATAACGGACTTCACGACTTTCTTTGTGGGTGAGCAGTAACATTTTGTTAGTTACTGCTTATAGCATATGGTTATATAGGCATGTTACTGTACATGTGATACATTACATTGTAACGTTGAAATCCTTCAATATATTGTATAGACTGTATATTTATATTGTTTTTCTGGCTTATTATAGTTATTAAATGGGAACTCCATTTGGATTCCCACATTAAACCCATCTGTGTTGAGTCCTATTCCTGTTTAACCATCCATGTTGCACATGAACCTTTGTCACAATTCAGTTACATTTGGCGCCGCCAATCCATGAGCGAAAGAACAAGCCATTGTTCAATAATCATTTAGTTAAGAACGCAACACACAAACACTGTCGCCTGTTTGATCGATGTGAGAAACCGTAAAGACCGTCGAAGTATGAATCAAAACAAATGTGTATCTTCTCCTAACGTCGTCATTCACCGCGTCGCTTAGGTGACGGTCATGGCGGAAGAGCACCGTTTAACGGTTTAGTCAAGCACTTATCTACTTATCTACTTAAAGTGGTAGGATCCGGTTACAGTTGATGTGGAAGTTTCCACCAATCAGAAACACTACTTGATTGTGAGTAAATCGTCGATTATGGAATCATGCGTCTAAGTTAACTTAGTGGAGTTAATCGATACCGTTTTGTGTTTAACTTTTATTTGTACAAACGATCGAGCGGCTGTTGTATTTCGTCCGCAGACTTTGTTCATTTACGATGCAAGCGAAATACTACAGCAACCCCGAGGTAATGCATGCGCGTGTATATGTGCATATGTTGTATATAAGGAATTTGCTTCAACTGTAATTTCACATTGCTCATAGGGGAAATACATAATATCACCATTCTCAATAATTCCTTAATTTTGTTCTGAACACTGGGTCATTGGGGCATTGCCTGTAATATTCTGAACTGCCCCGGTCCTTCTGATTTCTAATTTCGTTCATGGCATGTCTACATTCCACAGGTCTGACGAGTTATTGTTTGTGTATTTTGTGATTCCAATGCGCTATTTACATTTAAATGTCCACCCCAGGAACAAGAGCGACGAAAGCAACGCGGTCCACGGTCAAACACATCCGGCAAATAAACTATTATATTGCAATTGGTCAACGGCCAAATAACTAGATCCGATCTGATGCAAAGTATTTATGTAGTGTACACAAAATGAGTCAGACTCTTGTTGATATTTTGACCCAACCTCCGTTTCCGGAGAAGACACATTTACATAAACATAAATTCACAAAAGAAAGACACAGGTAAATGTCTAGGAAGTTGACTAGCGACAGTAATTGCAATGATACAATATGATATGTAAAATTAATCAAATAAATTTTGTCGATCGACCAATTATAAAAAATAAAATTAATTTGTGCTATGTTAAAACGTACATGATGTGATGACAGCGCATATTGATAAACACTGAACATGAGAAAACTGGATATTGTTGATCATCAAAAGATTTTTCTGTTACCTCAACCTGACTTGCTATATTGCTAATAAAACTTGTTTTTAAACTGGATGTTTTGTTTAATGACTTACTTGCAGTGCATCATCAACGTAGTTATTATAGTATTAAGGGCGTATATAATTAATTATTAATTTAGAATGTACTTGATATTTTGTCAAGTACAGTTAACCAAGTGATATTTTTATCTCAAAAACCATGGTACTTCAACTGAAACAATGTACTTATGTACAGTACTTTGACCCCAACCCTGGTTCAGACATGTGATGCACAGATTGTGATACAGTTAAGAAATAAAACTGACGTCTTTTATTCAATAAAGGCCACGTACAGCCAGAACAGAACAGGAGGACATGAATGTATTATTACTTTGGGTGTTTTGAGCTTGGCGTTACCCTCGCGTGGTACCATTACGTGACACACAGTATCTAATGCATGCATTACGGCGTGAGAACTAGTGACATGAAGGACTAGTCGAACTTTCTCTGCGACAGTGTGAACATCGCAGACCAGTAAACTCACTGCAATGGTACCGTATTAGCTGAAAGGCAAAAAGAGTCAAACAAGTTTTCAGCGAAGCAAGTTTTATACTTTATTTCTTCTGTTGTGTCGTGTCAGAGTGTTGGTCCTATGTGGGTGCTCATTTAAAGTTATGTGTCATATTCAGCACAAAACGGTAGAAGAGTTGACTACCAAAACCGGATATATCAATTTTTGCGTTATCACTGAAAACCAGACATACTCTAACACTGATAGCAATAGACATATGTACATTATACACAATAGGTTGGATCCGTCAGAATATTTCATTTAAAACGAAGCATTTCAAAATTAACCAATAAGGACGTCAAGTTGGGTCACGTGACTGCTAGTTGTTCAAGAACAAAAAGTGCAACTTAAATAAATGGAATTGGTAGTTAATAAATTATTTATAAAAAAATTGTGTACGGAAGTTAATTTCATCCGAAAATGGTAGTTCACCATCGCACTCAAATTTGACTAAAATAATGTCATAATATTCCAATTGTTTCCCTTTAATTAGATAATATTTGAACAACAGTGGATAACAATGGTTATGTGTCCTTTTGGTCTGGGAATAAGTGTTTGAATACTCGTAGTGACATTACGTTCACCTCAGCTTTGCTGTCGATCTTGCATTTTCACAAGTACTTCTCAAGTTTGTCCGTTCATCTTTATAGTTGTAAACGCTTGGGATTTGCGTCCTTCTATGTGTATGGATTCAGGTTTGGCAAGCGGCGCTTCGATTGTATCTAGTATGGCATCGTCTTTGTCACTGTTACCGTTGATATGAACAGTATGCACTTTCATCCTTCCATAGTAAGCTCTCTTGCTCTTCGACCTGTTCTGGGGTTGTTGTTGATGTCTTGCTCCGTTGTTTTGGTCACGCTTTTTCTTCAGATATACATAAGCCCGTGTCATTACAGTATCGACATGTAGAGTATGCTGCTGGACATGTATCGTTTAGCAGATGTTTCTTTCCGCATCTGTAGCAGCCATGGATATCAGTTGTATTTTCCATGTTTTTGTAGGTGGGTATTTTGCGTAGAGACTGTATCTGTCTGGTTCCCTGGATGTCATCCATCTGTCATTCCGTATCCTCATTAGCTCTTACTGTAGCCAGTGCATGGTCAAGTGTTGTGTCTTTGTCTTTGGTTATCAAGTTCCAACGTATATCGTCGTTGTGTATTCCAGCGATCAGTGTGTCCATCACTTGTTCTTCCTTGTTTGTATACTCGCAGTCATTGGCGATGATACGCGCTCACGTCATGAATGAGTCTTCTGTTTCACTCGGTTTCTGTTTTAGGGCTCTGAGATAAAATCTCGAAACGTGAAAACTTGACTTTCGCTTCGCATAATCTTCAAATCCCTTCCAATGCGGTGCCAGTAGTTTCTTGTCAACCTCTGCAAGCCCCCGTCCATCACAGTTGTCTCTTCCGTCTTCGCCAACCCATAGCATTATGTATTGTACTTTGACGTCTTCCTTTTTCAGAAAGGCCCCTTGAATATGCATTCACAGGTTCGCCTGCGTTTCTTTAGGGCTTCTGGTAAATTGCTGGAACTCCCCTCTTTTGTCGGTATGGGAACACCCTTTAGTTCGGTCAATTGCTATTTCTCAGTCGTATCGTAGATATCACGAAATGTCCGAAAACAACATTGTTACTACTGTCTATTGCAACTGTATTATCGCTCATTGTCTCGTGCTCATCGACTTTTTTGGTTTGTATTTCCTTTTCAGGCTTTATAACATTGTTATTTAACCGTGTGCGTGGTTGTTTACCTTTCTGACACCTTATCGTATGGTTTTTGTTCTTTTCATACCAATACGTCAAACGTAACCTATCAATCTGTATAAGCAACGTAACGAAACGACACGATTTGTTCAACAGTATAATTGTAAGAGGGTGATGTCTGCATTGTGCGTAGGGCGGCAGCGCATATAAAGTAAGTATCATAACAATGTTCATACTAAATATACGGGAGCTTTCCCAGCTTTCTAATGTATTTGTTTTGTTCTCGTCCGAAGTAGGGTAAGTGAGGGACTTGTGCTGTGTCGGTCGTGGTTTACCCCCAGGCAACGCTACGGTTTCTGAATTGGCCTAAAAACCCGATACCTGGAGAAAACAATACAACTTTCTCTCCTTTCTGTGTTTTTGTCTTTTTTATTTCCTCCACCAACAAACCAACCGTTGTGTAATTCTGGGCGTACACTGCTAAACTGTTGTTACGAGTCGTCTTTTTGATCAACAAGCAACGATGGCGTCTTGTCTGGCACCGTCGTACATTACGCAACTTGTGTTGCTACGATTCCATTTTCGAATGACTAATCGGTTCAACAATTACTGTACTGGTCAAATCAACACGTGACTCGAGTTTTGTTGAGTTGCGGGCCATCGTACATTGCACGACTGATCAGCTTTTGGTCGATCAATCAGACGACTCGCAACAAACGTTTAGCAGTGTATGCCCAGTATAATGATTAGGATTGATCGCTCAACGTAACATTCAGATTCAGAATAGTTTGTTTGACTTGAAAGAACAACTTTCGTCTCTTTTTAACTGGTATGTATAAAGATACGAGCATGTTAGAAGATATCGTGTCACCACATTAATATCCTTGGAATGCCATCGAGCCCAGCCCACTTGGTCGCCGTTTCTCCTGTTTGATTTTAGTAGCTCTGTACACGACGCCATACGACAGAACTCCTCTTCAGTCGGTCGATGATGGAACGGATTATCATTTCGGGTCGACTATGCGCTCCAGATTGGTCAAAAATCCGTTCTAGCTATCATCTCGTCGCCTCACCTCAGCAGCTCGCATTATAAAAGTCGGCTTCAACAGCCTTTTCCGTCGTTTTCTCCGTATCACACCTCTTTCCATCGTGATACCTGCCCATTTCGTCACCAAACATAGTGCCGTGTATTGCCGCCACTTCGACGGCGTTTTCTCTCTCCTACACGCAGAAGCGAACAAGAACACCGTGATTGGTCGCGTAAATGTTCACTCCGGGCGTGTTCGGGTACATCTCAACATCGTTGGTCTACGTCAGAACAGAACACATAACATAACGCAAACTTGTTGCTTTTAGTGAATAATTATTTCTACAAGATGCTCTCGTAGATAAGCATTTCAGAGAATGATCATGTTGACGGACAAGTGATGGGTGGATGGATGGCATATGAGGGGTGGGAGTGACGAATGAACGAGTGATCGGAAAAGGCTAGGTTCAAAAAGGCAAGATTCAAAGAAGGCAATAACTGGAGATGATCGAAGCTGGATGGGTTTTCTTGCAGGAGTAAGAAATAAATATACATACATGCAGGTTGATTGCATGCTAGTGCCTGATAAATAATAGTAATATATACGGTCTCGAACAGGAAGCCAAAGCAGAGACCTAATAAGGCACATTGAGTTTTAAAAAAACGCGGAGACCGAGTCATAACTCTTGCTAAACAATTGTGTACACCTTGTAATTTTCTTATATCCTTATGACCAATATTATGATCAAGATAATTACAAAGCCAAGTCTGCTAATAACAAGAGCAGTTGCAGTAGTTTTTGTTACTATGAACATGGTGCTCTTTTTTAACGAAAACAACGTATTTTTCACTATACGTGGTATGTTTTAGAAATTACATATCACCCAACTATAGAGACTACTCAGGAGTTTAAAATAGAGTTTTTTTTAATATATTTTGGCCCCTTGAGTAATATAAAAAGCTTACGTGCACGATATCCCAGTCTGGTGTGGTCGAACATTTTGCCAAACTTGCATACAAATGGCTGAAAGAAATCATAACTTCCATAACGTTCAGACGAAGCTACGTTACACAGTTTTAATGTTTGCATGTTTGCTATCTTCCCAATATCCTTCTCGTCAGTTCTTCCACATAACACATTTCTAAACGGCGTGTTTTGCAGCAGATGTATGACTAGACCCAGCTAATATCAAGATGACCTCGGAAAAGACGCTGTGATACTTGTTATTGTATTACGCTGTGCAATGGTTTTATTTATGAAAACAACTTATTTTCATCGAAACACTATTTAACCTGTTTACGACACCGAACTCCGTCTAGTTGGTAGGTGTATTGCGTGTCAGTGAAAATGTTATCTACCAGCGGCGGTGAAACGTGGCAACCTACGTGCGACTAATAAAAAGACGCTGTGATGCCTTCCTTATTTTATTACTCTGTGCAATGGTTTTATTTATGAAAACAACTTCTTTTTACCGACACAAATTTAACCTGTTTACAACAATGTACTCCATCTAGTTGATAGGTTTACTGCGTTTCAGTGAAATTGTTTTTATCTACCAAGGGCGGTGAAAATGTGCAACCTGTCTGCGATGAATAAAATAATACCTATGATGTTCTTGCACACAAAGATGCAGGCAATTTGCACATTATTTGTGTTTTAGCATTTATAAATATATTTAAATGTATACATGACAGCAGTTTATGGCGTAGCACATTCGGCATATATAGTTTCCTAATATTAATAACACGTGTGCGCGTGCCTGAGTGCGTGCGTTTGAGCATGCGAGTGAAACCTTTGTAAAAAATCTCACCGCATGTTTATAGTTCGAGTGAAAAAGGTCAGAATGAGCTGTTCCTGCTGGTCTAACTTACAAGTGTCCTACTTCACTTTCTGTCTCTCACTTTCTAACCTCTCTCTCTTGTTCCCTATCTCCCAATCTCCAACTTACTTCCCCTCGGTCTCTCTTTCTCTCTGTCCCTCCTCTCCCTCTCTCCCTCCCTCCTTCTCTCCCTCTCTCACTCACTCACTCACTCACTCACGCATTCACTCCATCCTTCCCTCTTCCCTCCCTTCCTCCACCTCTCTCTCATGTTTCACTCACTCCTCCGTCTCCCACTGGTTCTCTTTCTCTCTCTCTCTCTCTCTCTCTCTCTCTCTCTCTCTCTCTCTCTCTCTCTCTCTCTCTCTCTCTCTCTCTCTCTCTCTCTCTCTCTCTCTCTCTCTCTCTCTCTCTCTCTCTCTCTCTCTCTCTCTCTCTCTCTCTCTCTCTCTCTCTCTCTCTCTCTCTCTCTCTCTCTCTCTCTCTCTCTCTCTCTCTCTCTCTCTCTCTCTCTCTCTCTCACGTTCATTCTCACGCGTTCGCTCTATTTTTCATTCTCACACTTTCGCTCTATTTTTCATTCTCACGCTTTCGCTCTCTTCTTCATCACACTCTCGCTCTTTCTCCTCTCTATATCTCTGACACACACTCTCCACCCCTCTCTCTCTCTCTGTATATCTCTCCCTCCCATATTTTCGCTTGGTTGACCTTAGTTGCCATTACATGTGAAATGAGGGTTACAAATAATCTTGTTCGTGCTTATTGACTGCCAACAATGCTACTTTACGTAACAAACCTGTTTTGAATTATATCAATTAAGTTCTTCTGATGTTACTTTTCAATATCATTACGACCAATTGATATGACATCTAACTGGATCATTTATCGTACGACATGGCGCTAAACATGCTATCCCATGTGGTTGGTTTATTTTCTGGGTTTTCCTTCCCCTAAATAAATAAATGTCTTGATGACTTTTTGAGTAATCCGCATACCAAGGAGTTTCTTTCGAGACGCGGTCTGGTCGCAATGGTTTCTACCGCGTTTAGACCACGTCTCGAACGAGTCTCTTTGGCTACAAGCAGCGTTTACTTAAACTGCCCATAGTTTTCATTCTCCTAGACCCAAATATAAAGAGTTGCTTTATGTTTCAACAGTTTTCACATTTTTGGGTCTTCCTATACTAACGAGAAATGCATTTTGTAACCAAAGGATGCTAGTTTTTTACATTGTTGTTCTTACGTGCCACAAGAAAAATTTTGTTCTTAGACAGTGAGGAAAAATAACTTGCGTGTGGTTTTGAAAAGAAAGTAATCTGTGGAACATATTGGTCTCTAGTAGGATTTGTGTTAGTAATATATGGATGTTTTATGAGAGCATGAGTTAGCACATTTTGTGACTAGATTACGGTTGTTTCTAGGTGAAGGCGTGGTTTTTGTTTGTTTGTACAAATAAACATCACTGCTGACTACAAAAGCTGAACAGGATACTTCCTTTGAAATTGCATTGACGCGTTACTTGCCAACTTTGCTTTAATTCCGCAAGATTCATTACCTGTTCAGCACGCTTGTTACAACCAGTAATGTAATAATCGACCAGTGATGTAATAATCGATTAGTACTGTAATAACAACGACCAGTAATGTAATAACGACAAGTAATGTAATAAAAACAATGAAGGTGATTATGACGACGATGATGTAGACTATGATGATGGTGGTAGTAGTGATGATGTTAGTAGCAATGATGAAGATGACGATGTTGTGGATGGTGAATGATTATGATGATGACAATTTAGGGGTCATCTTAGAGATGATGTCGGTGATGATGATTCTGCTGATGATGATGAGCATGTTAGTAATGATGATGAAGACGGCGATAAGTTGGATTATACATGATTACGATTACAAGGAGGAGGAAGATGAAGACAATGAAGGCGCCACCTTAGTGAAGAAGATGATGATGATTGTGAATAAGATGACGACGACGATGACGATGACGGTTATAAGTATTACGACGACAATGACATCCTTAACCTTATCCTCCTCATCATCGGCATCACCGTGTTACCCTTATAAAGGCGCTAATGGGTAATCCAAAAGAAGTAAAATAAGGATCCGCAGAAATAACTCGGGAAATAATCTCAAAACATCAAGTTAAGGGTATATCTCGATCAACAACAATGTTCCTCTAAACGATAACGGGAAGTCAGATGTTTTGAAATATTACCAAAGTAAGGGATTGTATCAATCAATTTAAATAATTTGTAAAGTCTAATTTAAGTCAGTAAGAGGTAATTTAATGATGACAGATATTCAGATCAACACATTGCGGGTCATCTAATAAAATCATGTGGTCTTCTCGAAAACAATTAAATTAAGGGGCCATCTCGTAAAAAAGAATGGGTGTTGGTGACCATATGGTTATGATGATGATTATGATGACGGTGTTGTTGAAGATGATGTTAGTACTGATGATGTAGACGGTGATAATGAGGGTCATAAAGAATTATGACGATTATGAAGAGGACGATGAAGACAATAAGATCGTTATCTGACTGATGTTTAAATGATTATTATGACTATGTAGACCACGACGATGAGGTAACGAAGATGATGACGTAGATGATGGCGATGGCGGTCATAACTATTTAGATGATGAGTACAACAACAAAGACATCCTTAATCTCCTCCTCATCATCATCATCGACGACCTCATGTTCACCGTCATCATCAATTTTGTGACTACATTTCGATTGTTTCTAGGTGAAGACGTGGTTTTCGTTTGTAGAAGTAAATATCACTACTGACTACAAAAGATGAACAGCACATTTGTGTTGAAATTGCATTGATGCGTTTCTGTACTTGGCAACTTTGTTTTAATTCCGCTAGATTCATCAACTGTTCAGCCCGCTTCCCATGTCGCGCTGTCTCGGATCTTGAAATCGGAAGACGGGGAATAAGGTGGTGTTGGAAATCTTTCGTTGGAACTTCAGCGGTGTGCTGTCTCGAAGACGGGTCGGGGGTAATGTTGGAGATTTTTCGCCTGAAATTCAGCGGTTCAGCACGGTCTCTGGGAAAGTGGGTAGGTACATGTTACTACCTTCGATCCATGCGTGCGCCGCCGCAAAACAGTTGTCTCGTAAATGCGTTCGTTGTACAAAGTAGGCCTACCGTAAGATATTAGTTGCACCCCACAGAAAAATAGTTCGTTGGTGTCAGAATAACATACGTAATAGAACGTGTAAAACCACTCGCCTAGTGACCGCGCTGCGACACCCTGGAGACGGTATTTATATATTCGTTGTCAGCCTATTTCAGCCTTTGAATTTCACGAGGACCCCAGCAATGGAGCCCGTGTGCCATGTTTTTCTCAGTATTTACTTTCAATGTGTTTATCGTACAAAACATATGTTACTGGTCAGGTAATTCACAGTAACAAAAACGGATATAATAACACGTGTTAAAATCATGACAATTTATGTACTGCTATAACGTGCATTATGAACCTCATACATCGGCATATTAAATCAGTACTTGTTACAAATAGTATGTCGTGTCGACAATTCTTAATACAAGGTCAAACAAACATGTTAAAGGGAAACACATGTAATCGTTTTAAATTTCAATTGCAAGGACAGCGCCTTTGTGATAACAACCTTGACGTCACCAATGCCTACTCTTCCTAATTCGCCAGTTGCTTAACGGAGAATATTACTCTAAATTGCATAGTTTAATTTGCTTTTTGGCGTTGTAACTACAAAAAAAGTTACGCCCGTGTGTTGCATTGTTTGATTATTACAACAGTTGTTACAAGTGTAAGTCTGAATCCAAAGGAATATAATGAACCAACAGAAGAGCTGGCATATTCACTATACATGTCACGGAAACAGGGGCACTCGGTGCCTTACAGCATTGCCATTATAAAGTAAGTTCTAGGAGCTTATCGGTCAAGCATTGGGTGAGTGTCTCAATATGTCAACTGCCGGGAAATGTGAGATTTCACTACATTCTTCCACGGTGAAAATAAATTCTGGGTAAACCACATTTGTGAAATTGTCAATTGTGGTTACAAATGGGTAGAGTGCACTAACTCTTTTATGTGTATGCCCACACCATCGACTTTTGTTTCACTTTAAAATTACTGGTGGCAAATACAGCCGCTGAGAAGGCATAGACACCTCCAACAATTTTCCATGAAACGTTTAGGCTCAACTTATGTAGTTTTTATAACATTTGCTACAGCGACGTAAAACCTGTTTTCATGTAAGTGCGCTAAGTGCATGTAAATTCAACTAGTATAACCAGTTTTTTTAATATATCCCATCATAAGTCAACGACTAAACAATCACTGGTTTGTTTGGACACAGCAGCTTGCCAGTTAGCCTGTTTTGTTAGCGTCACTTCGTTGTCACAATAGCGAAATGTGACGATGCAGCTACGAAGACAATTCCGTGTGTAAATCGTGCGGGTATATATCAGGGGGTCTGCTCACGGTTGCTGTACACAACGCTACGAACTTGAAGAGAGTCGACCTCGAAGAACTTCCGCGGCTAAGAGATGACTATTCCACGACTCGCGTGCCTAGCGTTGATAAGTTTCCTGTTTGGCCAAATTGACCCGTCTGCTGCAGGTTGGTACTTCGTTTAGCATTTTCACTATACAAGTAGTCTCTTAATAGATCATCGTGATTGGGAATATTTATATGTCGATAATTAAACAGTTACATAACGACATGGCGGTTGTTTTCTAAATCGCCACTATCGTAATGTTATGTGCATGTAAACTCACAAGTTTCAAACGTTTTTATTTCGTCGGGATATAATGCCTTTTATTAATTTTGCATACTTCCCAGGACACATTTCACAATGTATTCGATGTTTTTATTTCCGTGTCTAAAGCACACGTTTGAATTTCTTATGGATACATTCGACGCATTAAAATCAAACATCGATAACAGATGTGAAATTGAAGTGTTAACCTACCAGTAACACACTTCCCATTATCCTAATTATCAGCAGTGTTTATTATTCATTCATGCCTAGACACACGATACAACACAGCGTGATCTTCTTACAGATTGCCAGTACCGCGTCAAGACGAGGACTGGCTCCCTACCGGGCGCAGCATCCAATGCCATTGCGTCTATTAGACTCTACGGGAGTGACGCAAACTGTGGGTGGACGCAACTGAATAACAACGGCAACACCTTATCAGGGTGAGAATATATTACTAATGATAACAAAAGTAGCATTTGGTAAAGTGTTATTTCCATCAGAGTTGTGTAATTGTTTTGTTGTTCAATGTTGCCATCCATTGCTCCGTGTCAGCAGCCCCCTTTCTCCATATTCCACCTTCTAAAATTTCCATTTACTCAATCATCCATTCTCAGTTTTTTTCACATTTCATGCGGCCTTAATGTTTCTCAAACTCTTCTCTCCTCGGTAGGTAGTTTGACTGCCCTCATCCGTCCAGATCAAGTGGCTAGCCCACAACATCTAACGTCTTACCAATCTTCCTGCTAAACTGCTTCATAAAATACCATTAGCGTCTGTTTTACTTACCAATAGGCGATGTATTTCAAAATTACAAATGTATTTAGTCATGGTTATTTACTTCCGTTTTATTTACGATGTGTACTTTTCTGCCTGTCAGAGAAACATGGAAAAACGGAGTGGTGAGCCTTTCGCCAGAGGGCGCCACTGTGTTGTTACGTTCGCATTACTGCCGCAACTGGTGACAACAGAAATTAAATGTTTGGTCTGAATAAGTAGAGACGAGGGAGTTAGTTCCTCTACCAGGAATTAGAGGGCGTAGTAATTTGTAACAGGAAGTCTGCTGTGTTGAACATGAGAAAATGGGACATCATTGAACATCAAAGGGTATTGCAGTTAAATCAGCCTGATTCGGCCGTATTGCCAATACAGCTTGTTTTGAAACTGGACGTTTTGTTTACTATTTGAACACGCTCCGGGATCGTACCTTCCAAATTACAAACGTTGTTACGGGCGTACTAAACACAATTTGTCGGGCTGTATATCTTCAACATAACTAGTAGAGACTTAAGAATATTATATTAATTCATAAATCAAAAACTATTAATACTCTTCCTCCTTTTAAGCCTATCGTTATGCTATTATGTAATGGCGTCATCAGCTGCCGTTGGTCTGTTGCTCCAAGGGAGTGTGTAAGCGAATGTGTCATTATTATCGCGTTGTTTATCGCCCACATAGATCCAACTACTTCACCATCACGTGCCCGTGCCTGGGGTGCTTACTGAAGTTGAGGATGAAGCACAACAACGCAGGAGTGGGTGCGGCCTGGTACCTCAACTACGTCTGGGTCAGAAGGCTGCCATCCTTCTTCGCATACCAGAAGTTCCCAAGCAACAAGTGGTTGTCGAGCGCAACTTCTCTGAACCGACTACTAACCGCGTCAAGTGAGTTCTTTAATAAATAGTCGTTCTGCCGATACTTTTTGTAATTCACCGGGCCCTTACATATGCGGTCGCACACGATCTCAATTCCAAGATACGTTAGGCATTACATCAGAAGACGGGGTGAGGGAGGGTGCCGTTCAAAAAATTGCGGTAAAAGGTCTGCGGGTCTAGGTGGACCCCCCATATCCACTAGATCCGTGTATGAGGTAGGCCTAGCTAGTTTCTTATATCGCGGTATCCAGTCCTTAGGACTGTTCAAAGCGCTTTACACTTTACTCCCTGGCAGACCTGTTCAGTCGAACACCTTTCAACTGATCTACAAAGTATTCAGCCACACTGCAATTTCTGCACAAAAGCTATTCGTACACAAGATACTCATCATTGTTTGTAGCCAGTTAATCATTCATACAGCTGAGTGTACGAGAGCAACGTAGAGTTAGCGAACTTCCGAATATTCCAAACGGATGCAAAAGGAATCACACACGAAATGTCTCGACTAAGAGTTGGTTGCACTAGTGGATGGCTTCATGCCACAAATGGTTGGTCTGATATTCCAAAGTTAGTAGGTTTAGAATTAGGGCAAGTTTGAATGTTATATTTAGGTTTAGGGCTAGGTTGAATGTTAGCATTAGGGTTAGGTTGAAGGTACCATTGAAAAGATTTGCATCGGGTATTTACAAGCATATGTACGTGGAAGTGCTTTCTAAACACTACGCCACCGCACGTTACAGCACTTTACGGTGGCGCCCCCTTCCAATTGAAATATACGGAAATGCAATTGTTGGATCGTAAAAATTGCAAGTTCCACATAATATGTTTGTGGAGAGATTTTCGACCTTTCCAGCATATTGCACCATGCATGAGAAGATAGTTGCTGTCGTTTGGAAATAAATATTTGTATCAACAAAAGTTAATAGAGAAATGACTCGGTTGTTTTATAACAATGCTTACTTAGCTAAATGTCTCGAAAACACGTAGTTGTCGGAACCGTATGCAGGATGTTTAACTGGGATAACACACATCGTAACAGGCGTGAGCACGAAGCGCCAAAACGTCCACTGCAGGCATGTGTTTGTTTGGCATCACTCGCATTTGGAGCGCAGTGGCTAGAGCATTAGATAATCTGGATTCGAAACATGAGCGGTCGTGTAGAACATTGGGGAAGTTCGTTCACTACACATTGCTCCTGTTAACTTAGTTGTATGAACGACTATCTGGTTATAGACAGTAGTGGTTATTTGTGTACGAATTGCCTTCGCGCGTCAATTGCAGCGTGGCTGAATGCATCCGAGAGAAGTCGAGATGGTGTTTGGTTCAACAAATCTGTCAGGTAGAAAGTGTAAAGCGTTTTGAGCAGTACTGAGGATTGGATACTGTGCTGTATAATAACTTACCTTGCTTACTTTTGTATTTCCGTTTTAGACACACCGTACAGGATAAGGATCTCCACTGGGTCTCAATGGACCGCCGGAACTAACGCCCAGGTGCAGATTTCGCTGATATCCAACACGATAGGGGCTCTCCCAGTGTCTTTGAACGGTGGCTTCCCGAGAGACTCGTAAGTACAAAAACAGAACAGTGTGTGTGTGTGTGTGTGTGTGTGTGTGTGTGTGTGTGTGTGTGTGTGTGTGTGTGTGTGTGTGTGTGTATGTGTGTGTGTGTGTGTGTGTGTGTGTGTGTGTGTGTGTGTGTGTGTGTGTGTGTGTGTGTGTGTGTGTGTGTGTGTGTGTGTGTGTGTGTGTGTGTGTGTGTGTGTGTGTGTGTGTGTGTGTGTGTGTGTGTGTGTGTGTGTGTGTGTGTGTGTGTGTGTGTGTGTGTGTGTGTGTGTGTGTGCGTGCGTGCGTGTGTGGATGTGGGTGGTGTGCGCGAATATAGGTGAGTGATTGCGCATATCTGTGTTGGTATAATAATAGTATATATGCGCGCGTGTGATGCGCATAGTGCGTGTGTAGTGTGTTCGTGCGTGTGAAGACGTGCTCCTGTTTGAGATAATCAACAACGCATCTCTCCACTGCTTCAGGACGCGCACCTTCTACCGGAGGTTTCCCAATATCTGTCCGGTGAAGCAGGTTTACATCCGACACAATAATGCAGGAAGTGGACCGAGCTGGTTCCTAAAGACGGTCTACGTCTACAACAGAGCAATGAAGATCAACTACGTCTGTCCGTGCTATTGCTGGATGATTTCACCCAATCTTTCCAAAATCCTTACCTGCCAGAGAATCTAGTGTTGTATCTCCGTGTCTCGATGTCGACTGCGCACCCGTTGCCAACTTGTCGCTGTTGTGGGTTTCGTTTTAGGAAAACATCTGAAAAGTAAATAAAATATAATGTTGATCAATAAAACATTTGTTGTATGCAACAAAAAGTGATATTTGACTTTATTCCTCTTTTGTGAATTACTGGTTTGCAATGTACTAATAAGGAATGTTCAGTCAAATTGCAAAGAAATTAATTATAATAATTTATATTATTATAGTACATTCTGAAAATTCGTGCAAACGTTTTATCTTAATCAAGTCTTCAACTGAATTAATGATCATCCTCAGCGTCTGCAAAAGTATACTATAAATATAATTAAATTAAAAATACCATCAATATAAAAAATTAAATTCAGTAGAATGTGCGATATTTTAATGTAATCGAACTTGTGTGTGTGTGTGCGTGTGCGTGCGTGCGTACGCGTACACGTTTCACATGTGCGTGTGTATTTCACTTTGTGTCTCTCACTTTCTAACCTCCCTCTCTTTTTCTCTACCGCGCACCCTCCTCTGTCCCTCTGTCTCTCCGTCCTTCCCCCTCTCTCCCTCCCTACCTCCATTCCCCCCTCTCTCTCCCTCTCTCACTCCATCACTCACTTACGCATTCACTCTCTCCCTCCCTCCCTCCTTCCCTCCCTCCCCAACTCACTCACTCACTCACTCACTCACTCACTCACTCACTCACTCACTCATTCACTCACTCACTCACTCACTCACTTATTCACTCACAGTTCAACATATATCTGGAAAATATCATGCAAGAGACATTAAGTGACTTCAGCACCTCCGTATCCATCGGATGACATCGAACGTATGGGTGACAATCTATAGCGACTGTCAACTAACAAGGCATCCCATCGGTTGACGGCCTTTTTAGTAACAAAAAGATGTCCTAAAATAAATTAGAAGGGTATACGCATTGCATTCGGATATAAAATTTAAACACATTTAAACTACACACTTCACACACTTGCATTATTTATGGGAACATTCGTTTTTACAGAGGTATTGGGTGAATTATCCCTAGAACTACTCAGAATCAGTCGAAGGCAAAGACAGTTCAACGACACGTCGGCGGCGTTTCCATTCTGTAATGAACCACCCGTAATGTGGCGCCACCGGTTGCTGCGCCAACGAGCGCGGTATCGCGACTATGTAGGCGCCGTGAGGTGGAGCAACCGTTAGAAACTCTTGTAACTGCGTGAACCTTCAATTATGATGTGAAACGGGCAATAATGTTCTATAGTTATACCTAGGTAAGGGCGTTTGCCCGAACATCTGGGAAGACATTCCGGGTGGCGTCGCATTCACATAGACACATACGCAGACTGACCTATACCTAAAGGGTTTCCGGAAGTATGTTTTTTTGAGCAGTGTGTTGTCTTCGACTATTTCATATAACGTCTTCAACTGATCGGCGACGTCGGAACAGTCGCAGAAACCAGGCGTAACCATTTGAATGATAATTACTTAACGTCAGGTGCGGACCCTACAATTTAGAATAAAAGAGGAAAAACGAGAATAAGATGGCAAGAACAAGTCATGAGGTGTGACTGGGTAACCGCATAAACAGCCAAGAATGGGAGAAAATGGAAATCGGAATAGAACCTGGTGGGGAAGTAGGTCTAATGCCAACAGGGTGCAACGAACAGGGTTGCGAACCTTTCCCACGGAGGGACCAAAGCGGAAGAACAAGACATTGCTGACGAGCCATTTAGTTAAGAAAGCAACACAGAAACACTGTCGCCTGTTTGATCGATATAAGAGACAGTAAAGACCGTCAAAGCATGAAACAAAACAAATGGTTATGTCTTCTCCTAACGTCGTCGTTCACCGCGTAACTTAGGTGACGGTCATCGCGGCAGAGCACCGTATTAACGGTTTAGTCAAACACTTATCTATTTAAAGAGGTAAGATCCTGTTACAGTTGATGTGGAAGTCTCCACGAATCAGATCCACTGCTAGATTTTCAGTAATTCGTCGACTCCTGCGTCTATACTAACTTACTGCTGTTAAGTTTGTGTTTAAACTGGATGTTTTGTTTACTTACTTACTTGCAACATACCTTCGACATAGTTATTGTTGTCTTAAGAGCGTAGATCATTAATTATGTAATTAAAAACAAAGAACAAGTGCCTCTTTTTATTTCATCACTTACGTATGCAACGGCAGCTGATGTCGCCATTGCATCATAGCATAATAATAGTCGTAAAACGAGGAAGTCTAATCCTCGTGTTTTATTTATGAATTAATATAATGTTCTTAAGTCTATACTAACTATGTTGAAGGTGTACTGCCCGCCAAATTGTGTTTACTACGCCCGTAACAACGTTTGTAGTTTGGAAGGTACGACCCCGGAGCGTGTTCAAATAGTAAACAAAACGTCCAGTTTCAAGACAAGCTGTATTGGCAATACGGCCGAATCAGGCTGATTTAACTGCAATACCCTTTGATGTTCAATGATGTCCCATTTTCTCATGTTCAACACAGCAGACTTCCTGTTACAAATTACTACGCCCTCTAATTCCAGGTAGAGGAACTGACTCGCTTCCTTTATACTAATTCCCGCTAAACCTTTAATTTCTGCCGTTACCAGTTGCGGCAGTAATGCCAACGTAGGACCACAGTGGCGCCCTCTGGTGAAAGGCTCACCACTCAGTGTTTCTATGTTTCTCTGACAGATAGAAAAGAACGCATCGTAAACAAAACGTAAGTAAATAACCATAAATAACTACAATTCTTTTTTTGAAATACGTCGCCTATTGATATGGACATCAGTCGCTAATCATATATTTTATGAAGCAGCTTAGCAGGAAGATTGGTACGACGTCAGATCCAGTAAGGTAGCCACTTGATCAGGATGGATACAGACATGCAACCTACTTACGGAGGAGAGACGAGGTTGAGAAACTCCAAGGCCGCAGGAAATGTGGAAGACCACAACTGAGATTGGATGATTGCGTAAATTGACATTTTAGAAGGTGGAATATGGAGGAAGAGGGGGCTGCTGACATGGAGCAATGGATGGCAACAACGAACAACCAAACAAATAGTCAATTCTGATGTTAATTTTACTATAATTAGTATTATGTATTTGGGACAAATAAACATTTCCTCTTCCTGTTTCTCTTTCTGTTCAGTGTTTCCATGTTCCTCTGACAGGCAGAAAAGTGTGCATCGTAAACAAAACGTAAGTAAATAACCATAAATAGATACTTTTGAATATTTGAAATGCACCTGACAACAGACGCAATGGTATTTTATAAAGCATCTTAGCAGGAAGATTGGTAAGACGTTAGATGCAGTGGGCTAGCCACTAGTCAGGACGGATGCGGGCATGCAACCTACCTACCGAGGAGAGAAGAGGTTCAGAAACATCAAGGCCGCAGGAAATGTGGAAGACCACAACTGAGATTGGATGATTGCGTAAATGGAAATTTTAGAAGGTGGAATAACATGGAGGAACAGGGTTGCTGTCACGGACAACAAAACAAATAGTCAACTCTGTTGGAAATGACACTTTAGCAAATGTTACTTTTGCTATAATTAATAATATATTCTCACCTCGATTAGGTGCTGCCGTTGGTACTCAGTTGTTTCCACCCACAGTTTGCGTCACTCCCGTAGAGTTTAATAGACGCGATGGCTCTGGTTGCTGCGAACGGTTGGGAGCCAGTCCTCGTCTTGATGCGGTACTGGCAAACTGAGAGAAGATCACGCTGTATTATTTCGTATGTCTAGGCATATAAGAATAATAAACACTGCTGATAAGTATTGACAATTGGAAGTGTGTTATTGGTACGTTAACACTTCAATACCGCATCTGTTGTCGATGTTTGGCTTCAATGCTTCGAATGTTTCCATTAGAAATGCAAACGTGTTGTTTAGACGCGGAAATAAAACCCTCGAATACATTGTGAAATTTGTCCTGCGAAGTATGTTATGTTAAACCATTTGTAAGTACAATTAAAACATCTGTGATTTACCCATAATTTATTTTTAAAATGGAAGAATCTTTGTAATCTCTGAGTTCCCGGCAGCTGCCATATTGAGACACTCCTCCAATGCTTGACCAATTAGCTGCTAGAGCTTCCTTGACAACGACACTATCGTAAGGCTTCGAGTGCCCCTGTGACATGTATAAAGAATATGCCAGCTCATGTGTTGATTAATTATATATATATTTGCATGGCCCTGTATTAAAAATTGTTGACACGACACATTCTTGTTATTCTATTTTGCTTTTGTTAAAGGATGAATTACATGACCAGTGACATATGGTTTAAACGATAAACACATTGAAATTAATGACAGTGAAAAATTTGGCATAGTGCCTCCATTGCTGCGGCCATCTTTGACATTCAAAGTCGCAAACAACTTACAACGGTATACTTGCACAATCTGTGCGACGCGAGATCGGGCGTTGTCCTGCTGGGACAAGCGAGGATTCGGGTGTCGGCACATGAATGGTACCACTTCCAAAACTTGACCTCTGTATCTGTGGGCTTTGAGATTATCGTCGATTATGATTAGTTCGGTCCTTGCACTGGTAGATAAGCCAGCCAGTCCAAGACGCTCAGTTCCTGCTGCGCAACTGCTGCATCCGATTACTGCTGGCCGCGTCTTCGGTACTCTCACAAACGGTCATCGGCTTTGGAAACCAGATAAACACATTGAAATTAATTACTGTGAAAAACATGGCATACTGCCTCCATTGCTGCGGTTATCTTTGACTTTCAAAGGACCAAACAACTGACAACAGATATATAAATACCATCTGCAGGGTGGCGCACATTGCATACAATCATTAATCTATACTATATCGTTAGAATAACGGCTACCATCGGCCGTGTATTTAAATGTGAGGTTATTCCACACCAACATCCTCTCTCTGCTCATCCACTCTTCAGTGATCTATCCCTCCAGGTCTCTCTTCACGCAGTCCTCCTATCACCGCTCCGTCCAGGTATACAAAACTGTCTTTTTGTTTTAGTTTCTTCCCCTCCAGATGTATTCCCAGCTATTTGCTTTGTTGCCCAACGCACCGCTGTCTTCTCCAGATTCATTTCAGTACATGTTTGCTGAAGATATCCTTCATCTCTATCAGTTGATCCTCTAAATCCGCTTCCCCGTCCGCTATCGCCGCTAGATTGTCTGCATATAGTAGTTATATAACTTATATTTTTTACAATTGACATGAACAATTTTCAAACCCTAAAGTTTCATAATGATAATATATACGGACATATATGCAATGTTTTGTTTGGTTTCGTTGGAGAATTGCAGTCGTTAATGTATTTTTTGTAAAACTGACTTTGCGGTCATAAGGAGAGAAAAGTTTGATCGAATACCATTGTTTGATTTGTCATTGCTGACTGTAGATTGTTGTCCGGTGTGGTGTTGTATATATTGGAAAAATGTATTTATGTTATGACAAAATCATGTCCATTCATACATTTGTGGCGTTGACCATTCCTTGTTAGTGGAATCACATATTTTAAAATCGTTGTCACGTGATTACATTTAATGGAAGATCACAGCAAATCTTGTTTATTCTTAGCTCCCTGGCAAATACATCCATCTGTTGATGACTTCAATACTGTTTATCGATTTGGACCAACACTTTTGTCTAGGTGACCCTCTGAGCTTGGTTTTCAAGGATTTACGCTCAAACGAAGTTTCCGTATTATTATTATTGCAAGTTCACAAATTCCATGAAACCGTGCAGCATTACGTATGTGCGAGTAGTGGTTTGGTCGTGAGCGGGACTCTCGTACGATTTTGACGATGTTTGAAGGATACAATCTAATAGCCACAAGAGAAACATTCGAGTGGAATCCACAGAGCACAGGAAAAACGGGGGAGAGAGAGACAGACTTTGACTGGCGAATAGCCTTAGCATCAGCAGCAGTTGGTGGTGTCAGAAACAACATTACTTCAAACAACAACTAAGAATGAAAGCCACTCTATGTGGAGCCCTTATTCTGCCTATAACAATCTATGGTGCAGAAACCTGGAACCTACGATCGCAAGAGGCACAGTCTCTTGAAATGTTTTAGATGCTTTGCCTGCGGGCTATCGTAGGTGTTACTAGGATAGACAGACTACGAAATAGCCAGATCAGAGAGGAGACATTCACCCCTGAATCCATCTCAGGTGTCATCAGACATAGAAGGCTCCGGTTCTTTGAACATGTCTGCCGTATGCCAAACGAAAATCTCATAAAATATCTTTCAAGGACGTTTTTTAAGTACACAGAAAACGAGGAAGGCCACAGAAGAGGTGGAGTGACCACGTTAAACAGGACACTGTACTCCAACTTTTAACAGAGCGATGTGCTGTAGACAGGACGAAATTGTGGGGTTTGACATCCAGGATAATAGCGAGGGGTCAAACTGGCCTAGGCATTTAAGTCAAGCAAGTCAAGCTATATGTTTACTTCATACTGATGATAATAAGGAGGCAGTGGCGTAACGAAGCGTAGTGGTGTTTGGGGTTTGAATACACAATCCAACAAAGATGACACAATGTAACAGTGATACGGCTAATACCTAGGGATAACGCGTTATCATTACTTCAATATCATAGCAGTATTCAGCTACGGACGTTATGAGAGACGAGCGAAAGTAGGTGTGATCGAGTTTCAAGAAACCCCACCTGACATGACGCCACACTCGCGTACATGGTTAGGTATGTGTCCTCATAACATTATTCTAGCCAAACAGAGAAACGCAAATTGCTTTGCTGGCTTACAGTTGTTTCAGTTGATAAGTTGTGTCCATCATTTTACACGTAAGGTAATGGCATTGAGAAGAATTCGTTAAACTGGATCGAATTTCGATGTAGGGTAGATTACGGCATAACAAAGGTAAGTTCTTATATATATAACGCAGTATCCCGTACGCAGGACTGCTCAAAGCCCTTTATACGTTATTCCCCCGCAAACCTGTTCAGTCGAACACAATCTCCACTTCTCTGGGAAGCAACGAACCATGCTGCAATTAATGCGCGAAGACTATTCGCCACAAATATCCACCACTATCTATAGCGAGATACTCATTCGTATAGCTGAGGCATGCACTGGGAATAAGCGCAGATCATTATGCAAAGGCGACAACAATTAGTTTCATTACTAACCAGATGTACACTCCACAACGCGGGAAACTAACATTGTAATCGTTATGGCAATAACAGATAATAACACGATACCACGACTATTGTAACTGGAGCGAGACTGCATGATTGCGATCAAACAGTGAGATATCGCATCCGCAATGCTGATCTCAGATGCTGTCGACCGTAAAGAGACTTCGTTCTCACACCGGCTAGGCGGCAACTGGGGTTACAGTGCTGTGACATTAGTACTGGACACCGAGAATGTGGTACCCTATTATCTTTTCAGACGAGTCCCGTTTTGTGGTTTCCAGTGCCGATGACTGTGTTTGAGAGTATCGACGACGCGGGGAGCAGTACTCGGGCGGAGCAGTGGTGCAGCACGAACTGAGCGTCGTGGTCTATGCTGGTACATCTACCAGTGTAAGGATCGAACTAATCATAATCGACGTCAATCGCAATGCCTAGAGATACAGAGGTAACGTTTTGGATACTGACGTGGTACCATTCATGTGCCGACACCCGAATCTGCGCTTGTCCCACTTGGGAATATTATCAATATATCTGGTGACATTCCTAGCTAGTTAGTCTGTTACTACATGCTGAACAATCAATCTACTTTAATTATCTAAAATTGCTAATGATTTGTTGTACTCTTGACATTCAGTTTCTCTGTGGACTACTCTCAAGTGATTATAGTAACATCATATTTAGTGTTAGTGTCTTCCTAGAAATATTAGCTCCAGCTCCTTGTGCACTAATGCACATCCCGTTAAACTGAAACTGTAATTTATTTTGTTTTTTATGAAAAGGTATATTTTTTTACTGTCTTTGAGTTGAATGCTAGTCATATTGTTTTGTATATTTGTTAGTTGAAATAGTTATACAGCTAATATATAAATACGTATGTATTTAATATATATATATAATTTAATAATATATTGTTCTCTTTTTTATTTTCAGTAAAATGGATTGACAAATATGATGTATAAATCTGAAATGAAAGCAATATGTTAGTTATTGCACACGATGTAAATCGGTAGCTTCACAGAATCTTTGTTTTTGTGCAATGTAAACCTGTAGTCATATTACTATATATACATAGAAATAACTTTCAAGAATGTATATGTATGTGTGCGATAATATGTGTATAATTAAATCTTATCATATCACAATAAAAATGGATAATGAAGCATAATGCTTAACCTTGTATTGCACTATGTTTACTATGATGTACTTTACATAAACAAAAAACTGTTGCTTGACATTGAAGTTATTTTAATACATGTATTCATTATGTTGCCGTGAAAAGCATTAGTATGTTACTACGGATACTCAGGTAAATGTGGCTTGTAAAACCGTTTTAATACTGTAAGCTCTACACCTCTCCAATGACAAGGTCTTCTTGCATTCATTATACAAATCATTCTTATTTTATGTTAGTTTTTCTATATACTAAACTACAAGATGTATATCTCAAACTGTTCTCACATTTACATGTTTAATCAATCTCACATTTACACATATAAATATAATAACAAATACATATGATAAATACCAAATTATATAAAGGCATGACATTTGACGATACGTTCCTCTCCTATTTAGGAGGTATTCATAACAATGACTTAATTAACATCTTAGACACAAATGATGTTGAAAATTATGAACCTCAACTAATACGTCGATCATCATATTATGACTTTGATAAGTTTAGCAAACTTACACAGACACACACTACGCGTTTTAGTGTCTTAAGCACTAACATTCAATCAATAAATTCTAAATTTAACGAACTGGAAGCTTTTGTAGAGGAGCTAAGTAGTAAAAAAATTAAATTTAATGTCATTTGCTTACAAGAAACTTGGAAATCAGAAAAAGATGACCTATCACAATTTTCCTTACATGGTTATGACTATTTAGCTCAAGGTAAGATGTGCAACAACAAAGGAGGGCTAATAATATATGTCGACAACAAATATAGATCAGAGGTTACATTAAATGTAAACATGTACGAAAATGGGAAGGGATGATAGTCCAAATAAATGGTGGTAATCCATATAAGAGCAGAACCATCGGAAACATATATAGACCTCCACGAACTTCTAATGATAACTTAAATGCTTTTATAAATGAATTGACTTCTATAATATCATCAATGGAAAACAATTGTAATAACAATCTCATTATCGCAGGGGATTTTAATATAAATTTGCTTAAATTAAATGAAAATGATACATATATTAACTTTTTGACACCATAATATCACATAGCCTTTACCCGCAAATTACTCTTCCTACTAGATTTACTAGAACAAATGGTACTTTAATAGATCATTTCTTTTGTAAACTTAATAAATCTATATTGGAGAGTACTGCAGGGATTTTAATCAACACATTTTCTGATCATCAGCCGTATTTTATATTCATCAACGCCTCATTGAAGACTGAACCTCCACCTAAATATGTTAAAATAAATATAGGCAATGCATAAAGTTAAACACGAAATTAAATCAAATGAGATATACAATAAGCTAAATAAAAATAAAAATGCAGACACAAATTTAAATTATGATATAATCTACGAAGACATTTTACGGGCAAATAATAAGCATATGGAAACTAAGCTGGTGAAATTTAATAAATATAAACATAAAAGATCAATGTGGATTACACAAGGATTGCTAAAATCTATTCAATATCGAGACAAACTCTATTAACAATTAAAATTGACACAACCAACTTCGACAAGCTATGAAGTTATTAATATTAATCTAAACACTTATAATACGATATTAAAGAAAACTATTCGTGCAGCCAAACTAGTGTATTTTGAAGATTTAATCAATTTAAATATGATACCTGGAAAGTTATTAATGAATTTCTTTCAAAAAATCGTACAAACCAATGATCACCATTATTTTTATAGAAAATAGTACAATAATAACTGATAAGAAGGATATTGCAAACAAATGTAATAATTATTTTATAAATATAGTTCAGACCATCGCAAAAGGTATTAAATATAAAGGTAACAAAAACTATAGTTATTATTTAAACAAAGACGTTAATTCTGTATTTACGTTTCAGAGTGTTGATGAAGAGACTATTAGGAAAACTATTAACAATTTCCCCACAAAAAACAGCTGTGGATTTGATGGCATTTCTTCAAAATTGCTCAAGATAATTGAGCCAACAATTATAAAATCTTTAAAGCTGTTACTAAACCAAGTTTTAAAATCCGGATTATTCCCAGACAAACTAAAAATTACAAAAGTTATTCCTATACTTAAAAAAGACCATCCATCTTTATTTTAAAATTACAGACCAAGTTCCCTTCTTCCCACAATTTCTAAAGTATTAGAGAAATTAATTTGTATTCAATTATATTCATATTTCAATGATATGAAGGTTTTATTTGATAATCAGTATGGTTTTAGAGCTAACTATTCAACGGAATTTGCTGCGCTTGAGCTAATAGATAGAATTATAACTCATATGGGTAATAATGATGAACCAATTAATGTATTTATCGACCTCTCTAAGGCTTTTGATACTATTGACCATAACATTTTACTTAACAAATTAACATACTATGGCCTAAATGGCTCAACTTTGCAGTTATTCAGAAGTTACTTACAAAACAGGAAACAATACACTGAAATTGAACAAATAAATTCAGACATCTTACCTATAACAATAACAATCGGTGTCCCACAAGGTTCAATCCTTGGACCACTATTATTTATCATTTACATAACTGATTTCTTTCTCACAAGCTAGTCAATTATTTCATTTCGTCATATACGCTGATGACACCACATTATCTAGCTCTTTAAAATTTCTTAACAACAACAACACACGCAATAAAAGTACAGAATCCTTAATAAATTAAGAACTTTTTAAAGTTAATGAATGGCTAAACATAAATAAATTATCTTTAAATAAAAGCAAATCAAAATACATTATTTTTCATATGCTTAATAAACGCACGCAGACTCTTACGCTTAAAATAGATAATATAAATATTGAAAGAGTAGATGAATTTAACTTTCTAGGATTGACTTTAGACACTAACCTAAATTGAGAAAAAAAACACTGAGAAAATTTCAAATAAGTGCTCCAAAACAATTGGCATAATAAACAGATTAAAATATGTATTACCTTTAGATATAAAAGTGTTGTTATGTAACACATTAATATTATCTCATATCAATTATTGTATCATGGTTTGGGGATACCAAATAAATATAATTCAAAAATTGTATTAAAAAACCATGCGAACAATAACCTTAAATAAATACAACTCACACACGGAACCACTTTAAAAAAATTAAACTACTAAAAGTAGAATACATATTAAAGTTACATGAATTAAAATTTTACTATAAATATATTCATAAAATGTTACCTCCTTATTTATTTAACTGGCAAATTATCCCAAGTGTAAACATACATAATTATAATACTCGTGAAAAAAATTATATACATACTTTTAGAACTAAGCATGAATTTGCAATTAAATATCTCAAATACAGCCTACCACATGCTATAAATGACACCCCCAATATAAAATACAAACACAAAATATATACTCACAGTTTGCGAGGCTTCTCATTTTATATAAAAACATACTTGTTACACAAATATAATGATTTATGCACTCTATCAAATTGCTACACATGTCAACAAAACCATTAAATACAATACATTTGATGCTAGCTTCAGGCAACCAGCACACATACAAACTTACATTCTCACATAAAACAAGCACTCCCCAAAAACATACATGAGATAGACACCTTGTAAAAGGACCATATAAATTATCACGTAAATAGGGTGGCTCCTATGATAGCGACAATTGTGTCTTAATAGGAGTCACCGACCCCGATTGAATAAGCTATATGATTAATATCTATGGTACACCAATACCATAATAGCTGTACATGCGTTTGTATGTATTTTCCCAATAGTATGTTGAACGTATAATGACATACGTATATGTATGCCTGCATAATGTTTATATTTGTTGTTTATTACAGCATAAGTGACGTTCGGAAACCAATTAATTGTTTACCTATATGGGTCAAATAAACGTTATGTTATGTTATGTTATGTTATGTTATGTTATGTTATGTTATGTTATGTTATGTTATGTTATGTTATGTTATGTTATGTTATGTTATTACATGGGAACGCCAGTTGGCTTCTCGTACATACATATCTGGTGTTACGTTTTGCTATTCGTTCACTCCAAATCCTAGTGCGCATGAACCTATAACTTGCCATGTCAAATCGGGTACCGCCAATTTACTAATTTATTAATACTTACATTCGATTTTGTGACAATGTAGCTGCACCAACAATCTGGAATCAACTACCTATCGCTTTAAAATCATCTGAACCTATAGATACCTTTCGTAAAAAACTGAAGACTTATTTCGTTGAAACTGCATTCCCTCCCTAACCTTTGGCGGTCCCTTGCTCCAATGACGACTGTTTCTTGTCTATGTTAAAGATTTGCCGAACGATTCTTGCCTGTTGCGCCTCTGAATTCCTGGGAATTTAGACGCTATAGAAGTTTGTCATTATTATTATTATAACTACTACTAACAATCCTAAATTACATAACAAATAAGTGTTGAATTATATCACTAAAACTAAGTTCTTCTCATGTTACTTTTCAACATAATTACGACCAATTGACATGACATATAACTGGATCATTTATCGTGCGACATGACGCTGCACATGCTGTCCCATGTGTTGGGATTATATTAACATTTTCTGGGTTTTCTTTTCCCAAACTGAATCTCTTCACGACGTTTTGAGTAGTTGGCGTACACAGGAGACACTTTCGAGACGCTGTCTGGTAGTATTCGTTTCTACTGCGTTTACTTACTGGCAACTTTCACATGAACTGCCCATAGTTTTCATTCTTCTAGACCCAAAGCCTGCCAAATATAAAGAGTTGCTTCATGTTTCACATTGTTTTCACATTTTTGGGTCTTCATATATGAACGAACGTGAAAAGGCATTTTGCAACCAAGGGATGCTACTTTCTTAACATTGATGTTCTTGGACAGTGAGGGACAATAACTTGCGTGTGGTTTGACAAGAAAATCATCTGTGAAACGTCATGATCACCAATAGGTCTTGTGTTAAAAATATATGTTTGTTTTGTGAGAGCATGATCTAGCACAATTTTGTGACATGATTACGGTTGTTTATAAGTGAAGACGTGGTTATCGTTTGTTGAAGTAAATATCACTGCTGACTACACAAGTAGTCAGCAGTAACGCATCAAGCATTGATGCGTTACTGTACTTTGTTTTAATTCCGTGAGATTCATCAGCTGTTCAGCACGCTTCCCATGTCGCGCTGTCTCGGATCTTTACATCGGAAGACGGGGGGAGGTAGTGCTGTCTCGAAGACGTCAGGGGTGCTGTTGGAGATTTTTCGCCTGGAATTCAGCGGTTCAGCACGGTCTCTTGGAGTGTTTGTAGGTATATGTTACTACCTTTGATCCACGTGTGCACCGCAACAAAACAGTTGTAGATGCGTTTGTTGTACAAATTTGGCCAACCGTAAGATATTAGGTATACGCTGCAGAAAAAAAATAGTTCGTTCATGTCGGAATGACATACATAATAGCAAGTGTAAAGCCGTTCACCAATCGATCACGCTGCACCACACTGGAGACGGTATTTATATATTCGTTGTCGGCATATACACTTACAGAGCTGTTTTCATTAACAACAACCTTGGAGACTTCTTCAAGACGACAGTCTGAGTTCGTTAGGGCTGCTGCTGTTCTGTTCTGTTCAACAGATACTGGGAGAACATCATGCAAGAGGCACTAAGTGACACCTCCATATCCATCGGAGGAAGACCTCTACGCAGCTTACGCTTCGCGGATGATATTGTCCTGATGGGAGGCAATCTATAGTAGCGACTGTCAACGACCTGGGCATCCCGTCAGTGGACGGGCTTTTTAGTAACAATAAGATGTCCTAAAATAAAATAGAAGGGGATACTCATTGCATTCGGATATCATATATTTAACAACATTTAAACTGCACACATTACACAGTTGCATCATTCATGGGCACCCCCGTTGTTACATGGATATTGGGTCAATTACCTATAGAACTACTCAGAATCAGTCGAAGACAAAGAAAGTTCACAGACACATAGACGGCGTTTCCATTCTGTAAAGAACCACCCATAATGTGGCGCCACCGGTTGCTGCACCCACGAGAGCGGTATCGCGACGAACCTAGGCACCGTGAGGTGGAGCAACCGTTTGACGCTCTAGTAACTGCCAGAACCTTGAAATATGATGTGAAACGGGCAATAATGTTCTATATTTCTACCTAGTTCTGGATGTTTGCCCCAACATATGTGCAGAAATTCCGGGTGGCGTCACATTCACAAACACAGACCAACCTAGACGGTTTCTGGAACTATTTAACACGATTTAACAAGATATAACAAGATTGCCATCCAGAACTTAACTCTAGATGGCAGGTGGACAATGAAGCCTTTTGGCTTATCGAATGTCCAATACTTTTTATCTACGTATATCCCGCCCTTTTAAGGTAGGTGTCAATTTTATGTTTACACATATTCACGCTACTAGCATCCACACAATCAGGAGATAATCTGTTCCATTCATTTACAGTCCAGAGAATGAGAACTGTCTTATATCTAATCTACACTGCTCCTTTACTAAGGTAACTCCATGTCCTCTGGTCCTTCTATCTTTCTTAACTCCTCTCAATCTCCTGGTATCTAGTGTTGTTAAACCACATTTTTAGGCGTATTTCGTAATTAAGATCCCTCAGTTGTTGTAACATTTTAGTTGCTCTCCTTTGTACTCTTTCTAGCATATCGATGTCCTTCCTGCGATATGGCCTCCACGCTTGAATACAATATTCAAAATGAGACCTAACTATTGTTTTGTACAATATTAGCTCTTTTTCCTTATACGTTTCACCTAATTAATCCAGGGATTTGATTTCCCTTTGAAGCGGCAATACCGCACTGTTCTAAAACCTTCATATCAGCATTAATGGTTAACCTTAAAGGGGAAATGAAATGCAGCTGTTTCATGCTACATATTTAAATATATACTATATAAGTATACATTAATGTTAACAGAAACGTACTCATTTATAAGACAAACTAAAAAAACGATTTTGTTCGATGCCTAAATCGTCGCTATAGAGCACTGCGTATCGCCATCTTTGTTCCAAGCGAGTGGTTTGATTCACTCCTATCTAATCAATGTTAAATTTCGGGGTTTTTCGGTTTACTTCATTAGTAGACATTTCTGTGCGAAAACAAAGATATGGTGCCCTATTATACACGATAGGCGTTCTATAGGTCAACAAATAACTTGTATACGCGTTCGAAATAAAAAGGTGAAATTAAATGGCAACGATTTATAACCAATGAAATCGTTGTTAAAGTCGCACTTCCCGAACGAAGATTTTAGCTGCCAGAAGGGGGTGGGGTTTTCAAAGCAAAGTTCAGAATATTAGATGCGCGCGCATACCGGGACTATTTTTATTTTGTTGACAAAGAGTCGAAGGATTTTGGTAGAGACGAGTTATTATGTGCCATACCGGTTTCACCCAGTGACAGTGTGCGATCCACGGTCCGATAATGTCCGGCCCCGGGTCAGGTTCAGTTGTGGGACTCGGACAGTGACAGTTGGTCTATCGACGACGAAGACGTTACGCGACTTAATAATGTCGCATGGTGTTTGTGTGGACACTGCGTCCCAATGACAATGTCGACGCACATCGAGTTGCTGTGCTGTAGGGATATAGCTGCCGTACTGCACCGTATGACAGACCTTGCAGATGCCTGCATTAGATTTAGTGTCATTACCGATTATGAGTGACGACTTCGAAACGGTTTGCACCAACACAACAGGGCGGTGTTGGAACTTGGAAGTCGGTCTGTTGTCATTGTATGATTTGCGTGCAGACTCGTTGATTCGACCAATAGCTAGTAGGTAAGTACTACGTAGTTCAACAGGTATCAAATAATTATTCTAGCAATAACTATTTCAAACTTAAATAGAGTAATTATACTTGTTCCCACCTCGAATGTTCAGGTTCACTCAATCTTCATAAAATACTATGTCTATGATTTTCATCAAACAATTTTTGATCATTTTCTTAATAAACTTACTTTTATTCTTGACAGGATGTGTGCATCCTTTTTATACAGTTGTTTAATTCCCTATTTAAAAGTGTTCAAGCAACTTGCTTAATTTATATAAAAATGTAGACAAATTGCACACTACCATGCATTCATAGATGCATAATCAGGACATTGTGCAATGTATTATTGATACAAAAATATTTAAGTGGAGTTTTTAATATAATAAAAATATTATGTATATTATGTGTGTGTATTATCAAGACCACATCATGAAATGTAGTCTTACAATCATAATTATTACAGCCCTTCACAAACAAATGAACCAATTCACTGAATTCATGATGTGATATTGATAAAACACACAGTTTTGCCAGTATAACAATAACTAGAAGATACCGGTTGTTTATTATCAACTAATGCAAATAAATGAACTTTCAGAACATATCGATTGATTCGATTAGCCGCCTATCGTCACTTCACGTTGTGGTCAAGGGAGAGACTTGGAAAAGGCAACAGACGTGTTATACCAGCCTGCACTGTATCCAGAAGTGAATGGGGTTTATGAAAATTTAAGCTATTGACATTGCACTATACAGGTGAGTGTACAGTGAAAATAAAAACCATGGATAAGTAAGATTAGATTGACCAAAAGGAAGAATGAATTATTCGGTGCCTTCTTATCCCATTTTTGGCAACAACAATGTGATCTGTAGTGTCTTGCATATCCCTATTCATAATTCGATTTGTAATACTGAAGCCAACATGAAATATATCAACAGTTTATTCATATGGAGAAACAATTCACAAATAAATAAGACTACATGGCAGACTGTGCCAATGCATTAGTCAAAGTCACACACCGGTTTTCAATGTTTCTTTCAGTTGATTCACTTCACATTTTTTAATCTAACTGTATTACAATTTGTCTGTGTCAGTCCTGTGCACATATAGTACATCAATAAGTAACATGTTTATTGATGATATGGGTCATCATTATGATCAAATATTGTGATACAAAAATTATTACATACAAAATATTCCATTACAGTACCAGTTTTACATAATTGTAGGTTTCAACTTTCAACACTAGGGCCATGTGTCAAGAAAACAAGTATTATTATTATTCAAGATACAGATTCAAAACTTGTAGTACTAGTTTTAAAATCTATCAAGTGCCTCCAAATGGATTTATCTAGATTTATGGCACTATATAAGTGTTCTTATTATTATTAAGTACTTTTTGAGATGTTGTTTTGTGATAATGTCAAATGTAATACTAACAATGAAGTATGAATATATAAAAAACGTATAGCTGAATCCTTTGCTGCTTCATTAGTTTGTAGTACACTTTAATAATACTGGCTAAAACATACAGATTAAACAAAAAATATATATTTTGTTGTAAGATGGCACTTTACTTTTACTAAACTTGATGGTAACAGTCCAGTTTTAATGGTAATGGCCCGTATCATTTTTGTGACACACGTCCTAGAAGCCACATTAAAAGTGTACAGTGAGTCATATGAACAAATACATGTACAGTTCAGTGTGATGTTTGAGAATGGTAGTCTGTTGCAAAAAACTCACTATAAGTAACATGTTTGGACTTGGTTAAACTATTCCAATAAATTACATATACCCAAAGTTCCCTACATAGAATAGTGTATAATAAAATACATTGCATACCACAACTAGGATACAAGCTTTTAAGTGGATGTTCCTTACTTTAGGAGGTCCTATACAGTAGTGAGAATGCACTTTGCCTAAAACGTTTCTCTATTTCTGCCAGTGATGTTCAAACTATGTTATTTAACCATAGAAATCCATTGTCATTTGAAATTGGATGTCGTTTCAATTGGGTGGCACTAAACCGAATTGATACGGATACAACTAGTTTTCCGTAAAGCCGCTTCTTTGCTTTGTCACAGCCTCCTCTTTTGCTGGTTTTTCGATGCCTGCATGCTCTGCTAGAGTTACCTCCTTACTTGATGTTGCAACTTGGAGCACACTTCACAGCTTTGTGCCACTCGTGCATCTAGCTGCAATGCCCTCTAGAATTTCTCCTTGGAAGCTGTAGTCCTTTGACGCCATCACTTTCTTCACTACATACCCAGCAGACTTTTAATACTGCAGCTGATACCGTAGCTTGTTGTCTGCTGTTTTCACCATTTCCCGCTGATTGAACAAATGATAAATCTAAAATCAGTATAACAATAGAAATATCTGAAGAATAGCTGGCTATAGTAGCTTGCTTGTATGCTCTCTCTCTCTCTCTCTCTCTCTCTCTCTCTCTCTCTCTCTCTCTCTCTCTCTCTCTCTCTCTCTCTCTCTCTCTCTCTCTCTCTCTCTCTCTCTCTCTCTCTCTCTCTCTCTCTCTCTCTCTCTCTCTCTCTCTCTCTCTCTCTCTCTCTCTCTCTCTCTCTCTCTCTCTCTCTCTCTCTCTCTCTCTCTCTCTCTCTCTCTCTCTCTCTCTCTCTCTCTCTCTCTCTCTCTCTCTCTCTCTCTCTCTCTCCTCTCTCTCTCTCTCTCTCTCTCTCTCTCTCTCTCTCTCTCTCTCTCTCTCACTCTCTCT
>OZ023216.1:41861538-41866538 GCA_963995525.1 Escarpia spicata
TCTAGCAAATGCTGTGACTAGATTACGATTGTTTGTAGGTGAAGACGTTGTCTTCATTGGTAGAAATTCATATCACTTTTGACTACAAAAGTTTCTGCACTTGCCAACTTTGTTTTAATTCCGAAAAGATTCATTAGCATTTCAGCATGCTTGTAACAACCAGTAATGTACTAATCGACCACTAATATATTAATATATTAAGCAATAATGTAATAACAACGACCAGTAATGTAATAATCGTCCAATAATGCAATAACGACCAGAGAAGGAGAGAAGGAGAGAAGGAGAAAAGGAGAGAAGGAGAGAAGGAGAGAAGGAGAGAAGGAGAGAAGGAGAGAAGGAGAGAAGGAGAGAAGGAGAGAAGGAGAGAAAGAGAGAAGGAGAGAAGGAGAGAAGGAGAGAGAAGGAGAGAAGGAACAGTATAGAGGCAGACAGGCAGATATGTAACCATAAACACAGACACACATGCACGCACGCACGCACGCACGCACGCACGCACACATACACACACACATACATATAGGGAGAGAGAGAGGAGGAGGAGAGAGATGTTGAGGGAATGATGGAGGGAGGGAGGGACTGAGAGGAAGAGAGAGAGACAGAGGGAGTGAGAGAGAGAGCGAGAGAGAGAGAGAGAGAGAGAGAGAGAGAGAGAGAGAGAGAGAGAGAGAGAGAGAGAGAGAGAGAGAGAGAGAGAGAGAGAGAGAGAGAGAGAGAGAGAGAGAGAGAGAGAGAGAGAGAGAGAGAGAGAGAGAGAGAGAGAAGAACAGCAATACGGGGGGATGAGGCAGATACAGTTACTACCCCATCATGGGAAATGATTTTGGAACAACAACACACATTCCAGAGTCATTGTACGTTAAAACATATAAACCATGTTTAAGTGCTGAAAATTAACTTGGACTATATTGGAAACACGTCATTTAAAAATCCTGGAGTCGCCTATAGGCTGTAACCATTCTGTTATGCAGTCGGTTTGGTGTTGCGAGGCGGCCGTTCAGGGCACTGCCTAGACTTCCGGCATATTTGCATGCTCACTACCGCGTCGCTGACGAAGCAAATTAAATTGTCTTAACGACCGCGGCGTTCCATTGTTAACAAAGAGGCGTGGTTGTGTGTGTCAGAAGGTTCAAAAAGTTACCCGGTAGCATTCGGTTGTGCTTACTGTTGCAGCGCGTACAATTCGTAAAAAATACCACACTCGAGTCATTGAAGCTAATATTTTCAGGGACTAAATCACGAATTTGGTAAAGGAAAATTATGGGTGTCGACCACAATGGTGTAAGATTACCCTGTGTTTTGATTAACGTTATGCGTGGGATAACATGACGAATGATGTAAACAAAACGACCCCCCAATGCGGTCAAACAAACAAAAATGCGGTAAATTAATGTTATGGGTGGGCCGACAAAATAACGTGAATACTGTCAAAAGCAACAGCGTCAGTCAATCTGAGGACACTTACAAAATCCGCAAATGTTTCTGTTTCTTTTTTATATATAATTATTATTACTAACTAACACGTTTCCGAAACTCTTTTGAACGACAGAACACTACACGGACGATTTAAACTAATAATACTTGCTTCCTCTGAGACTGTATTGACCACGTTTTTATCCACGCTAATCCAATGGGTTGATATTTCACAACGCGGGATGAAAACTATACTTTCTGAACATATCTCCCTAGCTCTTGCAACAATTCGCTGCATAAAATAAATTTCCGTCACAAACTTAGTCTACGTCGCTCATTGATACAGTGCCGTGATGTTCTCTCATAAATATCGCCAATTGAAGCAATTAACTGCAGGATTGGTGTCATTTATTATATGAAATTTTTATTTCATATTCTGCCATATTCGAATGAAAATCACGATTAGTTTGTTTTACAACGAAACTCTATCTTCTCGCTCTATGATACGTAAGCCTAGTTTATGTACTGTTGTGTTAGTGTCTCGTGTGGATCAATTATATATATATATATATATATATATATATATATACATATGTGTATATATATAATATAATATAAACGAATAAATTAAGGCGAGTTCTTACGTTTTGTGTCCAGAACTAAGGGGATCCCTACAAGACGAACAGAAACAACCTGAAACGAAAGTCTAACAGTTAGTAAATGCACAGTAGATAAAAGAGAGAATTAAACTGTCCGAAGGGACACTTGAAATGGACTCATCTTCTTTCTGTGCGCCATTGAAAGCAGGTGTAAATATCCCATAACTTTAAGTCTCGATTGTCCAGTCGTGTGTTACAACATGTGCTCAGTAAACAGCCCGCGGTGATCTAACCCTGAATCCACGCTTGCTCTCGACAACAACATAACAATACTCACCCGTTACGGTCGGAATCAACCAGGTAGATGAGTCGTTTGTATCAACGTGTGCACTTCAGGCGTGTACCTGCTGTTGCCGTGTCGCCGAGCAAACTGCGTGCGTGCGTGGCAGCGCAACCAACGACAGCCAACCGCGACTGACGTCACTCATGTAATTCTATAATCGAGCGCTAAAATGTAACGGATACATGGACACAGGACGGACACGCTTGACTTGAAGCGGACACAGGACGGACACGCTTGACTTGAGGCGAGCGCGTGAATGCCACGCGCCGACACAACTAATGGTGGCGGCTCACAACGCCTCGGCACAGTCGCCTCGGCTTGCATACGCGTGTTCTCTTTATGAAGGGTTTCAAGCGGCTGTCGGAACTAACGCGCAGGAGCACATTTCGCTGATATCCAAAACGATCGGGTCTAAGGGAATGACTTTGAACGGTGGCTTCCCGGCAGGATCGTAAGCACAAAAAAACATATCAGTGTGTGTGTGTGTGTGCGTGCATGCGTGTGTGTGTGTGTGTGCGTGCGTGCGTGCGTGTGTGTGTATGTGTGTGTGGATGGGTGGGTGGGTGTGTGGGCGGGTCTGTGAGTGAGTGGGCGGGTGTGTTTGAGGGTGTGTGGGCGCGTGTGTGCGTGTGCGTGCGTATGTCTGGGTTTATATAATAATTGTATATCTGCGCGCGTTTGATACGTGCAGTGCGTGTGGTGTGGTGTGTGTTCGTGCGTGTGATTATGTGTTCGTGTTTGAGATACTCGCATTATTTACATTTTCATCAACCATGCATCTCTCTGCTGCTTCAGGACGCGCACATTCTAACGGACGATTGTCAATATCTGTCCAGTGAAGCAGGTTCATATCGGACACAACAGTGCTGGTAGCGGACCGGCCTGGTACCTAAGGAGGGTTTACGCCTACAACCGAGCCATGGATATCAACTATCGCTGTGTGTGCAATTGCTGGATGGTTTCACCTAATCTTTACAAAATCCTTACCTGCCAGAAAATCTACTGCTGTATTTCCGTGTCTCGATTTCAACTACACACCCATCGCCGACTTCTCGCTGTTGTGGGTTTCGTTTTCTGATAACATCTGAACAGTTCGTTGTTCCTTAATTAAAATATCATGTTCATCAATAAAACATTGTTGAAAGCAACAAAACGTGTTATTTGATTGTATTCCTCTTGTGTATAATACTGGTATACAGTATAATAGTAAGGATTATGCAATCGGTTTGCAAAGAAATAATTATGATAATTTATAGTATTACAGTAAATTCTGAAAGCTCGCGCAATACGTCGCATCCTAAACAAGTTTACAACTGAATTAATGATCATCGTCAACACCTACAAAAGCATACCATAAATATAATAATTGTTTTAATTGAGTAGAGTGTGCGATATGTTATTGTATTCGAACTAGGGTGTGTGTGTATGTATGTTGGTGTATGTGCGTGTTTGTGTATCTGTGTTTGTGTGTGTGTGTGTGTGTGTGTGTGTGTGTGTGTGTGTGTGTGTGTGTGTGTGTGTGTGTGTGTGTGTGTGTGTGTGTGTGTGTGTGTGTGTGTGTGTAAGCGCATGCGTGCGTGCGTGCGTGCGTGCGGGCGTGCGGGCGTGCGGGCGTACGGGCGTGCGGGCGTGTATGCATGAATATATGCGGGTGTATTAACGATTGCCTGTTAAACATCTTGAAATTCGAGAGCTAAACTTTCCGATTTTAATTCATGACTTCAGTGATTGCACGTATTACCCTATATATGTCAAGATTATCAGCTTTTTATGAGGTACCTCAGTTGTTCTGAACGTAAAACGTAATACGCGCATAAAACGTAACTTAACAGTCGTTTGAATCACGCGGGCGTGGCAAATACTGGGAAAAAACAGCCCATGCGTCATGTACTTGGCAGCATGAAGTAGACGCTGACACAACATGTTCACGTCTACCCTCATGCCAATAGCACAGCAATAAGATATTATTTGACAATTCTACACTGTCACTAGGGCATATCGGTGGACGTGAACTTCATATTCTCTCCAACCTTCATAATTTTCAACACCCATAACATTAATTTACTGCACTAATATCTGGTGTTTATGTAATGGGACTGTGTTTTCTAATATTTGGTAAATGTTGTTATGCTATTACAGTAGTATGTTATTACACGTAGAACTACGTATAATAAGTCGAAGACAAAGACAGTTCACAGACTCGCCGGCGGTGTTTCCGTTCTGTAATGAACCATCCGTAATGTGGCGCCACCAGTTGGTGCCCTACGATCGCGCGATTATCTAGACGGCGTTAGGTGGAGCCACCGTTTGATGCTCTTGCAACAGCTTGAACCTTGAAATATGATGTGAAACGGGCAATGATATTCTATCGTTCTAGCTAGTTCCGGATGTTTGTTAGGGCATCTGGGCACAAATTCCGTGTGGCGTTACATTCACATATATATACAGACGCAGACCTATCTAGACGTTTACTAGAATGTTTACTGTAGCTAAATGTGAGGTATATTTGACTATTACGAAAAACGTCCTCAACTGATAGGCGACATCGGAACAGTCGCAGAAACCACACTTAATCTTTTGAATGATTAATGGGCCTGTAAGTTTCGCACCTCGTTTTCGATCTGCAGTCGACTCCATTTGAGCGA
>OZ023216.1:41874038-41883282 GCA_963995525.1 Escarpia spicata
AAGCCTCGGTGGAAGTTGAGGTTCTTCAACCCTCAATGGTACCAGACGCTCTTCCGTCGCCTCGATCGGCCTTCTCTCGCGCAAATGATCCTGGTGACGCTTCCACACTCTGTCATCCTGCAGACGTACCTCGAAGGTCAGCGGACCCAGCCGGTTCTCTATCACCGCAGCGACCCATTTCGGTTGTCCCTGAAAGTTCAACGCCCAGACACAGTCTCCTGTCATGAAACTTCGCTCCACTGCTCTCTGGTCGTGGCGTTCTTTGTCTTCTTCCTGTTTGCGCAAGACTCGGTTCTGAATGGATGGTCGTAGAAGATCCAGTCGTGTGCTCGGTGGTGCCTTCAACACAAACTCTGTTGGAGCTCTGCCGGTTGTAGCTTGTGGAGTTACCCTGTAGCGTGCTAGGAAGATGTAGAGACGATCTTCTAGGTTGCCATTTGTCTTCTTCAACCCTGCTTTTACAGTCTGAACGGCGCGTTCAGCTAAGCCATTACTGGATGGGTGATAAGGTGAAGACTTGATGTGTTTGATTCCGTTAGCTCGACAAAACTGTTCAAACTCCTCACTGGTGAAACAGCTTCCGTTATCTGATACCACTGTGCTTGGTAGACCCAAAATCGCAAACGTCTGTCTTAGCTTCGTGAGAGTTGCACTGGTTGTCGCAGCTGATACAACGTGTGCATCGATGTACTTGCTGTGAGCATCGACTATGATGAGTATCATACGTCCCTCGAACGGTCCCGCATAATCAATGTGTATTCGATGCCACGTTCGTCCCGGCCATTCCCATGGATGCAGTGGTGCCACTGGTGGTTGTTTGCTGTGTATTTGGCATGTCGTGCAGTCCTTAACACACATCTCGATTTCAGCGTCCAAACCTGGCCACCAGAGGTAGCTTCGGGCTAACGCCTTCATCTTCACTATGCCCGGATGCGTCTCGTGTAGTTCTTTCAACAACGTGTCACGACCCTTTGGTGGTACGATGACTCTTGCTCCCCACATCAGCACCCCGTGTTGGACACTCAGTTCGTCTTTCCTTCGAGTGTAACTCTCCCACTTGCGTGGTACATCGTTAGGCCATCCTCCTTCCACGAACCGTAGAACTTGTGACAGCATCGGATCGTTTGCTGTCCATTTAGCGATGTGTTCTGCCGTGATGGGTGTATCGTTCATGGTTGCAAGTGCTAGAACCACTTCCTCCGGGACTGGTACTCGTTCAGGAGTGTCTGGTAGTGGCAAGCGACTCAATCCGTCTGCATGACAGATACTCGTACCCGGTCTGTACTCCAGATGGTACTGATAGTTGCTTAGTGTTAGTGCCCATCTCTGAATGCGTGAACTAGCCATTGCGGAGATGGCACGATCTTCCTTCAACAGCCCGACCAACGGCTTGTGGTCGGTCTGCAACGTGAAGTCCCTCCCGTAAAGGTACTTATGGAAATTGGATATCCCGAAGACCAACGACAACGCTTCCTTTTCCAGCTGTGCGTACTTCTTTTCCGCTGTGGAGAGAGAGCGTGATGCGTATGCGATAGGCTTGTCGCTGCCATCGGGCAATCTGTGTGACAGTACGCTTCCAATCCCGTAAGGAGATGCGTCACTGCTCAAGATGATCGGGAGTTCAGGGTTGTAGTGTACAAGCACATCTGAAGAAACAAGCAGTGCCTTAGACTCATCGAAAGCCTTTTGTTGCGCCGGACCCCACTTCCACTTTGTGTGTTGGCGTGTCATTTCATGCAGCGGAGCAAGCAGCGTACTGAGATTGCGCAAGAAGTTGTGATAGTAGTGAATGAGTCCTAGATAACTCCTCAACTCCTGTACATTCTGCGGTGCAGGCGCGTTCTGTACTGCTCGCACTTTGTCTTCCGTAGGATGAATACCTTCAGCATCAATCGCATGACCTAGATAGGTGCACGATTTCTGATGAAACGCACATTTCTCCTTCTTCAGGCGTAACCCTGAGTTTTGTAGTCGCGTTAGCACAGTAGCCAGATTACGATCGTGCTCTTCTGGCGTTCTTCCTGTGACCAGGATGTCGTCGAGGTAGACTACAGTCATGGGTATGTTCTGTAGTAACTGCTCCATGATTCTCTGGAAGATACCTGGAGAAGAACTCACACCGAAAGGCAGACGTTCGAATGCGAACAGCCCTTTCGACGTGTTGATTGTAGTCAACGGACGTGATTCTTCATCCAGTACGACCTGTTGATACGCATGGCTCATGTCCAGCGTGGTGTACAGTGTACCACCTGCTAATTTTGTAAACAGATCAGATACGTTCGGGATCGGGTACTTGTCTACCTTGACGGCTCTGTTGATGGTTACCTTATAGTCGCCACAGATTCTGACTGCGCCGGTAGATTTCAAGACCGGTACAATGGGCGCGGCCCACTCATAATACTCCACAGGACGGATGATTCCGGCCTTCTGCATACGATCTAACTCGTCCTCTACTTTGGCTCGTAAAGCAAGAGGTACAGGTCGAGGTTTACAATACCTCGGTTTAACCGTGTCATCAACGTAGAACTTCGCAGTCAGCCCCTTTAGAGTGCCTAGTTCCTCACTGAACATTGATTCGTAAGGCTTTAGGAAGTCCTCTCTGTCTACCTGGTTCACGGTAGCCCAGTTCACTTTCAACACTGTTAGCCAGTCCCTTCCCAACAGGTTAGGTCCCGACCCAGGCACTACGATTGCCTGCAGCCTGTGCTGTTGATTGTTGTGACAAACGTTCACCTGTGCTCGCCCTAAAGGCTCAATTGTGGTACCTACGTACGTTCGCAACCTCGGAACGTTACGCGTGTCGAGAGTGAGCACAGATGTCTTGCAGATTTTAGCCCACTCATCCCCCGATATAAGCGAAACTGCTGCTCCGGTATCTATCTCCGTAGCCACTTCACTTCCCTCTATCTGGACATTGCAAATGTACGGTGGTATGGTGTGGGTGGCACTTGCGTGATACAGGCTAAGTGTGTATGTGTCTTCACATAACTTGTCATTGCGTTGCGAGTGTGTGTCATTTTCTACTAAGTGTGTCTGTTGAGTGTTTGCATTGCACACATTAGCAAAGTGATTTAGCTTTTGACACTTGTAGCATCTCCTGCCCCAAGCTTTGCACATTCGCCGATCGTCGTGTGGCGATCCACCACAGCCTGAGCATGCTGGTGCTGCCCCCTTGTGACGTCTGTACCGCTGCTGACTACTCACGACTGGTCGATCGTCTCGACGTGGCGTCCCTTGGCGATCAGGCGGAAAACGCTTTCTTGGTGGATTGCGATCTCTGTGTGTCGCCACCTGGCGACCAAAGCTGAAACCTCCATGTGAAGAGTAGCGCCGCCCCTCGTCATTCGATACGGCGTGGACAGGCCTCGGTACGGTCGAAAAAGAGTTTCTCATGATTTTCGACTGCTGTAGCGTAGCTTCCAGTGTGCGCCCGAACGTCAGTAACTTCTCTAGCGTGATTGTAGGTTCACTTAACCCCTTGTCACGCACTTTTGACATGGCACATTTTTGGATGATTTGCGACTTCAATTCTCTGTCTTTCTCATGGAACTTACAGTTTTTGGCTAGTTGCTGCAATCGTGCATTGAATTGGTCCAGCGTCTCTGACGACGTCTGTTCAGCCTGTCGGAACTTGAATATTTCATATTCTTCATTGCACTGCGGCCTGAAGTAAGCAGTGAGCTTCCGCTTGGTTTCTGCGAAATCATCATTTTCTGTCACCCCCACTGCTTCACTCAATTCAAACACTGCCTCACCAGCATAATGAAGCAACATCGCTCTCATTCTTGTATCGTTCTGAATGTCTTTAGCCACCACAAAGTTCTCAAAGCGCCTCACCCAACGCTCCCAGCGATGGCCTGCGCTGTCAGTCGGCTCCAGCGAAAAATGTGCGACGTCAGCGACAGTTTCCATTTTCACACAGAAATTAGACGTAGTCTAGTTCAAAGTAACTCGTAAAGTTGTCAGTTTACCTCGTCGCCAATTAATGTCGTGTACTGGCCGTGGGCTGTGCGTACAGGACATTATAGAATGAACATTCTCGTAGAGAAAGTATGAACACGTTTATCGTGACACATTGAGATGTAAAAGGAAAAGAGGAAACGGGGCATGGTAAACGGTTCCGCGATCAAGGATCTAACAGGATATACCTTCAAAACAGTTTACAAACAGGATACACACTGTGACCGTTGGTAAGTACTATGATATTCTGTCAAATACTGATACATGACAACCAGTTTGACCAAAATTTTACACAGATAGTTGGTAGTTTGAATGTTTTAGCTGATAAGCTCGTATAACTTCCTTAACACGGGACAAATACACACAACCTTGAGGCTTGATTTATACCAGTTCATACCAGTTCATACCAGTTAACGGGGACATTTTTCACTCGCTATAGCATGTCGGTGTTTTTGAGTTGTATATCCGTGTTTGTAAGGTGTTTGTCAGTGTTTGTAAGTTGTTTGTCCGTGGTTATGTACTGTAGGTCAGATAGCCTTTAGCCCCTATGCTTTAACATGGAGAAAATGACCTATCGTTTAACTTGGGGAAAAATTGAAGGGATTACATTACACACGCGCAAGTTCAATACAAGGTCTAACCAAAGTACTACCTGCTTAACCATTTCACCTCGCGTACAAAATTACTGCGCATAGCAGTTTAATGACGTCACTGACCATGACGTCACTGCATCATGACGTCACATGAAGGGATTACATTACATACGCGCAAGTTCAATACAAGGTCTAACCAAAGGCAAAGCACTATCTGCTTGACCAACTCCCCTCGTGTACAAAATTACAGCGCGTACCATGACGTCATACAGGGTGCGCGTGCTCGCGACAAACAAACATGTCCAGACCTGTCTCGAGTACGGGTTTTTGTAACAGACACCAAAGGTCTAATTCCAAAATGGTCGCTCTGTTCGAAAAACAAAACAAAACGAGGCTATAGGCTCTGATATAACATAGTCCTATATATAATCTACATTTCGTATACATTACTTCAGACAAACCTGTCTCCGTTGAATATATAACCCCTTTTGTTATACATTACGCCTTACTATAACACCATATATTCGACATGTCATAGTCAAACAAATAAAGGCTCGGTCCCTGGGCGAAGCCTGGACCTACGGGTCAAGCAATCTCGTGTGTGACATATTCAAATGGTGTTCGGTATATTTTATTTTATTCAAAAAGTGGTCGCGTACCTTTGCGATAAAAATCCCTATGCTTTAACATAGGGTGAAGATTCCCTATGCTTTACCATGGGATACAAATTCGAAAAGTGGTCGGATACCTTTCCGATAAAAATTTCCTATGTTTTAACCCAGCTGTTGTCTATGAGAATCTCGAAAACCATTTTCGGAGGGATCCCTATCTCTCCCACGTTAAAATCCTATCCTTTAACCCGGCCGTTCAACCGAGTCTCGAAAACCGTTTTCAGGGCAAATCGGAAGTTAATTGTAAACGAGATTTCTCGTTTACCAGTTTTGGAGGAATCCCTATCTCTCCCATGTTAAAAATCCCTATCTTTAACCCGGCCGTCAACTGGGTGGAAAATCCCTATCCTTTAACCCGGCCGTCAACTGGGAGGAAAATCCCTATCTCTTAACATGGGATTTCCACAGGGTTAATCATTCGGTGCACGGTACTTAACCTCTATTACTACTACTGCTGCCTGACTGTTTCTCTCATTTTACATTTCCCTGATGATTAAGTAATATAAAACTGAAGTAACAACGCTATAACACAATTCATAATGCTACAATAAACCGACTAACCTAAACGTCAACAACTGTTTCATGGCTTCCGCAATGCTAAAATCAGTCGGCACGAATTGTTCTTGTCGACATTCGGCTCCACTCGCACGGAATATCGTTATGTATCTCGCCCATTATTTAATGTCAGGTGCGTACTCTAAAATTTAGAATAAAAGAAAAAAACTAGATTAAGATGGTAAGAATGAGTCAAGAGGTGACTCGACAGGGCCGAGATGACCGCGTGAACAGCCAAGAATGGAAGAAAATGGAGATCGGAATATAACCTATTCTAGTGGGGAAGTAGCCATATCGTCAACAGGGAGGAACTAACAGAGCTTTAGAAATTACATATCAACAAACTAGAAATCACTGAGGAATTTAAAATAGAATATTCCATTTTATGAAATTGATATTTTTGGTCACTGGAGGAATTTAAAGAAACATACGTGCACGATATCCCATTCTCCCTTATATTTGTCGTTAGTGACTGGATTTGTACATTTTGCCAAACTTGCGTATAAATGGCTGAAATAAATCATAACGTCCATAAAGTTGAGAAGTAACTATGTTACACTGTTTTAATGTTTGCATGTTTGGTATCTTCCCAATATCCTTCTCGTCTGTTCTCCCACGTAACAAGTTTCTAAACAGCGAGGTTTGCAGCAGATGTATGGCTAGACCCAGCTAATGGCAAGATGACCTCAACAAAGACGCTGTGATACTTTCTTTATGTTATTGCTCTGTATAATGGTTTTATTTATGGTACACGACGGACGTCCTCTTCAGTCGTTCGATGATGGAACGGATGGATAGTCATATCGGGTCGACCATGCGATCCATATTAATAAAAATATCCTAATTTCTTATTTACCTTGATTAAATGATGCGTTCTAGCTACCATCCTTCCGCCTCACCTCAGCAGCCCACCCTACAAAGATCGACATCATCGGCGTTTTCCATCACCATGCGTTTTACCCATATCATACTACTTTCCATCGCGATGCCCATTTCTTCGCAAAACTCCGTGCCGTTTGTCTCTGTCTCTTCGACGGCGTTATCTCGCTCCTGCTCGCAGAAGCGAAAAAGAACTCTATGTTTCGTTTCGGAAATGTTTTCTCCGGGCGTTTACGGGAACATCTCAACATTGTTGGTTTACATCGGAACATAACACATAGCGTAATATAACATAACGTAACGCAATCTTTATTACGGTTCTTTTTACACCTTGCTCTCACAGGTAAGCATTTCAGAGAATGATGATGTCGGCGGGCAAGTGATGGGTGGGTGGACGGAATACTCCGTCTAGTTTAAAAAAAGGTAAGTACTTATATAGCGCAGTATCCGGTCCTAAGGATTGCTCAAAGCGCTCTGTACCTGGCAGACTTGATCAATCGAACATCATCTCGACTTCTCTGGGAACCATTCAGCGACGCTGCAATTAATGCGCGAAGACTATTCGTACACGAATATACACCACTATCTATAGCCAGGTACTCATTCATACAGCTGAGTGAACTGAAGCAATGTAGAGTAAACGAACTTGCCCAAAATTCGACACCGCCGCACAGGATTCGAATCTGCGTTCTCTCAGTCGAGAGTCCGGAGGTCTTACCGCCGTGCTACTGCGCTCCACAAATGAGTTCATAGGTGTATTGCGTTTCGATGGAATTGTTATTATCTACCACAGGCGGAGAAATCTAACAACCTTTCTGCGATAAAGAAACTATTATATATTATGATGTTCTTGCACGCAGAGATGCATGCAATTTGCGTAAAGTATTTGGTTTTATCATTTATAAATATATTTAAGAGTATACATGACAGCAGTTTGTGGCGCAGCACAGTCGGCATATATAGGTTCCTAATTTTGATAACATTTGGCGCGTGAGTGCGTGCGTGCGTGCGTGCGTACGTGCGTACGTGCGTGCGTTTGAGCATGCGAGTGAGACATTTGTAAACAAATATAACCGCATGTTTGTAGTTTGTGTGAAAATCGTCAGGATAAGCTGTTCATGCTGGTCTAGCTTGCACGTGTACTGCGGTGTCTGCACATTGCATTCTTAGCTTTCTAGCACTCACTCTTTCTCTTTCTCTATCTCCCTCCGTCCCTCCCTCCCTCCCTCCCTCCCTCCCTCCCTCCCTCCCTCCCTCCCTCCCTCCCTCCCTCCCTCCCTCCCTCCCTCCCTCCCTCCCTCCCATGGACACTCGATGTCTTACACAAGTGTCATTGTCAAGGAATCTCTAGGAGCTCATTGAGGGAGTGTCTCAATATGTCAGCTGCCGGGAACTGTGAGATTTCACTAGATTCTTCCAATTTTAAAATAAACTGTTAATTGTACGTATAGACAGATACATTGCATTAACTCTTTCGTGTGTGTGCCCAAACCATTGCTTTTTTCCCTTTAAAATTACCAGTGCAAATACAGACGTTGAGAAGGCACAGATAACTCCACCAGTTTTATGTATAAAATGTGTTTTCATGTAAGTGCGCGGCGTGCATGTAAAGTCAACTAGGACAACCTTTTTTAAATATCTCCTAATATTAATCACTGGACATTACAGCTTGCCAATACACCTGTTTCGTGGGCGTTATCTCGTTGTCACAATAAGTAAATGTCCCGATGTATACAATGCCGAGTCGTACATCATGCGAGTATATATCAGCGGATCTGCCCACGGCTGCTGTACACAACGCTTCGAACTTGAAGAGAGTCAAACTCGAAGTTCTTCCCCGCCCAAGAGATGACTACTCGACGACTCGCGTGCCTAGCGTCGGTCAGCTTCCTGCTTGGCCAAATGGACTCATTCTCTTGGGCTCCTCCAGGTTTTTTAACCATTTATTTCGCCTTTTCACCACACGTGTAGTCTTGGTATGCCTTTACATCTGGGGTAGATTATCGTGATTGGCACTATTTATATGTGACTATTTAAGCAGTTGGGATTAGCGATACGGCAGTTGTGTCTTTAAATCGCCACGATCGTATTGTTACGTGCACTCAGTGCCAAGTTTCAAACATTAGTACTTCGTCGAGATATAATACATTTTATTAATGTAGCATACTTCGCAGAACACATTCCATAATGTATTCCACATTTTTATTCCCGCGCCTTTACAATGTATATATTCGAAACATTGAAACCAAACATCGACAACAAATGCGTTATTGAACTGTTATCACGCCCATATCACAGTTCCCATTATTGTAATTATGAGCAGTATTTATCGTAAATATGCATAGATATATGTCATGAAACAGATTGATCTTCTTACTGCTTGCTAGTACCGCATCAAGACGAGGACTGGCATCCTAACGGGCGCAGCAACCAATGCCATCGCGCCTATTCGACTCTATGGAAAAGACTCAAACTGTGGTTGGAAACAACTGCATACCAACTGCAACACTTTATCGGGGTGAGAATATATTACTAAAGAGTAACGGTTGCGAAAGTGTTATTTCCATCAGTGTTGTGTAATTGTTT
>OZ023216.1:41888482-41983238 GCA_963995525.1 Escarpia spicata
TTTTCATGCAAACGTCATTTATTTTGTGTACCAGATTCCAAGCTAACATATTATGGACAACAAGACTTATACTTAATAATTACATTTTCATGTGGTGTTTGATTGTAGAAGCTTTGGCTCTATTTTTGTTCCGGGTTACCACATATTTATTTATAGGCTGTAGCAGATGCACTTATGGGAATCGGTGAAATGTGTGCACAATGTTGTGATGCAAATAGAGAATATACATAAACATCATATATTGCAGAAACATCCATACATACATATTAATGAAACTAATGTGTGATTATAGGGTGTGCTTGGAGACATCATGACAGTCCAGCAGCTGGAAGCACAAACAGTATTTAAATGCGGAAAAGGAGGACAGACCACGATGATCGTGGCGCACAAAGAAGTGGGTCGATATGCAATTCCTTAATATTAATAACTGAGCCCCACCTAAAAAAAATCCAATCCATTCTGACAAGTATCATCACTGCGTCGTATATATCGTATGCTATTAATACATGCATGCACTTCTTCATCTTCAAATGAATGATGCTGGCTTGGCAAATAGAGTGGGTAGAAAGACAAAACGGTGGGTATAAAGAAGAAGCAATATCATTAATATACTCGATGGAACTTGTACGACCTTCTTGGGCACTTCTTCACTGTCCAACTGAATCGTTCTCTGCAAAGTAACTACTGAATGTCACAGAACATTTCTAAAGAGTGTTCAGAGCTGGATCAATATAATTTTTTGAAATAATATTAGTATCTGTTCCGGTCTAGTTATTTTGTGACTATTTAGTAAATGTTCATACTTAATAATTTGCCTTACAGAATCATGCCATAAACAACTCGATGCCTGTTGAAGTGCCGAATGAACAGGCTTTCCCCGGCTCGTACTGTGTACTACTGGAGACGAAATGGTGGATCATTTCATCACAATTGATAGGAACATCAAGATAATTAGTACCTCTATGTCTCCATGCAGACCATGTATGTGTTACTTTCAGTGTACCACACTGTGTGGATCAGCTACCCAAGGGCCTACTCACAGGTGCTTGGGTTGCTCCAGCAGTGTGTGCTCAATGAGCCATTCGTTGAGCCCAAATCCCGAAACGTCATCCAATTTTTGGACAAACTCGAACGACTGACGTAAGTGGTGCATTCTATTCAAATACCACTCACTCTATTTGTGTGTGCGTGTATGTTCATTGCGCAAGCCAAACGACACCAGACGTGCACTTCTGACTGTTTAACGAATACAATAATGAATACAATACACTCTACGTGCACACTACATTTGTAGTTATACACTGTCAAAAAAGGTTCGAATATGTGGTGCACCTCCACTGTCCAGTATCACAGCATCCAACCAAATCTTGCTGAACTACGCTGTATCGTTTGTATGTTTTCTTCATTCTTACAAAACATGGATTTCAGATTTTTATTTATATATACATGTTCCTTCTGTTAACTATCGAAATTGGTTGCATTATGTTTTTGCAACTTATACAATAATAAATGTTGATATTAACACACGTGTTCTACTCCACTCGGAACTATGCATGCAGGGGTTCCAAGCTAAACATCTTGGAATCTGCTATACGCCTATTTCAACTAAACGCCATGAACTAAACACCATGTAGGTATTTTTAAACATCTAGACGTTTTCAGTTTTAAACGCCTGGCGTAAATAAATAAACACATGACTCAGCTATGCACCATGTAGACACAACTTTTAAACACCTAAACAAATCCAAGCTTCAGAGTGTTTAAACGTCAACACCCTGGAGTTTATAAACCTAAACAGCAATTGTTGAAAATTAAACGCCTAAACACGTTTACGAAAAACACGTGTTTAAAGGTTGTGTCTACAGGGTGTATAGTTTGGTGTTTAAAATCTAAATATATGTTTTTACAGTGTGTTATATTTTGTATTTGTTAATGGATTAATTACCTGACCAGTAAAATATGTTTTGAACGATAAACACATTGGAATTAACCACAGAGAAAAACATGGTATACTGGCTCCATTGCTGCGGTCATCTTGACATTCAAAGGCTCAAATATGCTCACGACGAATATATAAATACCGTATCCAGGGTGTTGCAGCTCGGTCCCTTGGCGAGCGGGTTTATACTTTATATTATTTATGACATTCTGACATGAACAACATATCTTGTTTACTGTAGGGTGTACCTAATATCTTACGGTAGGCCTAATTGTTACAACAAATGCATTTACGAGAAAACTGTTTTGTTGCGGTGCAAGTGTGGATCGAAGGTAGTAACATATACCTAACAACACTGACAGAGACCGTGCTGAACCGCTGAATTTCAGGCGAAAAATCTCCAACAGAATCCCCGAACCGTCTTCGAGACAGCACACAGCAGAAGTTCCGACTAACAATCTCCAACACCACCCTACCCCCCGTCTTCCGATGTCAAGATCCGACACAGCATGACGATACAGCGCGACATGGGAAACGTGGTGACCAGCTGATGAATCTCGCGGAATTAAAACTAAGGGAGGGAGAGACAGAGATAGAGGGGAAGGAAGTTGGATATTGAGAGATAGAGAAAAAAGAGAGGGAGGTTAGAAAGTGAGAGACAAGAAGTGACGTACACAATGTAGGACACCTGCCAGTTTGTTTAGAAAAGTATCACGCGCATGCTCAAACGCACGCATGCACCCACGCACACGTGTTATTAAAATTAGGAAACCATATATGCCGACTGTGCTTCGCCACAAAATGCTCTCATGTATACACGTAAATATATATATATATATATATATATATATAGAGAGAGAGAGAGAGAGAGAGAGAGAGAGAGAGAGAGAGAGAGAGAAAGAGAGAGAAAGGGAGAGAAAGAGAGATAGAATATAGGGACTACGCCACAAAATGCTCTCATGTATACACGTAAATATATATATATATATATATATTATCAAAAATAGATAAGCGAGCGAAAAATGAACAACTGTCAAACACGTTCCAAAAATGCCTTTTTAATGATTTCTAGTACCAATGCGGTTCGTCGGATCCCAACAATATTGATGTCATTTGAAAGTTTAAGCGTTCTGCTATTCAAACATATAAATGGTTTCCTGATATTCAGTCCTAAAATTAATCGAAAACGGACCTACAACCGGGCCCGTTCCGGTGTCTTAGACACTGCGAACCATGTTGTTTCGTCGACACAGTTCACCAACCTACCGATTGAGGCACCACTATCTGATTTCATGGTATAAGCTCCACCCGCTTTCAAACGGCTGCTAAAATGACATACGTGAAGTAGGCGTGACGTCACAATCACGTATATCAACCAACCAACGCAACGAATTTAAACCCGTTGTGTGACGTACTTTATTGTGACGTCACGCCGACGTAGAGATATATCGGTTTCGCTGCGATCAAAACACATTAGTTTCGCCGCGGTTTAAAAGTGGGTGGAGCCTATAACATGAAATCAAGAAATGGTGAAGTGCGCATGTCTGAACCTATGCAAATGAGGAAAACAGCGCCGCAATCGGAAGATTAATGTACTGAGTACCCGCCGCCAACATCGTTCGGAACCGTACAGAACACCGAAAACGGCATGATTGTAGGTCCATTTATCGGTGTTCTTTGAACGGTTACCGGGAAATCTAGATGTCGCTAGAATAACAAAAAGTGCATCCTTTCAAATGATACCAAGATCGTCGGGGCAGGACGAGCCGTGAGGGTGCTAGCGACCGTAGAATTTCATGTTTTAGACGTGTTCTGTGTTGTTCATTTTTCGCTCGCTTATCTATTTTTGATATTATATATATATATATATATAATATATATATATAATATATATATATATATATATATATATAGAGAGAGAGAGAGAGAGAGAGGGAGAGAAAGAGAGATAGAATATAAGGAGAAAGAGAGAGTGAGAGAGTGAGATAGAGAGAGTGAGAGACCTATACTTAAATCTCTATATTTAAACGGTGTTAAACAGTGTTTCGGTGAAAATAAGTTATGTTTTCATAAATAAAACCATTGCATACAGCAGTACAATAAAGAAGGCATCGCAGCGTCTTTGTCGAGGTCATCTTGACATTAGCTGGGTCTCGCCATACATCTGCTGCAAACCTCGCCGTTTAGAAATAGCCTGGGAGAACAGACGAGAAGGTTATTTGGAAGAGAGCAAACATGCAAACATTAAAACTGTGTAACATAGATACGTCTCAACGTTATGGGATATATGCTTTCTTTCTGCCATCTGTATACAAGTTTAGTAAAATGTTCAACCAGACCACTCAGAAATGACACACATGTATATAGGGGGGATATTGTGCACGTATTTGTTTATTCCTCCAGTGGCCAAAATAGATCAATTTCATAAAAATGGAATGGTCTATTTTAAATTCTTCAGTAGTCTCTATAGTTGGTTGATATGTAATTTATAAAACGTATCGCGTATTGTAAAATATACGTTGTTTTCGTTAAAAAAATACGCAGAGCATCATGTTCATAGTATTGAAAACTATCGCAACTGCAGTTGTTACTACCAGACTTGACTTTGTAAATATCTATGTTGTTCTTAGGGATATCAGGAAATTACAAGGTGTACACAATTGTTTAGCAAAAATGTTTTGACTCGGTCTCCGCTGTTTCTTACTCAATGCCTTCTTAGGTCTCACTTTTGGCTTTCTGCCCGATACCATATATATTACTATTACTTATCAGGCGTTTGTATATTTGCATATTCATTGTTTATTCGTGTAAAAAAACTATCCAGCTTCGATCATCTCCAGTTATTGCTTTTTCGAATCTTGCCTTTTCGGACTTAGCCTTTTCCGATCACTCGTTCTACCCCTCATATTTCATCCATCCACCCTTCACTTGTTCACCTACGGCGTTCTGCGAAGACATGAGCATCGCGATGGAAAGAAATGTGAGATGGAGAAAACGCATGGCAACAGAAAACGTTCATGATGTCGGCCATTATTAAGGTAAGCTGCTGAGGTGAAGCGGAAAGATGATAGCTAGAACGCATCACTTTATTGACGTGAATCACAAATTCAGATGTTTGACCAATATGGAGTGCATGGTTAACCCGAGCTGAAGGAATAGGCCCGTCGTTTGCCGCCAGGTACGCAGTTACCAAAGTCGAACAGAAGGCTGGGTTTCATTTTTATTACGATGCCTCTGTTTGAAAATATGTTGTTTCTGACTCTACCTAAGGCTGCTATAAAAAGGCTATTCGCGTGTCAACGTCTCTCTGTGTGTCGAAGATACTAAGCTGCCGTTTAAGCAGAACTCTGTCACAGTCTGGAGTTCTTCATTTTCGAGGATGATATGCTTGTCTGATGAGGTGAGTATTTTGCATTTGGAGAAATTTCTTTCTCTGTTAATAAACGAGTCAACGGCACTGATTTAGTGAAGAATACCTCTATGTCCAGCAGACAAGTTTAATAAATCGTCTCGTTTTTGTAATTTATGTCGTGCGTATTTGTTGGATCATTATTTATGTTATCATTTAACATACGTTAACTCTGTGAAGTACCAGTACCACAGCCAGAATGTGGGTCGCTGCAAAACTGGTTAAGAACCATTGACATTAGATATTATGTTGTTTTAAGTGGAGATTCATATTGTTGATTGAAGCTCATCTACAGGGTGACAACTAAACTACTATTCCCACATCTGTAATGCTGCACGGTTTCATGAAGTCTTCACTAATAATAACACGGAACTTTCGTTTGAGCCTAAATCCTTGCAAATCAAGCTCAGAGGCGCATCAAGACAAAAGTGTTGGTCAATCTCAAAATCGATAAGCAGTATTAAAGGTATCAATAGATGGGTGTATTTGCCAGGGAGCAAAGAAACAAGGTGATTGAAGTAACTGTTTATCTGCTCTCCCCATAAATACAGCCACATCATCTTTATGAAACTTTCGAGATTGAAAAATGCAAACCCTTAGGTACATGTTTGTAAAAATATATATATGTTATATTCAAGAAAACACACATTCTTTCCTTCTTACTGTTTGCAATTATTCTCTTGACGATTACAAAAACCTACCACAATCCAAAACTATAAATACAAAATGATGTCTTATGTTGAATATATGCACTAGTTTATTTAATTTTGTTGAAAGTCTTCCATAATAAGAGGTAGCTTAGTACATAATAAAGTTTGTTTAAAAAAACTATAAATGAACGACATATGACTATTAAGATGTCTACATTTTTTAATGAATATTTTTACAGAACTGTAAATAATACGTGTATTTTTCAATCTCCTCGTGGATAATAGGCCAGTAGAACACATGTTGAAGAGTGGTTACATACATACACATGTTTGCCATCATGCGAACACTGGCAGGCAAGCCTCATTTACAACGTATTATAAGAACCACTGCAGTATGTACTAGCTCTGGTTTAACCTAAACAATTTCCGTCATTAGACAAATAGTTAGTTACTGGTTCGATATTACTAGCAGTTGACATCAAGGCAAACCCGGCTAAATGAAATGCTGACTTCTGTATTGTGATAACCATATATTTACTCATGAGTAATCAACATGATCAACATTACTACTTAAGAGTTGACTTTACAAACCATATTATATCCTCTGTTGTTCAAATTAACTAATTAAAAGAAACAATTGGACTATTATGAAATTGTTTTAATCAAACTTTAGTGCGATGGTGAGCTGCAATATTCTAATGAAATTAACTTATGTACACACACAAATATATTTATTATCTACTAATTCCAATGTATTAAGTTGCACGTTTTGCTCTTGAAGAACTAGCTGTCACATAGCCCAAGTTAACATCCACACTGGATAATTTTTAAATGCTTGGTTTTTGACTAAACTATTCATATGGATCCGTCTTGTTTTACGACTAACTCTCAGACACGACACACAGAAAAACTCAAGTTTAAAATTTGGTTCGCTGAAAACTTGTTTGATTCTTTTTGTCCTACAACAAGCATGGTAACATTGCTGTGAGTTTACTCGTCTGCGATGTTCACACTCCATCACACAGAAGTTCGACTAGTCCCTCTTGTTCCTAGTTCTCACGCATTAGACACTGGGTGTCACGTCTTGTTACCACGCGGAGGTAACGCTAAGCTCAAACAACCAAAATAATAATAAATTAATGCCCTGTGTGTGTGTGTGTGTTCTAATTCGTTAATCCCTGCATTATTGCCACGCACGTCAAAGACCATGCATACGCTGGCTGAGAGAGGGCGCCACTGTAGACTGACCTTCTCGAAGGACGCTGCCAGACCGTGCTGGTCTGTGAGGTAGGGCATCTGGTGGACGCCATGTCAAGTAGGGTGTCTATACTCACTGCAAGAAAACGAACACCCATGTACACTTAATGAAAGGTAAGTTGTTATATATTGATTAAACAGACCTTACGCCTCCTGAAAGTGCTTTGCGTGAATGAATATAGAAAGAGGAGACTGTACTACGGCAGTAGATATACACATACAGTGCCTCCAAGTTAGCGTATTAATATACCGATATTAATAGTGGTTGTTGAATCTTCAGCGATGCCCCACCTGCTGCTTTGCTGCTTGCAATGGTTTGTGTGCATTGGTTCTACGATATGATGTTGTGACTTTTACGTAAGTGATCAAATAAAAAGGAGGCAGTTTGTTCATAATGTTTTAATTAATTAATTAATTACATACGCCCTTAACGCTATAATAACTACGTTGAAGGTATAGTGCAATTTAAAAACAAGTTTTATTGGCAATATAGCGAGTCAGGCTGAGCTAACCGCCATACTTTTGATGTTCCACAATTTCCCGTTTTCCATTGTTCAATGTTTATCAGTATGCGCTGTCATATATAACATATCGTATCATTGCATTTATTGTCGCTAGTCACCTTCCTAGACATTTACCTGTGTCTTTCATTTGTGAATTTACGTGTATTTAAATGTGTCTTCTCCGGAAACGGAGGTTGGATCAAAATAGCGATAAGAGTCTGACTCATTTTGTGTACACTACATAAATACTTTGCATAAGATCGGATCTAGTTATTTGGCCGTTGACCAATTGCAATCTAACAGTTTATTTTCCGGACGTGTTTGACCGTGGACCGCGTTGCTTTCGTCGCTCTTGTTACTGAAGTGGACATTTAAATGTAAATAGTGCATTGGAATCACAAAATACACAAACAATAACTCGTCAGACCTGTGGAATGTAGACATGCCATCAAAACAATGACGAAAAATTTAGGGCCACTAAGCAAATCAGAAGGACCCGGGCAATTCAGAATGGTACAGGCAATGTCCCAATGCCCAAGTGTTGAGAAAAAATCAAGGAATGACCGAGAATGGTGATATTCTGTAATTCCCCTATGAACACTGTGAAATTACAGTTGATACAAATTCCATATATAAAACAAATGCACATATACATGCGCATGCATTACCTCGGGGTTGCTGAAGTATTTCGCTTGCATCGTAAATGAACAAAATCCGCGGACGAAATACACCTGCCGCTCGATCGGTTGTACAAATAAAAGTTAAACACAAACGGTGTCGATTAACTCCATTAAGTTAGCGTAGGCGACAACTTACTAAAAATCAAGTAGTGATTCTGATTCGTGGAAACATCAACTGTATCCGGATTCTACCACTTTACGTAGATGCGTGTTTGACTAAACCGTTAAAACGGTGCTCTGCCGCCATGACCGTCACCTAAGTGAATGACCACGTTAGGAGAAGACATAAACATTTGTTTTGCTTCATGCTTCGACGCTCTTTACGGTGTCTTACTTCGATCAAACAGGCGATAGTGTTTCAGTGTTGCGTTCTTAACTAAATGGCTCGTCAGCAGTGTCTTGTTCTTCCGCCTTGGTCCCTTCGGGGAGAAGGTACGTTAACCTGTTCGTTTCACAGGCCTACTTTCCCGCTAGGTTCTAGTCCGATCTCCATTTTCTCCCAATCTTGGCTGTTCGCGCTGTTTTCCCAGCCCCTTGTTACAATGTAATGTATCACGTGTACAGGAACTTACATATACAACCATATGTTATGAGCAGTAAATAACAAAGTGTTACTGCTCACCCACAAAGAGAGTCGCGAAGTCCGTTATAACTAGTCATCGGGATATCGCACACTTGCTCACCCGGATTGCAGGGTTATGCCGGGGTATGCAACACTCAACCCCGGCATTTCCGACGAATGTAAATTGCGAGGCGTATACAGCTGCCTACTAAGAACGCGTCACGCGATGAGCGCACGTATACGGCGGCGCGACGGTGCAAGGTGAGAGTTGGTTGGCGTCACGCGTTGAGGACAAATATACGGCGGTACGACGGTACACCGTGGGCGTCGATAGGCATCACGTGATGAGCGAACGTACACGGCACTACGGCGGACCACGGTGTGCGTCGATAATCGTCACGTGGAGAATGTACGTGGCGAAGACCGAAACGATAATCTGAATGGTCGTAAAGTGGGGGAATGCGAACTTCGAAACTGACCCCTAGTCTTCACCCTATGTTGCGAGACGACCCGAATCTGCTGTACCAGTAGCAACAACCTGTCTTGTCGATGAATGATAATTGAAGAACTGGTGCTCTCGATTCAATCTTGTGGTACCACGACGGTTGGCACTTGCAATTCTTCCAAGTAACCAAACGCAACTATAATACAAGGTTGTCTGTACTTAAAATATTGTTACAATTTCAAGACACGGGCAACAAAACATTTCTATATAGGTCCCATGTCTCGAAGACAAGATCATACACACTCACTGCAATGCAACTACGGTCGTATGCCAGTAAAATGGCCGTAATTAATCTAATGGCGACAATCGCCGGAAGTCCAACTAGCTAAAAGCAAAACTTAACACAAACTAAACCATCCCAGAAACTGCGCTTCCAAATCTCTTCGTCAGACTCTGTTCAACTCGTTGGTTTAAAATAAACTTTATTGCATAATAAACACACAAACGTCAACACGTGAAAACCATCTAATTACTTCAATCACATATAAAATGAATATCATCAGAATCCCTGAACCATGTCGGTAACAATGCTAATAATAACATATCTTAACGTTCATAATACATTATTTTAGTAAAATAAATAATTATCCGATTCGGACATGAGGTGTGAAACATTTATTCGCACCTGCCCGGCGCGATAAACAACCTTCCTAATCCACGCTACTAACTTCTCCTAATGCCAATAAGAAGTGACTTACGATAACACCATATTATCAGTAAGGTTAAACCGGTTCTACTCATGCGAAATTTGACGTTCCTACTTGTAAAATTAGTATAAGAACTAATAAAATAGAATTTGTTAGCCAGCCGATAATATGACTTGTGCTTTGGTCGCAAGATGGTCCTAGTGTAACAATGTTACATTCCAACACCCGATGGGTGGCAGCACCATACAATGGACTTGCTTCCTCGTTTATTCAGTAACCCTATCATGTTAGGCCTGACCAATTCTACTCAAACCACTTTGTGACACGCACCTGACGTTAAGTAATGTATAACTCAAAAGTTTACGCATGGTTTCTGCGACTGTTCCGGGGTTGACGATCATTTGAGGACGTTATACGTAATAATCGAATACATCTACATTGTAACTCCTCCAATTTACGGGAAGTGTACCGATATTGAACCCCCTAATTTCCGAACCCTCTATCTCCATTTATGTACGTGACACCGATGACTATTAAGGGTCAGGCCACGATATACTACATGCTCTCTGCTCAAGCAGGAAATTGAGTCAATGTATTTGTTATTTTTTCCCAAAAAAATGCAAAAAAGCGTTTTTCTTGATTGGTCCATTTTTAGTAATCTGTGAAATACATTGGACTATTGTGGTCCTAATATTGGACCAGCAGGTCCAATATAGGTGCTACTGGTCCAATATAGGACATCAGTCAATTATTGATGCTTTGAAAGAAACCAAGGTTCAGCACACACTTCAGACGTATGAGAAAAAGGTAGTGGCTTAATGCATCACGAACAATACGGCGGTCCAGTGAACATACAAATGACATATGACCATTAAGCGCCAAATTGATTCAACATAATTTAGTTTTGAACTGATTTTGAATTATATTTTGATATGAATACACGAATACACCAACCATTTTATAGCCATGGTAGGATCTGTCACGGATAAACGAACAAATCAACGAAATAATGGTCAGTAGAGTGTCTAATAATGACGAAAAGATACACGTTAGTAATTGATGATCCCTCATCAGCAAATTACCAATGCGATCTCTTATCGACACTTTGCACACACTTCAGACGTATGAGAAAAAGGTAGTGGCTTAATGCATAAATCACGAACAATGCGGCGGTCCAGTGAGAATACAAATGATATGAGACCATTAAGCGCCAAATTGATTGGACATAATTTAATTTTAAACAGCAAACATATATTTTGTTATGAACAGACGAATACACGAACCATGTGATTGCCATGATAGGATCTTTCAAGGATAAAGGAACATATCAACGAAATATTGGCCAGTAGAGTGTCTAATAATGCCAAAAAGATATCAGTTAGTAATTGATGGTCCCTGATCGCCAAGTTACAAATGCGATCTCTTACTGACACTTGGCACATCGATAGTTATAGGGCAGGCCTGCAGCACAACTCAGTGTATCCACGTCCCACAGCGTACACATTTCACCACGGATTATTTCCGCTCTTCGTCACATTGTACACAGTATCAAGACTCGTTGTCACATTGATTGTTTTTTTGTTTTGGTTGGCAGGAAGGAGTCGCCGTAACTTTTGAGTTAAGCCTACCTTTGTGCGTTTTCATGTTTGTCATTACATTTTGTCATATGATCTGGAGGTTATCATTTCCGACTTGGTGGTTCTTATCTTGGCCTTATAAATCGCTGGTTTGGGGATGGGAGACAGCTTTACAGGAGTGAAGACTTTTCTAATCAGCACTGGTTGATTAGTCAGCTGCCCAGTGCATGGAACTAATGCATCACAATGGCCATCATCTTCACCCAGAATTAGGTATTTGACCGTAACTGCACCAGACTTCTGAAATTCCGTCTCAAATTCAAGTAGACTCTTTCCAACGCAGACATGCACTGGTCGTCGTATACAGCGTGCAGTCGCAACGATCTCTATCTCCCCAACCATTTAGCTGAGATTCGCTATCGATGCGATTCTGTCCTCGATAGATGCGTAACACAGTCTCTGAGGTATATCTGCGTTCACCGTCCTCTCATCAATGTTTTCATAAATGCCAAAGTTGTCTAGCATATGTACAATTATGTTGGATCGTAGCGCGTTAGCGAAAGTCATTTCTCGTATTCTCATTCGCAGGTCCATTAAATTACCATCATTGTCTCTTTCTGTATGCTCCATGTCGAAATCTTAACAAATGATAACGGCTCGGAAGAAAATACGTCGATCTGTGTTAGTTGTGACATACCTGAAACCTCTATGTCTGCTACTTGTGGATGGGCGTGGATCATTGGACTGTTGCTCGCTCGTGGACAGGCTTTCGTTGTTGGACTGTTGCTCACTTGTACACGGGCTTGGGTTATTGGACTGTTGTTGCTAACTCGCGGGCAGGCTTGGCTTGTTAGACTGTTGATCTCTCCTGGATGGGTTGGGTTTGTTGTGGAAACCATTATGCCTGTTGCTTGTGGATGAGCTCAGCTAATGTAGCTGTTGCTAGCTTGTGGGCCGACATAGATGATTGGACTCTCGGCCGCTCGTGGCCAGGTTTCGGTTGTTGGACAGTTGCTTGCTTGTGAGCGGACATGGATCAATGGATTGTTGCTCGCTCGTGGACAAGTTTCGGTTGTTGGACTACTGCTCGCTCGTGGACGTGTTTGTTGTAATTGACGAGGTGTCCTTCTGCATAGTGGCATCTCTGGCAGAATTCGATGGAACATCTATACCAGTTTCCGAGTAGAACAACTCGAACCTTCCAGCCGCGGCTAAATCTGCATCGGTCCATATGTTCCGATCACAAGGCCAGATGGATGTGCGCTTGAAAGCATTGGCAGTAGTTGTCTTGGAACCAGAGCGTACGCACGCCCTTCCGAAGATGCGGCAGACTGAGGAGATGGTGACTGTAGTTTTTTGGTCCTTAACCAACTGTCACATTCCTAATTGTAATAGATCATCAGAGATTTGTAGAAAACCCGACCAAAGGGTTGAAGACGGAGCATTCTGTGTGGAGGAAGAAATAATATGACAATTTTCGTGACACTAATTCTTAAATTTTGCTAAGGGGAATTTTAGTCCCATATTTATAAACCCCTTCCCGCTTTTAAAAATGTAGGCCTCCCCTCTCACTCAACAAGGCCTCGAGCCATAAGTAGGAGTCTAATATACACATCCAGAAACTTCAAAATTATGACACATTTCAATATATCATGTGTGTTGGGATGGTACGTATAGTGGACCACGGGTGCCATATATTGGACCAGTGGTCCAACGTAGAGCACAAGAACTGGTCCGAAATCGGTCGAAGGCATATTTAATTTCCTCGATGTCATTCACAGAGACTGCATGGTTTTCTGTCTTCAGTCCCCTCATGCATGTTATGTAGACTTCCGATGACCATCTATTGTAATCGTATACAATCTACTATATAACCGGCTTTACATAACGCCTTTTAAGTTGGTTAAATATAACTTCGAAATGGATAACAATTAATTTGTACCTCCTTTTTTTGTGGGTATGCGCGCTGGCCGTAATTTGTCGCTCTGTGTATAGATGGTATGTTGTGTGAAGCATCACCTGAGCGTCACTGCGAGCTAATTACTAAATATAAGACTCAGAACAGACGGTGGCCCAATGGTCCCTCTCGTAAATTTAGTGTTTGACAAGTGCGACAGGTGGCGCAACTGATGTAATCGGAGTTGCTAGAAAGGGCGTCAGTAACGAAAAGTGCCTAAAACGTCTTGTTTGTTCAAAGAATATGCCATAAGTAGATATCACTTGGGTAATTATATTAACAATATTTAATAGTAATTTTGGCATTGCAACGAGATCGATATCATATTAATATCATGCTATTACAATGATTATGAATACATTCTCAATCACACCCTTGGAATAATAACGCAGGCAACTCAGGCTAACAATGGTTTATAAAGTAGCAGAAGGCCTGGTTCCACCACTACAGGCGGACGCCTTCCTCACACCACCCAACAGAAACAAACATTGGATCAGACCAACCACCTACGGGGGATACATAATTAACAATATGTGCAAACCAATTACAACAGCCGCTGCTTCAAAGTATCCCCTTTCAAGACTTACCAATATAAAGGCTCATTTTTTGTAAAGGCCGTCATCGAATGGAACTCTCTCATAGACGCCACTTTCAACCAGCCCACACCCAACGCATTTCTGTCTGCAGTTGGGAGGCAGAGGGTTTCAATCAACGGCTAGCAACCTGCTAGTGTAAACAATTTAAAAATACTTATTTTATACATTTGCGCTGTGCACACCCTAAACGTCACGTTGATAACCTCGATTGGCTTCTGTGGTGCACTCACACACAACATCTTCAATGAGACCTTCAGTTGTAGAATGTTTTTTTGTCAACATTGTATTATCGACCAGTTAACATAAGTAAGCCGGCAGTGTTGAACTTACCAATCCTGAAGATCGCTGTAGTTACTACACGTATTCGGACCTGGTTTCTACGTTATTGTGAATATAAGATTATTTAAGCAGTTACCAGCATCTAAATCGATATTATGAAAATAGTTAGGCCTACTTTGGCTTTGCTTGGTAACAAAGCCAAAGTTGGTTCTGTCCAGATGTTGGGGCAAAACATCCAGAACTAGGTAACAAGATAGAACATTATTGCCCGTTTCACATCATATTTTAAGGATTAAACAGTTGCAAGATAATCAAACGGTGGCTCCACCTCACGGCGCCTAGACAATTGCAACACCGCTCTCGTGGGTGCAGCAACCGGTGGCGCCACATGACGGGTGGTTCATTATATAATGAAAACGTCGACTCGTCTGTGAACTTTCTTTGTCTTCGACTGATTCTGGGTAGTTCTACGGGTAATTCACACAATACTGTAACAACGGGGGTGCCCATGAATGATGCAAGTGTTTGAAATGTGCAGTTTAAATGCATTTAAGTCTTATATCCGAATGCCTTGACGGGATGCTGTGGTAATTGACAGTTATGATACATTTTTGAAATGTTACAAAACACGCTGTACCATTACATAAACACCAGATACTCGTCGTGTATTCAAAATAAGAAGGTCGGAGATAATGCGAAGTTCTCGTCCAACGATTGGCCCTAGTCGTGATAGTCTAGAATTATCAAATAATTGCTGTGCTATTTGCATGAGCATAGACATGAGCACATTGTGTCAGCGTCTACTTGATGCAGCCAAGTACATGGCGCAGGGGCTGTTTTCCCGACGTATTTGCTACGCGAGCTAGAATACAATAACATATCGCACACTCTACTCAATTTTTTATTTCTTTATATTTATGGTATTCTTTTGTAGATGCTGACGATGATCAGTAATTTAGGTGAACACTGTTTAGGATGAGAAGTATTGCACAAGTTTTTTAGAATTTACTGTAATAATATAAATTATTACCATTTATTTTTTGTAACCGCACAGTACACATTTTACTGTTATATTGCATACCAGTATTACGCACAAGAGTAATACAGTAAAATAACACTTTTTGTTGTATTCAACAAATGTTTTATTGATGAACATAATATTTTAATTACGGAACAACGAACTGTTCAGATGTTCTCAGAAAACGAAACCCACATCAGCGACAAGTCGGCGATGGGTGCGCAGTCGACATCGATACATTTATATATAGCACTAGATTTCGTTGCAGGTAAAGGATTTGTAAAGATTGGGTGACCATATGCACCTATAGCACAAACATACGTAGTTGATCTTCATGGCTAGGTTGTAGACGTAGACCACCTTTATGTACCAGCCCGGTCCACTACCAACATTGTTGTATTTGATGGTAACCTGCGTCAGCGGAAAGATACTGGGAGGCTCCATGAAGAAGGTCCGCTTCCTGAAGCAGTGGAGAGATGCGTTTTGATGGAAATGTGAATAATGCGAGTATCTCAAAGAAGAGCACACATTCACACAGAAGAACACGCACCACACGCACTGCGCGCACCACACGCGCGCATACATACAATGATTATACAAACGCAGAAATACGCACGCATACATATATATTCACGCACATCACCCACATACACGCACGCACGCATGCACGCAAACGAGCACCGACACACCCTCTCATACACCCATCCATGCATACATACACACACACACACACACACACACACACACACACACACACACACACACACACACACACACACACACACACACACACACACACACACACAACTAACACACACACACACACACACACACACACACACACACACACACACACACACACACACACACACACACACACACACACACACACACGCGGGCGCGCGCACACACACACACCGTTCTATTTTTGTACTTACGAGCCTAACGGGAAGCCACCGGTCAGCGGTGCTCGGATAGACGTCGTGTTGGATTGCAGCAAAATCCGCACCAAGGCGTTAGTTCTGCCAATCGCTTGAGGCTCAGTGTAGATCTTTATCCTGTACGGTGTACCTGAATCGGAAATAACAAGTAAGCAAGGTAAGTTATTGTACAGCCCAATATCCAGTCCTCAGGACTGCTCAAAACGCGTTACACTTTACTCCCTGGCAGACGTGTTCAACCAAACACCACGTCGACTTATCTTGAAAGCATTCAGCCACGCTGCAATTACCGTGCGAAGACAATTCGTACAGAAATATCCACCGCTGTCTATAACCAGATAGTCGTTCATACAGCCGAGTTAACATAAACAACGCGGAGTGAACCAACTTTCCTAATGTTACGATGTGTGTTATCCCAGTTAAACATCCTGCATACGGTTCCGACAACTACGTGTTTTCGAGACATTTAGCTAAGTCAGCATTGTTATAAAACAACCGAGTAATTTCTCTAGTAACTTTTGTTGATACAAATATTTATTTACAAACGACAGCAACTATCTTCTCATGCATGGTGCAATATGTTGGAAAGGTCAAAAAAAGGTTATGTGTGTAACAAATATTGGCTCAATCTCTCCACAAACATATTGTGTGGAACTTGCAATTTTTACGATCCAACAATAGCATTTCCGTATATTTCAATTGGAAGGGGGCGCTACCGTAAAGTGCTGTAACGTGCGAATACGAGTGATGCCAAACATACATATGTACATGCCTGCAGTGGACGATTTAGCGCTTCGTACTCACGCCTGTTGGGATATGTGTTATTCCTGTTATACATCGTGCATACAGTTCTGGCATCTACGTGTTTTTGAAACATTTAGCAACGCATTGTTAGAAAAGAACGAGTCATCTCTTCAGTAATTTTTTTTTATTGCAAATATTTAGTTCCTAACGACAGCAACTATCTTCTCGTGCATGGTGTAATACGTTGGAAAGGTTAAAAAAGTTTTATGTGTGTAACAAACGTTGGCTCAATCTCCCACCAATACATTGTGTGGAACTTCCGATTTTTACCATCCAACAATTGCAATAGTGCATATTTTATTCCCCAGGAGGCGCCACAGTGTTCTAAAACGCTGTGACGTAGTATTTAGAACGTCGCAGCGCGTTTCATGAACTTCCACGTCCACATGCATGAAATAAATGATGTAAATCTTGTCAATAGTATCTTCAACCTAGCCCTAATGCTAACATTCAACCTAACTCTAATCCCAACATTCAACCTAGCCCTTACCCTAAACCTAGACACTTTGGTATATCAGACCAACCATGTTTGGGATGAAGCTAGCCACTAGAGTATCCGACCCTCAGTAGAGAAATTTCGTGTTTGATTCCTTTTCCATCAGTTTGGAATCATCGGATGTTCGTAATCTCTACGTTGCAGTAGTACACTCAGCCGTACGAATGAGTAACTGGGTATAGACAATGATGGATATATTGCAAATATACATTTTTACGCATAAATTGTAATGTGGCTGAATACGTCCTAGATAAGTTGAACAGTGTTCGATTGAACAGTTCTGCCAGGGAGTAAAGTGTAAAGCGCTTTGAACAGTCAAACGGACTGGATACCGCGATATAAGAACCTAGCTAGGCCTATTTCATAGGCGGATCATGGGGGGTCTGTGGGACACGTGGCCACCGAGACCAGCAGACCTTTACCGCAATTTTTGAATGCCACCGCACCCCTCTTCCCCCGTCTTCCGATGTAATGCCTAGCGTATCTTGGAACTGCGAGCGTATGCGACCGCATATGTAAGGTCCCGGTGAATTACACAACGTATCGATAATACGACTTTTTATTAAATAACTTACTTGACGCGTTGAGTTGACGCTTCAGAGAAGTTGTGCTTGACAACCACTTGTTGCATGGGAACGTCTGGTACCGAGCGGGGGCGGGTAGGAGTGACATTTTTTGGACCCCTACGTATCTGAGGTACCAGGACGGGCCAATTCCTGTGTTGGTGTGCCATATCTTCAACTTCAATAAGCTCCCCATGCACGGGCACTGGACGATGAAGGTGTTGATGCTACGTGGGCGATAAACAACGCGATAATAATGACACACTCGCTTACACACTCCTTCGGAGCAACCAACCAACGGCACCCGATGTCGCCATTACATAATAGCATAATGATAGTCTTAAAAGGAGGAAGTCTATTCTCGGTGTTTTATTTATGAATTAATATAATGTTCTTAAGTCTATACTAACTATGTTGAATGTATTCTGCCCGCCAAATTATGTTTAGTATCCCCGTAAGAACGTTTGTAATTTGGAAGGTACGACCCCGGAGCGTGTTCAAATAGTAAACAAAACGTCCAATTTCAAGACAAGCTGTATTGGCAATACGGCCGAATAAGGCTGATTTAACTGCAATACCCTTTGATGTCGAATGATGTCCCATTTTCTCACTTTCAACACAGCAGACTTCCTCTTACAAATTACTACCCTCTCTAATTCCTGGTAGAGGAACTGACTCGCCCCTTCTCTACTAATTCCCACTAAACATTTAATTTCTGCCGTCACCAGTTGCGGCAGTAACGCGAACATAACACCACAGTGGCGCCCTTTGGCGAAAGGCTCACCACTCAGTGTTTCCATGTTTCTCTGACAGAAAAGTACGCATCTTAAACAAAACTTAAGTAAATAACCATGAATAACTACATACATATTTTTGAAATTCATTGCCTATAGATATGTACATCAGACTGTAATAATATTGTATGAAGCAGCTTAGCAGGAAGAATGGTAGCCACTTGATCAGCACGGATGCGAGCAAGCAAACTATCTACCGAGGAGAGAAGAGGTTGAGAAACATCAAGGCAGGAAATGTGGAAAACCACAATTGAGATGGGATGATTGCGTAATTCTAAATTTTAGAAGGTGGGATATTGAGAGAGGGGGCTGCTGATACGGAGCAATGGATGGCAATCTTGAACAACACAACTATTACACAACTCTGATAGAAATAACACTTTAGCAAACGTTACTTTTGTTATCATTAGTACTATATTCTCACCCTGATAAGGTGTTGCCTTGGGTATTCAGTAGTTTCAAACATTGTCCGTCACTCCCGTAGATTAGAATATACACGATGGCATTGGTTGTTGCGTTCGGTCGGGCGCCAGTGCTCGTCCTGATGCCGTAGTTGCAAGCTGTGAGAAGATCACGCTGTATTGTTTCGTATGTCTAGGCATGAATGAATAGTAAACACTGCTGATAATTAGGATAATGGGAAGCGTGTTATTGGTAGGTTAACACTTCAATACCACATCTGTTATCGATGTTTGGTTTCAATGCTTCGAATGTATCCATCAGAAATGCAAACGTGTGCTTTAGACGCGGAAATAAAACACCTTCCAATTATTTTGAAGTTGGTTCTGCGAAGGATGCTATGTTAATAAAAGGTATTATATATCGACGAAATACAAATGTTTGAGACTTGGGAGTTTACACGCACACAACAATATGATAGTGGCGATTTAAAGAAACAACCGCCTTGTCGCTATATAACTGTTTAGATATTGACATATAAATATTCCCAATTACGATGATCTACCAAAAATGTAAAGGCAGGACAAGACTACTTGTGTTGTCAAAATACAAAAGGAATGGTTCAAGTACCAACCTGCAGGAGACTGGTGAGTTTGGCCAAACAGGAAGCCCATCAACGCAAGGCACGCGAGTCGTGGAATAGTCATCTCTTGGCCGGGGAAGTTCTTCGAAGTTGACTCTCTTCAAGTTTGTAGCGTTGTGTACAGCAACCGTGGGCAGACACCCTGATATATATACCCGCATGAATTGCACTTGGAATTGTCTCCGTAGTGTGATAACGAGGTAACGCCGACGACACAGGCCAATTGGCAAGCTGCCATGTCCAGGCAAACCAGTTAATTATTTAGAAATTGATTTATGTGAGGAGATATTAAAAAAATGGTTGTCCTAGTTGAATTTAGACGCACTCCGCGCATTTACATGAAAACAGTCATTGTATACCGCTGTAACAAAAGCTATAAAAACCAACATCAGTGGAAAATTGGTGGAGGTGTGTATGCCTACTCAGCGTCTGTTTTTGCACCAGTAATTTTAAAGGGAAACAAAAGGCAATGGTGTCGGCCTACACGTGAAAGAGTTAATGCAATCTAAACATTTTTAAGCACAACTAACAATTTCACATTTTTGGTTTACCCAGAATTTATGTTTAAAATGGAAGAATCTAGTGAAATTGCACAGTTCCGGCAGCTAACATATTGAGACACTCACCCAATGTTTGACCAATAAGCTACTAGAGCTTCCTTGACAATGACGCTGTTGTAAGGCATCGAGTGCCCCTGTTTCCGTGACATGTATAATGAATATGCCTGCAGGTGTGTTGGTTCATTGTATTCCTTTGGATTAAGAGTTACACTTATGACAACTGTTATAATGTCAAACATTACAACACACTGACGTAACTTTTTTATTTGTTACAACGCAAAAAAACAAATTCGACGACGCAAGTTAGAGTAATATTCTTGGTTAGGCGACTAGCGAATTGGGAAGAGTAGGCAATAGTGACGTCAGGCTTTCTATCATAATGGCGCTATCCATGCAATTGAAGTGTAAAACGATTACTTTTGTTTCCCTCTAACATATTTGCATGGCCTTGTATTAACAATTGTTGACACGACTCAGTATTTATAACAAGTACTGACTGAATATGCAGAAGTATCAGGGTCATAATGCACTTTATACCAGAACACAAATTGTCATGACTTAACAAGTGTTATTATGTCTTGTTTTTGTTAATGGATGAATTACCTGACCAGTAACATATGTTTTGAAGGACAAACACATTGGAATTAACTACAGTGAAAAACACGGCACACTGGCTCCACTGCTGGGGTCATTGACATGCAAAGGCAAAGGTTGTAACATATACCTACCAACTTTCTCAGAGACCGTGCTGAACCGCTGATGTTCAGGATAAAAATATCCAACAGCACCCGCGACCGGTCTTCGAGACAGCACACCGCTAAAATTCCAACGAAAGATCTCTAACACCACCCTCTGCCCCGTCCTCCGATGTCAAGATCCGACACAGCGCGACGATACAGAATTAAAATAAAGTTGGCAAGTACAGTAACGCATCAAAGCAATTACAACATAAATGTCTGGTCATCTTTTGTAATCAGCAGTGATATTTAATTCTACAAACTACAAACCTAGAAATGATCGTAATCTAGTCACACAAATTGTTAACACAAGAACTACCACAGATCATTATGTTCCACAAGTGAATTTCTTGTCAAAACCACACACAAGTTATATTTCCCTTTTGTCTAAGAACAAAATTGTCTTTTGTACATAAGGACATCAGTATAAAAAACTAGCATCCTTTGGTTGCAAAATGCGTGTTCCTTCTTATATGAAGAAAACACGGAAGGGGAGAAAGACGGACTGACAGATAGACAAATAGATAGGCAGATAGATAGACAGACAGAGAGAGAGAGAGAGAGAGAGAGAGAGAGAAAGAGAGAGAGAGAGAGAGAGAGGGAGAGAGCGTGAGGGAGAGGGAGAGGGAGAGGGAGAGGGAGAGGGAGAGGGAGAGGGAGAGGGAGAGGGAGAGGGAGAGGGAGAGGGAGAGGGAGAGGGAGAGGGAGAGGGAGAGGGAGAGGGAGAGGGAGAGGGAGAGGGAGAGGGAGAGGGAGAGGGAGAGGGAGAGGGAGAGGGAGAGGGAGAGGGAGAGGGAGAGGGAGAGGGAGAGGGAGAGGGAGAGGGAGAGGGAGAGGCGGATGCAGACGGAGGAGTGAGTGAAAGAAAGAGAGGGGGTGGAGGAAGGGAGGGAAGAGGGAGGGAGTGAATGCGTGAGTTTGTCAGGTAGAGAGGTAGGGAGAGCGGAATGGAGGGAGGGAGGGAGGGAGGGAGGGAGGAAGGGAGGAAGGGAGGGAGGGAGGGAGGGAGGGAGGTAGGGAGGGAGGGACGGACGGACGGACGGACGGAGATAGAGAAAAAGAGAGGGAGGTTAGGAAGTGAGAGACAGAAAATGAGATACTTGACCAGTGACATATGTTTTGAACGATAAACACATTGGAATTAACTACAGTAAAAATGGCATACTGAAAAACTTAGCATACTGTCTCCATTACTGAGTTCATCGTCCTGATTATGTCGCCAAAGAGTTGTACGTACAACGAGAATAACAAAGGACCCAGCACCGAACCCTGCGGGACACCCTATGTCTCGCAAGTTGTATTCGATGACGCATCACGAATAACCACACGCTGGGTCCGGCCCTGCAGATAGGATTGCAGCCAGCCAAGCGCCTTGCCAACAATGCCGTAACGCAACCGAAGGCGCTGGATCATTATCTTGTGATTGATTGTTTCAAAGGCCGCACTAAGGTCAATAAGAACTAGTACCGTGCCTTGTCTATTGTCTATAGCGGGTTTCATGGCATTTGTTACACACAATAGTGCGGTTTCAGTTGAATGATTCTTCCGATAAAATAATAATAATAACGAGCAGTAATGTAATAAAAACGATAACGACGATTATGGCGACGATGATTGAGATTATGATGATGGTGGTAGTTGTCACGATGAAGACGGTGATGACGAGGAAGATGCAGACATTTAAAGGGTCATCTTAATGATGTGGATGATTCTGCAGCTGATGGTGATTTTAACGATGGTGATGATGATGATTATGATGACGGTGTTGTTGATAATGATAATGATGATATTAGTATTGATGAGGAAGATGATGATTATGCGAATGCTAAATGTCTAAAATATGATGATACGGAAGAGGAATATGAACTCGCCATCTGATGATGATGATTATGAATAACATGTCGACGACGATGATCATGACGACAACAATGACATCCTTAACCTTATCCTCCTCATCATCGTCATCCTGGTGTTACCCTTATAAAGGTTAGAAATGCTAGCCAATTAAGGGGTCATCTCAAACAACTTAAGGGAAATATAAAAATGCAATGTGAATGGGTGATACTAACCATTATTAGAAGCAAAAGGGTAAGATTAAAATAATAAAAAAGGATCAGCTGAAACAATTAAGGGGTAATCTTAAAACATGAAGTTAATGATAATATAAATCAACTTCAAGGTTCATCTATAAGATAACGGAAAAACCAAATATTTTAAAATATGACTAAAAGTAAGGGATTCTATCAACAATAATACAAAGAAATGATTTGGTCATTGAAAGCGTTAATTTAATTATTAAATAGATGGTCATATCAACACATTGTGGGATCATCTAATAAAATCACGTACGCGCACACATGTTATTAAAATTAGGAAACTAGATATGTCGACAGTGCTACGCCACAAACTGTTGTCATGTATACACTTAAATGTATTTGTAAATGCTAAATCACAAATAATTTGCGTGCAAGAACACCATATATATTATTTTGTGTTAATCGCACGTAGGTTGCCACTTTTCACCGCCCCTGGTAGATAATAACATTTCACTGAAACGCAATACACCTATCAACTGGACGGAGTTCGGTGTCTTAAACAGGATAAATGATGTTTCGGTGAAAGTAAGTTGTTTCATAAATCAAACCACTGCACAGAGCAATACAGCGTCTTTGTCGAGGTCATCTTGACATTAGCTGGGTCTCGCCATACATCTGCTGCAAACCTCGCCATTTAGAAATGCGTTACGTGGGAGAACAGACGAGAAGGATTTTGGGAAGATAGCAAACATTAAAACTGTGTAAAAAAGATACGTCTCAACGTTAAGGAAGTTATGCTTTCGTTCAGCCATCTGTATGCAAGTTTGGTAAAATGTACAACCAGACCACTCATAAATGACATATATCGGGGATACTGGGATATCGTGCACGTATGTTTAGTTAATTCATCCAGTGGCCAACATATATCAATTTCATAAAAGTGGAATATTCTATTTTGAACTGCTGGGTAGTCTCTATGGTTGGTTGTCATTTCTAAAACGTATCATGTTTAGTGAAAATTACATTGTTTTCTTTAAAAAAAATTGATGTTGCTCTTAAGGACATCAGGGCATTTCAACGTTTTCAAAATTGTTTAGCAATTGTGATTCGGTCTCCGTAGTTTTCTTACCCAATGCCTTCATAGATCTCTGCTTTGGCTTCCTGTCTGAACCGTATCTGTACTATTACTTATCAGACACTTGTATGCAAATACCCTGCATATTTATATTCACTGCTTATTCCTGTAAGAAAACCTATCCAGCTTCGATCATCTCCAGTTCTTGCCTTTTTCGAATCTCGCTTTTCGAACCTTCCCTTTTTCGATCAGTCGTTCATTCATCACTCACACCCCTCATATTCCATCCATCCACCCATCACTTGTCCACGAGAATTGCGGGAGTAAAGTGGGCAGGACATGTGGAGCGAATGGGAGAAGAACTGTTAGAAAAGAAAGCAGATGCCCGGGGGGTGGAGGGAAAAAGAAGACGAGGGCGACCGAAACTGCGGTGGGAGGACTACGTCAAGAGAGACCTGGAGGGATGGAAAGGGAATGGAGAGAAAGAGCCAAAAAATGGATGGCAAAGATAGCAGATGCCCGGAGGGTGGAGGGAAACAGAAGACGAGGGCGACCGAAACTGTGGTGGTGGGAGGATTACGTCAAGAGAGACTGAAAGTCAAATCTTCTAACACTCTGACACCACACACAGAAAAACTCAAGTTTAAAACTTGGTTCTATGAAAAATTGTTTTACTCTTTTTACCCTACAGCAAACATGGTAACATGGCTGAGGTGAGTTTACTTTTCTGCGACGTTCACACTCTGTCGCAGAGAAGTTTCGACTAGTCCTTTTTGTCACTAGTTCTCACGCATTGATGCACACATTAGACGCTGTGTGTCACATTATGCTACCACGCGGGGGTAACGCCATGCTCAAACGTTTTTGTTGAAAATAAATTGCATTGGCCGTATGGGTGTCAGTAGTTGATACCGTGGCTTGGTTCTCCATTCTTCAATAGGCGTAGCTGTGAATTGATGGATGTTGGTCAGCTGTTTTCCTCGCGGATAACGCCGTCTTTGCAGATACTCCCAGGCATGCTGTACAAGTGCAGGCTAAAGGCAGGTCAGGAAAGCGTCTGTACATGTTATTATCATCAGTATGAAGTAAACATACAGCTTGACTTATGTGACTTAAATACCTAGGCCAGTTTGACCCCTCGCTGTCCGATTGTCCAGGTTTATGCACCATAGATTGCTATAGGTAATGGCCCATATAGTATGGCTTAAATTCTTATTGCGATGCCTCTGTTTGAAAATATGTTGTTTCTGACCTTACCTAAGGCTGCTGATGCTAAGGCTATTCGCTTGTCAACGTCACTCTCTGTGTCGAAGGTACTATGCTGCCTACGAAGCAGAACTCTCTCACAGTCTTGAGTTCTTCATTTTCCGGGATGATACGCTTGTCTGATAAGGTGATTCTATGTCCAGCATGTAAGATTAACCAATCATCTCGTTATTGTCTGTCATTTATGTCGTGCGTATTTGGTGGATCATTATTTATTATATCGTTTAACATAAGTTAACTCTGTCAAGGCATAGATTGCCAAGCGAGTATGCGACCAGAATTTGGGTCGCCACAAAACTGGTTAAGAACCGCTGATATTATATATCAAGTGGTTTTAAGTGTTAATTCATATTGTTGATTGAAGCTCATCTACTGGGTGACAACCAAACTACTACTGCCACATATGTAATGCTGCAAGGTTTCAAAGATGTTGCGAACTTGCAATAATAATAATACGGAAACTTCGTTTAAGCCTAAATCATTGAAAACCAAGCTCAGAGGCGCACCAAGACAAAAATGTTGGTCAATCTCAAAATCGATCAGGAGTGCTAACGTTATCAACAGATGGACGTATTTGCCAGGGAGCTAAGAAGAAACAAGATTATCGAATATCGATGTGATATCCCTTAAATGTAGCCACGTGATAACTATTTTACATGATGTAATTACACAAAAATAGGAATGGTCAACGCCACAATATACAAATGGACATAATTTACTCATTACACAAATATCTTTTCACAATGTATGCCACACCGCACAGGACAACAGTCTCCAGGCAGCAACGGAAACAAACAATGATATTCGATCAACATTTTCTCGGCTTATGACAACAAAATCAGATTTACAAAATACACATTAACGACTGCAGTTATCCCACGAAACCAAACAAAACATTGCATATGCTCATCTACCTATGCCCATATGTCTGGATACATTATCATTATGAAACGTTCGGGTTTGAAAAATGCAATCCCTTATGTATATGTAAATTATAAAATATAAGTTATATAAATACTATACGCACACGATCTAGCGGCGCTAGCGGATGGGAAAGCGGGTTTACAGGAACAACTGATAGAGTGGAAGGTTATCTTCAACAAACATGGACTGAAAGTGAATCTGGAGAAGGTTCTATGTGCATGTGTGACACCAGCCGACATGTATGGCCTAGAGACTATAGGAATGACAGAGAAACACCAGGAGATGGTACAAGTGTCCGAAAACAACTGGGTCAGGAGAATTACGGGGGTGAAGAGAATAGATAAGCGAAGAGTGGTAGAGCAGGGTAGGATATTGGTGTGAAAGAAAGTTTCAAGAAGAAGTTGGTGAGAAATCGGTTAAAGTTGGCAGGTCATGTGGAGCGAATGGGAGAAGAACTGTTAGAAAAGAAAGCAGATGCCCGAAGGGTGGAGGGAAAAAGAAGACGAGGGCGACCGAAACTGCGGTGGGAGGATTGCGCGAGGAGAGACCTGGAGGGATGGAAAGGGAATGAAGAAAAAGAGCAAAAGACCGAGGCGAAGGGAAAAGTGTAGTACAGAAAGTAGTGCAATCGCAATAACTAGGAAGAGAAAGAAAGAAGAGGAAGAGAAAGAAAAGAAAATGTCGACGTATCCAACCAGCCTCACCCCTTAGATTGGGAACGATGAGGAGAACAACAATGTATTCAAGGAAACACACAGACTGTCCTTCTTACTATTTTCAGTTATTCTCTTGAAGATTACAAAAATATACCATTATCCATAACTATGAACAAAAAATGATGTCCTACGTTGAATGGACGCACTAGTTTATCTAAATTTGTACCTTGGTACATGGAAAAAGTTTGCTGAAAACCATAAATGAAAGACATTGCTTAATATCTAAAGATGTCTAAATTTTTGGATCCTTATTTAGCAGAAAGTGTATATTTTAATCCGCCAGTAGAAAACATGTTGAAGAATGGTTAAATTGCATACAATGAATGTTAAAATGTCATCAGTTCCAGAAATCACATTTGCTACATACATACTCATTGGCCATAATGCAAAAACTGGCAGGGAAATCACATTACAACAAATCATAAAAACAAATGCAGTATGTACCAGGTCTTATTTGGCCTAAACAATTTCCCTCCTATGACACACAGTCAGATAGTGGTTCGATACTACTCGCAGTTCTTATAATGGTAAACCCGGCTAGATGAAATGCTAACTTCTATGTTGTGACAAACATACATTCACTCATGTGAGATCAACATGGTCAGAATTATTACTGAAGAGTTGACTTTACAAACCATATTATATCCACTGTTTTTCATATTATTTAATTAAAGGGAAACAATTGGAATATTACGACATTATTTTAATCAAATTTGAGTGCGATGGTGAGCTACAATATTAGAAGGAAATTAACTTCAGTACACTTTTTTATTATCTAACAATTCCAATGTTTTAAGTTGCACTTTTTGTTCTTGAACACATAGCAGTCACTTGGCTAATGTTTTAAATGCGTGGTTTTAAACGAAATATTCTGACGGATCCAACTTGTTGTTATAGGAATATTGCTATTAGTGTTAGAATATGTCTGGATTTGTTTGATAACACTAAAATGGATATATCCAGTTTTGAAGATCAAATCTTCTACTGTTTTATGCTGAATACGACACACAGCAGACCTATAAATGAGCACCCACATAGGACCAACACTCTGACACCACACACAGAAGAACTCAAGTTTAAAACTTGGTTCGATGAAAAATTGTTTTATTTTTTTTGCACTACAGCAAACATGGTAACATGGCTGTGGTGAGTTTGCTTTTCTGCGACGTTCACACTCTGTCGCAGAGAAGGTTCGACTAGTCTTTTTTGACACTAGTTCTCACGCATTGGTGCACACATTAGACACTGTGTGTCACATTATGCTACCACGCGGGGGTAACGCCATGCTAAAACATTTTTGTGTGAAAATAAATCACTTTGATTTCTTAACTGCATCACAATCTATGAATCACATGTCTGAACCAGGGTTGGAGTCAATATACTGTATTTAAGTATATTGTTTTGGTGCAAGTACAAGGGATTTTGAGATAAAAACCATGGCGCAACCAGGAACATGGTTTATCACTCACTTAATTTGTCCACTGCAAAAGTAAATTACTCTAAATAACGATCTTTGCAGGTTTTTATACATCGCCAGTTGGCAGGTCAGAGGTCAATGGTCTAAAGGCGTGAATGAACATAGAAAGAGGAGACTGTACCTCTGCACTTGGGAAGAGATACACATACAGTGCCTCCAAGTTAGCGTATTGGTCAACGGCCTGTGTCTTTCATTTGTGAATTTATGTGTGTTCAAATGTGTCTTCTCCGGAAACGAAGGTTGGATCAAAATACCGACAAGAATCTGACTGATTATGTGTACATGTACTACATAAATTATTTACATATTATCATATCTAGTTATTTGGCCGTTGACCAATTGCAGCTGCAGGATCTAACAGTGTGTGTTCCGGACATGTTTGACCGTGGACAGCCTTTGCCTTTGTCGCTATTGTTCCTGAGGCGGGGCAATTCAATGTAAATAGCGCATTAGAATAACAAAATACACAAAAAATAACTCGTCATGTGGAATTTAGACATGCCATCAACAAAAGTACGAAGTGTTTAGGGGCAATAATCAAATCACAAGGACCGGGGCAGTTCAGAATTTTAGAGGCAAAGCCCCAATACCCCAGTTTTCAGACAAAAATAAAGGAAAGACCGAGTGTGGTGATATTATGTAATTCCGCTATGAACATTGTGAAATTACAGTTGATGCAAATTCCATATATAAAACATATGCACATATATATGCGCACGCATTACCTCGGGGTCACTGTACTACTTCGCTCTTTACGGTTTCTTCCAATCGATCAAACAGGCGACAGTGTTTCTTTTTACGGTGTCTTACATCAATCAAACAGGCGACAGTGTTTCTTTTTACGGTGTCTTACTTCGATCAAACAGGCGACAGTGTTTCTTCTTTTTACGGTGTCTTACATCGATCAAACAGGCTACATCGTTTCTTTTTATGGTCTCTTACATCAATCAAACAGGCGAGAGTGTTTCTTTTTACCGTCTCTTACATATATTAAACAGGCGACAGTGTTTCTTTTTACGGTGTCTTACATCGATCAAACAGGCGACAGTGTTTCTTTTTACGGTCTCTTACATATATTAAACAGGCGACAGTGTTTCTTTTTACGGTGTCTTATATCGACCAAACAGGCGACAGTGTTTCTGTATTGCGTTGTTAACTAAATGGCTCGTCAACAATGTCTTTTTCTTCCGCCTTGGTCCCTGCAGGGGAAGGTACGTAACCCTGTCCATTCCACCCTGTTGACGTTAGACCTATTTCCCCTGTAGGTTCTACTCCGATTTCCATTTTCTCCCATTCTTGGCTGTTCATGCGGTTATCCCAAATACTCCTCTTGAGTCGTTCTTACCATATTCATCTCGTTTTTTTGTCCGCATTTGACGTTACGAAATAGGGCCTGATACATGACGAGATTCCGCGCGAGTGTGAGCCGACTCACTCACAAACACTCCTCCACACCCACATACCCGCCAACACCCACACACCCGCCAACACCCATCCATACACACACACACTCACACACATACACACACACCACACACACCACACACACCACACACACCACACACACCACACACACCACACACACCACACACACCACACACACCACACACACCACACACACCACACACACCACACACACCACACACACCACACACACCACACACACCACACACACCACACACACCACACACACCACACACTCACCACACACTCACCACACACTCACCACACACACCACACACACACCACATACACCACACACCACACACCACACACAAACCACACACAAACCACACACATCACACACACCACACACACCACACACACCACACACACCACACACACCACACACACCACACACACCACACACACCACACACACCACACACACCACACACACCACACACACCACACACACCACACACACAACACACACCACACCCACCACACACACCACACTCACCACACACACCACACACACACCACATACACCACACACCACACACCACACACCACACACCACACACCACACACCACACACAAACCACACACAAACCACACACATCACACACACCACACACACCACACACACCACACACACCACACACACCACACACACCACACACACCACACACACCACACACACCACACACACCACACACACCACACACAAATCACACACACAACACAGACAACACACACACCACACACACCACACACACCACACACACCACACACACCACACACACCACACACACCTCACACCACACACACCACACACACCACACACACCACACACACCTCACTCACCACACTCACCACACACACCACACACACCACACACACCACACACCACAGACACCCCACACACCACACACACCACACACACCACACAAACCACACACACCACACACACCACACACACCACACACACCACACACACCACACACACCACACACACCACACACACCACATACACCACACACACCACACACACCACACACACCACACACACACACACACTCACACACACCATCACACACACCCACACACACCCACACACACCCACACACACACACACACACACACACACACACACACACCACACACACCACACACACCACACACACCACACACACCACACACACCACACACACCACACACACCACACACACCACACACACCACACACACCACACACACCACACACACCACACACACCACACACACCGCACACACCGCACACACACCACACTCACCACACACACCACACTCACCACACACACCACACACACAACACACACAACACACACAACACACACAACACACACCGCACACACCGCACAAACACCACACAGACCACACTCACCACACACACCACACACACCACACACACCACACACACCACACACACCACACACACCACACACACCACACACACCACACACACCACACACACCACACACACCACACACACCACACACACCACACACACCACACACACCACACACACCACACCACACACACACGCACACACACACTCACACAAACACACACACACACACACACACACTGTTCTGTTTTTGAGATTACAAGCCTGCCGGGAAGCCATCGTTCAACGTCAGTTTGAGAGACCCTTTCGTGGATATCAGCGCAATATTCACTTGGCCGTTTGAAACCAAGTGTAGATTTTCATCCTGTACGGTGTATCTGAATCAAAAATAAAGAATTAAGCAAGGTAAGTTCTTATACAGCACAGTATCCAGTCCTCAAGACTGCTCAAAACGCTTAACACTTTACTACCTGGCAGATTTGTTCAACCAAACACCGCCTCGACCCCTATTCGATACATCCAGCCACGCTCCAATTAACACGTGAAGACAAGTCGTACATACATATCCACCACTGTCTGTAACCAGATAGTCATTCATACAGCTGAGTTAACAGGAGAAACGTGGAGTGAACGAACTTCCCCAATGTTCTACACGAGGCTCATGTTGCGAATACGAATTATCTAATGCTCTAGCCATTACGCTCCAGATACGAGTGATACCAAACAAATATATGTATATGACTGCATTGGACGTTTAGCGGTTCGTGCTCATGTTTTTTGCGATGCGTCTTATCCTAATTAAAGGATAAGACTCATCTGAATACAGTTCTGAAAACTACGTGTTTTTGTGACATTTACCTTAGCATTGTTAGGAAAACAACCGAGTCAGTTATCGAGTAGTTGTTGTTTATAAAAAAACTATTTATTTCTTAATGACAGCAACTATCTTCTCGTGCATGGTGTAGTAAGTTGGAAAGGTCAGTGAAGGTTATGTGTGTAACAGACATTGGTTCAATCCCTCACCAATTCATTGTGTGGAACTTGCGACTTTTATGAACCAACAATTGCATTTGCGTATATTTCATTCGCAAGGAGGGAGGCGCCTCCGTAAATTGCCGTAAAGCGCGGTGGCGTAGTGTTAGAACGTTGGAGCGCGTTTCATTCACTTCCACGTGCAAAAACACCTATTGTAAATATATATATATATAAGAACCTAGCTAGGTCATATGAATACATGAGGTCTTGGGGGCTTAAACCTTATTAACTTGGCGGGCCCGCAGACCTTTCATAATGAGCCCACTAATTTTTTAACAGCACCCCTCCCCATGTTCCGATGGTCACAGTCGAGCCAGGCGGGTGAAGCAGTGACGAAGAGCTGAAGAAATACAGCGTTGAAAACTATTCAACAACACCCCCCCCCCCCCCCCCCCCCGTCTACGGCGACGCGGCAACGACCAAATTTTTACTATACCGTTTGGTTCGTCCGCCACTGGAGGCTTTTGTGCCCCCCAGATTCGATTTCTGGATCCGCCCAATATATTTATTCTTACATTTCGTTACACTGTAGCAATTTATTGCCCCCGCGATACGGGGCGATGGCCAAGCAACCCCGACGTAATGCCCAGTGTATCGTGGGACTGAGATCGCATGCGACCGCATATGTAAGGTCCCGGTGAATCACACAACGTATCAACAATACGAATGCTTATTAAAGAACTCACGTGATGCGGTGAGTAGTCTGGATAGAGAAGTTGCGCTCAGCTCTGGTACGGTGTGGGGGCTGGCGGCCTCCTGACCCCGACGTAGTTGAGGTAGTCTATTCCTAATTTTTCTTTAATGAATTAACATGATGTTCTTACGACTACACTAACTATGTTGAAGGTATGCTGCCCGTCTAATTGTGTTTAGTAAGCCCGCAACAACGTTTGCAATATCAAAGGTTGGACCCCGGAGCGTGTTCAAAACTTTGCAATACGGCCGAATCCGGCTGATTTAACTGAAATACCCTTTGGTGTTCAATGACGTCCCATTTTCTCACGTTCAACACAACAGACATCCTGTTACACATTAGTACGCCCGCTTATTCCTGATAGAGGAACTGACTGGCTCCCTTTACACTAATTCCCACTAAACATTTAATTTCTGCTGTCAACAGTTTCGGCAGTAATGCGAACGTAACACCCCAGTGGCGCCCTCTAGCGAAAGGCTCACCACTCAGTGTTTCCATGTTTCTATGACAGGCAGAAAAGTACGCAAAGTAGACAAAACGTAAATAAATAACCATAAATAATTACACTTGTATTTTTGAAATACATCCCCAAATGGTATGTACATCAGACTATAATTGTATTTTATGAAGCAGCTTAGCAGGAAGATTGGCAAGACGTTAGATGCTGTGGGCTAGCCACTTGATCAGGACGGATGCGGTCATGCAACCTACCTACCGAGTTGAAAAGTGGCTGAGAAACATCAAGGCCGGAGGAAATGTATAAGACCACAACTGTGATGGCAAGATTGCGTAAACGGAAATTTTAGAAGGTTGAAAATGGAGAGAGTAAGCTGCTGACACGGAGCAATGGATGGCAACAACGAACAACAAAACAATTGCACAACTGTGGAGGAAATAACACTTTTGTAAACGTTACTTTTGCTATCATTAGTAATATATTCTCACCCTGATAAGGTGATGCCGTTGGTTGTTTGCGACATTCCCGTACAGTCGAATAGAAGCGATGGCTCTGGTTGCTGCGAACGGTTGGGAGCCATCCAGTCCTCGTTTTGATGCGGTACTGGCAAACTGTGACGAGATCACGTTGTGTTTTGTGTTATGTCTATGCATATATGATTATCAGCAGTGTTTATCAGTCAGATAAACACTGCTGATAATTAGGATAATGGGAAGTGTGTTATTGGTAGGTTAACACTTCAGTACTGCATCTGTTATCTATGTTTGGTTGTAATGCTTAGAATGTATCCATCAGTGATTAGAAATGCAAACGTGTGCTTTAGACGCGGAAATAACAAACCCTCGAACACATTGTAAAATGTTTCCTGCGAAGTATGCTATGTTAATAAAAGGTATTATATCTCGACGAAATATAAATGTTTGAAACTTGGGGGTTTATATGCACATAACAATAAGATAGTGGCGATTTAAAGGGGCACTGTATACATTGGGCTATTCCACGGCAGTCGTATTTTGTTGGCCGACGATTGGCGTCTGCGGCTATTTACAGAACAGTCTCGTGCAGGCGATATGTTTGCCGTCCTTAGTTCTCGGGAACACATGACAAGCGTGCGCTGAATCTAGTGATTGTGTTGTTGATATGTTTTTAGTTCGTGTACTTTTCGAAGTACGTTTGTGTGGCAGTTTGGCCCTGCCTTTCTGTGTGATGTGTTGGTGGTTTTCATTATATATGTGTATATATATAGCACCTTTACTCATTATGTATTGGATTACCATTAATTCAATATGGTTTATTTACAAATGTTTGGGTGATTAGCCCACTATGTCATATGTCAGTAGTTGGTGTTGTTCGTTATGTATGTGTATATACAGAGCACCTTTATTTATTAGGTGTTGGGTTACCATCAATCTCATTTCACTTATTTATCATTGTTAGTGGATTAGCCCATTTTTTTACGTACATCATATTTTGCTGGGGATGGAGTACCCCAGCCTTTCTCTTTGTACATGTATGTGTATGGCTAATCAACATGGTAATTACACCCCTACTAAGGTACCTGTAACCAATTGTGTCACGTCACCTAGGGGCTCTTCTGCATTCCATGCCTATGATTACTGTATTAAATAAATGGAATGCCATTTCTCAATCATACATGTTTTTCAGTTATGACTGATATGTTCAGAAACTAGCTCAGGCTCCACACCAGTTTAGGGTATTATTAAGAACACATAGTCAGATTACGGAGACACATTCAAATTAATGACATAAGACGCAAGCATGCGAACTTTATATGCCGACTGTGCTACGCCACAAACTGCTGTCATGTATACGCTTAAATATGTTTATAAATGCTAAAACACAAATAATTTGCAAATTGCCTGCATCTTTGCGTGCAAGAACATCATATATATTATTATATTCATCGCCGATAGGTTGCCAATTTTTAAGGCTCCTTTCCTGGTAGATAATAGCAATTCCACTGAAACGCAATACACCTATCAACTAGATGGGGAACGCACGCACACACACACGCACGCACGCACAAACACTCACACACACGCACACACACACACACACACACACACACACACACACACACACACACAACCTCGATTATAATAACATATCGCACACTCTACTCAATTTTAAATTTCATTATGCTTTTGTAGACGATGAATTCAGTTGAAGACTTGTTTAAGATAATATCTATTGCACAAGACGTTTCATAATTTACTATAATAATATAAATTATTATCAACTATTTCTTTGGAAACGCACTTGACAATCCTTACTATTATATTGCATACCAGTGCTACACACAAGATAAATAAACTGAAATAACACTTTTTGTTGCATTCAACAAATGTTTTATTGATGAACATGATATTTTAATTACGGAACAATGAACTGTTCAGATGTTCTCGGAAAGCGAAACCCACAACAGCGACAAGTTGGCGATGGGTGCGCAGTCGACACGGAGAACACAGCACTAGATTTTCTGGCAGGTAAGGGTTTTGGAAAGGTTAGGTGAAAACATCCAGCCATTGCACACACAGCGGTAGTTGATCTTCATGGCTCGGTTGTAGACGTAGACCTTCCTTAGGTACCAGGCCGGTCTACTACCCGCATTGTTGTGTCGGATGTAAACCTTCTTCACTGGACAGCTATTGACAATCCTCCGGTAGAAGGTGCGCGTCCTGAAGCAGTGGAGAGATGCGTTGTTGATGAAATGTGAATAATGCGAGTATCCCAAACACGAGCACACATAGACACGTACGAACACCATACGTACTGCACGCATCACACTCGCGCATATATACAATAATTATACAAACCCAGACATACGCACGCACGCACGCACGCACGCACGCACGTATTAGAGAGTGTCTGCAAGCATACCGATCTCGATTCCCTTCCCTATCCCTAACGAGCTGTTCGATCGGTGTCGATTGTTGGAGATACACAACCGTCAGGAGTGTCTGCATCACGGCGATTCACTCGCCAACGTATTGTACAATTATGCTTTTTCAGCAGGATATATGGTTTAATCATAAGCTCAAATGGACAAACCATAATGCAGGTAAATAATTTTGGAATTATGTACGAAAGCACACCACAACGACCCTTTTACGAGATTTGGATTGGCTTGTCTATATTCCTAAGTACAGCCCTGTACATCACCCAAGACAAACTTTTCTAACAGTTTATTTGCACAAATTTAACGGAATATGTGTTGGAGATTTAGTACATAGATATCTTGCGAAAGAGTTTGATCAGATTTTGTGTGAAAACAACAAAAACGATTGCACGCACGATTTGTGCAACCACATGTTGAGACAGGTCTTAAAACATTCTTTTCTAATGCATTAAACACAACAACAATTAAAACGAGGCGGCTAATCAATCAAAAACAGTTGTATGTACAATGGTGTCATATTGTTTACTTTGATTCATCCATAATTGGAACGTAAACTGGATAGGGATTGCGCTTACCGATCATCCGTGCCGGTTACGTATTTACCTATATGATCGACACATAACCGATCGCATAAACACAAAAGGTGATGACGTAGTACGCACAGCGCGTTAGGGATAGGGAAGGTAATCGAGATCGGTATACTTGCAGACGCTCTCTATATTCACGCACACCACCCACATCCAAACATGCACGCACGCACGCACGCACGCACGCACGCACGCACGCACCCACACACCCACCCATACGTCCGCCCGCACACCCATCCGTACACACACACACACACACATACACACACACACACACGCACACACACACACACACACACACACTCACACACACACACATACACACACACATAGACACAACTAACACACACACACACACACACATACACACACACACACACACACACTCACACACACACACACACACACACACACACACACACACACACACACACACACACACACACACGCACGCACACGCACACGCACACACAGGCACACGCACGCGCACGCGCACGCACACGCACACGCACACGCACACGCACACGCACACGCACACGCACACGCACACGCACACGCACACGCACACGCACACGCACACGCACACGCACACGCACACGCACACGCACACGCACACGCACACGCACACGCACACGCACACTGTTGTGTTGTTTTGTGCTTACGAGCTTGACGGGAAGCCACCGTTCAAAGTCATTTGGGGAGACCATATCGTGTTGGATTTCAGCCGAATCTTCACCTGGGCGTTAGTTCCGGCTGACGATTGAAACCCAGTGTAGATCCTAATCCTGTACGGTGTTTCTGAATCGATAATAAAAAAGTATGCAAGGTAAGTTCTTATACAACACTGTATCCAGGCGTCAGTTCTGTTCTTTACACTTTACTCGCTGGCAGACTTGTTCAACCAAACCCCATCTCGACTTCTCTTGGAAGCATCCAGCCACGCTGCAATTAACACGCGAAAAGAATTCGTACAACATATCCACCACTGTCTACAACTAGATAGTCGTTCATATATCTGAGTTAACAGGAACAACGTGAAGTGATGGAACTTCCCCAATGTACTACAACTCATGTTTCGAATCCGATTTTTATAATGCTCTAGCCACTGCGCTCCCAATACGAGTGATGCCAAACAAACATATGTACGTGCCTGCATTGGACGTTTTAGCGCTTCGTGCTCACGCCTGTTGCCATGTGTGTTCCTATTTTTTAAACATCCTGCATACGGACGGTTCTGACAACTAGAGACATTTAGCTGAGCAATGTTAGAAAACAACAAAATAATTTATCGAGTAATTTTTTTTTATAAAAAAATATTTATTTCCCAACGACAGCAACTATCTTCTCATGCATGTTGTAATACGTTGGAAAGGGCAAAAAAGGTTGTGTGTAACAAACGTTGGCTTAATCTTCCACCAATACATTGTGTGAAACTTGCAACTTTTACGATCCAACAATTCCATTTCCATATATTTCATTGCCAAAAGGCGCCGCCGTAAAGTGCTGTAAAGCGCGGTGGTGTAGTATTTAGGAGGCAGGAGCTCGCGCTGTGCACTTCCACGTACACATGCATGTAAACACCTAATGTAAATATGTATCAAAACCTAGCTAGGCCTACCTCAAAGTCAGTAGAGCTTAAAACATCGGAGCGCGATTCGTGCACTTCCACGTACACATTCATGTAAACGCCTAATGTAAATCTATATAAGAACCTAGCTAGGTCTACCTCATAGCTATTATAGCTTATAACGTCGGAGCGCGTTTCGTGCACTTCCACGTACACATGCGTGTAAACAAATGATGTAAATCTTGTCAATAGTATCTTCAACCTAACCCTAATCCTAATTTTCAACCTAGCCCTAACCCTAAACCTAGCCAGTTTGGAATATTAGACCAACCATTTGTGTCATGAAGTTACCCACTAGAGCAACGGACTCTCATTCAAGACATTTCGTGTTTGATTCCTTTTGCAATCGTTTGGAATTTTGTGAAGTTCGTAAACTCTACTCTGCTTTAGTACATTCAGCTGTATGAAAGAGTAAATGGCTATAGACAGAGATGGATATCTTGTGTACGAACATAATTTACGCAGCAATTGCAGTTTGGCTGAATACTTCCTAGATAAGTTGAAAGATGTTCGACTAAACAGGACAGTCAGGAAGTAATGTGTAGAGCGCTTTGAACAGTCCAAAGGACTGGATAGCGCGATATAAGAACCTAGCTATGCCTACCTCATGTGTAGGGGGCGGTGTGGGGGCACGTGCCCACTTAGACCCGCATCCCTTTTTCCATTTTTTTAAAGACACCCCCTTCCCCCGTCTTTCGATGTAATGCCTAGTGTATCTTGGAACTGCGAATGTATGCGACCGCATATGTAAGGTCCCGGTAAACTACACAACGTATGCGATCGCATATGTAAGCTCCCGGTGAATCACACAACGTATGCGACCGCATATGTAAGGTCCCGGTAAACTACACAACGTATGCGATCGCATATGTAAGGTCCCGGTGAATCACACAGCGTATGCGACCGCATATGTAAGGTCCCGGTAAATTACACAACGTATGCGATCGCATATGTAAGGTCCCGGTGAATCACACAGCGTATGCGACCGCACATGTAAGGTCCCGGTAAATTACACAACGTATGCGATCGCATATGTAAGGTCCCTGTGAATCACACAACGTATCGACAATATGATTACTTATTAAAGAACTCACTTGACTTAGTGAATAGTCTGGACAGATGAGTAGCGCTCGACAGCCACTTGTTGCAGGTGAACTTCTGGTACGAGGAGGGGGATGGCAGCCTTCTGACCCCGACGTATTTGAGGTACCAGGCCGGGCCAACTCCTGCGTTGTTGTGCCTCATCCTCAACCTCACTAAGCACCCCAGGCACGGACACGTGATGGAGAAGTAGTTGGACCTATGTGGGCGATAAACAAAGCGATAATAATGACACACTCGCTTACACACTCCCTTGGAGCAACCAACCAATGGCAGCTGGTGTCGTAATATCATAATGATAGTCTTAAAAGGAGGAGGTGTATTCCTAGTTTTTTTGTTTAAGAATCAATATAATCTTCTTAAGTCTCTACTAGTTATGTTGAAGATATACAGCCCGCCAACTTGTGTTAAGTACGCCCGTAACAACGTTTGTAACTTGGAAGGTACCCGGAGCGTGTTCAAATAGTAAACAAAACGGCCAGTTTAAAAACAAGCAGTATTGGCAAATACGGCCGAATCGGGCTGATTTAACTGCAATACCCTTTGATGTTCAATGATTTCCCATTTTCTCATGTTCAACACAGCAAACTTCCTGTTACAAATTACTACGCCCTCTAATTCCTGGTAGAGGAACTAACTGCCTCCTCTCTACTAATTCAGACCAAACATTTGATTTCTGCTGTCACCAGGTGCGGCATTAATGCGATCGTAACAATATAGTGGCGCTCTCTGGCGAAAGGCTCATCACTCCGTGTACAGAAAAGTACACATCGTAAACAAAACGTAAGTAAATAACGATAACTAAATACATTTGTAATTACGAAATACACCGCCTATTGGTACGTAGAACAGGCGCTAATTGTATTTTATGAAGCTGTTTAGCAGGAAGATTGGTAAGACGTTAGGTGTTGTGGGCTAGCCACTTGATCAGGACGGATGAGGGCAGTCAACCTACCTACCGAGGAGAGAAGAGTTTGAGAAACATCAAGGCCGCATGAAATGTGGAAAAAAACTGAGACTGGATGATTGAGTAAATGGAAATTTTAGAAGGTGGAATATGGAGAGAGTTGGGGCTGCTGACACGGAACAATGGATGGCAACAACGAACAACAAAACAATTACACAACTGTGGTGGAAATAACACTTTAGCAAACGTTACTTTTGCTATCATTAGTAATATATTCTCACCCTGATAAGGTGGCGCCGTTGGTATTCAGCTGCTTCCACCCACAGTTTGCGGCATTCCCGTAGAGTTTAACAGACGCGATGGCTTGGGTTGCTGCGAACGGTTGGGAGCCAGTCCTCGTCTTGATTCTGTACTGGCAAACTGAGAGAAGATCACATTGTGTAGTGTCGTATGCCCATGCATATATGGATAATAAACACTGCTGATAACGAATCGTATGCCCATGCATATATGAATAATAAACACTGCTGATAACGAGTCGTATGCCCATGCATGTATGGATAATAAACACTGCTGATAACGACGAAACACAAATATTTGAAACGTGGAAGTTTACACGCATATAACATTACGATAGTGGCGATTTAAAAAACAACCGCCGTGTCGCTATGTAACTGTTTAATTATTGACATATAAATATTCCCAATCAGGATGATCTACTAAAAGACTACTTGTATAGTGAAAATGCAAAACGAATGACTCAAGTACCAACCTGCAGCGGACGGGTCAATTTGGCCAAACAGGAAGCTGATCAACGCTAGGCACGCGAGTTGTGGAATAGTCATCTCTTAGCCGCGGAAGTTCTACGAGGTTGACTCTCTTCAAGTTCGTAGCGTTATGTACAGCAACCGTGGCCAGACCCCCTGATATATACACCCGCACGATGTACACACGGAATTGTCTTCGTAGCTACATCGTCACATTTCGCTATTGTGACAACGAGGTGACGCCGACAAAACAGGTTAACTGGCAAGCTGCCATGTTCAAACAAACCAGTGATTGTTTAGTCGTTGACTTATAATAGGAGATATTTAAAAAACTGGTTGTACTAGTTAAATTTACATGCACTTAGCGCACTTACATGAAAACAGGGTGTTTACGTCGGTGTAGCAAACGTTATAAAAACTACATAAGTTGAGCCTAAATGTTGGATGGATTGGTGGAGGTGTCTATGCCTTCTCAGCGTCTGTAGTTGCCACCAGTAGTTTTAAAGTGAAACAAAAGGCAATGGTGTGGGCCTACACATAAAAGAGTTAGTGCACTCTAACCATTTGTAACCACAATTGACAATTTCACGTATGTGGTTTACCCAGAATTTATTTTCAACGTGAAAGAATCTAGTGAAATCTCACAGTTCCCGGGAGTTGACATATTGAGACACTCACCCAAAGCTTGACCGATAAGCTCCTAGAACTTACTTTATAATGACAATGCTGTAAGGCATCGAGTGGCCCTGTTTCCGTGACATGTATAGTGAATATGCCAGCTCATGTGTTGGTTGAATATATTCCTTTGGATTCAGACTTACACTTGTAACAACTGTTGTAACAACTCCTGGGTGTCGCAGCGCGGTCACTAGGCGAGTGGTTTTACACTTTCTATTACGTATGTTATTCTGACGTAAACGAACTATTTTTCTGTGGGGTGCAACTAATATCTTACGGTAGGCCTAATTTGTACAACGAACGGATTTACGAGACAACTGTTTTGCTGCGGCGCACGCATGGTTCGAAGGTGGTAACATCTACCTACCCACTTTCACAGAGACCGTGCTGAACCGCTGCATTTCAGGCGAAAAATCTCCAACATTACCCCAGACCCGTCTTCGAGACAGCACACCGCTGAAGTTCCAACGAAAGATTTCCAACACCACCCTCTTCCCCGTCTTCCGATGTCAAGATCCGAGACAGCGTGACGATACAGCGCGACATTGGAAGCGGGCTGAACAGATGAATATTGCGGAATTAAAATAAAGTTGACAAGTACAGAAACGCATCAATGCAATTTCAACACAAATATACTGTTCATCTTTTGTAGTCAGCAGTGACATTTACTTCTACAAACGAAAACCACGTCTTCACCTAGAAACAATCGAAATGTAGTCACACAATTTGTTAACACAAGAATTACTACAGACCATTATGTTCCACAAGAGACTTTCTTATCCAACCCACACACACGTTATTTCCCTTTGTCTAAGAACAACATTTCTTTTGTGGCACATAAGAAAATTAATATAAAAAACTAGCATCCCTTAATCTACAGTCACAAACATGGCATACTGCCTCCATTGCTGCGGTCATCTTTGACATTCAAAGGCGCAAACAACTGACAACGGATATATAAATACCGTCTCCACGGTGGCGCTGTGGGGTCCTGTGGCGAATTGTTTCACACTTTATTTATGGTATTCTGACATGAACGAAATATCTTTTTTCTGTATGCTGCACCTAATATCTTGCAAAGCCTAATTGCATAACAAACGTATTTACGAGACAACTGTTTTGATGCGGCGCACGCGTGGATCGAAGGTAATAACATATACCTACCAACTTTACCAGAGACCGTGCTTAATTTCAGGCGGAAAATCTCCAACAGCACCGCCGACATGTCTTCGAGACAGCGCAATTTGTTTTTCAAAATACTATTGTATGTTTTAGATTAATCAATCATATGCCATATTCGGAATATTCAGGGTTTGTTATTTTTTATTGTTTATAAAGTTTGTCTCTGTATCTTATTGAGGTTAGCAAGTATTGAGTTATCCACGTACACTTGTTATATTTATATTAATTAAATTTAACTAATTTTCTAGTCATATATTAATTTTTTGCTGATTGATTTATTTCAGTGATAATAATGTCATAATTATGGTTTGGATCAACATTTGGACTTGTATCTAATTTGTTATGTATTAGGGAAGAGATTATATAATTTTTGACTTTTCACAATGCCTCTTTATTTAATACGTTAACTCGAATACATTTTGTAGGATGTCCCTCTTTTAGTGCAGTGTACATAAGCATAAAATATGGTTGATGAGAAATTGTTTTAGTTAATATTCCTTCTGTACTTTGCAAAATATGTTTTCTTAAATTACAAAACAAATTATAAATAAGTGTACCAGTACATATTGTGAAACTTGTAGGAAAAATTATTTGGGCGAAGAGACTAAATGAAGTTAGCACGTCAAAGAAAGTGCTACAGTGTTCTTGCTCGTTTTTTTAGAATATATATATTGTTGTCCTCTGCAAGAACAAGTGTGTTGTTTTGATGGTGTTGCATTAATGATATGACCATTGTAAATTCATGTATCAGATTTAAGTTAAGGTCCTTGGAGGTCGGTACATATTTCATATAGTGACTGTCTGTGATAAGCCTCCTCCATGTTCATACATACTTACTTTCATCTTTACTTCATAATCAAAATGTTTATCTATATATACTAATAATCCTCCTTTAGTGCTGCAAATTTTCTTTGTCATCATATCCATTTAATTGAATTAGTGCTACCCCGGATACAAATCGCTCCCTTAACAAACTTAGTGATTGCCTTCAAGGTATCTTCCACTGGATGACTGACAGCAAGTTGAAATTAAATGCAAATAAAACTGAATTGATCATTATTGGTACTCCAATGCAGCGTAGTAAACTGGATGTTTTTTCCCTGCGCGTATTTTGAATCAGTATATCACACTAGCAACCTCGGTGCGGAATCTAGGAGTGATATTTGATAGTAACTTAAATTTCCGACAACACATATCGCAAACATGTCGCTGCTGTTTTGATCATATTCGTGATCTTCGCCGTATTCGCCGGTATATGTAATTTTCTGTTGCTAAGGCTATTACAACAGCGCTTGTTATAAACATACTTGACTATTGCAATTCCCTCCTTTATAGTATCGCTAGCAAGAATATCACAAAACTTCAGCGTGTCCAAAATTTTCTAGCAAGAGTAGTTACACGATCTCCTCGTTTTTCTCGCTCTGTACCACTTTTGAAGTCTTTGCATTGGCTTCCTGTACGATATCGTATACTATTTAAGATCTGTACCATTACATACCAGGCACTGTCCAGTAAATAACCATATTATTTGCATGCATTGCTTACTCCTGTAAGAAAACCTATCCAGCTTCGATCATCTAATTCTGACCTACTTTTTGTTCCTAGAGTCAACACTAACATTGGAACTAGGGCTTTTTCTGTTGGTGCATCAACTCTTTGGAATATGCTCCCTTTTAGTGTTAGATCAGTTGAAAATATCACAAAATTCCGTCGTCATTTAAAAACGCATCTTTACAAACTTGCTTATCCACCGTAGCTCCCTAGCGCCTTGACCCATCTGTTGACAACTGGAAAACTACTTATGGATTTTGAGATTGACCAATCCTTTTGTTTTTATGCGCCTCTGAGGATTTAGGCGCAGTAGAAGTTATCTTATTATTATTATTATTATTATCAGATAACCAACTCTCTAGGAGACATATCATGCTAAAAAAATTAACGAAGATAATTCATTTACAAATGCCTCTAATTCAATAATCTTTGCCTTAATGAACTGTATATTTGAACTTACGATACTGAAAGTATTATTATTGGTTTGGACTAATAAATTACAGTATGAGAGAGTGAGAAAGTGATAGAAGGAGAGAGTGATATATATATATATATATATATATATATATATATATATATATATATATATATATATAGAGAGAGAGAGAGAGAGAGAGAGAGAGAGAGAGAGAGAGAGAGAGAGAGAGAGAGAGAGAGAGAGAGAGAGAGAGAGAGAGAGAGAGAGAGAGAGTGAGAGAGAGATTGAGAAAGGGGAGTGAAAGACAGAGTGGGAGTGTTAGAGAGAAATTGTGTGTGTGTGTGTGTGTGTGTGTGTGTGTGTGTGTGTGTGTGTGTGTGTGTGTGTGTGTGTGTGTGTGTGCGTGTGTGTGTGTGTGTGTGTGTGTGAGAGAGAGAGAGAGAGAGAGAGAGAGAGAGAGAGTGACAGAGTTCGAGAGAGTATGTGATGTGTGTGTGTGTGAGAGAGAGAGAGAGAGAGAGAGAGAGAGAGAGAGAGAGAGAGAGAGAGAATGAGAGAAAAACGGAGAGAAAGAGAGAGAGAGAGAGAGAAAGTGAGAGTGAGAGTAAGAGAGGTAGTGCGAAAGATAGAGAGTGAGAGTGAGAGAGAGAGAGAGAGAGAGAGAGAAAAAAAAAGAGAGAGAGAGAGAGAAAGTTATAACAGAGAAATCGAGGTGGGTCCGGATTCTACACAAGTGCTGAAAAGTGTTTGGTCAGAGTCAAGGGTCGAGGGTCGAAATCATGAACAAATATTTTTATTTTATTCTTAAAAAAATGCGTATGGTCGCAAAGAAATACTAATGACGGTCGGGTTACCGGAAATATTATATTATATAGGTATTATTTAATTTGGCCTGATGATGATGTTTTTGTTGTTGTTGTTGTTGATCGATGATGACTATGTTAGTAATGACAATGAAGACGGTGATAATGGTGATGATAAATGATTATGGATGGTGATTATCAGGAGGACAATGAACACAATGAAGGCGTCATCTTAGTGATGAAAATGATGATTATTATGATTATGTATATGATGACGACCACGGTGATGATGGTGATTACGATGAGAATGACGAAGATGATGACGATGACGGATATAATCATTACGATGATGAGGACAACGACAGTTACATCCTTAACCTCCTCCTCAACATTATCGACATCCTCATGTTCATCGCTAGCCGGGCTGTCATCCAGTCGACATTCACCAATGCATGCTAAGAGGGATTCTCAGAAAGTCAGCCGCTTTTTTCTGGAAGAACAAATGGAACCCCGTTCACACAACCTCCCAGGTAACGCAATAGCTACATGTCGGCAAACAATAGGACCGAATCAGACAGGGTGGCTAAGAAGGGTAGTCATTAGTAAGGGTCACATCAACAAATCACAGGAGTAATCTACAACAAATGATGGGATTACCTTAATACAATTAAGGAACTTTAAAGCATATATACAGTTAATATACATGGTCATTGTTTGATTAAATTATGGGGTCATTTCAAACAACTTAGGGGGAATCTCAAAATGCAGTTTCAATGAGTGATACTAAAACTGATTATGAGAAACTAAAAGATAATCCCAAAATAGTAAAATACGGATCAGCTGAAACAATTAAACATGAAGTTAAAGTAATCTCCATCAACTAAAAGGTTAATCTAAACGATAACGGAAACCTAAATGTCTTACAATATGAGTGAAATTAAGGGATTATATCAAACTTAATTTAAATAATAATTTTAAAATTAAAAGGAGTCTTTAAAGGTACATTAATAATGAACTAACTGATCATATCAACACATTGCAGTCATAAAAACCAAGTGGTCTTTTCGAACAAAAGTTTATTAAATTAAGGGAATATCTTCTCAAAACACTAACAATCGTTACGCAATGTATAAGAAGTCATTAACAAATTAACGACCTGATTGTCTCAGCGAACATAGGGACCATCTAAAAAAATAAAAGATTCTTCTTAACAAAGTTAAGGAATCAAAATTAAAAAGGGTAACTATTCATTACAAATAAACCAGCTTATCGTCACAATAAATTAAGGGATCATTTATAAAAATAATTCTCTCTTTTCAAGACAGGTAAAAGATAATAAAAAGCAGGGATCAGAATTTTTTATCTGATCGTATCAAATAAAAAGGTGTCACGTCATGAAATGAATTAATTAATTAAGGAAAATCTAAACTGGTATGGATTCATTACAAAACACAAACCTAATGGGTCATCAAAACACAAACCTAATGGGTCATCAAAACAAATTATTGTATCAAAAAATCTAAGGCGTCATCTCAAATAAATTAAACGAATTTCATAAATAAATTGATGAAATGATAATTAAATAAGGTAACTAACCGATCACCTGAAAAAGTTAAGAGTAATAAAATTAAAGGGTTACCACAAAATATAGATGAACGGAGTCATATCAAAAGACAAATTTAAGGGGGCCATCAAAACATTAAAGGTCATCTAAAATGTAACACGAGAATCCTTTAGAATCACCCTCTTATTTATTCGTTTTGATGGTGTCGCTTTTTATTTTTAAAATAACCTTTAGTTTTGGGAATTACGTCTTATTTCCGGATATTGTAAATGTCCCCCTACAATTTTACTTGATAAGTTATTCACTCAATTGTGTGGACAACCCAGTTAACTAGCAACTAAAATCCATTAATATGTATTACATATAATGGGTACGTGTGTGGGATGTAGAATCAAACTAAATGTCTAAACTATATTTCTTGCATACGTGGTGCGGTAAAGAGACTGATGAAAGAACTGCAAGCTAAATTCATCATCAGCAGTCCATGCCATCCACAAAGCCAAATCAAAATGGAAAGGATGCATCGGCAGTTTAGACAAAAAATGCTACGATTTAAGAAAAAGAGACTTAGTTGGGTCAGCAAGCTACCGTTATACGATCACATCCTGAACGTGGATCCGAAAGAAGTACTGGGCTGGAAGAGTTCGTTTTAGATATAGTACGGTCGCAAAAGCAAAAAAGTAGTTTGTCCTTTGGTGGACAATAGTTCGCCAGTGCCGACCGAAACAATCATCGCCGATGATGAGCTAAACTATTCTGCGCGGCGTGACGACATGAACCGGTTTAAGAAAAGGAGGGCACGATTTCTAGACGCTGCCCGAGAGGCAAATTGCTAAAATTAATGTTTTAATGTAAACGACATCACGATCGTGACTCAGGACATTGAGAGAAGACGGGCGAAGTCACACACTGTAAAGACCAACACAAGAGCAAATACTACACATTCCATATAACCGTGAAGATGGACTGGTTTCATTTCAATCAGCTGGGTTCGCAGTTCGTTTTGACCCCAATAACAATTGCCAGTTTGCAGCAATTGCGGTCCATTCCAGGGAATTGGTATTCTGTGGTCCGCGTAAACCTCTAGACAAGAAATTACGATCTTAGGGCACAAACTTTCCCATCAAAATGGAACACCTCTTCAACACTAAAAACCTTTAAAATGTCGTGACAAATATGAAACATAATTGAACATTTGGCGATCATATCACACAGCAAAGAGCATCGCAATCCAGTTCTTTTTTATGAAAAATTAAATGTGTGCATGAAATAATGGTTTAACCTTTTAGAGAAAACCTTAGTATTTTATGAGAATTTGTTTTGAGATGATCTTGTATGCGTTGACACGCTTAGTTAAGTCTTTTTAATCAACACTTATATGTTAAGACCACTTGTTCGTTTGAATGAAAATGTACATTTTTGTGACCCTTTTTGAGACAATTCCTTTATTGAGACATTACCATTTATTGCTTTGACAAGTTCCCTTAATTCGTTAAGAGGATCAGACAAATATTTTAATAAACACGTCTAATTTTAAATGATCCGTTTATTTATTGAGACAATAAGCTGCTTCATTGTTTATGGCTAGTTACACGTTTTTATATGATTCCTTAACTTTGTTAAAAAGATCCTTTAATTTGTGTAGATTGTCCCTCAATTTATTGCAACAATCTGCTCGTTAATTTGTTAATGACTTCTTACATATTTTGAACGATTCTTGGTGTTTTGAGAAGACCCATTCTTTTTACGAGATGGCCCATTTAATTAACTTTATTTCGATAAGACCACTTGGTTTTGGTGACCCCGCTAGATCAGCCAGATCATCATTAAAGTACCTATTAATGACTCCTTTTACAAATATTCTTTAAATTGTGTTTTATATGACCCCTTAATGTTGTCATATTATAAAACATTTATGTTCCCTTAATAGTTTAGGTGAGCTTATTAGTTTATTGAAATTACCCTTTACTTTATGTTTTGAGATAACACCTTAATTGTTTCATCTGCTGATCCGTATTTTATTATTTTGATATTACCCTTTCATCCTTAATGATGTTATAATATCACTTATTATCATTGCATTTTGATAATTCCCCTAATTTGTTTGAGATGACCCCATATTTTAACCAAATATTGATCAGATATGTAATTTGTAAATATGTTTTAATGTCCCTTGTCTTAAAATAATCCCATCATTTAGTGTGGTTTATTGCTTTCATTTGTTGAGGTGACTCTTCATAATGTACCCTCTTCTTAACCACACGGCCTGAGTGGGTTCTATTTTTTCGACATGTAGTCACTGCATTATCTGGAATATTACTTGAACGGGATTTCATGTGTTCACCCAGAAAACGAGCATCTGACTCGTTCTGAGAATCCTTTAGTGGTCGTCAACTGGATGCCAGCACGGCTAGCCGTGATGAGGGTGAACATGAGGATGTCGATGATGACGATGAGGAGGAGGTTAAGGATGTCTTTGTTGTTGTTGTCATCGACATAATTATAACCGCCATCGCCATCATCTACGTCATCATCTTCGTTACCTCATCGTCGTGGTCTTCATAATCATAATAATCATGATAAACACCACTAAGATAACGCTCTTATTGTCTTCATCGTCCTCCTGACGCTCATCATAATTATTTATGAACCTCATTATCACCGTCTACTTCATCAGTACTAACATCATCATCAACAACACCGTCATCATAATAATCATCATAACCATATGATCACCAACACCCATTCTTTTTTACGAGATGGCCCCTTAATTTAATCGTTTTCGAGAAGACCACATGATTTTATTAGATGACCCGCAATGTGTTGATCTGAATATCTATGTCATTATTAAATTACCTCTTAATGACTTAAAGTAGTCTTTAAAATGATACATAGCTCTATGATACAATCCCTTACTTTGGTCATATTTAAATCATTCACCATCCACAACATCGTCATCTTCATCATTGCTACTAACATCATCACTACTACCACCATCATCATAGTCTACATCATCGTCGTCATAAGCACCTTCACCGTTTTTATTACATTACTGGTCGTTACTGCATAACTGGTCGAGTATTACATTACTGGTTGTTGTATTACATTACTGATCGATTATTACATCATTGGTCGATTATTACATTACTGGTTGTAACAAGCGTGCTGAACAGCTAATGAATCCTGCGAAATTAAAACAAGTTAGCAAGTACAGTAACGCATCAATGCAATTTCAAAGGAAATATCCTGTTCAGCTTTTATAGTCAGCAGTGATGTTTACTTGTACAAACAAAATCCACGCCTTCACATAGAAACAACCGTAATCTAGTCACACAATTTGCTAGCTCATGCTCTCATAAAACATCCATATATTACTAACACAAGTCCTACTAGAGACCAATATGTTCCACAGATGACTTTCTTTTCAAAACCACACGCAAGTTATTTTTTCTCATTGTCTAAGAACTAAATTTGTCTTGTGGCACGTAAGAACTTCAATGTAAACAAACTAGCATCCTTTGGTTACCAAATGCATTTGTCGTTAATATATGAAGACCCCAAAATGTGAAAACTGTTGAAACATAAAGCAACTCTTTATATTTGGTAGGATTTGGTTCTAGGAGAATGAAAACTATGGGCAGTTTAAATAAAAGCTGCTTGTAGCCAAAGAGACTCTTTCGAGACGTGGTCTAAACGCGGTAGAAACCATTGCGGAGAGGGAGAGGGAGAGGGAGAGGGAGAGGGAGAGGGAGAGGGAGAGGGAGAGGGAGAGGGAGAGGGAGAGGGAGAGGGAGAGGGAGAGGGAGAGGGAGAGGGAGAGGGAGAGGGAGAGGGAGAGGGAGAGGGAGAGGGAGAGGGAGAGGGAGAGTGTGTGTCAGAGATACTTAGAGGAGAGAGAGCGAGACAGAGCGAGACAGAGCGAGAGCGAGAGTGTGGGGAAGAAGAGAGCGAAAGCTTGAGAATGAAAAATAGAACGAAAGCGTGAGAATGAACGAGTGAGAGAGAGCCAGTGGGAGACGGAGGAGTGAGTGAAAAAAGAAAGAGAGAGAGAGAGAGAGGTGGATGAAGGGAGGGAAGAAGGAAGGAGAGAATTAATGCGTGAGTGTGTGAGTGAGTGAGTGAGTGAGAGGGAAGGTAGGGAAGGAGGGAGGGAGAGAAAGAGAGACCGAGGGGAAGTAAGTTGGAGATTGGGAGATAGGGAACAAGAGAGGGAGGTCAGAAAGTGAGAGACAGAAAGTGAAGTACACAATGTAGGACACTTGTAAGTTAGACCAGCAGGAACATCTCATTCTGACGATTTTCATACGAACTATATACATGCGATGAGATTTTTTGCAAAGGTCTCACTCGCATGCTCAAACGCACGCACGCATTCACGCACGCGCAAACATGTTTTTAACATGTTTTTTTAGGAAACTATATATGCCGACTGTACTACGCCACAAACTGCTGTCATGTATACGCTTAAATATATTTATAAATGCTAAAACACAAATAATTAGCAAATTGCATGCATCTCTGCGTGCAAGAACATCATATATATTATTTTATTCATCGCAGAAAGGTTGCCAATTTTCACCGCCGCTGGTAGATAAAAACAATTTCACTGAAACGCAGTAAACCTATCAACTAGATGGAGTACATTGTTGTAAACAGGTTAAATTTGGTGTCAGTAAAAATAAGTTGTTTTCATCAATAAAACCATTGCACAGAGTAATACAATAAAGAAGGCATCACAGCGTATTTTTATTAGTCGCACGTAGGTTGCCACGTTTCACCGCCCCTGGTAGGTAATAACATTTTCACTGACACGCAATACACCTATCAACTAGACGGAGTTCGGTGTCGTAAACAGGTTAAAAAGTGTTTCGATGAAAATAAGTTGTTTTCATAAATAAAACCATTGCACAGAGTAATACAATAAAAAGGTATCCGCGACTTTGCCGAGGTCATCTTGACAGCTGGGTCTAGCCATACATCTGCTGCAAAACACGCGGTTAAAAAATGTGTTACGTTGAAGAACTGACGAGAAGGATATTGGGAAGATAGCAAATTGCAAACATTAAAACTGTGTAACGTAGTTTTGGCTCAACGTTATGGAAGTTATGATTTCTTTCAGCCATCTGTATACAAGTTTGGTAAAATGTTCAACATGACCAGTCAGTAATGACATATGTAGGGGAGACTGGGATATCGTACACATATTTTGTTTAAATTCCTCCAGTGGCTAAAATATACCAATTTCATAAAAAAATGGATATTCTTTTTAAACTCCTCAGTAGTCTTTATAGATGGTTGATATGTAATTTCCAAAACGTATTGCGTATAGTGAAAAAATACGTAGTTTTCGTTACAAAATATGTACAGCACCTAGTTCGTAGGACCAAAAACTATCGCAGCCACACTTGTTACTACCAGATTTTACTTTGTAATTATCTTTATCATAATGTTGCTCTTAATGATATCAGGAACAAGGTGTACAGAATTGTTAGGTAAAAGTTGTGACTCGATCTCCGCGGTTTTCTTACTCAATTTGCCTTCTCATGTCTTTGCTTTGGCTTCCTGTCCAATACCGTGTATATTACAATTATTTATTAGGCACTTGTATGCAATCAACCTGCATGTATGTATATTAGTCTTTTTCCGATCACTCGCTCATTCGTCACTACCACCCCTCATTTTCCACCCATCAACCCATCACTTGTCCACCTACATCATCATTCTCTGAAACATTTATCTATCTGACCATGTTGTAGATAGAATTCTTCCATAGAAGCAATAATGATTGTGTTATGTTATGTTAAGGTGTTATGTTCTGACGTCGACCAACGATGTTGAGATGTACCGTTAAACGCCCAGAGTGAACATATGCGCGACCAAACACAACGTTCTTGTTCGTTTATGCGAGGAGGAGCGAGAAAATGACGTAGGAAAGGCAGCAACACACGCCACTGCGTTTTGCGAAGACATGAGCATTGCGATGTAAAGAAGTGTGATATGGAGAAAACGTGTTGCGACGGAAAACGCCGCTGATGTCGACATTTATTAGTTGAGCAGAGATGAGGCGGAGAGATGATAGTTAGAACGCATCACTTAGTCAAGGTAAATCAGAAATTCGGATTTGATCAATATGGATCGCATGTTCGACCACACCTGACCATCGATTCCCCATCGACCGACTGAAGGGGAGATCCGTAGTATGCAGAGGTGCCAAAGTCAAACAGCAGAAACGACGATCAAATGGACTGCGCTCGATCTCATTCAAAGGATAGTAAAGTGGGGACACGAGGCATAACACCCGAACATGCTCGTATCGCTATACTGGTCAAAAAAGAGACGAACGTTTTCTTGTAAGTAAAATAAACCATTTTCAATCCGAATATTACGTTGAGCGAACGATCCCCGGGGATAAACTACGACCGACACAGCCCAAGTCCCTCATTTACCCTACTTCGGACAAGGACAAAAACAAAATAAATTAGAATGAGAAAGCTGGGCAAGCTCCCGTATATTTTGTATGAACATGTATTGTATTGTATTGTATTTATTCAGTTTCCAACACGTCCCGTCCAGTGGACCCGATAACAGGACGGATAACTGAAACAAATACATATAAATAATAACACAATAATTGAATAATAAAAACAATAAGAACAATATGGACATAAAAACACACAATATCAACATAAAATGTAACTTCATTATTGTGTGTAAGAAGTGTTGAGTGAGGTATGTGCCCCTCACTCCCTCCGACTGCAATGCAAGCCAGGATTCTGCTTAGCATTGACCACAATGATTGTCTGTAGTCCGTACCGAGACATGGTTCTCCATTCTTCAGTCAGCGTAACTGTGAGTTCATGCATGATGAGCGGCTGTTTTCGTCGCGGATGTAACCGTCTTTGCAGATAATCTCAGGCATGTTCGATGGGAGACATGTCCGGGGTAAAGACAGTTCATTGTAGGAGCTGTACATGTTATTGCTGTTGCAGGTATGCTTGCACAATCCGTGCGACGCGAGATCGGGCGTTGTCGTGGATTCGGGTGTCGGCTCATGAATGGTCCAAAACTTTACCTCTGTATCTCTGAGCATTGAGATTGACGTCGATTATGATTAGTTCGGTCCTTACACTGATTGATAAACCAGCCAGGCCAAGACTCTCAGTTCGTGTTGCGCAACTGCTCCATCCGATTACTGCTCACCGCGTCGTCGGTACTCTCGTTCACGGTCATCGGCATTGGAAAGCAGATAAACACATTGAAATTAACGACAGTAAAAACATGGCATACTGCCTCCAGTGCTCGGTCATCATTGACATTCAACGCCTCAAACAAATGACAACGGATACATAAATACCGTCTCCAGGGTGGCGCAACGCGGTCCCTTGGCGAACGGTTTCACAATTTCCATTGTTTTGACATTCTGACATAAACGAAATATCTTTGTTCTGTAGGTTGCACCTATTGTCTTACGGTAGGCCTAATTGGTTCTACAGTCGCATTTTCGAGACAACAGTTTTGTTGCGGTGCAAGAGTGGATTGAAGGTAGTAACATACACCTACCAATTCTCCAAGAGACCGTACTGAACCGCTGAATTTCAGGCGAAAAATATCCAACAGCACCCCGACCCGTCTTGGCCGACAGTCAGTCCAGACGTACTTGAACCATTCTTTGCCAAGCGCTACGAGCTGAGTGTATTCAACGTATGCGTTATGTGGAGAACACGCACCCTAGTGCCAAAGACCTTGCTCATTCAAATACTCCAAGAGTTACACGATGGACATGTCGGTGTTGTAAAAATGAAGGGACTGGCGCAAGCTATATCTGGTGGCCTGGGGTAGATAGATATATATAATCTCTTTGAAGCGCCTACCTCGCCACTTAACCGGTTGGAATAGCCTGCAAAGCCATGGCAGCGTATTCATGTAGATTACGCTGGACCGTTTTTGGGACGAATGTTCCTAATAGCGGTCGAAGCGCATAACAAATGGCCTGATGCACTACCAACAGCCTCAGCATCATCAGGTAGAATCGTGGAACTATTACGAGATGTGTTTGCAAGGTACGGTCTTCCAGAACACATGCACAGTGACAACGGAAGTCAATTCATAAGCGAAGTTTTCCGAAACTTCATGAAAGCAAACAACATCAGGCACAGACTTTCTGCACTCTACCACCCAGTTACCAACGGGCAGGTGGAACGCTTTGTTCAGACATTTAAACAAGCCATGAGATCAGCGAGAGGCGACTCGGGTGCTGTGAAACGACACCTGGTCAGATTTCTGTTTGCCTACAGAAACGCAACACATGCAACAACATGTGAATCTCCGGCAATGTTACTGATGGGTCGACCCCTGAGACAATAGATTAGATGTCATACAACCAAACACGAGAAAGACGGTGAAGAACCGCCAGAGACAGTAGATGAGAAGAGAGGGCAACACAGAGTATTTGAAGCTGGGGACAGAGTAGCGGTAAGAAACTATCACAACGACCAAAAGAGGGTAACCGGTACCACCCAAGAAAAGAGGGTTACCAGATCGTATGCAGTGCGCGTGGAAGACGGGATGTATATGGCGGAGACACAGCGACCAAAGCAGGGCTTCGGACGCCGCCACGGTTCCTCCGTGTGTGGTGGAGGTACCAGTAGTTGACGAATCGACTGGACCAACAACAAAAGCAGAAGAAGGCAGACAGCCAAGATCAGTGCAAACACCGATGGCAGTGAACTATCCCGTGAGACCGGCAAGTCCAGTGCAGATACAGATGGCAGAGGAACAACAAATGAGTAGGTCCACAAGAACCAGGGAGCCTTGAGAGAAGCTGAATATGTTACGGAATTGAAAGACGGTGTCCAGTTTAATTATGGACATAGAAGTTAATGGTTAATGTCTTCTAAAATGTTGAATTGTGTACTCTTGCCCCAAACAGCACTTTGCCTCGTTACGCCACTGCCTCCTTATTAACATCAGTATGAAATAAATATACAACTTGACTTACTTAACTTAAATGGCCAGTTTGACCCCTCACTATCCTTCTTGATGTAAAACATCGCCACTTCGTCATGTCTAGTGAACTTCGCTCTGCTGTTAAAGCGGGAGTAATGTGTTCTGTCTAACTTGGTTATTCCACCTCTTCCGCGGCCTTCCTCGTTTTCTGGGTCTTTTAAATTCTTCCTTAAAAGCAATTGTATAAGGTTTTCGTTTGGCATACAGCAGACATGTCCAAACAATCGGAGTCTTCTATGTCTGGTAAAATCTGATATGGATTCAGGGGTCAATATCTCTTCTCTGTTCTGGCTATTTGATAGTCTGTCTGCCCTAGTAACACCTCTGATAGCCCGCAGGCAAACCATCTCAAAAACGTCGGGACTGCGTCTCTTGCGATCGTAATGTCCAAGTTTCTGCACCATAGATTGCTATAGGCAGTATAAGTGCCCTATATAATATGGATTTCATTTTTTATTGAGATACCTGTTTAAAAATATGTTGTTTCTGACTCTACCTACGACTGTTGGTGTTGAGGTTATTCGCTTGTCAACGTCTCTCTGTGTGTCGAAGGTGCTGTTTGGCGCAGACGCCGCTTCGCACTTGTGGAACTGGTCGTTCCGCCCGACTGGTTCACGCCTGCTCCACCAAAGCAAAGTCTGTAAACGAGTACAATTCACCTCTTTATAAAAATACGTATGAATCATTGTGTTGACGACGTTTTGTAGATGACGTTTAGTTGACGTCTGGCATTTTCTCTACAGGTCTTTCCGCTCCGCTGCTTCATACCTGGTATATCAAAGCAAACACTTAGGTAGGACAAACATACAAACATACACTTTAGTAAAATGAATCACTGTGTTTACACAATTATGTGCATTTTGTTGCGGCCGATGGTAGCAATTGTTTTTGTAACATTATCTGCGACGGTTTACAGCACTGTCTTTGAATCTGATCTGCAATTCACCGAAAAAGGGTAATGGACAGCGAAGGTTTCCTTTGCCAATTCTGAGCAGAGCTACGTGTCAATCATGGTTATGTTCATATTCCCGAGAGCATCGGCGTTCGAATCCACTTCCTGTCGTTTTCATATGTTGGCAATGTCCATATACAAACTGCATCTGTGTATTTCGAAAGTTGGTCGCCCTGGTTTATAAAAAGGAAGTAAAATATACCACACATATAAACTGGTAAACCTTTGTCGTGGACTCACAGAGCCGATGCGCTTAATCAACGATAGTTCGTAGGGGCGCTGCATTGGCTGCGTTAGCTGCAGCTAAACCACTTGCTCTGATAATGGAGTAGGCGCCATCAGCGCCTTGTCACCTTATTGTTGTTGTTAGTTATTATTATTGTTGTTGTTATTATTATTATTAGTGGAAGTCGATATTGAACCCCCTAACTTCCGAGTCCTCTTTCCCCATTGATGTACGTGGTACCGAGGACTACTAAATGTCACGAGTTACTACACGCTCTCTGTGCAACCAGGAAATAGAGTCAATGTATTTGTTATTCTTCCAAAAAAGACAAAAAAGTGTTTTGCTAAAAAATTTGTTTTCTTAATTGGTCTAATTTGAGTAATATGTGACATATATTGGACTACAGTGGTCCTGATATTAGACCAGGTAGTCCAATATAGGTGCTTCTGGTTCAATATAGGTGATCAGTAAATTATTGATGCTTTAAAAGAAACCAAGGTTCAAAAGAAACTTCATACTTATAAAAAGATAGTGGCTTAATGCATAGATCACGAAAACTACGGCGCCCAGTGAGCATAAAAACGGCATGTGACGACCAGGCGCCAAATAGATTCGACGTAATTTAATTTTGAACTGAGAATAAACAATAATGTTTTGTCACGAATACACACATGACCAGTAGCGTATCTAATAATGGCAGAAAGATACCAGTCAGTAATTGATGGTTCCTGATCACCGAATTACCAATGCGATCTTTTACCGACACATGTCACATCGATAGTTATGGGGCAGGCCTCCAGCACAACTCAAGTGTGTCCATGTCCCACAGTGTACACATTTCACCATGGTGTCTTTTTCGCTCTTCGCCAATTAGTACAACACTAAGAGCCGTTGTCACTTTGATTGTTGTTTTGTTGTTTTGGCTGGCAGGAAAACGCTACCGTTGTTGTCTTTTTCCTATCTTAACTAAATCTGTTATTTTTTGTTTCTCTTGCCAACTGTTGCATTAGGCCTACTTTTGTGCCTTTTTTGTCTTTGCAGTTTTTTATATGGTTTTTGTATGATTTCCGTCTGGTGCAGCTGTGCTTTGGAATAATGTTTCAATCATAATGATCAGCATCGTCACTACAATTTAGGTAATTGACCGTAATCGCACCAGACTCCTGAAATTCCATCCCAAATTCAAGTACACTCTCTCCAGCGCAGACAGGCACGGATCGTCGTAGACAGCGGGCCGTCACAACGATCTCTATCTCCTCAACCATCTCACTGGGATTCAACATCGATGCAATTCTGTCCTCGATAGACGCGTAACTCAATCTCTGAGGTAGATCTGCGTTCACCGTCCTCCATCAATGTTTTCATAAATGCCAACGTTGTCTAGCAAAACTGCAATCATATTGGATCGTTGCGTTAGCGGAAGTCATTCATTGTATTCTCATTCGCAGATCCTTTAAATTGCCATCGTTGTTTCTTTCTGCATGCTATATATCGAAATCTTGACGAACAACAACAGTTCGGAAGCTCGTTCATACAGACTGTGCACCATTTCATTGTAATATAATTACTGTTTTAACACATGTGTACACACGAATTCGCAAGCCCATACACACAGGCGCATACGCGCACACGCGCACACGCGCACACGCGCACATACATACACACACACAGACTGCCTACCTTGTTGTGGTATTTATGTAGCTTCGTTGGCAGATATCCGAAAATTCTCAACCCTCGAAAGGAGCATCAGTACGTCTTGAATGTTAATGGCCATCAGAAAATCATCATCATCAACCTCGGCACTATTGTAAACGAGCACAACCCTCTCATCTCATCCACGAATACCCAGTTTTGCAACACCTTCATGACAATTGTAGACCCAAATATTTAAAAGGTGTGTCTACAGGGTGTATAGTTTGGTGTTTACAATCTAAACATATGTTTTTACAGTGTGTTATATTTTGTATTTGTAAATGGATTAATTACCTGACCAGTAACACATGTTTTGAACGATAAACACATTGGAATTAACCACAGTGAAAAACATGGCATACTGGCTCCATTGCTGCGGTCATCTTGACATTCGAAGACCCAAATATGCAGCGCGGTCCCTTGGCGAGCGGTTTTACACTTACTATTATTTATGGCATTCTGACATGATCGAAATATATTGTTTACAGTAGGGTGTACCTAATATCTTAAGGTAGGCCTAATTGGTACACATAAGCATTTATGCGACAACTGTTTTGTCGCGGTGTACGCGTGGAGCGAAGGTTGTAACGCATTGTTAACAGATTAAATACTGTTTCGGTGAAAATAAGTTATGTTTTTATAAATAAATCATTTGTTTTCATAAATAAAGAAGGCAACACAGCGTCTTTGTCGAGGTCATCTTGACATTAGCTGAGTATCCTCATACATCTGCTGCAAACCTCGCCGTTTAGAAACTTGTTACGTGGGAGAACAGATGAGAAGGATATTTGTTAGATAGCAAACATGTAAACATTAAAAGTGTGTAGCATAGTTACGTATCAACGTTATGGAAGTTATGATTTCTTTCAGTTATTTGTATGTAAGTTTGGCAAAATGTTCAACCACACCAGACTGAGATATCGTTCACGTATGTTTATGATATTACTCCAGTGGCCAAAATATATAAATTTCATAAAATGGAATACTATATTTTAAACTCCTGAGTAGTCTCTATAGTTGGGTGACATGTAATTTCTAAAACGTATCATGCATAGTGAAAAATACGTTGTTTTCGTTAAAAAAGAGCACCATGTTCATAGTAACAAAAACTACTGCAACTGCTCTTGTTACTAGCAGACTTGGCTTTGTAATTATCTTGATCACAATGTTGGTCCTAAGGATATCAGGACATTACAAGGTGTACAGATTTGTTTAGAAAGAGTTATGACTCGGTCTCCGCGTTTTTTTTACACAATGCCTTATTAGGTCTGTGCTTTGGCTTCCTGTCCGATACCGTATTTACTACTATTACTTACCAGGCAGTAGCATGCAATCAACCTGAATGTATGTATATTTATTTCTTACTCCTGCATGAAAACCCATCCAGTTCGATCATCTCCAGTTAATGGCTTTTTTAATCTTGCCTTTTCGAATCTAGCCTTTTTCGATCACCCGTTCATTCGTCACTCCCACCCCTCGTATGCCACCCATCCACCCATCACTTGTCCGTCAACATCATCATTCTCTGAAATGCTTATGTATGAGAACATGTTGTAGAAAGAATTCTTCCCTAGAAGCAATCAAGATTGTGTTATGTTCTGACGTAGACCAACGATGTTGAGATGTACCCGAACACGCCCGGAGTGAACATTTGCGCGACCAATCACGGTGTTCTTGTTCGCTTCTGCGTTAAAAAGTTAAAAAGAGCCGAAAGTGTTTCTTTCAAGTCAAACAAACTATTCTGAATCTGAATGTTACGTTGAGCGATCAATTCTAATCATTACGCTGGGCGTACACTGCTAAACGTTTGTTGCGAGTCGTCTGATTGATCGACCAAAAGCTGATCAGTCGTGCAATGTACGATGGCCCGCAACTCAACAAGACTCGAGTCACGTGTTGACTTGACCAGTACAGTAATTGTTGAACCGATTCGTCATTCGAAAATGGAATCGTAGCAACACAAGTGGCGTAATGTACGATGGTGTCAGACAAGACGCCATCGTTGCTTGTTGATCAAAAAGACGACTGGTAACACAAGTTTAGCAGTGTTCGCCCAGAATTACACAACGGTTGGTTTGTTGGTGGAGGAAATAAAAAAGACAAAAGGAGAGAAAGGAGAGAAAAGTGTTATTATTTTCTCCAGGTATCGTTTTTTTAGGCCAATTCAGAAACAAACCGTAAACCACGACCGACACGGCACAAGTCCCTCACTTACCCTACTTCGGACGATAACAAAACAAACAAATTAGAAAGCTGGGCAAGCGCCCGTATATTTAGTATGAACATTGTTATGATACTTACTTTATATGCGCTGCCGCCCTACGCACAATGCAGACATCACCCTCTTACAATTATACTGTTGAACAAATCGTGTCGTTTCGTTACGTTGCTTATACAGATTGATAGGTTACGTTTGACGTATTGGTATGAAAAGAATAAAGACCATACGACATGGTGTCAGAAAGGTAAACAACCACGCACACGGTTAAATAACAATGTTATAACGCCTGAAAAGGAAATACAAATAAAAAAGTCGATGAACACGAGACAATGAGCGATAATACAGTTGCAACAGACAGTAGTAACAATGTTGTTTTTGGTCCTTTCGTGACACATCTACGATACGACTGACACATAAAACATGATCGAACTAACGGGTGTTCCCATACCGACAAAAGAGTGCTTGCCAAACTTGAATCCATATACACAGAAGGAAGCAAATCCCAAGCGTTTAGAAATATAAAGATGAAGGGACAAACTAGAGAAGTACTTGTGAAATGCAAGATCGACAACAAAGCTGAGGTGAACGTAATGTCACTACGAGTATACAAACACCTATTCCCAGACCAAAAGGACACAAAACCATTGTTATCCACTGTTGTTCAAAAATTATCCAATTAAAGGGAAACAATTAGAATATTTTGAAATTATTGGTGTGGTTGTACAAAGTTAAAGTTGTACAAGTTAAACACAAAACGGTATCGATTAACTCCACTAAGTTAGCATGGACGCAGGATTCCATAATCGACGATTTACTGAAAATCAAGTAGTGTTTCTGATTCGTGGAAACTTCCACATCACCTGTAACCGGATCCTACCACTTTAAGTAGATAAGTGTTTGACTAAACCGTTAAAATCTTGTGGTGTCATGACGGTTGGCATTTGCAATTCTTCCAAGCAACCAAACGCAACCATAATACGAGGTTGTCTGTATTTAAAATATTGATGAAGTTACAATTTCAAGACATGGGCGATAAAACATGTCAATATAGGTCCCATGTCTTGGAGACAAGATCATACACGCTCACAGCGATGCAAATACGGTCGTCTGCCAGTAAAATGGCCGTAATTCTCTTAAATATTATGGTCGTATATTCGACGATTGGCGACCAATCGCCGGAAGTCTATCTAGCCAAAAGCGAAACTTAGCACAAACAGAATCATCACAGAATTTGCCCTTCCGAATCTCTAGAAACTTCGTCGGAGTATTCAACGCCTTGGTTTAAAATACACGTTATTGCATAATAGACACACAAACGTCAACACGTGAACATCCTCAAATTACTTCCGTCACATATAAATTTAATTTAATCACCAAAACCTCACGCATATATATTGCACACTGTACTCAATTAACAATTTCATTATATTGATGGTATGCTTTTGTAGGCGTTGACGATGATAATTAATTCAGTGGTAAACTTGTTTAGGATGACACGTATTTCACGAGTTTTCAGAATTTACTATCATAATATACATTATCATAATTTATTTATTTGCAAACCCACTTACTATTATATTGCGTACCAACATTACACACAAGAGGTATACAATCAAATAACACGTTTTGTTGCATTCAAAATATGTTATATTGATGAACATGATATTTTAATTACGGAACAACGAACTGTTCAAATGTTCTCGGAAAACGGAACCCACAATAGCAGCAAGTGTCGGCGATGGGTGCGCAGTCGACATCGAGACACGGAGATACAGTACTATATTTTTTGGCAGGTAAAAGTTTTGTATAGATTAGGTGAACAATTCAGCAATTGCACACACAGCGATAGTTGATCTCCGTGGCTCGGTTGTAGACGTAGACCTTCCAAAGGTACCACGCCGGTCCACTACCATCACTGTTGTGTCCTATACGACCCTGCTTCATCGGACAGATGTTGACAATCGTCCTGTAGAATGTGCGCGTCCTAGAGCTGAAGAGATGCGTTGTTGATGGAAATGTGAATAATGCAAGTATCTCAAACACGAGCACATATTAACACGCGCGAACACACACCACATGCACTGCGCGCATCACACGCCCGCATATATACAATTATTATACAAACCCAGACACACGCACGCACTCAAGTATATTCACGCACACCACCCACATCCACACACGCAAGCACGCACGCACGCACGCACACAATGACCCACACACCCATCCATGCATACACACACTCAAACACAAACACACACACACACACACACACACACACACACACACACACACACGCACACACACACGGACACTGTTCTGTTTGTGTACTTACGAGCTTGCGGGAAGCCAACGTTCAAAGGGATTCCCTGGATATCAGGGAAATGTGCGTTAGTTCCGGCAGCCACTTGAAACCCAGTGACAATTGTTTATCCTGTACAGTGTGTCTGAAACGGAAATACAAAGGTAAGCAAGGTAAGTTCTTTTAAGGCACAGAACCCAGTCTTCAAAATGCCTTACATTCCTGGCAAACATGTTCAACCAAACAACATTTCGACTTCTCTTGGAAGTATTCAGCCACGCTGCAATTAACGCCCGAAGACAATCCGTACGCAAATATCCACCACTGTGTATAACCTGGTAGTCGTTCATACAGCTGAGTTAACAGGAGCAACGTGGAGTGATCGAACATCCCCAATGTTCTACGCGGCAACTCATGTTTCGAATCCAAATTATCTAATGCTCTAGCCACTGCGCTCCAAATACGAGTGATGCCAAATAAACGTATGTACATGTTTGCAGTGGACGTCTTAGCGCTTCGTGCTCACGCCAGTTGCGATGTGTGTTATCCCAGTTAAACATCTTGCATCTGACAACTACGTGTTTTGAGACACTTAGCTAAGCCTCGTTAGGAAAACAACCGAGTTATTTCTCGAGTAATTTTTGTTGATAAAATATTTATTTCCTATCGACAGCAACTATCTTCTCATGCATGGTGTAATATGCTATAAAGGTAAAAAAAAGGCTATGTGTGTGTCACCACCGTAAAGTGATGTAAAGCGCGGTGGCTTAGTATTTAGAACGTCGGAGCGTGTTCCGTGTACTCTCTCTCTCTCTCTCTCCCTTGTGTGAACGGTGTTCCATTTGTTCTTCCAGAAAAAAGCGGCTGACTTTCTGAGAATCCTTCTTAGTATGCATTGGTGAATGTCGACTGGATGACAGCACGGCTAGCGGTGAACATGAGGATGTCGATAATGTTGAGGAGGAGGTTAAGGATGTAACTGTCGTTGTCCTCATCATCGTAATGATTATATCCGTCATCGTCATCATCTTCGTCATTCTCATCGTAATCACCATCATCACCGTGGTCGTCATCATATACATAATCATAATAATCATCATTTTCATCACTAAGATGACGCCTTCATTGTGTTCATTGTCCTCCTGATAATCACCATCCATAATCATTTATCATCCCCATTATCACCGTCTTCATTGTCATTAATAACATAGTCATCATCGATCATTAACAACAACAACAACAACACCATCATCATCAGGCCAAATTAAATAATACCTATATAATATAATATTTCCGGTAACCCGACCGTCGTTAGTATTTCCTTGCGACCCTACCTCGATTTCTCTGTTATAACTTGAGTTTTACCTAACTCTCTCTCTCTCTCTCTCTCTCTCTCTCTCTCTCTCTCTCTCTCTCTCTCTCTCTCTCTCTCTCTCTCTCTCTCTCTCTCTCTCTCTCTCTCTCTCTCTCTCTCTCTCTCTCTCTCTCTCTCTCTCTCTCTCTCTCTCTCTCTCTCTCTCTCTCTCTCTCTCTCTCTCTCTCTCTCTCTCTCTCTCTCTCTCTCTCTATTAATTTGCATAAACATTTAATTTCTACTGTCACCATTTGCGGCAATAATGGGAACGTAACAACAGTGGCGCTATCTGGCGAAAGGATCACCAGACAAAGAAGATTCCTGAAGAAGCATCAACCGGACCGTATGTACGATAATGGAGATTTGCTGGCTCGGAGAGCAACACTGGCATACGAAACCCGAAAATTAAAGAAAGAAAAGAAGATTGCTGAACTTTCAACGGAAACATACTCGTCAAGAAACTCAACGGCGCCGTTGCTTAGATCAAGTCCAACCAGAATTTGAACTTTTTTTGAAAGAAGAATCCCTTCACGTCTGCCATTTTGGGCAAACACATTACTGTTGGTTAGACATATTGAATAACTTGTGGGTATTATTTCATTGACTGCTATGGTATCATGACATGTTATCTTATGTTAATTGTTTTTTTTTTCACCCTGGAAGCATACTTCAATGATCATACCCGACATATATGTATACATGTAATTTAATGAGCATTTATTAATATGAATGGCTTACTCAATCTGACTATTGTATTGTCACCAATTCTCTTGGTACTCAGGTGACCTCTGTTGTTCGTACTGCTCTTTTTACTGTTTTTGTTTTGTTTTTGTTTATACCAGCTACTAATGTTTGTATCAACACTCATATATACTTTCTGTATACTACTACACATGTAGCCATTGTAATTACCTGTATGACATACACTCTGACTCTATATTGTATCTTAAATAATATATGCATACTATATAGCAGACAATCAATTATTCAATTATGACTGCATATTTCGTAAACATAATTATAAAGCCTAATAATGGATGATAAATCATTTATTCATTTTCAGGGATGATCTAATCGTAATTCCTTTTAGTATTCTAAGAACAAACATAAAATCAAGCAATGCTAAATCCTGTGCAAAAATAAGGTGTTCTAGAAGAACCGAATCTGATTAATTTTAAATTTAACTTAATATGCTTTCAGGAATGCTGGCTTTCTATAAGCTATATAAGACACTAAAAATTACTCAACCCGAATCGCCAGAATACTTTGCAATTCTGACCGACTTGACTACCTATAATACCATTCTTAAAAATATACGTACACCTAAACATCGAATCTTGTTTTAACAAAGTCAAATATAATATTTTAAAACATGGAAAACAATCACAACCATTCTTTCTAGAACACACAGAAAGAAAACATTCCCTAATTGCTTTGTTTATCATGAAAATACCATAGGAGATAAAACAAAAATAGCCAACATATTTATCTCATATTTTATCAGTATCGGTCCAAATTCAGCGAGCCAAATACAACATTCCATAAATAAAATGTTCAGACATTACCTTATTGGATAACATAACAACATATTTAATATTCAACTTATTAAGGAAGAAACAATGTTTAAAACAATAGATGATGTGCGTCCAAAGACAAACTGCGGATTTGACAGTATTTCTTCATTGCTAGTAAAGTCATTTAAACCTGTTTTGATCAAATCTTTAACTTTAATCACAAACCAAATATTAACTCAAAATTGCCAAAGTAAATCCAATTTATAAAAATGGTGATGATACCCAATTCTGCAACTACATACCAATATCAATCTTAACTGCAATTTCTAATTTAATAGAAACAATTATTTACAACAAGCTGGAATCTTTTTTTGGAAAAGACTTATGTTCGATAATCAATACGGATTAAAAATATCATTCAAACTGAATTTGAAGCTCTTGATCTAATTGTTAGGATATTGTTACGTACGGGTTAAAATGAAATACCTATAAATATTTACCTGGACTTGTCAAAAGGTGTTGATATTCTGGACCACTCAATATTAATAGATAAGTTATAATTTTATGGCGTAGAAGGAGTAGCCGTAGACCTATTGAAAAACTATTTAAACAACATAAAACAATATGTAGACATTGAAGAATCCCATTTAGAAATGCTTACTAACTCAACAGGCGTACCACAAGGATAAATTATAGGCCCTTTGTTGTTTATAATTTACATTAATGACTTTGCACAATCTTTTTTTGTACAATCTCAAAATAATGAAAATGTAGAATTTTTAATCAATACAAAACTGGATAAAATTAACGAGTGGCTTAAACTACTAAACACGTTTTCTCTAAATATAAATAATTCAAAATATATGATTTTCAAAGCAGCTACAAGAAATAATAATAAAATAATAAACGCATTTAATCTCGTAATTGACAACACAAACTTTGATAGAGTATATGAGTTCAATAAACTTAAACGGTTCTTATCTTTGAATATAAAGATTATGTTGTACAACTCTCTCTCTCATTGTCACATCTAAATTGTGGTGTAATGGTCTGGGGCTATAGATGTGACAGAATAAAAAAATATATAAGAAAGCCTTTTGTATCATAAGTCTAAGTAAATATAATGTTCATACTGATACACTGTTCAAAAGTTTTAAATTACTAAAAATAGAACAAATTAAAAAAATAATTGCATGAACAAAAACTATACCATAAATTTTCAAACAATAAGCTACCTGCCTACCTACAAAACGTACCATTTGTCAGAAACAACAGTATTCACAACTTCTATACACGTGGACAAGATAAAATCCATACAACCAGGATACACCATGAATTTGCCAAACGAAGCCTCAGGTATAGTTGGCCACATACCATAAATAGTGCACCTGATTTAATAAAAAATAAGATCATCTGTAAAAGTTTATATGGTTTCGCAACATGCACCAAGTTACATTATACCAATACTTATACTGTACAATGTGCAATTTATAATTGTTATATACGCAATACATGATTGAATAATTCGTTACCTCCTTGCTTATAAATAACCTAATTTAAAAACCGAATATTTAGTAAATTGTGTACGTGTGTAATATGTAGACATATATACATTTATTGTGTAGTGATGATTCATTAATTGTACTAGGGATTTTGATATGTTTATATAAGTTAAATAATGATTCAAATTATTACATAGGATGGCTCTTACGACAGTAACTATAATTAGTCTTAGTTGGAGTCTCCCGTCCCTTATATGATGTTGTTGTTATCCTCGTTGTTTTTTGGATACGTCGACATTTTCTTTCTCTTCCTTCTCATTGCACTTGCACTACTTTCTCTACCACCCTTCTCCATTCTCCTCGGTCTTTTGCTCCTTTCCTCCATTCCCCTGTCCATGTCTCTCTTCACGCAATCCATCCACCACAGTCTCGGTCGCCCTCATCTTCTTTTTCCCTCCACTCTCCGGGCATCTGCTTTCTTTGCCATCCGTTCTTCTCCCATTCGCTCCACATGTCCTGCCCAGTTCACTCGACTTCTCACCAAATTCTTTTTGACACTTTCTTTCACACTAACATCCTCCCTTAGCTCTTCCACTCTTCGCTTATCTATTCTCGTTACCCCCGTATTATCCTAACCCAGTTGTTTTCGCACACTTGTACCCTCTCCTGTTGTTTCTCTGCCATTGCTATAGTCTCTAGGCCATACAGGTAGGCTGGTGTCACACTTGTACCCTCTCCTGTTGTTTCTCTGTCATTGCTATAGTTTCTAGGCCATACAGGTAGGCTGGTGTCACACTTGTACCCTCTCCTGTTGTTTCTCTCTCATTGCTATAGTCTCTAGGCCATACAGGTAGGCTGGTGTCACACTTGTACCCTCTCCTGTTGTTTCTCTGTCATTGCTATAGTTTCTAGGCCATACAGGTAGGCTGGTGTCACACTTGTACCCTCTCCTGTTGTTTCTCTGTCATTGCTATAGTCTCTAGGCCATACAGGTAGGCTGGTGTCACACTTTTGCTCTCTCCTATTGTTTCTCTGTCATTGCTATAGTCTCTAGGCTATACAGGTAGGCTGGTGTCACACCTGTACCCTCTCCTGTTGTTTCTATGTCATTGCTATAGTCTCTAGGCCATGCAAGTAGGCTGGTGTCACACTTGTGCCCTCTCCTGTTATTTCTCTGTCATTGCTATAGTCCATAGGCCATACAGGTAGGCTGGTGTCACACTTGTGCCCTCTCCTATTGTTTCTCTGTCATTGCTATAGTCTCTAGGCCATACAGGTAGGCTGGTGTCACACCTGTACCCTCTCCTGTTGTTTCTTTGTCATTGCTATAGTCTCTTGGCCATGCAAATAGGCTGGTGTCACACTTGTACCCTCTCCTGTTGTTTCTCTGTCATTGCTATAGTCTCTAGGCCATACAGGCAGGCTGGTGTCACACTTGTACCCTCTCGTGTTGTTTCTCTGTCATTGCTATAGTATCTAAGCCATACAGGTAGGCTGGAGTCACACTTGTACCCTCTCCTTTTGTTTCTCTGTCATTGCTATAGTCACTAGGCCATACAGGTAGGCTGGTGTCACACTTGTACCCTCTCCTGTTGTTTCTCTGTCATTGCTATAGTCTCTAGGCCATACAGGTAGGCTGGTGTCGCACATGTGCCCTCTCCTGTTGTTTTTCTGTCATTGCTATGGTCTCTAGGCCATACAGGTAGGCTGGTGTCACACATGTGCCCTCTCCTGTTGTTTCTCTGTCATTGCTGTAGTCTCTAGGCCATACAGGCAGGCTGATGTCGCACATGTGCATAGTACCTTTCCCTTGAGTTTTCGCAATATGTGCATGTCTCCCATCACACCTTCTACTTTCCTCCATGCACTCTCCCCTGCTTGTATTCTCCTGCGACTTTCTGTCTCTGAGGAGCCATCTCTACATACCGCTCCGCCCAGGTATACAAAACTGTCTCTTTGTTTTAGTTTCTGCCCCTCCATGTGTATTTCCACCTCTTTGCTTTGTTGCCCAACCCACAGCACCTCTGTCTTCTCCGGATTCACTGTCAGTCCGTGCTTGCTGAAGATATCCTTCCACTCTATCAGTTGTTCCTGTAAATCCGTTTTCCCGTCTGCTACCACCGCTAGATCGTCTGCATACAATAGTTTCTGGAGAATATCTTTCGTACTGGTCTTTCTACTTATCAGTTCCATCACTGCGATAAACAGCAGTGGGTCCAGGGCACTCCCCTGTCTCAAGCCAACATTAAATTCTTCCGAGATTCCAGGTCCACACATCACTCTGCCCCTCGTTTCTTCACATGTCCCTTTCACCATCCTGACCTCTGCTTCTGGGACCTCCATCCATGCTATAATCCTTTATTTCCTTATCATACATTATATACTTACTACTTTGTTTTTTACTCATGTCGATTCGATTGCAATGTATGGTCTTTTGTTTTTTATAACGATTATTTTGTTGTATTATACATTTGGGATACATAGCCATTTCCTGTTCCTGTTCCTGTTCCTGTTCCTGTTCCTGTTCCTGTTCAGTGTTTCCAGGTTTAGCTGACGGGCAGAAAAGTACGCATCTTAAAGAAAACGTAAGTAAATAACCACTTTGATTGGTTGATTGGTGGAATATGGAGAAAAGGGCTGCTGATACGGAGCAATGAATGGCAACCATAAACAAATTACACAACTTTCATGGAAATAACACTTTTGCAACCGTTACTTTTTCTATCATTAGTAATATATTCTCACCCTGATAAGGTGTTGTCGTTGGTATTCAGCTGCCTCAACCCACGGTGTGCGTCAATCCCGTCTAATAGACGCGATGTCATTGGTTACTGCGCACTGTTGGGAGACAGTCATCGTCTACTGGCAAACTGTCTATGCATATATGAATAATAAACACTGCTGATAATTATGATAATGGGAAGTGTGTTAATGGTAGGTTAACACTTCAGTACCACATCTGTTATCGATGTTTGATTTCAATGCTTCGAATGTATCCATCAGAAATGCAAACGTGTGCTTTAGACGCTAATATAAAAAAACTAGCGAGTACATTGTGAAGTGTGTTCTGCGAAGTATGCTATGTTAATAAAAGGTATTTTTTCTAGACGAAATACAAATGTTTTAAACTCGTGAGTTTACATGCACATAACAATAAGATCGAGGCGATTAAAAAAACACCAGCCATGACGCTATACACTATTTAAATATTGACATATAAATATTCCCAATCACGATGATCTGCCAAAAATGTAGAGGCAAGACAAGACTACTTGTGTTGTGAAAATGTAGAAGGAATGGCTCATGCAGCAGACGGGTCCATTTGACCAAACAGGAAGCTGATCATCGCTAGGCAAGCGAGTGGTGGAGTAGTCATCTCTTCGCCTGGGAAGTTCTTCGAGTTTAACTCACTGCAAGTTCGCCGACGAAACAAGTTACCTGGCAAGCTGTCATGTCCAGGTAAACCAGTGCATTATTTTAGCCATTGACTTATGTTAGGAAATGTTTAGTGGAAAATTGGTGGAGGTGTCTATGCCTTTTCGTAGTCTGTATTTGCATCAGTAATTTTAAAGGGAAGCAAAAGGCAATGGTATGGCGTACACATTAAAGAGATAATGCAATCTGACCATTTGGAAGCGCAATTGACAATATCACAGCTGTGGTTTACCCATAATTTATTTTCGTAGTGGAAGAATCTAGTGAAATCTCACAGTTCCCACCAGCTGACATATTAAGACACTCCCCCAATGCTTGCCCAATAAGCTCTTAGAGCTTCGATGACAATGACACTGTTGTAAGGCATCGAGTGCCCCTGTTTCCGTGACATGTATGATGAATATGTCAGCTCATGTGTTGGTTCACTGTATGTCTTTGGATTCAGAGTTACATTTATAACAATTGTTATTGTGCCAAAAAATGCACCACTTGTAATTTTTGTCGTGCGTATTTGTTGGATCATTATTTCTGTTATTTATTTTATCATTTAACATAAGTTAACTCAGTGAAGGCATGGGTTGTCAAGCCAGTACCGCGACCATAATTTTGGTCGCAGTAAAACTGATTAAGAACCGCTGACATTATATATCATGTCCTGTTGGGACAGGCGCAGATTCGGGTGTCGGCACATCAATGGTACCACTTCAGTATCCAAAACTTTACCTCTGTGTCTCTGGGCATTGAGATTGACGTTGATTATGATTAGATATACCAGAATAGACCATGACGCTCAGTTCATGCTGCACTATTGCTCCATCCGATTACAGCTCCCAGCGTCGTCGGTATTCTCATACACAATCATCGGCAATGGAAACTATAAAACGGGACTCGCCTGAAAAGAGAATAGGGTTCCACATTCTCCGTGTCCAGTACTAATGCCAGAGAACGGTAACCCTAGCTGTCGCCTAGCCGGTGTGAAAACGAAATCTCTTTACGGTCGACAACATCTGAGATCACTAGTGCTCATGCGATATCTCACTGTTTGATCGCAATCACGCAGTTTCATTCCAGTTACAATAGTCGTGGTTTCGCGTTATCATCTGTTATTGCCATCACAATGACAACGTTAGTTTCCCGCATTGTGGAGTGTACATCTGCCTAATTGGTGTCTGTCACCTTTGCATAATGCTCTGCGCTTATTCCCAGCGAATGCCTCAGCTATACGAATGAGTGCCTTGCTATAGGTTGTGATAGATGTTTGTCTGCGAATAGTCTTCATGCATTAATTGCAGCATGGCTCAATGCTTCCCAGTGAAGTGGAGATGGTGTTCGACTAAATAGGTCTGCGGTGGTGGGGGGGGGGGGAGTAAAGTGTAAAGCTCTTTGAGCAGTCCTGAGTACGGGATACTGGGGTATATATAAGAACTTACCTTTGTTATGCCGTAATCTGCCCTTAATCGAAATTCGATCTATTTTAATGAAATTCCACTCAGAGCGATTACCTTACGTGCAAAATTTGGGCACAACTTGTCAACTGAAACAACTATAAGCCAGCAAAGAAATTTGCGTTTCTTTGTTTGGCTAGGATAATGTTATAAGGATATATGTAACAATGTACGCGAGTGTGGCGTCATGTCAGAGGGGTTTCTTCAATCTCGATCGCAACTACGTTTGCTCAAGCATGGGACAGGAGCAATTGCGTTTGTGTCTATCAATATTTCCATAGCTGAATACTACTGTGATATTGAAGTAACGATCACGCGTTATTCCAAGGTATTATAGCCGGAACAGCATTTCGCTTCGTTACGTCACTGCCTCCTTATTTTCATCAGTATGAAGTAAACATTTAGCTAGACTTACTTGACTTATATGCCTTAGCCAGTTTGACCCCTCGCTCTTCTCCCGGATGTCAAAGAGGTACCTTGGTACATGGGAAAGTTTGCTGCAAACCATAAATGAAAGACATTGCTTAATATTAAGATGTCTAAATTTTGGGTTGCTTATTTTTGCAGAAGTGTACATATTAAATAGTTTTTTCAGAGTCCCGACGGATAATCCGCCAGAGTGGTTATTTTGCATACAATGAATGTTAAAAATTCCAGAAATCACGACTGCTACATATATACATATTGGTCATTATGCCAAAAAATTGCAGGCAAGTCACATTTACAACATATTTTAACAACCAAAGCAGTATGTATTAGCTCTTGGTGTTCCATACTAGTAGCAATTCACATAATGGTAAACCTGGCAAAATGAAACGCTGACTTTCATGTCGTGATAAACAGACATTCACTCGCTTGTAATCAACATCATCAGTTCTACTACTGAAGAGTAGACATTACAAACCATATATATCCATTGTTGTTCGAATTATATAATTAATGGGAAACATCCGGAATGTTATTAATCAAATTTGACTGCGACGGTGAGCTACAATATTTTGATGAAATTAACTTCCGCACAAACAAATATTATTTATTATCTTCCAATTCCAATGTTTTAAGTTGCACGTTTTGCTCTTGAACAGCTAGCAGTCACATGACCCAAGCTGACATCCACATTGGCTAATGTTGGAATGCTTGTTTATGAATAAAATATTCTGACGGATCCGACTTGTTCTGTATAATACACATATGTCTATTGCTATCAGTCTTAAAGTAAGTGTGGAATTGATTGATAACACAAAAATGGACGCAACACACATAATATTTCAGGTTTAAAACTTGGTTAGCTGAAAAATTGTCTGACTCTTTTTGCCCTACAGCAAATATGGTAACGTTGTTGTGAGTTTACTCGTCTGCGATGTTCACACTCCATCGCAGATAAGGTTCAACTAGTCCTTCGTGTCACTAGTTCTCAAGCCCTGATGCAAACACTAGACACATGGTGTCACGTCATGCTACCAGGCGGAGTAAGGCCACGCTCAAATACCCAAAATAATAATAAATTAATGTCCTCCTATTCGGTTTCTGGTTGTACGTGGCCTTAATTGATTAAAAGAAGTCACCTGTATTCCTTAACTGCATCGCAATCTGTGAATCACACGTGTGAACCAGGGTTGAGGACATAGCACTGTAAGTACATTGTTTCAGAACAAGCACCAGATTGCTATGCTGCCTAGGAAGCAGAACTCTCTTACAGTCTCGAGCTCTTCATTTTCGTTGTCTGATGAGGTGATTTCTTTGCATTTGGAGTGGGTAATTTCCATACCCAGTGTAGCATTATTCTTCGTTCTATGGCGTTAGTCTTCGCTCTGTGTCGAGCACAGGGCCAACACAACTTTCCACCAAAGCACTCTGTTATTAGCTGTCTTCTTAATTTCATTAATTCTTTTCTTAATTATTACTTCTATTTCTATACGTCTTCAGTTCAGTGGCTATGGATCTCCTTCAACTGTTTTTTTGTTTTCCTGTTTTCCTTTGCTCTGTGGATTCCATTCGAATGCTTCCCTTGTGACTATTGTATTATATCCTTAAAACGCTGTCGAAATAAAACGAAAGTCCCGACATAGTCCACAATCTATGTTTTCGAGTTGATATGGGTGTCTTCTTTTTATATTGACAAACTAATGAACGGCCCTGATTTGATGACGCATAGCTCTATGTCCAGGAGATTAAACATTCGTCTCATTATTGTCTATCATTTATGTCGTGCGTATTTATTGAATCATTATTTATTATAATATATCGTTTAACGTAAGTTACCTCCGTCAAGGCATGGGTTGCCAAGCCTGTACCGCGACAAGAATTTGGCTCGCCGAAAAACTGTTTAAGAACCGCTGACATCATATATGTTGTGGTTTTAAGTGGGAATTCATATTTTTCATTGAACATCTATAGAGTGACTGCTAATCTACTACTCCCACATACGTAATTATGTACGGTTTCATGTACTTTAAGAACTTTGCAATAATAATAATACAGAAACTTGGAAACCAAGCTGAGACGAACATCAAGACAAAACTGATGGTCATTCTCAAAATCGATAAGCAGTATAAAAGTTATCAACATATGAATATATTTTCTAGGAAGCTAAGAAGAATTAAGATGATCGAATATCGATGTGATATCCCCTTAAATGTAGCCAACGTTTAACTATTTACGAGATGTAATTACACAAAAATGGGAACGGTCAACACCACAATGTACAAATATACATAATTTATTCATTACACAAATATCTTTTTACAATGTATGCCACACCGCACAAGACAGCAGTCTACAGTCAGCAAGGAAAAATCAAACAATGATATTTGATCAACATTTTCTCTGCTGATGACAGCAAATTCAGATTTACAAAATATGCATTATCGACTGCAATTCTCCCACGAAACCAAACAAATCAGTGCATATGCCCATCTACCCATACATATATGTCTGTATACATTATCATTACGAAACTTTCGGATTTTAAACATACAAACCCTAATGTTTACGAAAATAAAAAAAATATATAAGTTATATAACAATAATATGCAGATGATCTAGCGCTGGTAGCGGACGGGGAAGCGGATTTACAGGAACAACTGTTATAATGGAAGGATATCTTCAACAAATATGGACTGAAGGTGAATCTGGAGAAGACATTGGCGCTGTGCGTAGGGCAACAAAGCAAACAGCTGAAAATACACCTGGAGGGGAGGAAACTAAAACAAAGAGACAGTTTTGTATACATGGGCGGAGCAGAGTGGGGATGGCATCTCTGAGACAGCAATTCACAGGAGAATACAAGCAGGGGCGAATGCAAGGAGACAAGTAGAAGGTGTGACAGAAGACAGGCACATATCGCGAAAACTCAAGGGAAAGGTACTATGCACATGTCTGACACCAGCCTACCTGTATGGCCTATAAACTGTACAAATGACGGAGAAACAACAGGAGATTGTATAATTGTGCGAAACCAATTGTGTCAGGAGAATTGCGGGGGTAAAGATAATAGATGAACGAAGAGAGGAAGAGCTGAGGGAAGATGTTGGTGTGAAAGAGAGTTTCAAGACGACGTTCACGAGAAATCGGTTGATATGGGCAGGACATGCAAGCGAGAAAGAAGAGGAAGACAAAATATCGACGTATCCAAGCCAGCCTCACCCCTGACGACAGGGAGCGATGAGGATAACAACAACATATTCAAGAAAACACTCATTATATCCTTCTTACTGTTTAAAGTTATACTCTTGAAGATTAAAAAATCTACCACAATCCATAACTATGAATACCAAATTATGCCTTATGTTGAATGGACGCAATAGTTAATCTAAATTAGTTCCAAGTCTTCCATAATAAGAAGTATCTTAGTACATGGGGAAGTTTGTTACAAACTATACATGCATGACACTGCTTAATATGACGATGTCTAAATTTGTGGATGTATATTTTTACAGAACTGTAACTATATTTTTTAGTTTCCTCGTGGATAGTAAGCCAGTAGAACATCTCTTGGATAATAAGCCAGTAGAACACATGTTGAATAGTGGTTATTTTGTACACAATGAATGTTAAAATCTCATCGGTTCCAGAAATAACATCTGCTACATGCAAACATATTGGCCATAATGCAAAAACTGGCGGGCAAATCACATTAAGAACTTATCAAAACAACCAATGCTGTATGCACTAGCTCTTATTTGGCATAAGCAATTCCCCTCATCTGACACACAGTTAGATAGTGGTTCCATACTACTAGCAGTTCTCATAATGGTAAACCCTGCGAAATGAAATGCTGACTTCCATGTTGTAATACACAGACATTCACTCATGTGTAATCAACATGGTCAACATTAGTACTGAATAGTTGACTTTACAAACCAAATTATACCCACTGTTGTTCATATTATCTAATTAAAGGGAAACAATTGGAATATTATGAAATTTGTTTATACAAATTTGAGTGCGATTGTGAGCTACAATATTTGGATGAAATTAACGTCAGTACACATTTTTTTATTAACTAACAATTCCAAAGTTTTAAGTTGCACTTTTTGTTCGTGAACAGCCAGCAGTCTCTTAACCCAACTTGACGTCCTCATTGGCTAATTTTGAAATGCGTGGTTTAAAACTAAATATCCTGACGGATCCAACTTGTTTTGTATAATACACATAGGTATATTGTTATCAGTGCTAGAGTAAGTCTGGATTTGATTGATAACACAAAAATGGATACATCTGGATTGGAGGTCAAATCCTCTACCGTTTTGTGCTGAATACGACACATAGCAGACCTATAAATGAGCACCCACGTAGGACCAACACTCTGACACCACACACAGAAGACCTCAAGTTTAAAACTTGGTTTGCTGAAAACTTATTTGACTCTTTTTGTCCTACAGCAAACATGGTAACATTGCTGTGCGGTTACTCGCGATGTTTATACTCCGTCTCAAAGAAGGTTCGACTAGTAATTTGTGTCACTAGTTCTCGCGCACTGGTGCACGAATTAGGCACTGGGTGTCACGTCATGTTACCACGCGGGGGTAACGCTAAGCTCAACCACCCAAAATACTAATAAATTAATGTCCTCCTATTCTGTTTTTTGCGATACGTGGTCTTTCATAACTAGAAGAAGTCACCTTTATTATTTCTTAACTGCATCATCATCTGTGAATGACATGTCTGAACCAGGGTAGGGGACAAAGTACTGTTCTTATGTACATTGTTTTAGTACAAGTACTAGGGATTTTGAGATGAAAAAAGTATTACTTGGTTAACTGTACTTCACAAAATAACAAGCACATTGTAGTTTGACTATTTATAATATAAAATAATTTTTATTTACCTTATCGAGATGCACAACATTAAGTGCCCATCCAGATGATGATACACACACAATATTATAGTTTTTTTTCAAAACGACATATTTTAAATACTTTATACCCAACCATGGTGCAACAAACTGGAACATGATTTACCACTTAACTTGTCCACTGAAAAAGGAAATGACTCTAACTATCGATCTCTGCAGGTTTTTATACATCGCCAGTTGGGAGGTCAGAGGTCAATGATCTAACGGCGTGAATGAACCCTGTTTTGCTACGTGCAATGGGTTGTGCGCGTTGGTTCTACGATATGATGTTGTGACCTTATACGTAAGTCATAAAATAAAAGGAGGCAGATTGTTCAAAGTTTTTTAATCAATAATTAATTATGTATGCTCTTTAATGTGACATGAACAGGTTAAAATAAATATATATGATATTAGATAATCATGTAGTCCAAAATAAAAGTGTTGATAAAATCACGCAAATAAGAATGTTTCCTCCCACATCGCCTCTGAAATTTTGCCTTCGGGGGTTTCCGTGAGTGTGACGTCATATGTGTCATAGACGATGGCGGCTGATGGACGTTGGCCATGTTATTCAGCGATTGTCGCACTGTTAGCTTCGATTAATGACATCCAGTCATTGTATATTGGATGATAGCTATGGAAATGCTTCGGCGAAGAGTTGTTTGTTTTCGATCGAAAGCCAAAGACAAGAAATCAGTGGATTATAAACAGATAAATCGACCGAATATGATGACCATCTCATCGCCTTCGATATCGCAACTTGAAAGTTGGACTCGCATCTGCTACGCCTTTGGCAGTGTGACCATGTTGACAGTAGTTGCTTCGTGAAGGATACAGCAGATTGTGAATTCGAATAATACCAAGTACCAGTGATATTACTCATCATCCTGACTACTGTGAAGAGAAACAACAAAAAGAGACGAAGTTTGACGTCCCCAAAATAACGAAGCGAGCTGCGAAGGCGAAGCAACTTGGTAAAGTTGGTTTTGAGTCGAGGTAAGCCAAATCCAAGACGAGAGACAAAACGTAGGCGTAGCTGTGATTCATTTGGTACACCTTATTTGTATTTATCAGTTGTTCTTGATATATATGTTATGCGTTGTTAACCGTATACAAAAAATCCTCAGCATATTTCAATACCAGCAATGAACTTTCAGTTTTGGAGCGCACATCTGCGAATGGAAAGGGACCGTTCGTTAACTGAAGCTGAGCACTTCGCCTTCGCTTAAAAGAATGTCGTCAACTCTTCGGCTCGGCTTTTGTTAATTACTGGCTTGGCAGTTCGCGAACATGTCTTTCTAGCGTGTATACAATATAACATTTGGCCATGTTGTTGGATATTTATATTTTGTATAACCTGGACTGCTACGTCTTGCTTTGTTTGATATTTTGAATGTGAGTATATTATAAATGTGTAAAACTTTGCGTACTATGACACCGTGTCCAATGGCAACGCTTTATAATTCCGTGACACCTTTGTATTGTGTAGTTTTTTTATTTCGTCTCACTAAATCTGTAAATGTCTATGTTGAACTGACAGCTACCATTCTTAATAAACCTGGTTGGCATGTCATCATTCAATGTAAAATTGTTATGGGTATATATGTTTTGACTATATTCACTACATCATCGTAATTACATAAATAACCAGGTGCAACTGATCGGTACACTGAACAGATACTTTCTATGCTGCAATTAAGCTATCAAATTTAATATAAATAGCTATCAATTATAATAATCAAATTAAGATAAATTTATTTTAATTGTGCATTTCTTGACTGCAACATATAGTACAGTAAGCAGATACTTTTTTCAATCCAACAACAATTATTATGCAGTATATATATTATTATTCTATGTGATTCGATTTTTGTAATACCAACAATTATATAAAGTTATCTGTTTTTATTATATTGATGTCTAGTTGTTTTATATTTCAGCATTGCTATTGCTGACAAATCAAGGGATGAGGAAACACTCTTACATGTGAATCCTTGCACATTTTCCATTGTGCATAGAACACTGTGCATCAGATAGTGCTGAAAATGAAATGGAAAATGACAACATGCCTAATAATATTGCATGCTTCACTGGACTGCAGTAATAACAAATAAGTTTTGTTTCTCAATACTGCAGCTTAAGCTCATTCGTTAGAAACATATCACATTTATTAAACATTATACAATGCTGCTGACAATCACGAATATATATACTATAACTATTCTCCTATGATGATATATACTCTACATCTAATTTTGAAAGAAACACATTTACAATAAAAATCAACTGTCAAATAAAAGTAGCAAGTGTGTTATTATTTTTATAATCAGCTTTCTGTTGATATAGGATGTTTATCTTTTTGTTCAAAAATGTTTTGTTTAACGAGGAGAATTACTATATTGAAAAAGACCTTGTATGTATGTATGTATATATATATATATATATATATATATATATATATATATTGTATACTAAAAAAGCTGTTGTGTTTACACAATTCTATGAATAATATTGTAGTCAAGTAAGTCAACAAACATTTGAAATCACCTCTAATGCTGTTCGATCATACATTAGGTCTTTTGATAAATGTTCTTGAACAACTGCACTGACATCAAGTATATTTATGGTTTTTTACGTAAATCATCACATCAAAACATGACATGTAAACAACCTAGAATATTTACAAACCTGTTTTGATAGATATAACCATTGTTGAGCAAATCGGTGTGACTAATTACACACAGATTATATAGCTCACAAGTGTACTATAGATTATGAACATACACAAATAACAGTCGGACAAAAGCAATGCCTGCTCCCGAAGCTGTCAGCGGCGAAATATCGACCTGAGCGTGTCGGTCTCGCTTGTCAATTCACGTTCCATTGCGGCTGTTATGGTTACACCAGTACAAGGTAAACACAAAACGGTGTCGATTAACTCCACTAAGTTAGCATGGACGCAGGATTCCGTATTCGACGATTTACTGAAAACTAAGTGGTGGTTCTGATTCGTGGAAACTTCCACATCAACTGTAACCGGATTCTACCACATTAAATAGATAAGTGTTTGACTAAACCGTTAAAACGGTGCTCTGCCGCCATGATCGTCACCTAAAGGACGCGGTGAATGACGACATTAGGAGAAAACATAAACATTTGCTTTGCTTCATGCTTCAACGCTCTTTAGGGTTTTTTCATCGATCAAACAAGCGACAGTGTTTCTGTATTGCGTTCTTAACTAAATGGCTCGTCAACAATGTCTTGTTCTTCCGCCTTGGTCCCTTCCGGGGAAGATACGTTACCCTGTCCGTTCCTCCCCGTTGGCGATAGGCCTACTGCTCCACTAGGTTATATTCCGATCTCCATTTTCTCCTATTCTTGGCTGTTCATGCGGTTTTCCCAGCCTTTTCGAGACACCTCTTGATTGGGTCTTACCGTCTTAATCTCGTTTTTCTTCTTTATCCTTATCAATTTTAAAGTGCGAACGTGACGTTAAGTAATTAATCATTCAAACGGATACGCGTGGTTTCTGCGATTGTTCCGCGGTCGGCGAACATTTGTTTATGTTTAACGTAAATGCCAAATAGACCTAACTGCTCAAATTTAGCTATAATAAACATACTTCGGGAAACCGTCTAGGCCGGTCTGCGTCCGTATCTGTATGTGAATGTAATGCCAGTCGGAATTTCTGTCCAAATGTTGGGGCAAACATCCGGAACTAGGAATAAAGATAGCACATTATTGTCCCTTTCACATAATATTTCAAGGTTCATGCAATTGCAAGATTGTCAAACAGTGGCTCCACCTCACGACGCCTAGATAATCGCGACACTGCCAAAAACTATAGAAGGAAGACCTATCACATCACTTGTTTATCATTGTCCGCCATATTTGAGCCACGCACCCCAGCGCTCAAAGCGGACGTGTGTAACAAGTCATGGCGTCTGTTGGTAAGAGCGGTCACGGCGGCTCCTTTTGTGTCGCTTATGGCTCCAGTAATAGCAAACAAAAACAGCGAGATGTGCATTTTTTTGCTTCCCAAACAATAAAGAAAGGTAAGATCTTGAAAAATGCCGTGAAGTCAGTGTTAACCGGCTTGTTTATTCGAATTTGTCGGCAACATCACCTCACCACCAGTGCCAAGTGACAGTCAGCTGAGTGTTCACCATCACAAACTTTTGTCAAACAACATGTTAAAATAATTCTATCACTTACCCTTAGCACCTTTAAATGATAAAGCAACATGTTTCTACATTAAAACTATCATGATCTGGCCAACATGTGTGCGATAGTCTCCTGATCGCCTGTTTGGTCAAGATACACATTATCATAACGACTGTGATGACTATTGTTCAACTTATTGATGTTACCATGGCTAATTTCTATCACTGAGATATTGCAATTATCATGTTTTGCCTTACAACATATGAACACTTCAAGTTGTCCCGACCATAACATAAAACCAAACATATAGGCAAATATTCGGAATGCCATAATTTCACGAAATGTACAGACATGCTGCTAATATTTGGTATCTGATTGGAAAACATATCTACTGAGGAGGTAATCAAAGTCAAAGCTGTACTTAGCTCATATATAATGTATTACTAATACTGTTAAAGGTCATAATTGATATTTTATGAGGTTCATGGGAAAAATTTAATATAAAAATCTCCATAATGATGAGTTCATTACTGTGAATTTGTTTTACCTGAGATATGATTATTACCAGGAAATATTCATATTGACTACCTCCAAAGCTTAAGGATGAGCAAACACAGCTGAAAAATACATCATTAGGCAGTATTTTGGTTAAACTTCCTTCAATATATGTTCGATTTTAAATTGTCTCATGGTACTGCATGCTAATTCACATTTTATTTTTTGGTAACTTCAAAATGTATGTTTTGACACAGTATAATATGTTTTTATAGATATTAAACTAGATATAGAGAAAAAACTGTTCTAACATCTGCAACTTAAGGACACTGGCTGGGAATGAGAGGTGTTATTAAATGGCAGAGACCACAGTGCTGTACTTAGCATATATGTTAAACATAGACTTGGTCTACCATATATACATGTATATGTGTAAAATTGGTGTGGCACCAATTACCAATAAATATATATGAATATTGTTGTATAATTTCAGAAAGTAATGGATTTGCAGTTCGAACTAAAGAAGCTGGAACACCCCATCACCATGCCAGCTGATCTTCTACTGACCCCATATGGGGTAGTAGAAGCAACTGTTGCTTTGGGCATAAAGCCGGCCATTGCTGCATTCTTTGAAGGGCAGCTACAACATGGAAAATAAAAGTTCATTGCAGAGATATTGCAAAATATTTGTGTTCATGTGGTTCTACATTATTCTGATTATTGGTGTTATTATATTATATATACATTGGTCAACATTGAAAAATATCTGCTATTCTCATGTGTTACTAGACATGCAGAATGCACTACTTCTTCAAGTTTGAGACCAGATCTTTGACGGACTCTAAGGTTAAAGGAAACAGAAAAGCACAAGTGTTGAACCATGAATAAATGAGTTGAATAACTGAGCCATGATTAACATGATTTATCTTTCAGTAGGTTTATGTGATATATTGTCTGAGTAGTATTTGTTTATTTGGTATAATCACACAATGTACTACTTAAGCCATATATCTATAGAAAACATTTTAAAAGTGTATAATGCAATCCCAAACTTCATTAACAATTAATCTATACAAATTGTGTGTAACAGCCATGATAGGCATTCATTTTGTCTGTCACGATTAGTTCCCATCAAGCATGCCACCATGGTTATGACTGATTGTGTACGGACGTTTGTGGAAGATCTGCAACATTTTATATATGTGATATTATATTGTACATGTATGTACCTCAATTGTGTATGTTTATATGTAATTGAATTTGGTCATCTGTGTTCGAACATACCTAGTGCAGATGAACTTAAAGAATAAACATATGATCAACTCATAAACTTGTGTTTATATTTTGAGTGTGTAAACGAGCAGTAATTTGCAGTGGATTATTGCAGTCATATTAACATTGCAAAATCAAATCCACCATGAATATATATTATATACATGTTCAAAATACAACAGTGAAACTGCAAAACTGAATCACTGATCAACATTTTCTGATTTTCAATCCACAAAATAAAATTCCCGCAAAAAGTAAGTTCATAGTATGAAATGGAACAACCTAATAAGTAATTTTATCTGTAACTTTGGCAGGTGGGTGGGTAGTTATAATCTAAACCGTATCAGCAGTAATGATATCCCGGATTATAAAGAACAGTTGTTTTATACACCAAAAGTGATATTCACATGGAATTTTTATCTTCAATAATTTGTTAGTATATGATTTTGGGGCTGGCAGTTAGGTTGATACACGTATTAGCCAACTATCTAATCAAGCATTACTTTTTTAATGTGAATTAAACATGTAGAACATCCTAAATTAAGTGCAGAGGTGGGGGACGATGACATTACACAAGCTGAGCGCTCTGCCTAAAAAATTGATGAAACATGGCCGCTAGGGGCGCTAGTGGTTCAAAATTCAAATCGGCGACGAGGAAGTGACATATCTCTCTATATACGATCTCTGACACTGCTCTTGTGGACGTTGCAATCGGTGGCGCCATATTGCAGATGGTTCAGTAAAGAATGGAAACGCTGCCGACGCGTCTGTTAAATTCATTTGTTTTCGACTAATTCTGAGTTATTCTACGGGTAAATCATGAATGATGCAAGTGTGCGAAGTGTGCAGCTTAAATTAATTTTAATATTATACCCGAAGGCACTGCGTAACCCTTTCTAATTTATTTTAGGACAATTTATTGTTACTAACTAAAAACTCGTCTGCTGACGGGATGCCTTGGTAGCTTAAAGTCGTGATAACAGCATTTACCAAATATTAGAAAACACACAGTCAACTAAAGCAGCACGTTAATGTTATGGGTGTTCAATATTACGAAAGTCGGAGAGAATGTCCACGTCCACCTACACTCCCACCCAACCGAAGTGCGAAGTGTGCAGCTTAAATTAATTTTAATATTATACCCGAAGGCACTGCGTAACCCTTTCTAATTTATTTTAGGACAATTTATTGTTACTAACTAAAAACTCGTCTGCTGACGGGATGCCTTGGTAGCTTAAAGTCGTGATAACAGCATTTACCAAATATTAGAAAACACACAGTCAACTAAAGCAGCACGTTAATGTTATGGGTGTTCAATATTACGAAAGTCGGAGAGAATGTCCACGTCCACCTACACTCCCACCCAACCGACCCACCCCCCACCCCCACCCCCCCACCCACCCACCCACACACCCACCCACACACCCACACACCCACCCACACACCCACACACCCACCCACCCACCCTCACACCCACCCACCCACCCACCCACCCACACACACACACACACACACACACACACACGCACACACACGCACACACACACAGACACACACACACACACACACACACACACACACACACACACACACACACACACACACACACACACACACACACACACACACACACACACACACACACACACACACACACACACACACACACACACCCACCCACCCACACACCCACACACACACACACACACACACACACACACACACACACACGAACACACATACTTGCACAAACACACAAACAAACAACCACACACACACAGACGTACACACACGCACGCACGCAAGCGCACACACACACACACACACATACACACACTGTTCTGTTTTGTACTTACGAGCCTGACGGGAAACCACCGCCCAAAGTCATTAGGGTAGACGAAATCGTGCTGGATATCAGCCGAATCTGCACCTGGGCGTTAGTTCCGGCAGTCGCATGAAACCCAGTGTAGATCCTCATCTTATACAGTGTCTCTAAATAGGAAATAAAAAAGTATGCAAGGTAAACTCGTATACAACACAGTACTGCTCAAAACGCTTTACACTTTACTCACTGGCAGACTTGTTCAACCAAACACACCTCGACCTCTCCTGGAAACACCCATCCACGCTGAAATTAACGCGCGAAGACAATTCGTACACATATATCCACCGCTGTTTACAACCAGATAATAATTTATCCAACTTTGTCAACAGGAGCAACGTCGAGTGAACGAACTTCCCAATATTCTGCACGGCAGTTCAAGTTTCAAATCCGGATTATCTAATGCTATAGCCACTGCGCTCCAAATACGAGTGATGCCAAACAAACATTTACATGCCTGTACTTGATGTTTCAGAGCTTCGCGCTCAAGCCTATTGCGATGTGTGTTTTTCAGTTAAACGTCCTGCATACGGTTCTGACAAATACGTGTTTGAGACATTTAGGTAAACATCGTTACGAAGACAACCGAGTCATTTGTCGAGTAATTTGTGTTTATAAAAATGATTTCCTAACGACAGCAACTATATTCTCATGCATGGTGCAATATGTTCTAAAGGTTAAAAAATTTTATGTGTGTAAAAACATTGGTACAATCCCCCATCAATACATTGTGTGGAATTTGCGATTTTTACGATCCAACAATTGCCTTTCCGTTCATTCGTAACGAGGCGCCACCGTAAAGTGCTATAAAGCGTGGTGATGTAGTACTTAGAACTTCGGAGCGCTTTATGTCCACTTCCTCGAACAAAAACACCTAATGTAAGTATATATAAGAACCTAGCTAGGTCAAACGCGTAGGCGGATCCAGGTGGTCTGGGGGCACGTGCCGCCCTAGACCTGATGAACTTGGCGGGCCCGCAGACCTTTTATAATAAGCCCACTATCCAATTATTAAAGGCACCCCCTCGTCTTCGATGGTCACAGTCGCGTCAGACGGAAGACGCGCTGAAGAAGACCTGAAGAACATTTTTCAAAAGCACCCCCCCTTTCCCCGTCTTCCGATGCCACCAATTTAGCCGAGACAGTGGCTACGGCGGCGCGGCACCGACCAAATTTCTACTACACCATTTGGTTCGGCCGCCAGTGGAAGTTTTTGTGCCCCCCAGACTCTTTTACGGTTCCTTACACTGTACCAATTTATTGCCCCCGTGGCACATGGCGACGACCAAACGACTCCGACGTAATGCCTAGAGTATCTTGGAACTGCGAAATTATGCGACCGCTCATGTATAAGTTTCCGGTGAATCACACAACGTATTCACAATGCGATTACATATTAAAGAACTCACGTGATATGAAGAGTGTTTTGGTCAGAGAAGCTGCGCTCGACAACCACATATTGCATGGGAACTTCTGGTACGCGGAGGGGGATGGCAGCCTTCTGACCCCGACGTATTTGAGGTACCAATCCGGGCTAATTCCCGCGTTGTTGTGCGTCATCTTCAACTTCTTTAAGCACCCCAGGCACGGGCACGTGATGGTGAAGTAGTTGAAGCTATGTGGGCGAAAAGCAACGCGATAATAATGACACACTCGCTTACACACATCCTTGGAGCAACCAACCAACGGCAGAACGTTTCCAATCTGGAAGGTACGACCTCCGGAACATATTAAAATAGTACACATTACGTCCAGTTTCAAAACAAGCTGCACTAGTAATACGGCCGAACCAGGCTGTGCCAGTATTCCGTTATTGTATAGTTGCGATCTGCCCCCAGGCATCATCCGGGGCTTTGCCGGTTCACATGTGCCAGGTTTGTAATTGTGGAGTTTTGCATTAAACCCTTCTTGTAGAACACGGGTTCTGTTTATTGGCGTGGTGGAAGCGCTTTTACCCACAGCAAAAAGAGATTGATACATAGGCAACACAATATATTACCCGTGAACGCTACGCATTCAAATATCGGTGGGTTGTGGCGTTACTCATCATGGAATTGATACAGATGTCGATGAAGAAGTGTCGCCGTCGCTTGAGAACATATTTGTTTATTTCTGGTTGCAACTGATCAACCCAAGCCTTCCGCTAATGGTCAAGATATGGGGTAAAGCTGCGCAACCGATCTTCGGCTTCGCTAAAACCAGAGATTTCTCAAGCACTGGCTTCCCTTCAGGTCGAGCTACGCACCATCGAGGACACTCGGGCTGTGCGTATTGGGGCTGGCTTTGGCTATAACCGCAAACCTGTCTCATCTATTAGACTGCAGTCTTTTCTTCACAAGTCGTGTGTTCTGTGCAAAACTGCAGGGCGGACGTCAATCTCTCACCACCTGATCGAATACCGCTACTTACCTGATAGTGACAAGAAGTCCATGGGCTGTTCAAAACTCGTGACCAACGTTACATCTGATGAAGACGATATCGATCTATGTGACGTTGAAGTGTCTGAGAACGTTACTACTAACTGACATGATACGTGCGTCCGCAGCTGATGTGTACCGTCTACCGATCACATCAACATTCCAGATTGCTCATCAGGCCGATAGTGTGTCCCCTTTGGACGTTATTGGGGAAGTACACTGCAACGTCACCAGGGGTAGCTTGTGGTTTCAACTCGATGCACTGGTTGTCGAGAGACTTGATGTCGACGTTTTGACAGGAAATCCATCCTTGCTCGCAACAATATAACTATCCGCCCGTACAAGAAACAAATCATCATTGGCGATGCTGACATTGTCCACTACGGCACAGAGCGTAGCAAAACCTGTGTGCACATCTGCCAGTCACGGCAGATTGCCTCCGACCCCGATATCGTGGACGATGATTTCGAGTCAAATCATGCACCAGCCAGCGTCAGCAGCAACGGTACCCAGTTCCACTCCAACGATCCTGACAAACGTCTGAGTAAAGAGATGACAGATAAATGCACTCTAACAGGATTTCGATGGCGTATTCGATGATAAGTCTTCCTTGTACAACGGTGCCAGCAGCAAGTTGCAAGCCTTCGTTAACACGGGCCCCGTGTTGCCCCCACAACGAAAGAGAAGACTCCCCCAATATAACAGATCTACCCTGAACGAACTGCTGGACAAATTCGACGAGCTTGAAGCTGCCGGCGTCATCAAAGATTTGGGCAATGAGCTCTTGAGGCTTTCTCCAGATGGTGGTCCGATATCAAAGGTTACACTCGCGCTAGCCACATGGAACTTGAACTCTCGCATTCACAGAGATGGGTTATCAGCCCGTGAGGTCTGGACATGGAGAGACCAATTCACGGCTGAGCAGCTACCGATCAAAGATACGCAACTGATCTTAAACCAACGCTCGAGCAGATACAAAAAATCATAAATACAGCGCCAAGTCAAAAGCGCACGGACACTACCTACCGCCTGCCATCTCTATCTCCGTTGGCGACCTCGTTTACCTCAAAGGTGACAAAGACAAACACAGAAGCCATTGTTGTCCACCCTACGGTCAACGACCCGGACACATCAGGTCCTCCTGGTCCTAGAAGACCTGGACGCCCTCGCCAATGGCCTAGATGGCATCTTAATGGCTGGATCTTAGACCATGATGAGTGACATGTTGACACCTAAGCAAGATGTCGATAAACTAATTGCTAGTTGTCTTTAGTTCAAGTGTAGAAATAAGGACCTTTACGTTTCCCGCAATTACCTATGCATATGTTCCTCCTGTTCGCTTGACGATATAGTAAATACTGTACCAGGTTTGTACTTGTGGAGTTTTGCATTAAAACCGTCTTGTAGAACACGGATTCTATTTATTTGCGCTGATTTAACTGAAATAACCATTAATTTTCAATGATGTTCCATTTTCTCACATTCAACACAGCAGACTTCCTGTTACAAACTACTACGCCCGCTAATTCCTGGTAGAGGAGCTGACTGGCTCCCTTTACATTATTTCCCACGAAATATTTTATTTTTGCTGTCACCAGTTGCGGCAGTAATGCGAGCGTCACACCAGTGTGGCGCATTCTGGCTAAAGTTCACCAATCAGTGTTTCCATGTTTCTCTGACAAACAGAACAATACGTATCATAAACAAAACATAAGTAAACAACCATAAATAATTACACTTTTATTTTTAAAATAAATCGTCAGTTGGTATGCACATCAGACGCTAATGGTATTTTATGAAGCAGCTGAGCTGGAAGGTTGTTAAGACGTTAGATGCTCTGGGCAAGCTACTTGGTCAGGACGGATGCGGGCATCAAACCTAATCACCTAGGAAAGAAGACGTTAAGAATCTCCAAGGCCGCAGGAAAGTAGAAGACCACAACTGAGATTGGATGATAGCGTAAATGGAAATTTTAGAAGGTGGAATATGGAGATGGGGGCTGCTGACAAGGAGCAGTGGATGACAGCATTGAACAACAAAACAATTGCACAACTCTGATGGATATAACATTTCGCATACGTCACTTGTGCTATAATTAGTAATATATTCTCACCCCGATAACGTGACGCCGTTGGTATTCAGTTGTATCCATCCAGAGTTTGCGTCACTTCCGTAGAGTCGAATCGACGCGATGGCATTGGTTGTTGCGCCAAATAGGGTGCCAGTCCTCGTCTTGATGCGGTACTGACAAACTGTGAGAAGTTCACACTGTGTCGTGTCATATATTTATGCATATATGAATAATAAACACTGCTGATAATTAGGATAATGGGAAGTGTGTTATTGGTAGGTTAACACTTCAATACCGCATCTGTTGTCGATGTTTGGTTTCAATGCTTCGAATGTATTCATTAGAAATGCAAAATTGTGGTTTAGACGCGGAAATAAAAACCCTCGAATACATTGTGAAATGTGTTCTGGGAAGTATGCTCTGTTGATAATGGGAAGTGTGTTATTGGTAGGTTAACACTTCAATACCGCATCTGTTGTCGATGTTTGGTTTCAATGCTTCGAATGTATTCATTAGAAATGCAAACGTGTGCTTTAGACGCGGAAATAAAAAAACCTCGAATATATTTTGAAATGTGTCCTGGGAAGTATGCTCTGTTAATAAAAGGCATTGTATCTCGACGAAATACAAATGTTTGAGACTTGTGAATTTACACGCACATAACATTACGATAGTGGCGATTTTTAAAAAAACCGCCGTGTCGCTATGGAACTGTTTAACTATTGACATATAAATATTCCCAGTCACGATGATCTACCAAAAATGTAAAGGCAGGAAAAGACTACTTGTGTTGTGAAAATGCAAAAGGAATGGTTGAAGTACCTACATGCAGCAGACGAGTCCATTTGACCAAACAGGAAGCTGATCAACGCTAGGCACGCGAGTCGTGGAGTAGTCATATCTTGGCCGGGGAAGTTGTTCGAGTTTGATTATCTTCAAGTTCGTAGCGTTATTTACCTCAACCGTGGACAGAGCCCGTGATATATACAGGCCCTGTATATATATATATATATACCTGCACGATTTACACTCGGAATTGTCTCCGTAGTTACATTGTGACAACGAGGTAACGTCGACGAAACAGGCTGACTGGCAAGCTGCCATGTCCAGGCAAACCAGTTAATTTTTTAGTTATTGACTTATGTTAGGAGATATTAATGGTTGTCCTAGTTGAATTTACACGCACTCCGCGCACTTACACGAAAATATGAAAACACGTTTTGTACATCGCTGTAACAAAAGTTATAACAAAACATGAGTTGAGCTTAAATGTTTCATGGAAAATTGGTGGAGGTGTCTCTGCCTTCGAGAGTCTGTGTTTACACCAGTAATTTGAAGTGAAACAAAGAAAGGCCGTGGTGTCGGCATACACGTGAAAGAGTTGATGCAATCTAACCATTTGTAAGCACAATTAACAATATCACATATGTGGTTTACCCATCATTTATTTTAAAAGTGGAAGAATCTAGTGAACTCTCACTGTTCCCATCACCTGACATATTGAGACACTCACCCAATGCTTGACAAATGAGCTCCTAAAGCTTCTCTGACAATGACACTGTTATAAGGCATCGAGTGCCCCTGTTTCCGTGACATCTATAGTGAATATGCCAGCTCATGTGTTGGTTCATTGTGTTCCTTTGGATCCAGAGTTACACATATAACAACTGTTATAATTCCAAACAATACAACACACGGACGTAGCTTTTTTAGTAGTTACAACGCCAAAAAACAAATTCGACTACGCAAGTTAGAGTAATATTGTTTTTCAGGCAACTGACGAATTGGGAAGAACAGCCATCGGTTACGTCAGGCTTTCAATTGCGCTGTGCGTACAATTGAAGTTTAAAAATATTACTTTTGTTTCCCTCTAACGTATTTGCATGGCCTTGTATTAATAGTTGACACGACACAGCATTTTTAACAAGTACTGATTGAATATGCATACGTATCAGGTTCATAATGCACGTTATTTCAGTACTCAGATTGCCATGATCTAATACGTGTTAATATGTTTTGTTTTTGTTAATGGATGAATTACCTGACTAGTAACATATGTTTTGAATGGTAACACATTCGAGTTAACTACAGTGAAAAACATAGCATACTGCCTCCACTGCTGCGGTCATCTTGACATTTAAAGGTTCAAATATGCTCACAATGAATATATAAATACCGTTTCCAGTGTGGCGCAGCGCGGTCCCTTGGCGAGCGGTTTTTACACTTTCTATTACGTATGTCAATCTGACATGAACGAACTATTTTTTTTGTAGGGTGCACCTTATATCTTACTGTAGGCCTAATTGGTTCAACAAACGCATTGATGAGACAACCGTTTTGCTGCAGTGCACGTATTGGTCGAAGATAGTAACATATACCTTTCGACTTTAACAGAGACCGTGCTGAACAGCTGAATTTCAGGCGAAACATCTCCAACAGCACCCTCGGACGCGTCTTCGAGAGAGCGCACCGCTGAAGTTCCGACGAAAAATCTCCATCACCACTCTCTCCCCCGTCTTCCAATCTCAAGATCCGAGACCGCGCGACGATATAGCGCGACATGGCAGCATGCTGAACAGCTGATTAATCTCGCGGAATTAAAACAACGTTGGCAAGCACAGTAACGAATCAGTGCAATTTCAACGGAAATATCCTGTTCATGTTTTGTAGTTGGCAGTGACATTTATTGTTACAAACGAAAACCACTTCTTCACCTAGAAACAAACGTAATCTAGTAATAAAATTTGCTAGATCATGCTCTCACAAAACATATATATATATATATATTATTAATACATGGTCTACCAGAGACCACATATATTCTACATATGTATTACTTGTCAAAATCACTCGCAAGTAAATTGCCCTTTGTCTAAGAACAACATTTGTCTTGTGGCACTTGGAAACATCATTGTCAAAAAAGTAGCATCCTTTGGTTGCAAAATGCATTTTCTTGTTCGTTCATATATGAAGACCAAAAAATTTGAAAAAAGGTGAAACATGAAGCAACACTTTATATCTGGCAGGATATGGAGAATGAAAACTACGGGCAGTTTAAGTAAAAGTTACTGGTAGCCAAACAGACACCTTGGAGACCTGGTCTAAACGCGGTAGAAATGATTTCGACCAGACTGTGTCTCGAACGAGTCCTATTGGTATGCGGGCTACTAAAAAAATCGCGAAGACATTTGTTTAGGGGAAGGAACACCCAGAAAATAAACCCACTACATGGGATAGCATGTGCTGCGTCATGTCATATAATAAATGGTCCAGTTATATGTCATGTCATTTGGTCGTAATGATTTTGAAACGTAACATGAGAAGAACTTAATTTTGTAG